>JAPSGF010000001.1:32058069-32072780 GCA_035772895.1 Perdix hodgsoniae
TTATTATTATTATTATTATTATTATTATTATTATTATTATTATTATTGGGTTTTTGATTTACTGAGTGGCATTTGATTGTTGGATTTAGGAGAACCCAAAATGGGCAGAGTCCTCACGTACAACCCAGCCACAGGAAAAGCTGCAGTAGCTTTCAGCTCAGCAGAGAGTGCAGTCAAATGACTGGCAGTCACAAATCCATTGCTTACTTGCCCTCTAAGACCAGGCTATATTTGCTCTTGAACTTATGAAAATTGTTGTCACTCATTATTTTAGTAGTTTGTGTTCAGAAGCCAATGGAGAGAAGCAGAGGTGCTTGCTGTCATCGGTTGATCTATGAACTGTGAGCTGACAGAAACTCCAAAGTAAAAGCTTCTTAGAATAAATTTTGCTGTGGAAAACAATTGAGTACTAAAAGACAAGGGAAATCCCTGTCAAATTATAATCTCAGTGTGTTTCCCGTACTGAAAGTCATGAACTAAAAATGTCTGATCTTTTGGTTTCCATTCAGTACTTCAAAGAGGGATTATTGGTGTTTTAGAGAAGTATTTAAAATGCATATGTGAATGCACAGGGGTATAAGGGAAAACATGGGGTAGCAGTATTAAAAAGTTTAACACCCTTGAGTTTGGGATAGCTTCTTTAAATGAAAAATCACAAGTGAATTATACACAGATCATACCATCAAAGATACTGGATTTGTTCTGGCAAAAAAAAACATGCAGAAATATTAAGCAGAGTGGTGGGAAAAACCGGAAAAGTGAGGAAAGTTCTGAATAATAAAAAATATACTATTTATATAGGTCATTCCTTTATGCTGACAGAAATTTTTACTGGCAAGTAGTTCTAGTCTTATATGGCTATAAGAAAGTGAACTGCTTCTGGCTAATTATTTAATTAATAGGAGGCCAATATTAGCTAAAAGTGTGAGAAATTTGCATGTATGATAGACAAGTCAAAGGTGGGGTGTCATGTGTGTGACAACTCTGCTTGTACTGGATTTCATTGAGAAATCAGCTTTCTTCTTTTAGTCTTTTCTGCCCTTTCTCTTCTGTTTTCTTCTTTCTGCTCCACTCATTTTGGTTTGGTTTTGAGAAGGTTCTTCTGTGCACACAATAATATCATACTAATGATCTTTCTTTAAAAATATCTTTATTACATAGTACAATATTGCTTGAATTTATAAAATTACTACAACTTATTTATTAAATTAAACCCAAATTGCAGCAGTTTCCTTCTACTGGATACACTGGTTACCTTAGGTGGTATAACTGCATGTCTTGTCACAGTCTTGCTGTTTTCACAAACACACCCTGTATAAACTCTGCCCAGCTGTAGAATATCAGAATGTGCTTTTATTGGGTATAATTGGTGACACTGTAAACCATGAGAAAAGGAGGCTCATGTTGTTTCTACATGTCACCAGAAAACCAAGATTAAAAATACAGCTTAACAGCGTGTGTAGTTCTGATGTTGCTGGCTATTTGTAGAACATGGGCACCCGTGAAAGGACACAGACATGAAAAGCAAAGGTTTGCGAGTTTTGTTCAATATACTTGAAAAGCTGAGCAGCCATAGGAAATATAGGAGATAGAGTCCAATGCTAAAATTAGCAGTTGAATTCCTTTTAAAACACATAATCCTTTTGTTTAAAGACTTTGCAAAATGCCAGACATGCTTTCCTGGATTTTTTTCTCTTTGAAATATCACTTATTGACCACAATCAAGTGCACTGATAGAGATAAACTGAGAGTTTTATGGTATTGGAATAGTACAGTCGGTCTGTTCAATGTTTTGGAAGTTTTGTCATGGTATGAATGACTCTTCAGCTGTAATTGCTTCTGAAAAGCAAGGGATGTCCCTCTGCCTGAAGAAGCTAAAGAAGAGTTACAGAAAGGAAGTTTTATTCATCCAGTTTTACAGGCAAGAAACTCAGACACTTAAGTGGCTTACTTGGAGTCTCACAGGAAGCCTGGGTGGAGCTGGGAATTGAATACAGATAACCTGAGTCTGAATGCCTGGCTCAGAAGACCATTTCTTTAAAAGGTTTTAGAATGTGGCTTTATTAATCTATGAAGTAGAGTCCAAATGGCGTGGAAGATATGAACTGGGGAACAAGCTAGGTACATAATATATCTTTAGCATTCCTATACAGTATTTTATAAGAATATAGACTTGTTGGTTGCTGTTTCAGGCATAGGTTAATATCACTTACAGAGTGTCTCAGTACATTGAACATACATGGGAAAACACTAAAGAAAGGGAGTTTTTAGATTGCTAATGATTTCCTTTTAAGGAGCATGTGACTAAGGGCTGAGAGAATTTGCTGCTGAAACTGCTTACTACAAGCCTTTGAAAATTCTCTGCCTAGTTATTCACATAGGAAATATCTGGTTGCAGGCACACTTGGCTGTGCAAGCTTCTATGAGTACCCCGTATTTATAAAGCCTGTTCATTCAGGCCTTTGAATGGGAACAGTTGACAGAAAGAGTCATTTTTTGTGAATTCTTTTTAAGTATATAGTGAACTTGCCTCTTGACTTTTGGATTTGATGTTTCATTGTGATTCATATAAAGTACAAAAGCCACATGCTACAGAGATAGATAAACACGCAGACGAAATATCGCCAGTTCTTTTAACTTTGTAGAATCACCGTTTCTTTTATTTATCTATTATTTTTGACTACTGATAGTAATATTTTTACCATATCACCTCCTTTAAGATTTCCAGCTTGTAGACTGTCACTTCGGTATCTGTCATGAAAAGCTATACTCCTTAAGGCTGTATTCTCAAAGGCTTTTGGAAACTGGTCTGGAAAAATTGTTTGCATGCCCGTTTGCACTAGCAAAATCCCAACTCGTGTCTGTTAGTGAGTGCATCTAACTTTTCAGTTCATTTGTGTATTTTCCATAGCGCTTGAGAAATATTTTATCATTGCTATTCTTTCAACTGTTCACTATAGTGCCAATAATACAGAATCATAGCTAGAATTCTTTTACCATCACCCTTAGCAAGATTAATTTACAAACTTTAAAGTCAACTAGAATGTATCTAAAGATCTTCAAACTGATTTTCATGTGAGCCTGGCATGATTTCTGAATTTGGATCAGCTAGCTGTTGCTTCGCTGTGATTAATTCAGCTTAAGCACACGCAAAAAAGTGGTTGCACAAATCCTTGCGAAATGAGATCACCAAGTTTTCTCAGAGCTTTGCTTTCTAATTCTTTTTTTTCACTTGTGAAATAGTTGAAAGTAAATTTCATGTAAGATCAAGTATTATGTATTTTTTCAGAGAGATACATGTTCAACATGCCACAGACATCCATATATTCCTTTTAAAATATTATTAAAATAATATCCTGAGCAACTTGCTGACATTTTAAGGTGCTGACACTTCTCATACTGGCCTGGTTGTACTCCACCAATTTTGAAGGCACAACTTATGGCTGGAGCCATTTATTTCAACCATTCATTTTCAGTTTAAGGTGAAATCAAATAGATATCTAATCCCAAAGTGAACCTGCAAATGAGGTACCATGTTGTTCACCTTAAGTAATTTGTACCTCCATTTTCTTTCATCTGAGGGATTTTCATTGTTAAATAATCAGAAAATTAACATTTTTTATTAAATTTAGTGGGAAAAAAATAGGTGTATAAATACACACAATTCAAAATACAGATTCCGAGTGAATGAGGAGATTAAGGTATCCTGTTCTTCTTCTACTTGCACAAACAATTTTGAATGTAAAAAGTTTGGAAATTTTCACATAGGCTAGTTGTGTCCATATTTGTTGGCAACTGAGAGCTCGTATTTAGGGAAAATCATATGCAAAAAAATTGCCAAGGTAAATCATAAAAATTTGCATAAATAATTCATATTTCTTACCACGTTTCCTCTTCTGTCTTCATGCAGAATATTAGCTGCCTTCAGAAATTGTGCTAACTGAAATACAAAGAAAACTATATGTGGTCACCAGCATTTAAATTTAATTTTTACCTGCATAGCTCTGAGCTAGAGAACCTCAAGCATCTAGTATAGATGGAGAGGGGAAAAAGTCTCTTGAAAAGGAAGAGCTAGCACCAGGAAAGTGACAGAAACATGAGCAGCTAATTGCTGTAGGCTCCATACATCTTGAAATGACCTAAGGGGATGTCAACAAATCACTTTCCACTGGGGTATAGTAACAGCGATGCATAACAGTGAAATCACTGGCAAAAATCTGGGGAAAATTCTTTTAAAGTATTGGCATTAGCATGTTAGTGAGCAAGCCTTTTCCATTTTAATAGTTATTAGTGTGTGTGCTTGCATTTAACTTCTGCAAACCCTTCCTTTCCTCTTTCCTCCCTGGTAATATTTGTGATGTTAATTGGACGTTTTCTTTCTCTGTCTTGTGGTCCTGGATAATCTCTTCTAATACTGACACCAAAAGTAAAAGTTATTAAGTACTAGTATTTGTACCTTTCCTTTCCCTCCCCTTCGAAACTGAATGAAGCAGATTAAAAATAGAGATTCTGTTTTTAAACATTTCTTGATCACATGTTCTCAATTGATCATTACTAAAAAGCAGAAATGGTCACAATTTAAATGAATTACTCTGATCATTCTGCAATCATTGCTGAATGACAGCATATAAAAGTATGTGGAAATATCCCAACTAAGGGCTATTCTTTTCTAGTTCTACAGAACATTCCAAACCCATAAGCTAAACCAATTTTTGAATGTGATGACAGATATGTTTCCCAAAAATTCTACTTGACCAGTGCTAAATATTTAGTAGTAGATGTGATGTTATTTCTGTGTTTTGTTTCATCATGGCCAATACTGAACCTCTATCACTCTGCTAGGTAACTTAGTTTAAAAAAAAAAAAAAAAAAAAAAAAAAAAGATTTCTCCATGATCTAACTATAACACTTCTCAAACAGTGCTAGCTGGATATTGTGAAGAGATCATACTGCCTAAGGAAAACAATCTTCACTACCCTCAACTACCCTTACATTTTGCTGACAGTTGTTGCTATTGTAATTTATCAGAATTGGAACCTTTTCTAGGTCCAACTTTGTTTTGGTTGTTTCAACAATGTTCAACCATTTATGAACACAGCTGCTACTAGTAGCTAAAGCATGCTTTTGAGACTTCTATGGGCATATTTTGTTGCAATTTTCAATCTCACTGTATTCATTCCTTCTGCATCTTCAGTATCCTGTCTGAAACTTGTTTGCAGTGAACTCGGGCAACAGTATAACATTTTTCTAAAATATTCTTTGCACAGAACTCCTGTATGCTTTGCAAGGAAACTGTGGCTGACAGCATTGTAGCACAGTTGTCTTTTAAGTCTTTATTTAAAAAGATTACTCTCCATTTCTCCAAAAGCCACATATATTTATGTCGAACTTTGACATTCGTATCATTTTTCCCCCCAAGGAGTTTAAGTGAAAGAAAATTTATATACATTCAAAGACCAGTCATGGTATCACGTAGTTTAATCCTAACTACAAGACTTTTGCTATAACTCTGAATGTTTAATGAATTTGAAAATAAAGAAAATATTAAACAAGATTACTACAGGAAATACATCAAGATAGTCCCCTTTCTGTCGACATTTTTAGGTGAAAATGGCTCAGTATTACAGCACACTCTTCAAATGATCTTTTATTTTTAAATGATCTTGTGCCAACCACAGGTACAGCCATATTTGTGGTTTCCCCCAGATCCTGAATGATGTTCTGTAGTGGGGTCAAGCACTCTTGTGACATTTAACCATTGGAAACGAAAGAAAACATTTGTGGTGTGAAACAACAGCACATACTTGACCCTCCAAAGCGTATCCATTTATAAATGGATAAAAGTGACTATTTAAAGTTGTTTTATAAGGGAACCACTGTGCCCAATGAAAACCCCTAATTTACTGTTTGAAAAGGCAAATGATGTGTGGGTACAAGAACATGCATTTTTGAAAAACATCTGTGGTGTTCCTTGTGATGCATTTGATCTTTGTGGTAAAACAACAACACCAAGGGACGTTAGAGGGACACTGCTGCCATCCTATTTTTAATTCATCATTATGTGTTAAAATAACCATTAATTTGAAGTGAACAATCACAGCCTTGCTTTCAATGGTTACTCTTGTAAACCAGTTTATAATTTTACAGTTTGTTCTGTGTAAGGGGTACAGCCCTAGAAGTAGATTAGGGAGCTAGTGGTGACTCAGTCACATTCCTGCTCCCTGTTTGCTGTGGGGAAGAGGATGAATGAATGGCAGAAAGTGTTCTTTCACTGTCTTTTCTCATCTTGTGTGTATGGCAAACGGCATCAAAAATGTGGTTGTTTTGGTCAGCCAAAGACTCTCCCTTCTGTACTCTGCGTACTTGCAAGTTTGCAGGAGCTGGTTGTGATTTGAGAGTGCTACAGCAAGAAGATGTGATCCCACCCATCCCTGTTTCCCCTCTTGAGCAAAGATGAGCAATGACACTCAATGTCTTTTCGTTTAACTAATTTTTCCTTCTTAATACCCTTTGACTTCAAGTGTAATTATAGCTTATAAATAGCTTATAAATATCAGTAACCCTCAGAATGCATTTGCCTCTATGGAGCACTCCAAAGGTTATAAAATATGAGATCTTGATTGGAGTTCAAGCAAAATAAATCAGCTGCAAAATGTGTTTTTGTGGCATTCAGAATGTATTTTTAAACAATCTGGGCATAATCAGATTAGTTGAAGACAACTTCAGTAAAGATTTCTCAAACCATCTACAAGCATTTTGTCAAAGCATGCTGAACTATGACTAATTCTGTGAGTGGTATGAATTATTAGGTGATGAATTTTAAAAGTAGTGTCCAGATGTAAATAGTGAAAGCATCCAAGATATTACTCAGCAGCTGCAAGAGCTATAGGAAAAGCTGACATGACAAATTTAGTCATTTCTTAATCACTTTCGTTAGGCGGTATTGTCAGTTCCAAGAGGCAAATTTTCATCTTGATTTATGTCTATAATGGAAATGGCTGAAAACTAAAATGTTCTTGAAACTGTTTGCTTATAAAACACCTTTTAGGTCATTTTTGAATCTTCATATGACCTAGCGTTAATGTTCTTTACACGGAGGAGTTAAAAAAAAAATAGTTTCAAACAGTTTGTATCAACAGAGCACTTTTTTTCCACCTAGAAAGCGACCTTAACATATGTGCACGTGGTAAAAAGTGGCTTAAATATATTATTTACAGCTACATCAAAATTTATTAATTAGTTACCTCTGGTTTAAATAAAATTGATTGTGAAAGCAGAAAGTAGAGGATGATATGAATTCTATTCTGCAGTAGCTTTCAGATAAAAGAGGCAGTGACCCAACTCATTAGCCCTTTGATTTAATATATTGACACTTGGGTACGAATAATTCCGTTTAGTGGCTTTTGCTTCCCAGGGATCAATTTAATTAGTTATAAAATGTGACTTCGTGTCAGGAGCCAGAAGAAATGCTGACGTTAAATAAAGTCATACGCAATTTAAACAATAAAGCTATCGATGCCTGGTTAAAAGTTAATGATGCACAAAAAATGACTTAATAGAGACAACCTCAGCAATGAAAGTGATGGTAGGAAAATTAAGCTAAGTGCATGAATGAGAAATGGTGATGTTGTTGGATTGTTAAAACAAATTCATGGATGGCCTGTTGGTTCATTTCATAGTACTATATGTTTCTGATTTAAATGTATGTTTGAGGGTCACCCTTTGCTTTCATATTTCAAGGTGCAAGAAATTGTCTGAAATAGTTTTCCTTCACATTGTATAAAAGGGCATGTAGGTTACCTGTACACGTGCATTTTTGATGTAACCCCCTGCGATTTCTTGGGATGGCCCAGTATTAGCTATAATGACCTCTATTATAATATTGCAAGTACTAATATTTGCATAGTTGGTTGAGACCCCATTCAGGATCGGCGTCTTATTATGCTCAGTGCTATTTGTGTACTGAGCAAATAAGAAGGGACATTTTTTGCCCTGAAGAAGGATAGAAACTAACATTATGGCACCATATCCTTTCAAAACCTGTTTAATGTTGTGGATGTGTTGGCTTGTTTCCTAAATAGAGTTTGAAGGCTTAGTGAAGAAAATAGCAGTTCATAAAACTGTTGGAGGGTACAATTCATTCTTCATTGTCCCTTCATGTTGCTTTATATGAAGACTCAGATGCTACAAGATTGCTTCAAGACTTTTGTTTCTGTTGTTTTCACATTTTCTAGCCTGCCTTGAACATGTGAAGGTAAAATCCATGCTAGATGTCTTAATCAAATCCTATACTAAAAATCCATACTCAGACATTGGGCCAAATTCATAGGAATTTTTCTGCTCTTTTTATCAGAAATGTTCACAGATTTTTTTTATGTAACAGGGGGTTGTTACAGTAAAACAGTGTTCAAACTGATATGAATTGTTATGGTCACCTTTTTGAAAGATGTGTAGATGTCTAGCAAAATATAAAGTATAGAGAAATGATTCACTAGCTTAAAAAAAAAAAGTATGTTGGTCAAATGGTCCCTGGCACAGAAACAATGATTAAAAAATTTAAAAAAAAAAAACAAACAGAACATGAAGTGCTTTTTACTCACTTGTAATTTCTCAGTGTCCATATAGGTTTGTAGTCAGTTCACCTGTGATAAAAAAATGTGATATTGGAATGAACTGATGTGCACCTAAACCACATAGCATTTTGTTTTTTGTAATTCTTGGTACGGAGGGATTCTGATTTAGGAAGTCAAACTGTGAAAAGGGACAATAGTAAACCAAGCAGTTAGGTAATAATTTTTAGCAGTTGTACACAGTTGGGCTCATCTATAGACTTCTAGAGAGCTTGCAGCCAAGCAGCAGGCAGCAGTTAATACCTGCTAAAAGCATTAACAGTAGCTACGGTAACTTGCCGAAGGATAGAGGGGATATGCCTTAGAATAAAACCTCTGTGTGTCAGAGGGATTTTCAGACTGTACAAGAGTTATGTTTTTTTTACTAATGTTAGGCAAACTGTTTTGTCTTTGCATTGACTTTACATTGGCCGCAGCCTACACAGAGAGAGCTGCTGGAAAAAAGGGGGGCATTAATACTTTTTACTGTGTGCGGGCCAGCCAGTAGTTAGAGAGGGGGCCCATGTTTTCTTAGGGCTCAGATGGCAAAGCTAAGCATTCAGCCTACAGCAGGAAAAAAGTGCCTTTTTTGTTTTCTGGCTGGAGAGTCCAAGCATTCCCAAAGGAACACAATGAATGGCCCATTTTGTCTGACACTGTTTCGTAGACATAGAATTCTTGTTTTTTCATAATTATTCTTGCCCGTCACTGGGTGTGCACATGACATTTGAGCGTGTTTTAAAGTCTTAACACACTCATGTGCCTGCAATAAAGTTACTCATAACAATCCAGGCTTTCTGCAGACAACAGAGCAGGGTCTGTTGTTTTCACAAGTCACAGCAGCTGGGAGGCAATTGTGAAGACAACAGCTTAATCTATCTGGAAAATACAGGAAGAAGAGAATATACACTCAATTTCCTTCCATATTATTGCAAACAATGCAGAGGGCTTTTTTTGTTGTGTTTTTTTTTCTTTTCTTTGCTCTGGGTGGTCTGACTAAAAATGTGAGTGGCATAAAATGCGCTATTAAATATACTTTGAATTTTCAACTTGTTGCATTTCTGTAATCGTGCTGATGTGCCTAAATCTGTTAAAGGGTGAGAATATTAACCTCCAGGAGCACTTTAAAAATTGTACAATAACAGTCTTATTTTAACCTCATCTATACAGTGTTTACACTGGTGTTGGTTTACAACATATGTTGAGATTGCTTCTGAGTTACACTAGTATAAATGAAACTGGAATCGGGAACTTGGAAAAAAAATGATTGCTGAAAACTTCTGTTTGAAACAGCATTAGTTGAAAAATAAAGCTGTGCAGTCTTAGATGTTTGAAAGTTGTATTTTAGCTTCTATGTAAAAGGACAAGGGCACTCAGTAATTTGTTTCTTTATTACTTGCTTCTGAATCTGTAGATTAATCATATTTGTAAATGCCTCATTTATTTCAGAAGCACATTTACAAACAAAGCATGCAATAAATTAACATGCAAACTCACTTAAAAGGCATCATAAGTAGGCAGTAATCAGATAGATTTTACCCGAGCTATGTTTTCTGGTGAGGTTTTGTGAAATATTGTGAGCAGCATTTTTTCCTTGATGTAAGGCATGAGAAGTGAAGAGGAACATTCAGTTGTTATGTCAACTGAAGAAAGAGTAAAACGCAATTTAACATCGTTTTGATTGGAGAGGTGGGGGCATTAGCAATCACCATTAGCTGTGGTTTCAGTGAAAGTAGATGTTCTCTTTAAAGAAAAGGCGATATTTATCCAATTGCAGCAAAGGTGCCTTCCTTTACTGCTCTTGGGAATGCTATATACAGCAGATTTCCAGTAACCATGGCAGACAACTCAGATTGGAAGGATTTTTATTATGCATAGCACAGAGGTTATAGCAGCGACTGGTAACAGCAAAAGCCAGTCAGACAGTGAGTATGGAAAATGAATGAATGATTTGAACACAGTCCAGGCTTCCAGGAGAGAGAATTGAGATCAGATTGGCATATACTGAAAATGTACAATATGAATGTTGAGGTTACTTAGATGTTCACTCTGCTGTTAGTAAGAGAGCTGCAAATAGTACAGCTCCACAAGCACCAGCCAACTCTGGGGCAGTGGTATCAGAGATGCTCACATGCCAGAAATGCTGTGGATATTCTGTTCAGCCACAAGCATTAAATCATTTAGGCACAGTACTGACCTAACAGTAATCAAAACCTCTTCCTCTCTGTTTTCCTTAAAATGCAACACCACACCTCTCCCCTGCATTTTCCTTTGAATACAATAGCACCGTTGTCCCAAATGAACTTCCTGATTAGTTGATCTGTGTATTTTGCATTAATCCCGTTCACCCTCACATCTCAAGAATCCTATATTAAAATCTCATTTCTTACATTTTCTTTTGTCACAATTTTGGAATTAGACTAACTTGAGAAAAAAAAAAAAAAAAAGGAAAAAAAATCCTAAAAATTATTTTGAATAAGGCATCTAAACTTAATTGGAAACTTATATCATGAAAAATCTTGTCTAGCTGGAAAGAGAGAAGACAAAAGCATGTGTGAGCCAAGAAGGAAGATTGAGAGAATACACTGATTACTGTGAAGACCCTTGCCTTCACTAGGGAGGTTTTTTCTAAGCATCTTTTCACAAAGATGTTTGTGAGTGTCCTCATACTACTTTTCTATCTGAGCTTTTCTTGTATTTTTGACCATCCAAGTGCCAAGGAAGCCAAATATACTTTATTATGGTCTCATGATGAAAGTCTATTGACAGCTTTTGGGCAGGACTTTTTTGGTATCAGGGGCCTAGAGAGGAGAATTAACTGCCAGTTTGCTGCCTTTTATATACAGAAAATACTTTCTAAAAGAGATGAAATGAGAGTGAATACTACATGTTTGGTGAGGAAACTGAAGGTGAAGAATGAGATGACTAAATGAAGGAGGAAAAAAAAAAGGTTTCATAAATAGAAGAATCATAAATACAGCAATAATACATGCGAGTGGTGGAGTGATTTCCAAATACGTTTTTTCTCTTACTGAGGTTATCTACTACTATGATTAGCAGACCTGGCTTACTGACCTTTTCACTCAGCAGAGAAATGTTGAATGTATCGTGCTCAAAGTAGCTCCTTTAAGAGATGGAGGTGGTCTTCCCAGAGTACGGTTTTAAAAAAGGCAGGTATCGTGTGTCCAATCCGCTTACCCAAGTGATGACTATGCAGGAGTGCAGCAAACAATACAGCAGAGTGGGTCTTGGAACACTAAAATACCAAGTGAGGGCTTTGGAAAACAAGAGGGAAGCATAGTCTACTTATTTACAAACACATATATAATATGTATATATAAATATATATTCTGAATATATGAATCTATGTGTGCATATTATATATTTATGCATGTATATATGATGAGTATTATTTTCTCTTCATGCTTAGAAATAAATGAGCATCTCTATGGACGTATGTGTGTAAACATACATATACATATATAGACATGATTTTGCTTTCACTTCAAGAAAATGTTTAATAGGAAAGTTTCTGCTTTTTAAAACTTGTGGCTTTATAATGGCATGCTATTACACACTGACTTCCCTAGTGATTGCTGGTAGTGCATACTTTAAAGAATAATCTTCTCCTAACAAGTAAACAAAGTTTCACAAAGATATGTCCAATGTATTCAAACATTGCCATATATAAGACAATGCTACAAATACTGAATTTCTGGGTAGTTATTTCCTCAACAGTTGAACTCTCAAACGCCTTCAGAGTGGAGCACAGTGTCTTACAAATAAACACAGATGTAACAGATCTGTTAAAGAGATCTATCTTAAGAAGTTTTTTGTCTTCTCTTATTTTGGTAGCCTGTTTGGATAGGCATTTTTGCTGGGTTCCTTCTCTTCATTCATGTTGGCCAAGTGACCGAAATTAGGGTAATGGCAACTTACTTCCTGGATCTGTCACTTGGGCTTGCCTTCACAGCTTGCAGTTTTGCAAGTTATTATGTTAGGCAACCTTAGGTAGGTTCCACTCTTGATTGTACCACCAAGTCAACTCTCATCCTTACTCTAGTTCATTTTTCTTCCTTTTCTCTCTATATATCTCTTTCATACTTGTTTCAACGTATGTGAGAACTGTCAGCACTAACTAGTTCCTAGTTTGGGGAAAAAAAAGTAGCACTTCACTTGCTCCTGCAAATTCTTTCACCCTCTGAGCAGTGATTAATATACAGGTTTAAGAAGAATTTTTAAACAAAACCTGGAAGAAAAAGGAAAAGAGCAAGCGTGCAGGCTAATGGTGTACCCTGAGGTGAGCAAAGTGCATTTTATTAACAAGCCAAGCATAGCAAAAAAGCTATTCTACAGTGAAATTAATAATTACCAAAAAGATTTGCTAGCATTATTGTTGTATCCTTTATGAGAATATGGGCAACATGTTTAAAAAACATGGGAAGTGTGAATCAAAGCCCAAAGATTCAAACTGGTCTCAAATTTTTAATGTGAATTCTATTCATATGCCCCTGGTGCATAGACTGAAATATAGTCTGTGGTTAACAACTGTCTTCAGAGTTGTGCCACTTAACCTGAAAATTGTATCTGTTCCTCTGACAGTATGGATTTTTAATTTTCTTTACAATCCTGCTTTAACAAAGCTTTAAGGTAGAAGGGCATCTTTATGCCACATGTAGTAGGTGCCTGGCTATAATACATAATTTCAGCCCCAAATATTTTCCAAAGGCAAGGTTTGTTTATTAACTGAACCCCATGCTGAGATTCAATCAATCTAATACAGGCAGAGTTTGAAGTTGAACATTCAAACGTATACCCATATATCTTGGGCATATATCTTACATAATGATGTTGGCCCCAGACATCTTTCTGGGTTTGTTTATGTCTGTTATGGATTCCCCTCATTATCCATTCTGTTTGAGGGATTCCCTATGGATTCAGCCAGTTTATTGCATACTTTTTTAATTTTATGCCAAACTGAACGTTCTGAGTGGCAGCTCATATGGTAGCTCTGTACAGCTTCCTCTCGAATCCAGAGATGGATGTTGTGATTAAGTTTAAATAAAATAATAAGGAAACCAACATACTGCAAAATGGTATGTAGGAGAATGCCCCAGGAGAGGTGAGAGAGTTATGGAAGTAACAGGAACGATACAAACATTAAGATGTCGACTACTTTTCCTATTTCTATTCCTTTTAATTACCATTAACAATTAGAGCGATGATTCTGTGATTTACAAGATCTTCCTTACTGAGCATCTACAGTGGGAAAACTCATTGATTAAATTTTGTCAGAGAGAAGGGATGCTTTAATGTGCCAGTGGCTAAGCACGTGTGCACACAGCTCCTGGTAACATTAATTGGAGTGGCATATGCAGATCAGCTGGAACACAACCTTTAATAGAGAAAACAGAGATTGGTGTGGGCTCCACTCTCAGGAGTGAGTGCTCCTTTACTGAAGTAAGGAGAGTTTCTGGGGCTTTTCTCCCAAGAGATGAATGCTGCCCTTATTGTACGCAGCGAATAGTATCCATTTAGTTCTTGTAGAAGAGTTTACTTGGAGTAATATATGGCCCAGAGAAACTAGAGTTAAAAGACAGGTTTTTCTTATAAAGCCTTTGCATTATGAAAAAGGTTGTTTTCAATCTGAAAACTAGGATTTATAAACACTTAATTCATCAGTTCCCCATGCCTTTCATTTGAAATAAACAGCCAGTAATATTATTTTAAAATAAGGCAGAAGGTGTAACAAAAATGAAGTAATGTTTTGAGAAATATGTGATTGATGATTAAAAAACAGAGAGAGAAGGGGGGTGCAGGGTGGTCAGTCCAGCATTCATTAGTCAGGCAAAACTTCTATTTAAGTGTGCATTAAGTCAGGAGGACTAGACAGTGTGTCTGGAAAATTATTCCTTCTTTGAGCGTAGTCTCTCAGAAATATCTCCTTGTTCCTTAAACTGAAGGCATCCTTTGACTGACTTAGTTATTTAATATCTATTAGATGCTAGAGAAAACAAAAGAAACTTTAAAACCTGGAAACATAAACATCATTGAACCACTCACTTAAAAAAAAGAAGAAAAAAGGAAGGGGGGGGGGGGGGG
>JAPSGF010000001.1:32072880-32089091 GCA_035772895.1 Perdix hodgsoniae
GGAGGAAAAAAAAAAAGAGAAAGAAGAGAAAGAAATCACAGTGGATGTTTTCCAGGAGAGAACATGCTACGCTGTGTAAAGGGGGCTAGTGTAACAAGAAGTCATCTATTCTTGATTTCTTTAGACAGCTAGAGCTTTGTGCCTTGTCTAGTTTCTACGTTTTAAGAGCTTGTTCTGTGTAGCAGAAATAATACAATAAATGGGTTTAACCACATTTGTCTCAGCTAGACAGTCTGCTTTGTCAAAGATTGCTGGTACAACATAAACAAATTATGTGTTTGTAGTGCCTTTCAATGAAAGCCTATCTAACAGAGTGGAGATTGTGTTTCGGCAGCTGTAGATTTAATCTCCTACCTGTCAGTTAAAACAGGCATTTCCTGAGCAGATAAGGCCTGGCTGTGGAGGGGGGGACAGCCACAGCTGGACAAAGGGCCATTGTTGCTGCCTGATAATGCTATGTAGATTTGCCCGTGCATTTCATTGCACAAACTCTGGGCATGCTGCAGTTGCAGAACCAGCTCTTGAGCGTGGATTCGGCAGGCAGAAATTGAACTGCAGCCCAGCTCCGTGCTCCTGCTTCCTACCGACTGCCGTGAGCAGCTGAAGAAAATAGCCCCACTAAGAGCGGGAGTGCGAGCGGAGGATTTGTGGTAGAGATCTGTTGGCAAGCCAAAAGCTCGCTTTAAATAATGCTGGAGTTCTTACAAAGCAGAGAAAGCCAGAAAATTGGAAGGCTGGCATTCCTTCTTGAATATCGAGGGTAGTCTGCAGAAAAGGCAGCACAGTAGTGTGGATTTGGGTTTGAAGGATAGCTGTTGCTGGAATTTTAACACCCAAACTTGGATAGGAAATACCTAATGCTCATTTAAAAATGGATTTCCTGATTTTCTGCCTTATTTTACCTTTTAAAAGATTTTATTCTTTCAACATGTTTTTATAGATGAATCATAAATGCTGTAGAAACTTGAGGAGCCAATATAACTGACTTGAGCCAGACACAGTTGGTGTAGGAAGGAAGCAGGCTGTGTGTACGTCGCTGGGATGTAAGAAGCCCTCTGTTGCTTACTCCCAAATCTGCAATAATTACTGAACACCTAGCAGTGGCAATCACCTCAGTCACTGTATGCAAACACACCAGCTTCTTGGAGCCTTCTCTGAGTAAAGATGGTCAGGTTGTGTCAGAATCTGAGGAATCCTAGGAAGAGATGGAACAAATTAATTTTTGCATGCAATCAGTATTCTGATTTGACTTTGATCTCTAGACACAGGAGTTTTCTGCCTTAAACCAGTTCTGCACATAATTGCCTGTGATAACCCTTTGTGTTTCTATCTAGACTTTCCATAAACATCATGTGATTTGGGGATGTTATCTAGGTTACTCTCCTGCATTAAATCTCCTTCAAAAATAAATCATAAATACGAATATTTTCACTGGGTGTGAACAACTCCTTTGACCCAACCTCTTGCACATTATCAGGTTCAGCTTGAGGAAAAATAGCAACACTATCTATGTAAAGGGAGACAGTAAAGGAGGGTCAATTCACAGAGGACTAAATACCTAAAGAAAGCAGCCATACGACTGGGTGAGACAGAAAAGACATCTCCTTTTCAGAGCTGTGACTCACCTCCACCTTTGTGTCCTGCCAGCACAAAAGCATTCATGGGCTAAATTCTGTGCCAGTGGCATGTACCTGTTCCAGTGCTGCCTCGCTTTGAGTTTCCAGCAGAGCATGTTCCTCATTAGCTATAGCTTTCAACTTTGGGTAGCCCCTTTATACAGTTGTGCAATAGGATGTTGAGGTTACAATCTGAGGATTATAATGGAATTGCTTTATACTTGCTCTGCATTGTTACCTCTGTGTTGGAAAAAGAGACAAGGATCACTTTGTATCAGTGTCCTCCAGTGTACCCTGTAGACGTAACATGGTGTTTGAGCTTGAATTAATTAATGTTTGTATTCAATAGCTGTATGTGCTTTGCAAAATATAGTTACAATACAGAATGATTACAAACCCTTGAATGCTGTCAGAAACATAGAAAACTAAAAGAAATATGCTGATCATGATGAAATTCTTCTTGTATTGAAGTAAATGGCAGAACACCTATTAGTCAGTTAGTCCTGATTTTCAGATACGTTCTGTAGTTTTTTTGTATCATTGACAAAAACAACCTCCAAGTTTTGATTGGAGGCACTAGGAGATGTCTCTGTTTTCATTCTCACTTATTCTGGAGCTGTTTTTTCGAGCAAAAGACTGTCCTTCCTTTAGCAGTCATCAACGTAGAGTTATGTGATGTTTTGCACTGCACATTGCGAGCCCTTTTATTGAGGGAATTAGTTTCCCATTAATAACTAGTGATGGCTACTACTCAAAAAATGAACTCCCTCTTGAAAGGATGTGGGGGGAAAACTCTGCTTGAAAGCACCAATATGAAATGCAAATTTTAAAGCATCTCTTGCTTTAATTTTTTCCAACAGAAAATTTCAACATAATCCAAAAATCTTTCATGTTTTGATATCACTGGATAAACATAAGCTAATGGAGAATTTCTGACATAATTCATATTTAGATTTGAACTCAGGTAATGGAGCTTCTGTATATAAAATATCAACAAGTATCATTAAGCTGCAATATTTTTCATATTTCGGCAAGAATAAGACAAGGTGCAAATGAGAAACATACATCTTCACTAGTCTTCGGAAATATCTGAAATAATTGACTTGCTCAGTCTTCTGTGATGGCTTGGTGACCACTAACTGTGACAATTTGCATAATAGTCAACTCTTCACTTCTGTAGAGATAACTGTTTGTATCTGATTAAAATTAGGACTACTTTAGTTCTCTTGACTTTTCAAGAAGTTGCAAAAATAGAGATTTGCTGTTATGCTTTAACCAAACAAATGCACACATGGGGATAACAATATGCTGAGTTTATGCAGATTTTACAACACGAATCTGAATAAAATACCCACTAATAGACCCTTAAGGAGTAATAAACACACATGAATTTTCCTTAGTTGCACTTTAAAGTGATTTTAACATACTACTAGACCTTAACAATAATATTTAATTGACAAGATTATGCATTTGTATGGATTGAAAAGGTGGTAGATCTCTAACTCCAAATGAACTATAAATTCACTTTTGCATAACATGTTTTATTTATTTCTGTACAGCAGAGATGTTCTCCATCCCTCCTAGTGAGAGTTTCTTAAAATACAGACAATTTAAATAGATTTAATTACCATTTATCATACTCTTCATGAGATCATCTTCAGTTGAATTCTCTAATTCCAGATAGTCAAGAAAGCTGGATAAAAACAGGGCAATGCAACAAGAAGTTAGTAGAAAGGAAACAGGAGCTAGTGTTCTAAAACATTTTGTTTTCTGTGTAGTTGGTAGCATTTTTCTGTTGCTCCCTTCTTTATTTCCCAAGCAGATGGAATTTATGTTCACTTCATTTAAAGTTTTGAAGTAGAGAGGAAGAAGTAATAAAAAGTAAGAATGCTCTGTTTCTCTCTATGATCATGGCCACAATTTTCACATTAATGCTGTGGCCAATGCAGTAGACTTAAATCTCCAAATCATACTGAACTGTTGGGCAAATGGAACGAAGAGAGGGAAAAAGAAAGAAAATAGCAGTTAGAATTCATTTACAAATTCTGTAGAGGATTACGTATTTTTCATACTGTTTCCTATATGAAATGTTCTCACTTTGCAAGTCTACGGTATCTTTTTTACAGTTTATTTGCCAGCACTTCCCCTGGGATCTCATTGGCAGACATGTTCTTTGTGGCTCATGTACTTCACTGAGAGGAAATATTTTTCAATTAGACTGCAGATAATTAGATGGCAGATAAATTAGAACATAATATACCTCCCTATATAGTGATATAGGCTCTAGTGATTCTATATTGCTAGCAGGAGCAGAAAGCAGCTGGTGTATAATTTTCAATGTGGGAGCTATGTCAATGCAATTTTGTGTCTCTTAGCTATGATGCACTGCCTGCGTGATCACTTTGGGCCGACTGGAGCACACCTTCCATAGGTTGTCCTTCCTTCTACACAGTAACAGATGATTCTCTGGGATCATTTGTGCTAGATGAGATTTCTCACTTAAGCACTTGGGTTTGCTCTCACATATTATCTTAAAATTAGAGAATGTTAGACATTGATGGTGCATTAATTCAGAGTCTTGATAGTTAATCAGTTACATTTCTGAGCTCAGAACAAAAGGCCCAGCCACCACTGGCACACAAACTAGCCAAGTCCTTTATATCTACTAACCCAGCCTGACAGTCACTTTGCCTCATCAGAGTGGTACAAATAAAACAGCCAGACCATTCAATTGTAACCAAAAGACCTTTTCATTTTTTCAGTACAATTCTTCTGCAGTTTACTAAATAGACCATTTTGGGGACCGAAAAAAGAACTCAGTCACAGCATGATTTCATTTGAATAGTGGCAGAGCTGGGGAGGAGATTAGGACACAAACCTGCACAAATCTTAGCACTGCTTTGAAGCGCTGTTTTCTCACTGACTTTCAATACCTGACTTCTGGTAGAAGTTCTTACATCTGTATGGACTGTATCTGCACTGTCAGCAATATAATATAATAAAAATAAAAGCAATTTCACATTTTTCCCCCTTTTATTTTTGTCTTACAAAGATCAACAACAACAAAAAGCCTTGTTTTTAAATAAAATTCCACTGGCATTATAAAAATGATAGTCATATGTAATATACAGAGCACTTAAAGTAGAGGTGAGGTAAACACAGGGTATTTAAAGTCATGTATTAGAGTAGTGGTACTGTGGGCAAAAACACTGCCTTCAGTGGCAGTAAGATTTTTGAAATGAATGAACCTAGAATGTAATTCACTGGCCCAGCAGATATTATAACCATTATTTTCCACCAAATTCTGCTATAACCCTGAAATTTTTAAAGGAGAGTGTAGAAAATTTCAAATATATTTTTACTATAGAAATTAAATCTTAATGATTACTTAAACAGGATAAAGTTGTAGTCCGGCCGTACCAAATGGTTAAGAAATTCAAAATTCTTAGCAATTTAGGTTTAAACAATGGAAAGCTTAAGGCTGTCTGTGCATTAGGTTTTTGCAGAAATGCATCACAGTGCTTAGTTCATACACTAAATGTTCTGTACATCCTAAAGAAAAAAATAAGAAAGTCAATTCGGCAAGTTCCAGTGACTTTCTGAGATAGCGCGTGGTGAAGTACTCCTCCAGATTCAGTACAGATCATGGAATTTCTATAAATTGAGTGTCAGGGTCAAATCGTTCTCTGGTGGGAGAATTCAAAGGCAATGGTTTCAAGTAGTTGGATGTTGAACTACTCTAGAGATTAGAGTGTATTTAGCCTATCACCTTGTTTTACAGTAGTGCTGGTTGCAATGATAAAATATTACAAAGTCTGTGCCTGCTCTCAATGGCACTTTATTCTCCCCTTTCCTGAAGCCACCTGCGCAGGAGTGGCAGCTTGTCAGGTTTGATCCTGAAAAGTTGGAGAGGAATTCGGCCACCAGCATAGGCTTGGGTTTCTTTCTGTTTTTGGAGTCTGTGGTCAGCTCAGCTACACAGGAGTGTGCAAGCCACCTTTTTTGCTTGCACTGCTACCATCATTTTCTCTGAATGCCTTTGCTTATCTAACTGCAATGCTAGTTCTTTTAGAAGCAGTTTTGTCTTTTAAAGACAGATCCCTTCCTGTTCCTTAGATGTTCTCACTAGTTGTGCTGTATTCCCTGACCAGAAGAGGTCATTTTCATTCAGTGCACTTTCCATTGCTGTGGTAAGCCATATCACTCTGGCTTCCACTTGCCATGCACAACACTAAACGTCAGTGACTTTCTAACAAGGACTGTCCAGCCTAAGAATTCTAAGATTAGCATTTACGTACCTCTGGGACAAAGCACTGCAATTTGCTCAGCTTATCAAATGGGCCACCAGCTTGTATCATTTCAGGGAGAATCAAATTGGAAGTTGCTTCTTGAACTAATCAGGGCTGATTTGCTCTAAAGTTGCTTCCTGACTTAGATCTCAGGCAAGGAAGTGCTGTAATCAGTTCCCAAGGGCTGTCAGAGTTGTGATGGGATATTAAAGGAATGGTACGCTACTTTTTAAGAGTTTCCTGATCTTGGTGGCTGCTTGTGTTTAACACAGTTAAACCTGAGCCTGTTGTATAGAAACAGAAATCAATCTTAAATCTTTAAATAAGAAGAAATAAGAAATCTTTAAATAAGAGAGAATTAAATTTGAGGCTGAAGAACTGAATTTTGGAAGGAATATCCCCAGTATTCTGTCAGGGTGTGCTGCATTTCAGTTAAAGGTATCGACTGGCAGAATTGTTCAAAACCAAAAATTTACTACCTATCACACACACACATACACACACACACACACACACAAAAAAAAAAAAGGAAAAAAAATCTTCATGAAAGAGAAAATGAGTCCCCCTGAGTGTCACTGTTTGCATATTAGCCCATAGTATGGGCTCTGCCAAGTTACTCTCTGACTGACTGCTGCAGATGCTCTTTCTCAAGTATTCTGAGTGAGATCTTTAGTGCAAGTCTTTGGGGACAAACAATAGCACCTGTTCCTCACAAGATAGCAGCCCAGTTAGTTCATTCATGTATCTTTAATGAAGCTCTAGGGCAGATGGCAAAAAATGGCATCATCAACAACTTAGCACAGAGGAGACAAAAGGGGAAAGTGCCGATCCAACAATACGCTATTTTTACGAATGCAAAGAGACAGAGTCAAGTTGTTTCTCGGGCATCTGCTATCATTTTGCTTTTTAGAAAGACCTGAAGAACATCTCAGCAATTAAAATTTCTGGGCATGTAGCCGAATTTATGAAGTGCACCCATCAGTCCCTCCTCCCAGTTTCTCCCCACTCAGTAAAATCAAAGTAGGGGGGGAAATGCAGCAACAAATCTCCTTGAAAAAAAATTGTAAATAAAACCTGTCTATTGTATTTTTGATACTCATTTCACATCTAACAATACAGTTATCATTGATGCTTGTACAATCACTGGCCTTTTAATGCTTATTTGTGCTTTTCACTTGACCTGTGCTGATAATGGATATCTACGGATAAAATAATTCTGGATGAAACCAGCACTGACCTAGGAATTATATTTAACATGTGTCAGTGAGAAGCCCAGGGGGAGGGAAGGATTGCCATTTGGTATGGGCTTCTTTCAGTAATTCTTTTCAGTGTAAGCTGCAATTTGCACTCTAAATGTAAGTCCCATTTATTCGGAGTTATGTTGATTTATATAGGCCAAGAACCTGATCTCACATTCAAATCTGCTCATAGAAGGGGAGCAGATAGGGCACATAGATAGAACAGGCAATGGTAGTTCTCCACACTTGCAGAAAACATTGATAGTCTTAAAAAGTCTTTTGGATTATAGTGGATAGCACACTAAAGCATTTCATAGCGAAGAGGCCAATGACCAGTTTAGGATTTGGTGCTAATAATATATTTCAAATTAATTTTATGGCACTGTGGTGTGAAGAGTTACTGTGGGTGTATTTTTGCAACATCGAATTCCTCTTCCTTTTCTTAAATCTTCTGGTTTTGTGTTGGTGTCTTGTACCTGTGCAATTTCCCTTGAAATACCAGCAGTGCTTGGCAACTGAAGAGGATATTTGTGAAACCTTGGGTCCATTGATTAGATGGCATTTGGAAACTATGGCAAATTATTGTTAATTGTATTATGTTTGAATTCTACAATATCCTGCACTTGTTTCTATCAGACAAAGACCGTGTTTTCATTTGCTAGACTCCTGTAGAGCCAGTGTAAAGTAACACCATACAGCCAAACGAGCACCATTTTATCAGAGGTAAATGCCTGGTCTGGGCACGTGGGGATCAACTCCAATCTAACCAAGTTTAACTCATAACCTAAAATGCACAGCCAGGCTTACCTCAGCTAAAATGAAAGAAATAGCTGTTCAAAGCGAGTTTCTTTCACGCCCCAGTGCCATAGCAGTAATTGCACAAAGACCTTTTTATTATAAGTTGATTTTCTTGAGAAATGGATTTAAAAAAAGTACTGTAAAGTGTTTATTTTTTGTTTGACCTTTATTAACCTACATCTTAGGGCTTTCCCAAGAGGAGAGTTGTTGGTAAATTAACCCTCATAGACACACACAGTAGCATTTCTGCACTGCATCAATGGTTATGAATGTAATGGGGATATGACAAGAAAATTTGGCACTATTTAAACAATGTCATAGGTCACCATATGGGATTTGACAAAAAAAAAAAAAAAGTTTTTTAGGAATTAAAATGAAAACAAAAATGCTTGAAGTGTACCTTAACTTTTTAATAGTATTTGATACCACTGATTTATGGTGGGATGAAGGTGAACTTTTTTTTCTGTCTAGAACGGTTTCTTTCTATCTTTGATACATAAATCAATATATGTTTACTTAACTACTAATCAGACAAATTATAGTCAAATGCTTGGGTGGCTGTGTGGTTCAGAAATTATGGATAAAAACTCTTAGTGATCCTAGCCACTGTGTCATATGTAGCATAAATTAAGGTACTAGGAAAAAAAGCGGGTTTAAGAGACACAGTTCTGTCACATCTCTTGTTTTCTATATGTTGAATGCAAATCCTAGTACAAAGTGAAGAACAGTCTGCTTTTGTACATTTGTACTCTTTGATACATTTATTAAGGTCAAATTAAATTTGATATAGTAGGTTTTATTCTGAAATGCTCCATGTATGCAGCTCCATAATTGCCAAGGTACATGATAGTGCATAAAACTATAAAACTGCTTAGACAGATGAGCAATTTATACATTACAGTGAGGTGTGTATGGCAAAGGATGTTAGTTTAATTGGGAGCCAAGATGTTGGAGCCTTAAATCTTAAGAGCTGGAGTATTGTCTAGGAGACTATTTAATACTGCAGTGAATTTTTGAAATGATGTACCTGACCTGTGGTGAAAAATACAACGTTGTAAGATCTCAGAATTAAAATTACCCTAAGGATACTAAAATTTGAACATCAGAGTGGTTACTGCAGTGTTAGATTACTTCTAAAATACTTGTGATTCTGCTGTCCATTACCAAAGATAAGCGGCCTTGTGAAAAATTAACAGAAATGCACACCACTCTTCTTTTTGAAGAATCTATGGTATGTTTGAAATGTTTTATACTTTTTTACCTCATGCCAGGGCAGAGAATTTTAACTAAAAACGAAAACAAAAAAACTATCAAGAAGTAGGAAAATGTGCAGTTCACCGAGACTGCTACACCTTTGACACTGAGGGAAAACAATGTTAGTTGAGGGCTTTGATGTGATAATGTGAAATTGGCAGGGATTGCATTAAGGAGAAGGTTCCGTGAGACTGTGTGTACACAAGAACACTATCAGTACTGCAGAAATACCTGTCAAGACAAATTTGTGCTATTTCTGATCAGAGACTCTCTTCTGTTTAGCAGGTTCAGGGTCACATGCCTCCGCTCATGATCCCAATTTTTCCACACGACCAGCGGACACTGGCAGCGGCTGCTGCAGCCCAGCAGGGATTCCTTTTCCCCCCAGGAATAACTTACAAGCCAGGTAAGCTGACAAGGATGTGAAGCTATTTAACATTTTAAGATATTAACTATAGCTTCTTATGCAATCTGTCTCATATGAAGGATACTGTGCTACTGGCATAGCTGGTTGGAAATACTGTGAAGTTTTGCAGCTCCACTTCAAAAGGCTTCTGGTTTGAAGGACATAGATGGAATATTAGTTATTGAAACATTCTGGTTTTTTT
The DNA here is from genome assembly GCA_035772895.1 of Perdix hodgsoniae. Taxonomy (NCBI): domain Eukaryota; kingdom Metazoa; phylum Chordata; class Aves; order Galliformes; family Phasianidae; genus Perdix; species Perdix hodgsoniae. The sequence goes on from JAPSGF010000001.1 coordinate 32,082,684, forward strand.
TAACCATAATTGCCCCAAAAGTCATTTTTTTTTCTAAATATTGGCCTACTAGTGTGCTAATTTGCATCTGCTCTGCCCTATGCCATTATACAAAAGCTGTGTATCTGTAATTAATTGTGTTATCTTCAGTATACTTGTCTTGTGCCAAAGTTGTTACTCTTAATTAGTAATAAAAGTCAGAGCAAGCATAGTTTAATTATCAGGCTTCAAATGGGTAACTTTTTGTTTGATTTCAATCTAAATAATAAAAGGTTTCAGTAGTTCAATCCTATTCATCAGACTTGTAACAGGTCATATAACCTTGCAGTGAAATATGTTTTGAGATGATTTAGCAAATGTTATGATTTCTTTCTTTTTTCCTCCGAGTTTACAGGACTCCTGGGGAATTCAATTAGGGATATAATGGTTTGAAGCTACTTTCAGAACCTCCTTGTAAACAGGGCTTTAAATGTTTAAAGACACATTGCCAAAGGAATTCAATGTAGGAAGATAGTTAAGTAAATACAAGTCAACCTTATTTTCATTTGTGCATTCTTTGTAAGTGACCTCAGTCCAGAAGAAGCCACCTTATTTTGCTCATTAATTCCCTGTCAAGCTGCCTTTAGCATATTAACCTGATAATAACTACAAAACATAAATACCAGTTTCTTTTTTTGACATTAAATATAAAATGTACAAAGTAAAGCATTGATCCTGCTCTGTCTGATATTAGTGGTATTTCTGCAGTTGACTGCAGCAGGAGCAGGGTCATATCCAAAGTAAAGCCTCAAAATAGATGATATAAACAGTGTGCTAATTAAAAGCCAGGTTGAACCTAAAGTCTCTTCTAGCAAGTTTACTTAATATTAGATGAAATGAGGCCAAACAGGATTTCAGCAAGCATTTCCGTTCGTCCAGCTCAAATCTGCCTCTTTAGTCTAGAGACATTCCTCCTTAAACACCAAATATTTTTAAACACTGAATCTTTTAATTATCTTATCTGCAGTCTTAAAACTCCCAAAGTTCTTTTCCAATTTGTCTTGCTGGGGCACTATATGCAGGAACCAGATAATGGAGCTCTGAAAGGCAGCTGGCTCTAGATGGCACAGGCTGATGGTCATTCACACATATGACCACCTCACAAGACTTGCGGAACAAGATGTAGAATATTTTCTCTCCAAAGATGTGATAAGAATTGCCAGTTGTACAAACTGTCTACCGTGGCTAATACCTATCATCTTGCAGATGAGAGAAGGCCTGTGTTTTACTTTCTTGCGTTTTCTCATTTTAATTGGAGTTGCTTTTTGAGTAGCCACTCTTAATGATTAAGCTGTTGGTTCTTCACCCCTCTGAAAGGTGATATGTCCAATTGCTTCATTTTGCTTTTGGCTCTGTAGGCTGCTTGGTACAGCAGTAACTCTGGAGGAAGAATACCACCATGATTTTCTGCACAGGAACAGATTTTTGCAGTTATCCCAGGGTGTTCCTTACAGTCTAACTCTCAATCAAGCTTGTACTGCTTCACCTGTGACTCTGTTGACCTCACTGCAGAAGCTTAAAGTTGTCTTTCTTACCTGCTGGAATGCAAAAAAATAGGCATATAACAATTGTTAAAAGATTGAAATAGAGACAGAAATCAAGACCTAGATATCTCAGAACAGAGCTATAGGGAACAGAGCTATGTTAGTAGTTTGTACCCTGCTGATGCTAATAAAGCACCAAAGTCACAATGATCTGGCTATACTCAGAGGCTGGCAAGAAATAAGAGTATTTCTATTTAAAATATATTTATTAAACTCTACAACAGTGTGGCACAGGCAGGTTAGTCGTTTCTGTTGGAGAGAGGTCATAATTAAAAAAAAACACACCATAACTACAGTTTCTATTGATTAATTCCTATTTTTGGCACTCTCAGCACAGTAGTTTAGGAATTAATGAAACTGGAGATTAAGTTACGCTTTTCATAGAGAGGTTCTTCAAAGTCATTTCTGAGGAATATTTATGAACTTGACTGCTACTACCTGTACTCTTTTACCTTTGTTAGAAATGAAAGTTTCACCTCTAGAACTGTCAGTTTAGACTCACTTATACTTCTGAGGAAAGAAGGGAGATGCATTAACCCTTCAGAGAATTATAGTTTTCTTTCTGCCAGCCTGTTTGGTTTTTGCTTTGTTTTACTCCAGATTGATGTTGGCAAGACTAAGTTTTTACAGTGCCGATTTTCCTTGGCATTCAGAAATGACATTGAAAGGGATTTCAGTAATAGGAGTTGTGGGAGCTGGGCACTTTTGAATCTCTATGTCAATTAGGAAATATCTAATGGTTGCGTGTGCGCATTTACTTTCTTAGCACACAAAATGGGCTAGATATAAGCCACCTCTGCTTTGGAAGCAGTGTATCCACATTAGTCTACAATGACAGCCAGGATAAGAAATCTGACCTTGGTGCACAGGTAGGGCTATGATTATTTGTGTATGTCCATGCAGATGTGTTTTCATGGGCTAAATGGGAAGCAAGTTCATGTCTGTTTAGCTCAGTGTCAAGATATCAGTTTGAGTACTGTTGCAAATAGAAATTTAAACCCTGCATTTAAACATAAGTAGGAAAATGTAACAAACTACAGTAAGTTACACCCTCAGTGGGAAAAACTCTAGGAAGGAGATAGAATTATGCAGATTTTGAGGCCCTTCTAGAATGTGCCTGCTGAACTCCTGGGCTCTAAAATGTTATGAATAGAAGACACAGAATTGCTGATGTATGGCTATTATTTGTATCTGACAGGGCAGTTTCTTACTGCCTGGCTGGATCCTATATATCAGGTGACTGTAGCTCTCTTCCCCCATGTTTTGGAACTCTAGGAGGTGGAAGAGCTAGAAGTTAGCATGAACTCATGACAAGTAATAATTACATTAGAGAAAAAAAAGCCCCAAAGTCCCGTGCTTCGTTACGTATCTCAAAGTCATGTAATATAATTTTCCGGCATGGTAAGTACTAATTGAGAAATCAGAGCTGCATAGACCACCTAATTAATTTTTTATACATATTTCAGTATTTATAGTGTATACTGGATTAATTAAAACTTTAGGGTGCTTGCATCTCAAATGACTGTTGTGACTATTGACCTGCAGGCACTTGACGAGCCTTGCAGTGTACCTGGTTATGGGGTTGCCCCTTATTCCAGAGGGAAACTGAGAGAGGCAGCTGTTAGGAAGCTAATACTCGCCCAGAGGTGTCACACAATTATGATGATTATTTTGCATTCCAAGTACAGCAAAACAACTATTCTAGCTTTCTGACTGTGACCACGATACTTACTACTTGGAACTGCTAGGTAACAGAAGTATCATTATACCTTTTCTTCCACTGCAAATTTTCCCTTACTTAACTAACTGCATGAGTCCACAACAAGTCAGTGGGCTGGAGTATCCTTGAATATGATTAGAGTTTCCCCTTTGGTGCCCTGGGTAGAAAGGCACTGAGTGCTATAAGGAGGAAGATAGCTCCCGCCTCTGTTTCACAGTGGCTCAGGAATTACTTCCTTCCAGATTTGTTTATAGGAGGGAATGGGGAAGTAGGATGGTGACAGAGGAAAGATACAGGTTCATGCTGGGCAGGAGCCAGATCATGCTGGCTGTGTAGCAATGCTTTAGGTGACTTTGAAAGCAATGACCACTTTTGTACAAAGTGTTCTGTCTGCAGAACACTTCTACAAGTGTTTTGTGTTCTGTCAGTTCTTTATCAGATGTGGAAAGTACCTATGAAATAAATTATTGAAAATAGAGACTTTGAGGCATGGGGAGTGTAAACATCTATTTAAATGGGTTTTCAGAGTAATAAGCTGCAACGTATTTTCAAAGCATCTCTTCTTATTTAATGTGGAAAGTATATAAAGGTCATGATTAGAATGACTGAGAAACAACCCCGTCTGTCTGCTTAGGTCATTCTGTTTTATAAACTAAAATAATTTGCAAGAGATTTTTCTATGCTAGCAATATAAAGAAATGTGAAAATTCAGACTGTTTTCCTAGGCCATTGGCAAAAATAATGAGAAATGAAGTTAATTTTTTGTCATTGTTCTGTTCTTGCTGTGTAGCATGTAAATATTAACTATTTTGAAGTCACTGAAAAAAAATTAAATGGAACATGACAAAAAAAATCTGTCATACTTATTGTCATCTGGCTGGACTTCAGAACATTACAGCACTATGAGATATTTACCATAGAACTAATTAAACTTGGTGATTACAATAACTAGTGTGCATAGCTAGCATCTTCTTAGATCCGTTGGGTTACACTGATATTCATCATTGCCATTTCCATTTGGAACAGGCCTTTCAGAAGTTTTTCCTAAAGCTGAAAATGGCTCATATTTTATATAACTTAGTACTGTTTTTCCACAAGCTGCTGTTCCTCTTGGCACGTGAGAACAGAATCAGCTGTGTACTGATTTGGACGTGTGTTTTTACATGGCAGAGGTGCTGTACAAGTCTCATTTCTGATGGAAATTCCCCAGCACTGACCTAGTCTGTCATGCATTCCTTGTTGGGTTTTAGTGGTTGCAATAAGGAATCTGTAGCCTTCAGGATCTGTTGCTGCAATCTATGTGTGGCTCACTCCTAAATGTTGAGGTGAGAGCAGGAAGTGGTAGTAGGCAGCTGAATATTTTCAACTGGGATTTGCACTAAAGTTCTTTACCTGCAAGCAGACAATTATTGGGACAGCTAATTTTGCTGTGATGTGAGGGTGGGAATAAGGCAATGCTGTAGCTCTCAGATCCTGCTCAGATCCTCCCTGTTCAGGAAGAACTAATGTTGTGTCATCAGGCAGAGGAGATGCTATATAGTACTGCCTTATCTGCTACCTCTGTAAACCTTTTATTCGGTCCTGAAGAAGGAGTGGGCATCTGTATCTCTGCTGTGTCCCAACAACATTGTGAGGAGCGGTACGCTCTCCTCTGTCTGCTTACTGTGCCTGGGAGGGGAGGTCGTGCAGCGTGTGATCTGGCACAGTTCTTCCACCCCTGTTTTCTATTATTCTGTGATTGCATAAGGATAATGTGCAAATGGCTGTTCAAGATCCATATGTGAAGAGACAGGTTTTAAGGCATAATCCCCAAATGGGTAAGCCGTTATCAAACGGAAAACTTGGAGAGTCAGCTTATGTCTTACAATCATATTTTTGGAAAGATTGGTAATAAACCAAAGCCTTCCCCTACTGTGAATCTCACAAGAGCTGACTCTTCTGTTGGCTAGACTTCCTTCTTTTCCTTATGACTTGTAAAGCCGTGATCTGGAAAGTAAGTCCATACATCCTATAAATAAAATTCAATACGCTTCCTCCCTTAATCCAAGGCAAACTGAAGAACACTTACATTATCTCTACACGGAATAGCATGGTACAATTTTATGCTGCTTTTATTCTGTTGAAAATGTTGCTCAACCTGACAAATGAAACAGAAGTCTGGTGTGATTTTCCGTAGCTTGTAAACACCAATTTATATATAGACAGCAGCAGCCAAATGTAAATAGACAATCAACACAGCAAGGAGATTGAAGAGATTGGTTTGCAAAACATGACAGATTTTCTTCTTTTGGCATTCTTCTTAGGCCTGGTTATGAAAGGCCAGCATACCCTGGTACGTAAAGCAGACTTGTCTGAACGTGCTCTGACTTCTTTTGTTCAAATTTAAAAGAATGGATCTTCGTGCAAGCATTCCAAATTGAGGGAAAAATTTGGAAAAAAAAAAAAAGCTACAATACATTGACTGATTTCTTGCCAAGACAGCTACTGAGAAGCCTCTTGATCCATTCTTCCACTGAGAAAGTTAGAGGGGGGAAATATGTACCTTCTGTAATTAAAAATTAAAACCAGTCAATTCCCTGCATGCTCAGTTTCCTCAAGGGAGAAAAAAAAACCCTAAAATACCTTTGCTCTGGTTTTACTGCTTTGTGTCAGCAAAGTATTCCAAGGCTGACAATATTAATTTTTGTTCTCAGCGTAATGACGCTGCTCACACACCAGGACTTAACCATAATTTAAAGTATTAAAATAAGGACAAAGAAAATAAGGGATAGTATAGTGTGTTAATAATAAATAAATGGCATAACTATGAAATTATACTTTCCTTTAACAAAAGAAGGAACTATAGCCAGCAGGTGAGCAAGAGAGCACTATAGGGTGTGGTAGAGATACTGTTAAATTAATTGTGAAGCTAAAAACTCCGTGTGTCTGCCTGTGTGTGGGGGTGTGTGTGTATGCGTGTGTGTAAAATATCTGGCTATTTCAAACCATAGGAGCGTGACAGCTGTGAAAAAGGAGTGCCGCGGGGAATTCTTTTAGAGTTTGATTTTTTTAAAAATATGTTTGACATGGAAAATGTTTTAGTACAAATAAAGCAACTGGTATTGAACTTAAAAAGTATATTTGGAG
>JAPSGF010000001.1:32089191-32169011 GCA_035772895.1 Perdix hodgsoniae
CCCCCCCCCCCCCCCCCCCCCATTTAAAGCATCGTTAATTTCAACATCTTTGTGATTTTTTTTAAACCTTGTAAAATATTTCTGAAAGAAACATTATTTAACTTAGATTAGGGTCTTATTTATTCAGATAATTTCATACAAATATCAAAGAGATGAGTAGAATTGCTTAACCACAAAGAGACAGCTTTAGTAGTTTAAGAAAGGAGCTAGATTTTTTTGTTGCCTTTTTTTTAAGAAAAAAAAAAACAAAAAAAACCACAAATAAACAACAAAAAAACCCACCAACATCTTTGCAAACTAAAATCAACCTCATGGAAGGGGGAAAAAAAGAGGAGATATTTTGAACATTACTCCATAGGACATCAGTTCAATATAGTGTTAGTGAATGCATTGTAGCAGAGCTCCATATGCAATCAGAAGCCAATTGTTACTGGACTGTGTACAAGCACATACTGTGCTCAATGGTCTGATGAGGTATTATGGATATGATGCAAAGAGACCTTGCGGATTAGACATGTACAATTTATTAAAAAAGTGAAACAACTGAACATTTTAACTGAGCTGAACACAATAGCACTTCAGGTGGTAAATAAGCAGAGTTCTGAGAAATCCAGTGTCTGCCAAGACTTTGGGTATTGTTATTTACTTTGAGGGTGCTGACAAAAAGAAATCTAACTCTTGGAATGTCCAGATTATTTCATTTTGGATGTGATATTTTCCCTCATTATTACATTTTGCTTTCAGCATGGAAAAGTTAACACAAAACAAGCTGATTATTATAAATATCAACAATGTACTTATTGAGATGAACAGTCTGTTAAAATGTAGGCTACAGATAACTGACTTTCAATAAGAAGCTTGACCAAAGCAATATTCCATTAAGTCACAGTTACAGCGTAATTTATTCATCTCTGTATTAATTTTTACATTACAAATTGCATTGATAAGCAGCTCCAGCATTCTTTCACTCTGTACATGGACTAAGAGTCTCAGTGGCACTGTGTGACACCATGTTGCACTTATTTTTGATCAGTAGTATCTCTTGTTTTCTAAAGTATTTCCTGTCCTCTCTATGCAGAGGGCACAAGTTTTCACTTCCCAGAAAATAGAACAGAGAGATTTTTGGGTCTGGATCTTCGTATAACTGAACAACTACTTCATCTATTAGAGTTGAGTAGGGTCCCAGCTGTATGGGATAGCTAAAATTGTATTACACCTATTTTTTAGACAATTTAGTTTGATTTTTGTTATTGGCTATCTGAAAGGAGTTGTCAAAACAAAGACAACCTCAACCTGTGTTAAGTCAGCTAGGTGGCTTTCTATGAAAGAGCTACTTCATACTGAAATGAAAGTACTCTGTATTAATCAGGGCTGAAATTTCTTGGGTTGCAGCAAATTTATACTGTTTTAGGAAACATGGTGACATTTTTTTTCCCTTTGGGAACCAGTGGGGTTTCCTAGGGCATCTTGTTTGTATGTCTGGGGCCTTAAGTCCCACTCTGTGCCCATGTTTATACGCCTGATTTGAACATGGCTTTTGAAAAACAAAAATGTTTTGTTATGTTTTGCCAGTTTGCCTACCAGCTATCTGCTAACAAAAAAGTTCCAAGGGAGCATGGCAAGTCCGTGCCCAGCAAAGTCTTTTGTTTTTGCAGATGTTTAGGCTTAGAGGAGTGCTGTGGAGCACAGGCAATCATAGGTCCATGTTTGCACTTGTCTGCTGCTATTCTCTGCTCATTGTCTGAACCTGCACGCATTGTTCTCCCGACAGGTGATAACTACCCTGTGCAGTTCATTCCATCAACAATGGCAGCTGCTGCTGCTTCTGGACTCAGCCCTTTACAGCTCCAGGTATGTGCCAGAACAAAAAAATGTGGGATTGAAGCCAAAATTTTAGGGGAAAACTGCTAACCAGCTGTATGCTAAATAATAGCCTGAATGTTAAATATTTTTTGAGCACAGCCCAGGAGGATTAACACCTTATGTACTTATGGTACTGCAAATACAGCAACATGCATTCAACCTTGATACTCCAAGAGAAAGACAGTATTCTGTGTATTTTACATAAGCAGAATTAATGGTATTTTCTTAATTATATGACTAGTCAGTAAGAGACATGTTCAAAGGTTTTTTCCCACTTTATTTTCATTTAGACTTTCCCCTGTATCTGCACAGTACTACCTTTAATTGGGGCAGTGAGTGTATGAAAACCAATGTGTTACCGAGGCTTTTTCACAGACAGCATGGGGTTGACAATACAATAAATTGCAAACTCTTTTGGCTTCAGTATTTAGGTAATCTCAACCATTCTGTGCATTAAGCTGGTCAAATGCCAAGCATAGTCAGGATGCTTGGTTTGGTCATTTATGTTTTTTTGGCATAGAAGGACTGAAATGTTGTGAAAGGAAGATTTATGTGCCACGTTATTAGCTAGCTTTTTGTGGCAAGAAGTTTTTAATTTCACAAGAAAAGACACAACAATGTCATAAATAATGAAGAAACAGTCAAAAGCTTTCAGAGTTAAAATGTGTGGAAAGGAAGTGACAGTGAACATGAGAGGAAAGGCCATTAAAGATGCATGTAACTATTTGCAAGTAAACCTTTGAAACCCCTGTTAGAGTTCGGTTCACATACAAAGTAAGAATAAATTGTGCCTAGAGTAGCGGTGTACTGCCATGTTAATATCCAAATATCTACTTTGCTTACCCTTATGCAATTATACCTTTTTTTCCAGAGGGACCAAAGCAAATTAAAAACCCTCTCATCTTTACCCATTGCTGATATTCATATTGCAGTTAGGATAATGGGACCAAAACTCACTTTTCACCCATGGAACTGTCAGAAAACACCCCTTGAGCTTATATCTGACCAAACCTAAAAGCAGAACTTGGAAAGGGAGCACCCTGACACTTCAGAGCTATATCTCCCAGAATGCTTCTGGGTCATAATAATATATTAAGACTGTCTCGTAGACAAACTTTAAACTACAGAGGAGTTTTTCAAAAGGAAAAATACCAGGTACTCAATTTTAGCTGGTATCCTTTGAAAATCTGTATTTGCATACTTACGGAAGCAAAAGTCCCATTAGCAGTTATAGATGGGACCCACAGATCTATTTGCACATCAGCCTTGACCAAAACCTACAGCAATATTGCATTTTCATTAATTTTCAGAAATTATAGGCCAAGCTGTTAAAAATAATATGCACAGGTAGAGAAAAGAACCGTTGAAGGAAATGATGTTAATAAATTCAAAAATGTTTGAGGATATAGAATTTCCCTTTGGAAGTATTTATTGTAAAAGTTTTCTGGCTTATTTTCCCCCCACCCTTTCTATTTTGTTTGAATTTCACTTGTATGGCATTTCAATTTTTTTAATGTTTCATGTTCATAAGGACTTAAATAATAGAGTACTTGGCCTTCAGTTGGTATCTGCTCATCTGTTTGTTGAATTGGCTGAAGTTTATTGATTCTTAATATTGACAGTTTCTTTGTGTAATTTCCCTGAGTGTATACTAAAATAAAATTTTATTTAGGTATGATTGTGGTAGGGAATTTGTTGTTATACTTGATGCATCACAAAAACTGTTAAGGACGTAGCATTTCAGCTCATTTTTTCATCTTTGCTTCCCTTCCCCCTTCTTTCTCTGTCTTGCTTCCATGCACCCCACCCACTTATTTATTTACATAAATATGTGACCATGGTATGTGAATATTTCCCAAGCGCTTAAAATACTGATCACAAAACTAGTTTCTGTTTCTTTCAGCCAGTGGGAGAAATAGCTAATTAATTTGCAGGTTTAGTTTTGTTACTACATGTGAGTGTGTGCACAGTGTCTATGTTTGGAGAACTTGTGGACTAGAAACTATTAGAATTAAACAAGCCTTGCAGGAGCTCTCTTGATTCAGCTTTACTAGAGAATTACTATTATTTACAAAATTATATTCCCAAATCTATATCCAGCTGCGGTGGAAATTCTTTATCATCTTCAAGCTTGTAGCCTCCTGTTTTTTCACTTATTTTGTTGGGAATCATCAAGCTTTGAGTAAGAGCTACTAGCAATTTTGTGTTCTCATTGTCCTGTGTCTTAGGACAGCTTCAATGCAAGCTGTGAATCTACTAGCAGAGAAAACAATTTACTTCCAGGTACACTGTGTAACCGTGTAATAGTAATTATTGCATGGAGGATGTTTCTCCAGTGACAATGACTTATAATTAATGGTTTGTCAATTTCACTGAAGCTCTATTTAATCCATTAGTATCAAAATGTGTTTTCTATGGATACCTGTGTCTCACCTGCAGATAATATATCTCCTTGAGTTGAAGACTGTAGTTGTAGTTACTATATGTCTATACCATTCCAGAGGTAGTAGAAAGGTTCTGCTCTGGGTTGATATCAGATTGCTTGTTTTCATTTCATACTGATCTCATGAGGGTGACATTGATGGCAGCACTGAAAAAAAGATAAAAACTGTCCCACATTTCCCGATGACAGCTCAGCCTTGTCTCATGAGTTTCCTCAACAATTTGGCTAAGATTTAAATAATGTGTTCTAGAACCATGCCTTGTTAGGACCTTGCTGATGAGGGAACAGTTCTCCAGTTGTCTGTGAGGGACAAAACTGCTTCTGTTTACTACTCCAGCTTCAAGCAACTGTGAGTGAATCCCACCGTATCAACCTTGTGCTAAATAGTTTAAAGATACATTACCAAAACCAGCTGTAGCAGGTATGCATAGGGGTGCATGAACCAGTTCTGATGCACATTACAATAAAAGTTGGTTGTTTTTAAAAGTAATCAATGACAGCAGACAAAAAGAAACAATAATTTTCATTCTTCTCTTTTATTTACCCACCTTCTGTTCCATTTCTCTCCTTTTGCATTTCCCTAAATTTTGTCTCAAATGATTGCAGTAATATTAACTGATTGTAGATTTGTATGAGGAGTAACCATGCTAAAAGAGTGAGCTTGATCATAAAATGGATTTTATTGACTCTTGCGGTAGCAGTAACCTAGTTATTGGAAAATCTCAATGGAGCAGAGGGGGCACCTATACATCCTTACTTTCAGACAAGGAAGGTTACTGTGTGTTCTTAATGGTTTAAAAATCTGCCTTCATTCCTATATGCTTCTACAAAGCAGTCTATGTGCTAAATAAGGAAATGTTGCAACTCTCTCAACCACAACTGATAAACTGTTGATAGAAATGGAAGCACTACAATGATGCTAACTGGAGTTATTCCTAAACAAAGCAAGCTCTAGGAAAAAAAAAAGCCAAACAAAAAAGCTTTAGTTCATAACTTCTTTCCTAAACTATTTGTGTAATTTGTCCTTTAAAATTTATCGCTTATAACCCTAATGAACCTTGGCAAGTCTTAACTGTAGTTGCAGCTGTGTTCTTGAGGCCTGAAGTTTTTATAATTGATTTAAAAAATGTAAGTTTTAACTAAACATGTATTTATCTATTTCTGTTCTCCCCTCCTATCTCATCCTACCCTTTCATACTCTCTTCTAATTGCAAAGTAAATGACCTTTTGTTATACCGCTGGGTGTGGATCCAGCACACCGCTGAAGCATTGCATAGCCTGCCTCAGGGGCACAATATGAGTAGAGTGAAGGCCAAAGAATGCTATTTTTAGTTGAATAGTTCGGCAGATGGAGGCATGAATACTCATATATCTGAAGGTTGAGGGGTTTGAACCATTAATTTTGATAATGTATTTAACCCTGGGAACAATCAGAAACTGTAACTCTAAGGTTACAATGCTTTTGACCTTTGGAGAACAGAGGGCACTCAGTACAGTAAACAATATATTACATTCTTACTTATACCAATTCTCTCACACATATAAATTTCAGGACACAGTTGACATTTGCTTTCCTCAGCTATTTTAGTGCTGGTTCTTAAAGTAAGTCAAGAAGAATGTTCAGGAAAGAGGCCAATGTAATGCGACATTCATGTAAATACAGCCTTTAAATAGCTAAGATGTTAGATGTGGCCTTTTATGAAGAAATATTATTCTCAGAAACTAGAATCTCGGTGACTTATTATTTCAATGAAAAAGTTGTTTCAGTGGAACTGCTTGTCTTATTGGAGTTTCCTCTATATGTTGTAACTTTAAAGCAATTTTTAGTGGGTCTAATGTGATCTGATAGTGATAGCTTATACTCAAGGTGATTTGGTCCCACTCTGGTACCACATCATGCAAAGTGATGTACCTGCCTTATGTCTTATTAAATGATGCATACTCCTCTTCTACAAATATAGCAGTTAAATATCACACAGCTTAAGTATTTCTAATTAAAATATTTCCATGTGTCAGCATACTGGTAATGTATTATTTTAATCCATTTATTTTGTTTATGAAACAGTGACATATGTTTAGATTGTGAAATATATGAGCCTTAAAAATCACTTTATTGAAGAAAATTAATTTCTACAATGCTGTCTCAGTAATGTGTTCACTCACCCAGTCAGTCACTGGCAGGGCTGCCAGTCTTAATGTTGGTTAGACACAGTTTAACAGTTTTATCTGACATAACACTCCCGGATGTAGTAGGCAATAATAATTTTTTCAAGTGCAAAAACGATAAGATTTTCCTTTTTTTTTTTTTTTTTTTTTTTTAAACACAATGAAGAATGGAGATTGGATAATTGTGAAAGAGATTTGGTGAGACCAATGAAAATTAAAAACAGCCAGTTACCTTCTCAAAGTTAGACACTGTAATTTGTTTGTCAGCAGGTAGATGTTTGGGTCAGCACTGCAAGTGAGTGACTGTCAGCGGGAATTCCTACAAGACAAGTAATTTCCCTCAATGTATTACTGACAGATTGCTCACTTCTTCGAATCACTAGAGAAAACAAACTTAATATTGTTAGAGACAGAGTTTCTGTCTTCATTAGCCTTACAGAATGATTTTATCTAGCATTCAAAGACTACTGAGCTCTAGGTGGGCATAATTTAACAGAATCTTCCTTATTATGATACAGTGAATAGTGGCCTAAATTAAGGGAATGGTGTGTGCAAATTTCAGTGTATAGAAGTAGTACATTAAATATTTTGGTCCTTTTCTTATGTAGAAATGTAGGTTGTAGCACAGGAAAGAAGGGAGTTGAAAGAAGGTTTTTATTAGGACTCTGAGAGACCAAGCAAGCCCTTTAATGAAAATAAAATTAAAAATACGCCAAGCTTGCAATACTTAAGAAAATTTAATTAAAATCAATGAAATAGTTATACTTATGCCTTTCTCTGCTTGGATGTTTATGTCTAAGTGTAATATCTGTGTTATCAAGTTGAATTATGTCAGTGACATTATCAGTGAAAATGATGTCATTGAGACAGTATTTTATCATATAGCCTCAGTTATTTGCAGGATTTCTTAATGCTCCCTCTTTTCGTCCTCCTTCTCATCTTCAGCCCTGAATTATCTTATAGACTCATTTTCATAAGGAAAGAACAGCCCATCAAAATTGAGACTTTTGCAGTAATTTATCAGTTCTGATGAAATTGTTGCCAGGAGAATTTTCCTGGCTCCTCCAGTAATGGCATTCCTGATAAACCAAGAGGGAATCTCCCTACTTTCTTCAGTTTTGTAAAAACACAAACAAAGCTATTAACTAAAGTCATCAGCTGCCTACAGCCAGCAGCATTACTTCTCCAAGACCCTTTTCTCACCTGTATAATGCCCTGTATCTCCCATAACTTCCCTAAACTTTGCAACTCTTTGTTATTTTTATTCTTGCTTAATGGAATAGCATTGCATTATGTAATAAAAAATTTACAGCAGTCTTTAAGATTAAAGAAGCTGTTTCCACAGTCTATAGCAGTTCTACTACCTCCCTTAGATATGGTAAGCCTAAGTCCTGGACTTGTGCTCCCTCTGTTGCAGGAACAACACTGGCTGCCAGACTGTCACCTATCCTGGTGAGGCTCTCTTTGTTCCCTTTAGATGGTCAAGTCCTCCTCCATCTAAAGTCCTGCACCCATTCTCTTCTCCAATGCACGAAGACTTTTCAGTCTGGCAGCTAGGGATCAGATAGGCTCCCATCTTTTGTACCCCTAGATCTTAGCAAACAGGACAGCTGACTTCCAGGCCCTCATGCTCTGTTGAAGAGAGAATTTACCATTGGGATCATAAATGACATAGAAATAAACTCACTTATCAGGAAACTTGTATGTTTAGAAGGATGTCATCTTTATAGCCTGGATTGCAGGAGGTTTGCTGAATCTCCCCAGTCTGTACCAAGGCAGAAGAAGCTCAACCCCAAGTGACTGGAGGAGGTTGAGCCCAGAGCATCAACAAGATATTCTTGCTTCCCTAACCACTGGCAGCCCCTCACTGAATGCTTAGGCTCTATCTTAAAGTAGTTGTGCTTTGCAAAGCGCTCTCCCTGGGGTGCCACTTGGAAGCCAGTAAGAAGCAAATAAGTTACTGCTGCATTTACTGATAGAGCACCAGCACGCTGTCAGGGGACGAGCACGTTTTTTAAAGCTCTTTTAAAACTGTGGCATCCCTCTGGGGATCAGGCTGACTGTGAGGCATACTCTGAGCTAGCAGTTGGATTCCTTCTAACTTTCTAGAAATGTATATGGTGTATGCCTTACAGGAATTAGCTGCAAGTGAATATGTTTCAGGAATTTATAGCTCTGATGCCTATAGAGCAAGGTGCTTAATTTGGATACAAATTACAGACACAAAGGATTCTTTCCATGAAGGTGTTAGCATATTTAAACGTTTAGAAACTTAGCAGCAATCAGATTAATAACAAAGATGCTTTTTACATTGTCAGTTCTGTGCACAAATGAAAATACTCCTCTGTATCATCATTCCTTCCTCTCTGGTTGCTATAGAAAGAGAAAACAAACCACCTTTCATCTGCAGTGAAATCTGTAAGACTATGGATAGTTATATGAGAACTTCCAGGTTTAGACACACTGACACATGCAGTGTGTGTGCTCACAGGAAACAAAAGAATTTTAAAGATTTGTGGGCTGATGTCATCACATGCCTTATTGTGGAGGGTCTTTGATTATAGAACGTATCTCCACTGACCCAGGTCAAAATGAAAGGAACACAGAAAATGAGTTAGAACTCGCTAAATGTAATGTAGTTGTTGCTATTATGGAATAGAGTAATAGTGTATTTGGTCTGTGATGTTTTCAGAATCCATATGAGTGAGAAAGTAGAATATGTTCCAAATCAAAGAAAGTGTTGGAATCATCTGTCTCTTCTTAAGGATCAGCATGAAAGTCGCATATGACTATGGGGCACAACAGGAGGCTTGTGTATCAGTCCTGAAAGAAAGGCACTGGAAGGAAGAACATCTGAAGGAAAAGGGGAAGATAAGAATTTTTAAATGTCAGTATTAAAGAGATTATTCTAGAGGCAAGGAAATCATTCACAAAATTTATTGAACTCAACTCTATGAAGCCCATATTTTGGAGTTGTGCTTCAATTACAACAAACAGGTAGGCATGAAAATAAATGAAGAAATGTTCCCCATTCAGGAATATTGAGAATATGTTGTCACAACCATTGGTATTTTACAAAGTGAAGTGAGTGATGAGAAGAGGTCAAGTCCTTTGAAGGAATTGCACCATTTTTTCTGCACACTAGGAAGAGATCAAGTCAACAGTTTTAACTAGTTTTAGCTTTATTAAATAGCACATCTGGGAGTTATTCACCGTAATTCATCCTGTACTGGCCATCTATTCTACTGCAGTCTTCAGCATCTAGGAGAGGGCTAAGATCAGGCCTCATAACCACTTTAATCTGGTCCCAGCACTGCTGCTGAAATACCATCATACCCAGCACACATCAGAATGTGTGGAAGGCTTATGTGAAATATACATTTACTGATATAAAACACATAAGTGTGCAATGGATTTGCAATAGTAAATTCCCAGTTACCTGGTTTTGAGTTGTAAATGTGATTTTTTTTAGATTTAATTTTTATAAGCCCATTTGAATATGTTTTGCATAATTTTGTGTGCACTTCCTTTAAGGAAATTATTTAATTTTCCTTGAAGGAAGTTCTAAATATACAGTAAAAGATCAGTGTGAGTGATCTGCTAAGCAGACTGTAAGGCACAATTATTTTTAATGCTTTAAAATACCTGTAAATGGGGCTTGTTTTCTGCTTCACAAAGAAAATGTTTCACTGTTTTCTGCATTTAAATACACATTTAAATATGTTGACTTACCAGGAAACGCAGCAGGCTGAACAGGGACAAACCATTTTTAATGGTATGTTAATTGAATGGGATGCTAGAGATGCACCTGAGTGACTTTTTTCCCAGATGTGCCCCAGCTGACTGATAAAGCTTCTCCTGATCAGTAGAGCCAGTATATATTTATTATATCCCTGTCTCCTGTCCATTTTTGCTTGTGAAAATAAGAAAATGGTTGCTGGCTACGTATGAACTCCCTGTATCTCTTGCAAAAGTATAAAAACTTTTCAGCTTTCAACTCCAACAGTGGGTTCAATTTTGAAAATTAATTGTGGCATTGCCTTGGTGTCTTCTCACAAGATAAGGAATTGGACCCAGGAATTATGATAGATAGTGTGAGGTAAAGAGAGATTCTTCCTTTTTCTTGCCTTGCACACAATTATTAGTGGGATGATATCTCATTATTCTGTCACAGCAGCCTGCAGAAATCTAACTGTAGCTCTTTTGCCTCTTGGTATGATTAGCAGTGGTGGGTAAGCATTCAGTTTTCTTGTTCTATATCTCCACAGTTCATACAGGGTAAGACTGCCATAGCTGTGTATGATGATTTCTCTGTCTGAGTGGTCGGACAGTGAATGCGTGTACCAACGTATGCGAGATCTTAAGAAGTATTTCTGGAGAAATCTTATTGCTACTTGTTTTTCCCATGCTCTGATTTCGTTTTCTTTTATTTAAGCCTCAGATTATGTCTGCCTAACCATGTTGACAAATCAAGAAGGCCCAACAATTGCGCAACCGTCTTCTGTCCTGAACTGATTTAAGCCCTGTTGGATTATTAGAATAATTACCTTTTCAGACCCCTTCAACCAGGGCTTTCTATATTGCTGGCCATTGTACCATTGACATGGACATGAGAAAACACATTCACCAACTCATTTCATACAGCTCAACGAGCAGTTACTCATAATTGTTTATAATCCTGCTGTCACGAGCCAGGATGAAAATCCTGACTTCTCTCACAAAGCTCATCTATTTACTACCAATTTCTTTTTTATATGCGAAACACATGATTTCTGAAATATTGGATATTTTAAATAAAGTTTAATTCCTTTTTTTTCCTTTCCTTTTTTACTCTCTATTTCTTTTCACTTCACGTTTCATTCCTTTTCCCAAGCAAATACACTTGGCTTTTGTTGTGTCTGGCTTTATATCAAAGGCATTTGAGTTTAAATGTACTTGCATTTTATTTGTGTATTTAATTCTATACCAAATACAGGATGATATTAAGCAAGGTATGTTGAGGTTATTTTGTAGAATCATAAAGAAGTTTTTTTGCCAATTTCCAGGATGTGTGCTACAACATATAATCTGGCAGTACCACAAAGATAAGCTAATTGTGTTATTTCCTGTCTGTAGTAAGCTGCAGGAGATGTGTGATCAAAAAGTAGTGTATTGGTAATCTGACAGCTTTAAATGAAGGAATTCGCATCCTTGTGCTTTAGAGGAAGATTTTATTGATATTTATGCTGTCCTTTTTAGAGGAAATGGTGATAGACTTTTGATAAGTTTTTAGATATTGTTAAATTTTGGTGGTTTTTTGTTTTTTTTTTTTTTCCCTTGATATTTTACGTATTGTTCCACAATAGAAGACTTTTACTAATGTTCACGCCTTACTTTTAACAGGGACTCTTTATAATTTCACTCAGCTATACCTTGTTCAGGCACTTGGATTCACAGAGGGTGTGTGTCAGTGGCAGCACTCATGGCACAGTTCCTTGCCTCTGGATACAGGGGCTCATTCCATGCAGAGCTGGGACATTAACGTGCTGATGTTTCCCGCAGCCTGTGCCCCTGCTTCCTGGCATGTCAAGAGGAGCTGTGTTTTCAGTCTGGCAGAGAAAAGACAAAGGAGGCTGCAGCATGAGAGTGCTTCTTCTCTGCAATGACTGAGGAAGACTCGTGGTTAAACTGCCTCTCATTAGGTCATCCTCTTGAGAGAAAAAGACAGCTAAAAATGTACTCTGTTTTGGCTTTGATCTTGCTTTCATAAAAGACTCAAAGAATTTGCATGGTAGTGTGCAACTATTCCATTATTGTTGCTAGCAAGAGTGCAAGAAAATAGATATTCCAAATGGGAGAGATGAGAGCAGTTAGCATTCCTTTATTATCAGAACTTAACCTAGATCAACTGAAATGCTTTCTGGTTTTGTCATGCTTCAAGATCAGATGTCTGTGCCTACTTATTGTTATTTTTTTAGACAAAACATACTGTTTTAGAACTCCTGAGTTACTATATTTAAGAAATTACATAAAAGGCTAAGCTCACCTCATTTTAAGGTATATTCTATGAAAGGTAGCTATTATAACTGTGGCAAGAAATTTGTGCATAACATACTTTTATGCTTTTTCTTTTTTTTTACTTTTTTTATAACATAAAAAATTAAACCAGGGGAAAATTAGTAAGGTGAGCAAACAAAGGTGCTATGGCCTTTCCTCTGTCAGAAGAAAGTGATGAATACATCTATTGCATAGAAAGGATTTTTTTTTAATCATCACATTCTCATTCCTGCTACTTGCCTTGACTTTTCTTTCTTAGAGAGATCATAAGAAATGATCAAACTCCAGTTTAGGAGTTCCAAACATTTTGCACTATTTTTTTGTGTGTGTGCAGTTTTTTACTGATATGAATACTGAGCAGTGCAACCACAATATTTCACTCCCACACTAATTCAATTCCCTACTTTGTGCAGCAGTCTCAGTGTATTCAGCAGGTTGTACGCCAGCAAATGAAACAGATGTTTAGGCCATACTGGAATGGAGCAGCATGCTGCATCAGGACCTGGATATTCCTCTTGACATCTGGATGCTGCTGGGTTGGGAAGTCTGCCTTAGGCCAGGAGGCAGTAGGAGCCTTGTGGCGGTGAACATAGGGTCCTTGCTGCTCTTTAAGCGATTAGTGCACTGAAGCAGCAATAATGCTGAATTATCGCTTGGTTGCGTTCTTCTAAGGAATCTTGGGACAAAGAGATAGTCAAGGAGGATTATTTACAGTAAGTCATGTTCAGAAAGACAAGACTAATTGCGGTATTTTAAAAAAGCATTCTTTCAAACAATTTAATAGTAGAAGCGTTGCAAATACTTTAGGAAACTTTTTACAATGCAGGAAACAAATAGCTTACAGGAAATCCTCCCTTTCTCATTTAAAATCGTTAGGTTGAGAAAAGACAATTTCAGCTGTTTTCCAGTTTCACAGTCTGGCCAAATTGTAGGTAACAGACAACAAAATGTGACTGAAGACATGAAACTGAAGGTATACGAATGCTCATGCCTAGTAGAGAGAAAACTGTGAACTTCTAATAGCTTCAAGGAAGAGTATTAGATATGGAAGCTGTCTGACTTATGCATTGATTCTTTATAGTTTCACTTTATCAAGTTGAAAATTGTGCTGCTACAGCTTAAATTGTCTGCTGCAGCACTTTCCTTTATGATGTGTGCTATTTAAACACAATATATATGTTATATTGCATGGAAATAGGTGTTTAATGTTTTGTGATTACTGACTGCCAGACAAAACAGCATTTTGCAAGGATTCTCCCCACCCCAATAAATTTTCATTGCTGAGACTATTTCATATTTAAACGTGGGTCCTCCCAAAAAGATTACAGCTTTTTGGAGAACATCAGGCAGTATTCTGAAGAAGACTGGTTAGTTGCTCTCATTTAACCTCTGGTATTCTAAAGGGGCTACATTTAATTAACACTGGCTGAAGGCCTGACCTGAGAGGCAACCAAAAATGATTGAACTGCGTTTTCAGATCCAGGCTGTAATCTATTGGGAGAGGAATAATAATAATAAAAAAAAATTAGAAAATGCCATTTAGTGACATTCTTTCTAACTAAGCTGTATTTCAATGGGCCATTTAATGCTCAGATGGACAAAGGTATTACTTCAGTCATTGAATTGTAACAAACCCTTTCTCAGAGGCCCAGTTTAAAAACTCTACAGGAAAAGTGGCTTAGCATCATATTCTCAGCAGACCAACACTCAGTCTGTTTGGAAAGGAAAAAAAAAAAAAAGTGAAATGAGGTGAGACACGACTGCCAAGTCAGTGAGGATTTTTTGCCTCTCCCTGCAGTCAGTGGCTTCACAGGGGAATTGCTCTTCAGAATGCAGGAGCTCCTTATTCACTACAGAAGCTCCTTATTCACTCACTCTCATAAGTAAGTAAGTAAGTAAATAAATAAATAAATAAATAGATTTAGTAGCTGTTACATTGTTCCCCCAATGAGCTCTTGGCCTACCTTTTTTATTTTCTGACGTGGCATGTAAAATGTAGTTTTCTCTCTGAGGACCATAGGACCAGTATCTACTGGGTTAGATATTTTTTGATTCTGTCATGCTGAAAAAAAACTGAAAGTCTAATTTAAATACCACACATTTGGACACTTGTGAGATAAGTATTTATTTTATTCCAGTAGAGCCAATGTTACGTATATTCTGTGTTGATGTGAGATACCTAATGTACTGACTAAAGTTTAATTGTATAAATTTTGGGATACATCTTTGAATTATTATTTTTTAATTATTATTATTATTCATTTTGATACTGTCTTATTACAAATTTCCAGCGGCCTCGTAGGGCAATGGTGTGACATTGCCTTGAAAACTTGTCAAGATGCCATAAAACTAGTAAAACATGTGCTGTACTTTCGAAGGAGAAAAAAATACAGTAATACAGAGGCAACGACCAGGTGCCAAATTATGTACATTGTCTTAGCAACTTGCAGTGATTGATAATTTGTTTGAGCTCTAAGCATTCTTTCTTGGCTTTGCTCACAGCTTTACAGTAAACAGGTTCTGAACAGGCAGTTGCTGACAGATTATATTTAATTGTCATAATTCATTGTAATCAAAGCCATTTGATTTCTAAGGAACGTGATCTCAGGAATAATGCATAAGTGAGACTTGCCTGCATTTAGGCAGCAAAGCAGAGTGAGCTGTTTTGACGGACATTTCTACTTTGTTATGTCAAAGCAAGATGAGGTCAAGAGAATGAGAAATGGAGTTGCAGAATGAAACGTAGATGGTTCTAAGAGCATCTTAATGCACATGTGCCTGAAGGCAGGTTATATCTTTATTGCACTGGTGCAAGTATTTTAGCTATGCAGTGTTCTCCAAATTTACATGACTATAACTGAGAGATACTTTGGTACTGGATATCTAGTAGTTCTCTAAATGTGAATATTGCTGCCGTTTCATTTTCTTCCTTCTTCCCTTTTCCCAGAATATCAGCATTATCTTTGGGACCGGAATGTATTCTTTGTAAATCCTTTATTTAAATATAAGAAATGTTAATAACATTTAAAGAAAGATTAATCAAATGGTTACTTTGTTTTTGGTTTACATTCACCATTACACTGAAAATTGAAATGGATATGTTATAGCTGACAGCACTTATTCAGGCTCTGCCAATACAAGTGCATACTATGACAAATAAAACCAAACTTGCAGTTTAGTCCTGCACTAATGTAGCACTCAGGAATAAGTCAAGGATGAAAAAGTCTATCACTTCTTCAGAACAAGTACCAGTGGTTCTCTTAGTTTGTTCGTATTTTGAGTAGGACTATTAAACACACTGTGGCATGGTTCTCTATCAAATAATGACATTTTGCCTATGAAAAAGATGAAGCAAAAAGTGAAAATCTAGGAGAAACAGACACTTTCTCGCTAATTGTTTTCCCCAGCAGAAGTCTGGATCTTTGTCACTGACTTATTTAACAGATCCTCATAACATCTGTCCAGCAGACTGTGGACTTTATTAACAGACAAGGGACCCACCAGACTTTGAGCCTGCTGTGTCCATCTTCATCTTCACAGCTGTGGATTAACTCAGACTTTCCAGAAGAGGACAACCATATGGGATAATTGGTGTCACTGGGTAGCTAAAAAAAAATATGGAGAAACAAATGTCGTCCAAACACAATTCACTGTTTTTACAGCCACAATTACTAGTCTGTTTAAGAAATAAGAAAGGCAGCATTACACTAAAAAAAGAAAATCTATTCATATCTGTGTGGGAACCTAATCAGGCTCTTGTTTCCAATGACGATGACTCCACAGTCGCACCAGGTCTGCGACAAGAATGCTCCTTTTGTGTGCCGATAATGTGGAAGCGATAAAATTTCCTATAAGAGACATATGTGTTTACATCATGAGATGTGTTATTTGACAAAACGCTTTGTTCTCTGCATATTTTCCACGCAGAGTTTCATGCTGGGTTGTTTTGCTGGAAAGCTTTGATTAGCTAGAATTAGTTGCTGAAGTAAAATAGACACTTTTGTTTTATGAGTCCTCTTGCTGAGCTGTAAATTATAGTAAAACATATAAGGAGTGACAGAAAGAAGTGCTGATTTGAACCTCTGACCCATGATCGGCATAAAAACATAAGATAACTCTTTCAAAGGACTACTGAGAGCCATAAATATTCCACGGTCCACTTAAAGTTAGGCCCTTTTAACAAAATAAAGCTGTTATTTTGCATAAGGCGATCTCAACTCTGCAGTGCTACAACAATACAAGCTGCAGTATCTAAAAAGTGTAGAAATTCTTTTATCTTTGGTATAGGTTGGCCATTATCCATAGCAGGGCAATAGAAGCTATGAGAGTGATTTTTCTTTTTCTGAACCAGTACAAAGAAACTGTGGTCAGTAAAAGAAGTTGGCAACCAGCAGACACTTGGTGATAAAATGCAGGTATCTGCTACTTTGCAGCTTCAGAGAAGAGCAAAACAGACATTTGTATATCCAAAGGAAATAGACATTAAGTGGAATTTAGGGCCAAATGAAAACTTCCCATGAGATCACACAGAATAGCAGTGACAGAGACTGAAAGTACTTGTGTTAATAGTTCAGCAAAGAAAGAGAATGATCAGGGATAAAATTATTCTTCTAGAAATGTTTTTCAGTATATCCACACTGGAACTTATGTGGAAAACTGGTCTTGTAACTGTGCCTATGAACATAGAATGTATTTGTATTTTCACCAATTCAAGTTAGTTTGTTTGCCCATACATATTAGGCTGTAATAAATCTGAGAGCACATTAGCCAGCAAGTACATAAATAATCACTGCAACAGACTTTGTTAGTGTGACATTAATTATGATAATTCATTGGCTGCCTGCTTGTGTTACACGTTAAGGCCTTTTGCAAAGGTATTTGGTGCAGTGTTATATGAAGCAGAGGCCTTTCACACTCTTAACAACAAGCAGACACTGCTGTAGGGTAATGTTAAGTGTTTTGAAATCAGAATGTTACATCCAGTATGGAGAGGTTAGGCCTATACAAAAAAGAGAAAGAAAAAAATGATGCTGTTAAATGGAAATCATTCACATATCTTAAGCCACCTGTTCTAGAGATAAAAAAAAATATTTTGTTTGCAGTGTATTGTTACTTATTCTTTCTAAATGTTACTCCTACTTCCTGTAGCCGTATTTGGTCAACATCATTTCAGACAAACCCAAAGAAAGCCAAGTAGTTCTGTTCTTTAGCATAAATGTATTAGTTAAGTTCATGTTGCGTGCTAGTTGGCTCTTAAATAGCAATCTACTGTTGTCTGTGTCGTGGCACATGTGGAAATGAGAAGAGAGATTTTCCCTCTTTCGCACTGTACTTGCACCTCTCTAGAACTCACTTTTTTTTTATATTTTAGCATTTTCTTAGTACAAACTGTGAAAACAGTACTGAGACATCCAAATTGAATTGAAAGATAATTATAAAATTCATTATTTTGGCAGGTAGCATCTACACAAATACATTGCAAAACCAAATAAAATACGCACTTTTAGCATAAATGCTTAATATGATAACTTGAAGGTATCTTGTCTTCAGCAAAAACATAGGTTTTTGTTTGTTTTTGTTTTGTTTTTTTGTTTTTTTTAATAATATTTATCTATTTATTTTTACAAAGAACAGTAGCTTCAATGTGTATGTACATTTATTTTTTTTTTTAGCATACACACCTTTCCCTCCTTCTCCTTTTGTATGGGGAGCACTCCCAGAACACAGATGCTGAGCTCTGGAAGGTGTTTTTCTGGTGATGGCATCTGGCTTCTTGGCAGACTCTACAGGCGGTAGCTGGCTCCAAGTTGCCCCTGGGTTTGTCACATGGTTAAGTTGCTGATGAGTTATTTTGGCTGTCTCGTGTTTCTGGATGCCATTTTCTGTTAACCTACCTCTCACTCTAAGGAACTGCATCAAAAGGCATTTTCAAACAAAGACAGCCAGCAATATTTTTATATTCAGAATCCAATAACCCCTTTTTTTACCCTAGTGCTGAAATAGTCTTCAACTGCCATGTTAGTCTCTGAACATATCTGATGTAGAAAACATCAGATTTATTATTTTTTACAGCTGTCTATTTAAGAAATAGAAAGGAATATGTACAATTAGCATTACTTTAGAAATGATTCTTGCACTTACCTTAAGCTGTGTGTGATTTTTTTAAAAATTAATATAATTATCCTTTTGGACTGCATTTTGAAAATATTCCTGGCCTGAACTGCTGATGGGTGTATGAGTGACACTGGGCTTAGGTCAGCAGAGAACATTTATTTTTATTGTCATTACCTATGATATCCAAAATATCGGTTTGGGTACTAATCCATTCTTCAAACAGAAGAAGACTTCTCTGAGGCTCTGTTTTCTTTTGCCTGTTTGTCATCAAGCTTGTTTTAAGCACTTCTACAATAATAATTGGAAAAAAAAAATAAAAGAAGAAACAGTCCCACTACAGGTGGGCTTTTTTGTTTGGGTTAGCTTCTTTTCAGAAGTGAGTATTTGGAATAGTAAAGATGTAGCTGATTTTGGTAAAACCCTTGATGATTAGATAGTTCTAAGCATTATTATTGCATGTTATAAACTTGGAAGGAAAATTCTAGAATTATAGCTTTGCAACTATATGTACTAAATATACTATGGAAAAAAATAACTGCATTACCTCTTGTAGTGCAGGATTTCAACAGCATTTGCAGTGACTCCTTAGAGTTTTTCATCTTTGGAAACCAAATTACTCATTGTCTAAATAGCTGAACTTTCATCTCTATAAATAAGATATTTCAGCTTTGCACAATTCATTTAAAATGCTGACAAATAAGAAATCCCACTTGATTCTCAGTAGTTTTATTGTTCAGTGTCACTTACTGTAGCAAAAGTACTTGTTGAGATGTAACACAGGATTTACATTTTTAGTGTAGAAGACTTAATCAATGTCCATAATATTCAGCATCTTTTTCTGAGTGAAAAATAAAACAACCAAAAAACTAGCTCCATCGGAGAAATCTCATACAAATACAGGAAAAGGACTGTCTTTTCATCTGGGCTTAAATCT
Organism: Perdix hodgsoniae; assembly: GCA_035772895.1. Classification (NCBI taxonomy): domain Eukaryota; kingdom Metazoa; phylum Chordata; class Aves; order Galliformes; family Phasianidae; genus Perdix; species Perdix hodgsoniae. The sequence goes on from JAPSGF010000001.1 coordinate 32,108,748, forward strand.
TTTAGCAATAGGAAATAAAAGGATTTCTAGAACCAATCCCTTCTTCCTCCTTGGATCAAGCTACCTTCCACTGCATTGTTTCTCTTTAGGACATTTTCAAAGTACATACATTGCAATTCATTGTGCTAGGTAAGCCCTCATCAACTGCTCTTTGATCAGCCATTACACTGATTATTTGATTCACTTTCTTTCTTATCTCTGTACTTATGTTTTAGTTTCTTCAGAATTGTGCTGCAAAGAATCACATATGAGTTATATTTCGACTGCTGTGACCGGATTTTCCCTCACCAATGTATTCATTTGAAATGTGTAGTCCTTGCCTTTTCATTCTTGTACATACAAGTGCAACTGCTGCGCTCATTTCTTTCCTGGGCTTACCGACCTAAAGAAAGTGCTTTTCTCTTATGTGCAGTTAAACGCTTTCTCTTTATTGAAATATCTTCTTTTTCCACAAGGCCTGCCATTGACAAGCCACTGGTAAGAAGATTATGATTATCATAATTCTGTGTTAGGTGGTAAAACAGCCTGTCACGAAGTTAACAAGTTGTTGTCAGTGTAAATCTCCCTTAACTGTGTTGATTTAAGGCCCATTCTATTTTTCTCACCATGTGTTATATCTGTAACATTCAATTCTCAAAAATTCTTCACCTTTATTCATTCGTTTAGACACAGATGCCTCAGCCCATGAGGTAAGTACAAGTGTTTCTGTTTTAAAAATAACATTGAGCACAGAGAAAGCTCATTTGCTTTGTTCTCATTGTCATTCAGCAGAGCAGGTGTGGGAGGAACATTACTGGCCTACGTGGAGGCAAAAAGTTGTACAGGAAAGGGACCTGAGATATTGAAAGAATTTTGATTATTGAAAGCTAGTTGAAAAAACTAGTTGATGAACTATTGAAAAAATGTTGCAGAAACCTGAGAGAGGGATGTTTAGGCCTAAGGCTTTTGTCTTCTGGCAAGACATGAGTGAACATTGACGGTAAAGGCAATTATTCATATTTATCATGAAAATATCTCACAAAGGTGTTGTGAAACTTAGAAAATAAGAAAAGCTTAAACGTTTTGATAAGTCAAGATACTCTATTATTAGTTCATACTTTTGTTTGAAAAAGTTTAGATTGTGGACGATTTTTTTCATAGATATGGTGTAGTGGAAATAATTCATCGAATGCCATAGGAATTTCTAAAGCAGGGAATGTTTCCCCTCCTTCTCTACCCCACCTTTCTTCCTATTATTATATTCCTTACTTATTCTTCTTAAATTGTAGCTCTAAGCTATAAAAAGGGTTTGGCATGAATTTTGTTGTTTGCAGGGTACAAAAAAAATTAGTATGTACTTGTGCTATGCTGTTTGCATGCTGAGTACAATACTCTTACACTCAGCTGTTCTTTTTCTTTTGCTAAATGGGCATCATTCATTGGAATGGTGTCACAGTGTCCTCCACTTTTCACAGATTCTCCTCAGATTTTTAGTTGGTTAGGATTGGAATAGGGTTTTGGTAACAAGAGCTTAAGTCAATAAGTCAATAAGCTTTTAATTTGCCAAGCGTGACATTTCACTTGCCATTGCCTTAAGAGAGACATGCAACATTTCAAAGTCCTACTCTTCTGCATCAGATCATGATATAACAAAAAAATGTGGTTCTGTAAGGTGTAAAATTACATCCTTGCTCACATTCCTTGAGCAAGCTAATTTGCAAAATTGTTATCTATGCAGCAGCACTCACCAAAATCAGCCCTACTTATATTTGAATGCTGAGAACTGGATCACAAGAATCTAACTTAGTGACCTTTTAAAAAAAATAAATAAATCAAGCTATATATATTTTAAGGCTTCTTAAAACAATCATGAATACTTGATGGTTTTGAATATCTAATTAGTAATCAAGAGCCTTCTGAGTCAGTGGTTGTCATGAGGGTTATATAAAACTCTTCTCTTTATATGCTAGAGATACAGTGAAAAGAATATATGCTTCAGTGTTTGAGGTAGGTTAATTTTTTTAGACACTACTCAATAGCTGGTGGGTTTGAATTTCAATGGAAAAAAATTCCATTGAAGATTTTCCTTTTCAGCATTAAAAGCCAACAATCAACATTCATTCACATTTTTATTTTTTTTTCCTCCTTAATCTTACAAATACAAGCTTTACAACCTCTCCATCTCAATGTGAGGTCCTAGATTTCATGTCACAACAGTGGTATTTGCAAAAATATCCATTTTAGCCCTGCAACACTGAGGTTTTCCAGGTTGGATACCTCCCCATACAAATTGGTATTTAACAGAAGTTATACAAACTTCCAGTCCACATGCTGTTTTGCTAGCACTCGTGTGAATTCTTGCAAGGTCAAAGCAAACCAGAAAGATAAGTACCAGTATTTATTGTTAAATTTGCTTTTATTGTGTAAAATGAATTTCTAGAAACGCTCCGCTAAACTCAATCCCGTGACTTTGGAGTAACTCAGTAATGTTATATAGCCCCTCAGTGTAGTGCTGTATGGAAACTGTGTTTCAGGGAGGGAAAAATCCTGCATGTCAGTGAGGAGTGAGGAATAACACTGTGAGAAACAGCTGTGGAAGCAACCAGGCCAGGATGGAAGGGAGGGCTACAGGGGGCGGGAACAGGCCGTGAAGAGGAACTAAGGAGAGGCGTATATGAAATGAGGTGTAGTTTTTCTTTGTGTTTCTCATCACCTGACTCCATTCTTATTGACACTGAATTAAATAATTTTTCCCTAAGTTGAGTCTGTTTTGTCAGTGTGGGTGACTGGTTAATCACACCCCTGCCTTTGTCTGAAAATCAACTTCTGACTCTGGGGAGGCGGGTGAAGGTGAGAGCAACTGGCAGACTCATGCAAGCAGTGCACACAGGGATTTACCTGCAGATTATGCTGTTCTTTTATAGACCACTGCCAAAGTGGCACGTACCCAGTGGAAGGGGTGGGGACAAAAGCAACTGCTCTATACATTGCATTCCCACTTTTTTAGAACTGGGGAATTAGCTTTATGGCATGGAGGGAAAAAAAAATTACCTTACCCAAAATTTCCAAACATTGTTGGTTTCCAAATATTTATCTGCAATCCTTTTGTAGCCTACAGATGATGTTGAAAAGGGCTGGCAGGAAACAAACAAACAAACAACGGCTTCCATTTGTCACCCAGAGTTGTGTCTGTGCCCCTCCTTCACGCGGTTGTCTCGCCACTGAGTCACTGAGTTTACAGTATTGTGTAACTTTCATTTCTGTGGAGGCTTGTTACATTAGAAAAATGGTTCCAAAGAAAGCAACAATTATGACATAAGCACATCTGGCTCTTGCAAATTATTCTTTATTAAGCTTTCATTTAATTACATGTGCTGAAAGGTCTGCTTTTGATTACTGTAATTTTTTTTATTTGTCCATCTGAATGATAGTAATGTTGGAAATTACATACAAACCACCTGGCTTTTTTCTCACTAGTAAGGCAAAGTTTATATAGATTTATGTGTGCAAGAGGGATTAGGATCTTCCCTGTTTACATTAGTAGAATTATTGCTGATGCTGATTCAAGGTGAGGGTTTAAGTTTGGTCACTGGGAAAAAAAATAAACCTACTTGTTTTTGATCAGTGAATGCTTTAGTTTGGTGAAATAGTTTATTTTGGTGCACAGGTACTTTATTATGTTTCAGTTAAACTTTTTGAAAAGTTGGATGCATATTCTATGAGGACATTTCTGTCTGTTTTTCACTGTTTACAGGAATTTTTGAGGTCTGCGTTCCCATTAGCATTTATAGAATTTAAAGATAACAATCACTGTATGCTGAGACAAAACCTGTTGTCTGCTTTAGCGTCCATTGATATCTGGAGAAGATGCAGCATTGCTTTTTGGTCACAAGGGCTTTCCATGTCAGCGCCCAGCAGAGGTTCTGGAGTTAGTATACTGTGGAAGGCCTGAAATATTGACTGTTTCTAAAGGGGGTTGATCATAACCAGTCATAGTATTGCCAATTTCTTTTTATTTTATTTATTTTTATATATATATATTTTTGCATACTTTGGTATGATGTAACACTTTGCTCTTTACCATCACTAAGGGAAATAGTATTTACTAAAAGAGAGAAAAAGAAATCAGATAAAGGTCAAATTTAAAAAGGTATCAGTGTGTGGGAGTTTGCTAGGTTTTTTTGTTCTTTTTTGTTTGTTTTTTTTTTAAACAATAATGAGAAGGAAAAAACTAAAAGTAAGAAAGTAGTGAAAAAAGATCTCTCATTCCTTCAAGAGAAGAAACAGCAGGGCAATAAAAATTGCATACATTTACAGCTTTTCTTTTAGGAATTTTGAAAGAATATATTGTATATCTTCTTGTCTTCCAGCAACTGTACGCAGCTCAGCTGGCAAGCATGCAAGTTTCTCCTGGAGCCAAAATGCCATCTACTCCACAGCCACCAAATACAGCAGGGGCACTCTCGCCCACTGGGATGAAAAATGAGAAGAGAGGGACCAGCCCGGTAACTCAAGTTAAGGTATTTCTTAATAGGAAAAAAGTTGGTGTCTGGAAAGGGCAGTGAACCTAAATGATCTATTTAATTGTTTTGCAGCTGGAAGTGGAGCAGATGAAAGCTCTAAAAAATTAAAATGTTCAAGTTCAGTACTGCATTATCAGTAGAGAGAAGGGACGAGGAAGTGTTCAGTTCCTGCTTCCAGAAATACCAGACATCCCTCTTCCTACCTTAGACAGCACAACTGATTTATCAGTAAAATGAGATATTCTCATGATATCATTTTATAATCTAGTAATGTGCATAAATGACAACCATTTCATGAATTGTTTCAGGTCAAGCATTTGAGCATCTTAAAATACGATGCTAGTTTATGTTGTTAAGAAAAGAGATTTTACAAACCTCTGTCACGGCGTTAACTAGATCAGTCTATGTCCGTGACAGGGGGCAGTAGACCCCTTCCCCCCCCGCCTCCACACCCCCACAAAATGGGAAGGAAGGAAGGGAGGAAGAAAAAAAGATGTTGGCAACAATCTATGGAGGAAAACTCATTTCACTAACTATGATATCGGAATGCAAAATAACACAATATAATACAATCTAATTGAAATTGAGACTAATAAATCAAATAAGACAGGAGAGAGAGAGTTCCCGAGACCGAGTCAAACCTGAAAAGCTTGGAACGGCTAGGAAAGCACCCTCCAGCACCCACTGCCAGGCAGTAAGAGAGCGCCCCACTCGGAAGGGCCAGATCCCACGACTTCCGTCATGTACAGGGATAGGTACATGGAGCTGGAGCATTAACACTTGAACTCCAGTACACTACATGATGTGCCGATGTGGAATACTGAAAACCAAAAAACGTAAAATCATGACAATCTCTTACTGTACTTCTTCAACAATTTTGGAAAAGGCTTCACATAAAAGGAACATTTAATTCAGGTCTTCAGGTAAAATATTGTGTCATTGCAGATTGTTTTGACTTTTGCTGATTTCACCCAGCTGCTGACAACGAGGCTGCTCCTCATTGGTGTTGTGCCACTGCTGGATGCTTGTGCCTGCTTATTCTCACTTGCTTGGAACCAGGCAGCTACAACATGGCAATTGCCAGCAGTATGAAATGAACATCGTGCACCCCTTGAAATCTGTGGTGAAGCTAGTATCGGTGGGAGGAATAGGCTGGCTCTTATTGCTGCGTAGTCCTATGGCTGTTCTGATTTTCATGAGACCAAACACGCTTGAAAAAAACGCACTTCAAACTGAAGGAAAACAATAATAGATTAAGAAAAACCACCTAGCTGTAACCTACAAACAAAAACCACTTTCAAATGTTTTATCAATTTGAATGATGGTATTATAAATGCAGAACTGTTAAAATAGATCTAAATAAGGCATATATTGTCTTTGTGTGGAGAAAGTATGCATTTTCTGCTATCTGCTAAAGCCTTATGGATACATAGTCCTTCAGCCTCCACGCAGCCTGGGAAGATTTTACTCGTTTGAAGTGACAGTTTCTTTTCTTTTTTTTTTTTTTTTTGACACGAGAGTAAAATATCATTCGTTTTTTCATTATCATCAATCATTGTGGTAAAGTGTGGATGAGTAGATATTTCTGCCTGGGCTGATAAATTTCCATGACACTTTTTTGCTAGGCTGAGAGTACTAATAAATAAAAACTATTCCATTATGGCCAGATCTAACATTTATTTAGCAAAGCATTCACTTTACTTAACTGTAGACATGTATTAGTCTAATATTTTACCTCTTGTGATCCAATGCCAGGCTTGAGAGCAGTCAGTAAAATTTACCACATATGCAGAGTTTGTTATGGTCAATACAGAAGCCACCAAAAGCAAAGCCCAACCGTTTCAGCGAAGTTGCCATAGTATAATGACACCAGCACCAGTGATTTATGGTACTGAGAATATACTACCGACCACTTTAATGCAAAAAAGTAATTTCGTAAGTGAATGAGCCAAATGGATCTACACCAAACCAAACCCTCACTATATGAGTCAAATTTTCCCTGGTTAAATTTAAGCACATATCTCCTTGAACTAAGGCCAATATCATTCCAGCCTTGTGGCCAGCTGAGTCCTATTACACACTTGACCACATGCAAATTCTTGGGGGTTTCCCTACATAATTTAACTTGAATGGACTGAAATATACCTTAATAAAAAAAGAAGTCTTTTTATTCCTATTTTATTAAGCACAATATTGCATCAAAAATACTAAAAATAAACTACTAGTAATTAATATGGACAAATGCCAGTAGCTAATGAAAAAAAAAAATTAGTTGTTAGTATGATATATACATGCATACATACATATATATATGTATATATATGAACTCTAGTGAACTGTTACCTGCATGTTGTCTTTGCAATTTTTTACCTATATAGAACATGACAGTTTTGATGGTCATGTATTGCTTAACAAATCCTCCATGTATTCTCTGTATTTAAAGAGTTGTTTGTATATACTATATGCATTATTTATAGAACTAATGGGATTCTTTTACAGTAGTCAGATTTTACAAAAAAGAATGATGGGTTTTTCAAGTCAGTGACCAGAATGATTTCCATCCAGCTTTTCGGTTGCCCCACAGAAAAGAGAATGCTGTCTATGAAGTACAAACAAATGGCTTCTGTCAGTGTTCAGACTTTTTTCTCTTGCTTTTTTTTCAATCAGTAGTAGGCAGAAAATTATTTGGAAATTGAACATGGTCACACAGGTTTCTATGAGTACATGCTTGTAGACCCCAGTCCAGCAAACTTCATAGTCTGGAAGGGGCTCTGAACTTTCACAGAAATTTATTGAAGCCAGTTTGTGCAATGAAACAGCTTGCACATAACATGACCACAAAGCATGACACTGCACTATGTCCCTTATACTTTTGTGTTTCTGCTTTGCCTTGGACTCTGAACAGGTGTGGGCATTTGTGTGCACTGCAAGGTCAGGAAGAATAAAAATGTCATGTAGTTTTATAGAAATAGTTTAAAACTGAAGGTATGACAGCATTATAAATACCTGTTAGTTACGTTTCCCTTTTTAATGCTTTGTATATGATTAGATGTACTTTCCTAAATCATCACTTGACAGTAGGAAGAATGGAAAAGATGAGATAATGTAGTGTGTTATTGTATTCTGACACTTAGTTTTAAGCTTTGAAAATGATCGGTGTTATGTTGTAATATATAGATGTTATTCTCTTATATCCATCGTGATTCTACGGTGGGCATATTTTAAATGAGAGATCTATCTTTCTAAGCTCTTTAATTACAGAAAATCACTATCTCACAATTTTCCAAATGCTCTGTTTTGCTTGACATATTAAGCAAAAGGAACAAACCCAAAGAATAGGAGTAAGGTTGTGATGTGTCTACTCCAGTTAAACAAATTAATAGTGTGAATGGGTCTTTCTCCAAAAGTAAAGATTTTTCTCAAATAGTCTTATCTCGCATAGCACTGAATCGAGATGTATGCCAAAGACAGAATTTCTTCCACAGTCCCTATGAAAAGTATAAGAAAATATGAGTAGTGATGCTAGATTTGCATATCCTTCAAAAAAAATTTTTTTTTTCTTTATGCACATGAACATATAGATACAGTAAAGGTTGAATGCAGTAGAGATAACTACAGAATATGGAAATAATTACAGAAATTTAGAACAATCAAGAAGCAGAATTTCTTTATGTGAAAAAAAAATCCTGATTTTACATAAATCTGTCAAAAATACATGACATATTTGAAGAAAAAGAAAGAAAAATAGCCAAAATTAAATTTTAGAAAAAATATAAAATATCTTTAAAATGCACAAACTATACATTTTTTACCATAGTAAGTAAAGGAATTTGAATTCACTGGAATACTTTTATTATGAGAGAAGAGTGTAGATGATTTTACTAAACAAAACATGCACTCTAAATAAGATGCATTGAATGTATAAGATAGCAGCAGCATTAAATGTGGGCCAAAGAACTGTCGGGGGCTTCCAAATGATTCTTTCATGGAAGTACATTTGATTGCTTAGTTTCTAATACATATAAAAATAAGCTACATAACTTAATTTTATAGTGCCAGGAACTTTTCAAACAGAACCAATGCAAACGCATTACTGAGCTGCTGGAAATTTTAAATAATTCTTTGTAAATGCCCTAGGTTAATTTAGATCTCTGAAAACACATTAGGAAATTAAGCTGTAATGTGAGCTAATTCAGATTTTAATTTGGCAAAAGGAACGATCCAGCCACATAGTTAATGTAAATAGAAGCATAACACAGAAATTAATGAGATTTCCTTTCATTGAATCTTAAAGGAGGCAGATAATTAGCTTCTTTTGTTATTATTGCAGGAGAATGTGATATTGTCTTCGAGGTGTAAAGTAATGCTTGCTTGCAAAATTATGTGTTCATTTGTCTTTCCCTAATAGTTACTTACATTAAACTCTTGTAGGATGAAGCAGCCCAGCCACTGAATCTTTCAGCCCGACCCAAGACAGCTGAACCAGTCAAATCCCCAACATCTCCAACACAGAACCTCTTCCCAGCTAGCAAAAGCAGTCCAGTGACAGTGACAAACAAGAGTGGTATCCCCAGCCCCCTGGGTGGATCTCTGGGAAGAGGATCCTCCTTAGGTAACTAATCTGTCCTTGGGAAAGAAGAAAACTGGCAAGTTTTATGTGTGAAATGCCAGCTTGAATACACTCGCATCTGAATTAAACAGATACCGAGATCTACATTTCTGTTTAAAATGGAGAGAAAATATACAGGAAAGATTTTCAAATAATTTTTGAATGCCAAGGATTTAAAAGAGTAACCAGATGATGCAGCAGTGATATGCATCTACAGGAAATACAGGAAATAAATATTTAACATATACAGACAAATGTATACACAGAAGTAAATAAATATGCATATATGAAACACATATAAGAGAGATTTCTATCAATATCTTCCCCACAAACATAAAATGAAAGCATACATGCAAAGTTAATTCTGTAATTTTGGCCTCTGGATTAAAGAAGCAAAAAATAGCTTTTCATGCACATAGAGCCTGCTTAGATACTAGATACACAGAAATGATGTTTCATGTGGTTATTTCATTCCAGTGCTACAATGTTCAATACTTAAAATAAGTAAGTTTTCAGTCACTTTGTTAAACCAGGGCCAAGGACCATTCATTGTCTCAGTGGGATACGATAAACCAGAATTCAGGCAAGAAGGTAAATCCAGATTTGTTTTTCAGCTGTTTAGCCCAAATGTACCATTAGTTTCACCCAGAACATGGAATTTTTAGACCCATACTTCTTTAATTAAGAAGTAAAGCTTTTTAAGTAATGAAACAAAATTGATCTGAAATCTGTGTATGAAGATTCTCTCAAGCAGTCAAGAAACTGAATCAAGGGCTGTAAAATCTCAGTTATCAATCCTGAAGTTCAGATAGTAAATTTTAACTGTGACTAAATGCTACAAACCACTTACTCACAATCTACAGTTCAAGTGTACTTGTAAAATATATAGAAACACTTGTGAAAAATGAACAGGTTTGTTAAATAAATGCCTTAGATATATAAAATTGTGATTTGTTTAATTCTGAAAACACTTGGGAGCCTCATGATCTCTGAAAGATCAAGTTTCTGCAGCTAGCTGTCTATTCTACCTGTCAATATAATTCCAGCTACTGCTACACTAGCTAATATTAGGAAGCAGCATACTAGTTTGAACTCAAAGACCATTCTAGAGAGGTGAATAGAGAAGATATGCCTAAAGTGTGAATGTTTTTAATATAAGCCATAAAAACATTTCTCCTTGCTTCCGAAGAAGCCATTGAAACATTATCAAAAATTGTCATTATACTGATATTAAGGTAATAATATGCTGTCTGCCAAAGTAATTGTAAGTGCCCTTTCAGAACCTATCTCTGTCTGATGTAGAATTTCACGTCCAAATCAGATTTCTTTATCCTTCTTAGTTCATTTTCTTGTTATCAATACTTTAAAAGCTTCCCACTTAAGCTTCAGATAAATGTTGTGTTAAACATGTAAGTTTGAACATTGAGTCCGTGGTTATACTCAGACACCTCCATATCAGTCTGTGCTAAGACTTTAGAGGTTATATCTGTAAAAAACAAAAGAACAGGCTTATGAATCAATTCTATAGATTAATTCAGCCTTCAGACAAACAACCACTGCCAACCCTCCTCCTTTTGAAGGGGTTGCAGTTTTAATAGGATGAGAACTTAATGATTACACTGGATTGTAATTTGGATGATTACCTAAATAAAGGGTGTTCTCTGTTTATAGATATTCTTTCCAGTCTTAATTCACCTGCCCTGTTTGGGGACCAGGATACAGTAATGAAAGCCATTCAGGAGGCTCGGAAAATGAGAGAGCAGATCCAAAGGGAGCAGCAGCAGCAACAGCAGCCACATGGTGTTGATGGAAAATTGCCCTCCATGAATAACATGGGTCTAAACAACTGCAGGAATGAAAAGGTAATGTTTCCTGTTGCCACACAGTGTGTCATTCATTCTTTTCCTTGCAAATAGCTTCTTATTTTTGTATAAAATCTTTTTTCACAACTGTTTGCTATCTCAAATTGTTGCTTCACATTGCTATTCTACAAGCTTCTCTACATGCGTATGACAGCATTAAAAAAAACATTCCTATGCATAACATGTGATTAATGTGTAAGCATGCCTACAGCTATGTGGAAAATGAATTTGGTTGAAGCTACTATTTTTTGTGGTTGCTAGATTTTGAATTGTGCTTTTGAGAATGAGTGGATTTATAAGTATAACAGAAAGGCCAGTTACATAGCACCATGGTGAAGGATTACAGTGCTGTTGAATATACTTGAGAGTATATGAATCTGTGATTCACATCCAACAACCATTTTGATGGTACCATCCAGATAGTAAAGTGAAGTGGGATACAATAATAAAATACAGAAGGTAATGAAGGAACATCAGACTGAGGACAACATCCAGCATGGCAAACAGCAACATGAGATCGTAGAACAAAGATAAGGGACAGTTTCTCTCACACACACTTTAAGGACCATTTAGAGGACAGAAACTCACTTGGAAAATTCTTTGCATCTGTGCTGTCCTGTGTAGGCCTTCCAAGCTCTGCAAGATTTGTTCCAGGAGAAAGTCTCTATGTGTATAACAGAGACAGAGACAGTACACACTGAATCAGGTAATTGGCTGAACTGTGGAGCTGACTTTCTGGTGAATGCTACTACTCTGCTTACTTCCCTAGAGGTGGCTTATATTGTAAAAGAAAAAAGAAATAATATTTTATTCTTTTTTATTCTTTTCTCCAGCATACAATTTTTACGCCAGTGGCACAAAATCAGTCATATACCACAAGACTTATTCTACATTTCAGTTAACTAGAAACAGTTAACTGATAATTATTTTATCATTATTTTTATATATACATATATATGTATAATATATTATAATAATTAGTTAACAGTAATCATTATGGTATTTTGCAAATAGTGTTTCAGAGTATTTGCTGGAGCAAAAAAAATAAAAAACAAAAAAAAACCTAAAAAAGAGAAAAAAAAAGTAATTTTTCAATTCCTATAATTCCTTACTGAAAATTCAGTTACATTTCTGTGTTTTATAGAGTAGGTCCAGTATATTTTGAGGAGTAAAGGAAGAGGCTATTATTCTTGAAAGAGTAAGGAATTTTTAGTCTAGGATGAGTATAAGGTATAGCAGAATATTAACTATAACTTAAACTGTGAATTTGATGATTATATGATATTTTCTCAACTCACAGGGGAATACTCAATGAGTAGGCAGATTGTAGGAAGGTGTGGAAAAGAACGGAAAGGAAATGTTATAAATAGAACTGTCAAAGATTGATGCACAACTTTTAATCTACATTTTCTTGTAGATATTTTATGTTTTTGCTTGATGCTTGGTTCTTTACAGTACTTGAAACGAGAAAGGTTTGGCATCTATTGAAAAGGTTTGTTACACTAATGCTGCACAGGCTTAAAAATACGTTTACGAGACAAATTCAAAGGCTCATTGAAAAACTCATTTAATGAAGATTGGTAGCATGAAAAGCAGAGAAAATGATAACTGACCCAGCAGGCCATATTCAGACAAAACTCTCAGTGTAGAATCAGTGTTTGTCTCTAACTAAGATATAGAGTACTAAAGTTATAAAATAAATGTCACACCTATAATTAGTATTGAGTGTATAAAATATGCTTATTTAAAATGTATTTTATGAGTTTCAGTTGCTTGACATTTAAAAGTATCTAACACAGTACAAGGGTTATTGAAAGAATTCTTAACATTTGATATGACTTTGAAAAGTAAGTATAAAAATGGCATCCATTTACTTTTCAGTTACTACTCCCTGAGTCTTTTCAGTACCGTGTTTACTTCTTGTATTGTACAAAGTAAGTTTTTATTTTGCCTTTCACTTTTTGAAGAAAAGGAATTAAATGTTTCAGAGAATGAGGTGAAATGTCTTGTTTTTTACTGATTACTGACAATGCACATTCCTGATACATGAGTAGGAACAACGTAGATACATTAACAGGTCCCAGGCTGAGGTTATACATCAGGTAGTGAGAGGAAAAAAAAAATTCATTTACAAATTTAGCAGAGTGAATTGAAAATCTTAGAAAATATAAACAACGCAGTGCTGAAATGCTGTCTTCTATCTGAAGAGTTCTCATGGTAACACTTGCAACTATTTAATTCTGAGACTACAGCGGCATCACAGAAAGCTGTTGTTAAATCTCTCAGTGCCTTTATGTAGCCCTCTAGTTTTGTTTAGCATGGCATGTACTATAGAGTGAATTGTCAAAGAAAAAGTTGCAGTATATACTATGATTTTAGCTTTGGTGTGCTAATCTGATATCCTTGCTCTGAAGATGCAAGAAAGACAAAGCTTGGGTTATAAATTAATCTTTTAAAATTAGAATAGATTCTGACACTCTAACTTAAAGGAAAAAAGAAGAATTGAGTTAGAGTCACGTATTCTAAGGGAATATATTTGTGCTTTGTAGCATGTATAAAATGCATTAAGAACAGAAACATCCTATGAACCAATAGAATTCTAGAACACTTTTCCCATTCCCCCCTCCCCCTCTTTTACCCTCTGCCCTTTCAATTTTTACATTATGATGTATTTCTTTTAGTCTAAAAATTACGAACAGGATGATCAAAATGAGGGGAGGGAATGACAGATCACTTCAATAAAAAAACATAATTTTAAAATAATTGTATGCAAAGAACATAGTGTATAGTTTCTGTCATAATCCCAGTGAAGCTTTGATAACATAGTTGCAAGTCTGGATTGGTTTCTTTTGAAGAATGGGGATGCTATGTTTTCAGGACCAGATTTTCAGAAATTGGCTTCAGGTAATTAGACATGTATAAATGAGTAGTTAGAAGCTGGCACCAGAAAAAGATGACAAATTAATTGCCTGCAGATGGTTTAAAAAAGCTATTGAGTCTTGGTCAGTTACTGGTCTTCAAGTTCAGATAGCAAGTAATGGTTTGTTGTGCAAATGATTGCGCTTACAAAATGATGTACATAGCTTCAAAGCCTGGGCCTAGGCTTTTTTGAAAACGTGTCATTTAATTCTCAGAAAACTTGGTATTTGGTTAGAGACACAGAATTGGAAATTGCCTGTGTTCATATTCTGCCGTTCAAACAAAATCTCCTACAAAGCTTTAAAAGTGCTCACAGATACTTACTCATTAGAAAGTATAAAACAAAAACGTGCAGCTCTCTGACACAGTCAGACTTTACCATTTGCTAAAGCATTACAGTTAGAATACATTTCAGAGATGATACTATTCTGAGGACGTGTACAGTTACAGAGTTATTTCAATTTATGTACATGAGGCAGAAAGTTGTCAGAGCAGAGCTGACTTTTTCTACCTTACCTGATGCATATCAGGTTCAGGTTGACTGGGCAAAGGGAAGAAGCAACTGTGTCTGTGGCTTCACAAGGTAAAGAGAAATACTGGGAAATGGCGGGGAATGAAGAAAATCTAGAAAATAGGCTACAGCATTCTTTCCACTTGACATGACAGAAGTAAAATTGTTAGAGAATCGGCTTTTTTCAGCGGATAGGACTTGCTTCCATGTTTACCTTCAACAAAAATGAGTACATTAAAATACTTAAACAGAATTTGCATTCTAGAGCTATTATTATCTTATTATTTTGGAGGAGTATGATTTCCTAGAAGATTTGATTTGATTTAATGCTTTAACTGAACCGGAAAATACTATGTAATCTGTAATATTACTGATGATGTATGTATTAAGCATGAAAAGACTAACAAAAACACTTCAAAAATCACAGATACACTCCGGTCTTCATTGGACAAAAATATATTAAGTCGGGATAAAACATACACCCACTAAATATTGTCATGTATGGACATGGTCCTGGGCAACCTGATTTCCAGAAGTCCTTTCCAAGCTAAACCATTCTGTGATTCTGCTGAACCCACAAATATCCCCACATCCCCATTTTCTTACCCGTGAAGCAGATTCATTGAGATTTGAGAAAAAGCAGAATTTAGTATGATATTTTTATGTTCATATTCCATTCCTACCCTTTTGTAGATTTTCAGACAACTGTTTATTTGCAGTAGGAAACCGGAGTTAGTCCTCAAAATAAATGATGTGAGTCACCACCTACTTCCTGGGAATTATCATGCTTTAGTACCTCTTACAATGAGCCTTTTATTGCTTTCTTATTTCTAAATCAAAGTTTTAAAATTTGAATCCACATGATTTATCCTAAGATAGACCACAGTTTGTATATAAAATGTGAAAATTCTTAAGAATGTATATTATTTACCCACAGAGATGTTACAGTCTATTGATCGAATCCATGTTTAGGCATTTGGATTTGACTTGATAATCCATAACGACCCCTTTGGAGGTGATACGCTCTGCTGTATTTAGGGACTGTTAAAGATGTGGATTAGTGACACAATAGAGTGTAACAACTCCTCTGGAGCTGCTACGCTTCATCACATATATGAACCTACTACACATGCGTGCAAAGTTTGCCTGAAAGAAACACTTCAGGAAGTCTTTGTAGGAAAAGCTATTAGTTGTATATGTATAATCTTCTTTTGCCTGCAGTCTTGCAGTGTTTCCATCACTGTGTTGTTTCTTTTTCAAAATACAAGCAGTACTGGGTTATGTAGGTGGCATTTTTTCTACCAGCCTTTTTCTCTGTGTACATTCAGAATTACAGACAGAGTAACTGTGGAGGCAGAACATTGAGAACGTGAATGAGTTGGTCATAAGGGCCTTGAGGATTTTTATAAATCTTTATGAATGAGTGGTTTAGATTTGCAAAGACTGGTCTAGTATTATTTGCTATGATAAAAGCTTTTTTTCCCCCTTTGATTTCTTATTTGCGGGTACTAAGTAAGATGACAATGATTGTATTTCATTTTACTTGAGGACATAAGAGAAGCTGTAAGCATTTTCAGTTGGATCCTTGCTTCTTTTGGTTAAATCTTAATTCTACTTGTAATTAGAGGGCAAATACCTCATAGTTAGGCCAAAAAAAAAGAAAAATGAATGACAACATCAGTAGAAAATGACTAGCTTGTTACTTTTTTTATGGTATGGTCTAAAAAGACGTTGTACCAAGTACTGTTCTCAACATGGCTTAAGGAAGGTCCCACCCCCTATAGCTTACACTTAGGTATAATTCAGCATAAGTTTAAATAAATATTTTTAAATTCTACAATAAAAAATGTGAAACTGTATATAGAGAAAAAAGATTGGAACTGATTTATTTAACTCTGAGGGAGTGTATTCTATCTGTCTAATGAAGAATCTGATTTCGACAGAGACACTGCAACTGGGAAACTGTTTTTCCTAAATACATCATCCTGTTCTGTCAACAAAGCTTTACCTGGGGAGTTTCTGAGATGCAGAAGGACACACTGTACACATTGCCCTTCACAGTTCCATCATTTTACAGCAGATAAATGACTTGTGTGAGCTAGATGCCCCAGAATAGGGAGAACTTTCAAAAGCAAGTAGCAGCAGTCCTCATCATTCTTAAAAATGTCCTTTATATACCACTATGCCAAATTTGGCGAATTTAGTAGTCTTCTTGTGGCTGTTAATAATGTGTGTAAGCAAAGTTTTTATACTGTGTGTTCAAAGTTAACTTCCTAAAGCTGTATTTGATCACTACTATTTTAGAATTAAAAAAAAAAAAACTTTTTTTTTTTTTCCAAATTTTTCCATAATATTTTGAAAGTGCAGTAACTTTGCAGTTTCCTTTTGAGGCCTAACGCTTACCCTGGATACATGAAAAACCTGCATAAGCTATAATGCTTCCTTAATAATTTGGAAAGAAAACCAGTTCATCCAATAAAAATGTTCTGAAATAGATGCAGTGTAAGAAATCTGAAGATTTTCTGCATGGCAGACAAGCAAGTTTGTTAGTATCTATGTATGGCTATGTATTTTTAGTGAAATTCAGTAGCTTTGTGGCCTTCTCCAGCACTATTTGTGATTGTTTGGGCAATTCAGAATTTCAGCTGATGTAATACTGCCCCCTTTTATTAGAACTTGAAAACATGTTGGACTTCAAGTATTTAGCTTTGTAGCTGGAGAAAATCTGTTTGTTGATGCTGTTGCTTCCAGTATTTGAAATTGGATGATAAGATAAAGCATGAAATTAATAAAACAAGGAGGGAGAGGAAAAAAAAAAAAAAAACAATGCCAAGCAACTTTCTTGCTAGGTGTATTATCTGTGTTTTCCTAGGCAGCCTATTGCACCAGGGAAATCCTTGCTGTGTTTCTGAGAAGTTCAGGATGTTGATGGGTTTTGCTCGTATATGAATTTCATATATGCTTGCACTTCTTTTCTACATCGGTGTATTTCTAAGATAACAATAGGACACGGTATGCATTGTCTTTTTCCTTTTTTAGAAGTCATTTATTCTAAGGCCTGATCAGGAGTTAAACACACCGTTAAAGGGCTGGGTGAATTTCAGTTCTCAGGCATAGAGAAGCATGGCAGTAAATTTATCTTTACAATTAGAACTTCAAAATGTAATTTGAAATGAAATGCAAAGCAGAACTTTGTGGGGAAAAAAAAACCACACTCTAATCCCTGCATCTCCAACCATATTTTTTAAGGAGATATTTTTCCATTAAAAACAAACAAGGAAACAAAAAATTACTTCTGATCTACCCCTGAAGCCTGTACTATATCACTAGCTTTCACAGATATCACAGGAAATAAAATCAGGCTTAGAATTTTTCCCAGTGTTTAGAGAAATGTTTTATCTGATTTCTCTGTATTTAGTGAGAAAAGTGATGGAATTTCTAACTTCAGATGCACAGAGGGGTCAAATACAGCACTAACACTGGTTCTCAGATTATAAGAGTTATGGGAGGAAAATGCCACTGCCAACATTAACCCCTGTATAAGAACATAGCTCCGTTATCAGGGCTGCATTTATAATGGGAACCAGGTGCAGAACGCTGTGGGTATGAAATCTTGTCAAGCCTGTTCCACAAACTCGAGAGATAGAAATATTAAAGCTGCACATGGAACGTTCACTTCCTGTCTGTGTGTAACGTTAGGATTCATTCAATAGTGGACTGCACGCTCCTACTCAAATACTGCTATTTACATGTACATCAGTAAATTTGTACTCACACCTACCAATATACCACTAATGTATTTTTTTTTCAGGTTTACTTTTTATGCTTTGTGTGGAAAGACATAAAAATAATGTATTTGCAATTTGCACATTAAAAATACATGTTCACTCAAACTCTGGAATTGACAATGAGAAGACAAAAAGAAACAGTGTAAAATCTCTGGCATATGTAGGTCATCTAAATTTACAGATAAGTTAGCTTTGGTGCCAGCTTGCTGTGGATCCAGTTTTGCACTGATTGAAGCATTTACTGTACAGATCCATCTTTTTAAGCTTCTTACTCAACTTATTTTCCAAAATTACCTTGAGTAGGCAGGTTGTGCATTTGCACTTTGATATATTACATGTGCAGTTAAATGCTTAGTTCTCTTAATTATGTAGTGTGATTAAAATAAAATCTACATTATTTGTCTATTGATCAGTTAAGGGAGAAAATGCAATCTGTACGAAGTATAAATCACTGAAACTTTATTAAACCATAAATTAAAGAAATAAAAATAAAACTGACCAGTAGTGATGTACAAATTTAAGAAACTAAAAGAAAATGCACCTGAAGAACCAGTATGAAACATTATTAACTATACACACACAGATGCACACAGTATATTGAATAAAACTCCCATGCTAGCTGCAGTTTTCAAGTTTCTGATTGCTTCCAGTTCAATCAGAAATGCACTTAGCAGGAAAATACTGGAAGGAAAGATGCTCTTTTGGTATGAGTTGCTAGTTCTGCGTTTGAATATTGACTAATAGAGTTATTGCCACTACCTACTCTTAACATTATGCTTGTATGGTGGCTGAACACAACTGTGATGTTTTACTTCTGTTCTAAGAGCTACTTGGAGGGATGCATAGCTGCATGTTTTAGAACTTGTTAATAACGTTGATTATGATAATAACAGTAATAAAAAGAGCAGCTGACCCACTTCTCCTATCCATTTTCTATCACAAGAAAAAATGCCGAATGCGTTGCCTTCTCCCTTGCATGGGATACTTCCTGTGGAAAGGATAAAAAGTTTGTCCTTCTTTGGTCTTCTCCCTTAAATCCTGAAGCAGCAAAAAATCCTGAAGGAGCAGAATTTGATGAAAATGGGTCCCAAAGGAGAATGCTGAAAAATTTGCTCAAATCAACAGTGAGAATTTTTCCAGGAGGATGATGTTGCACCATAAAGGATAATATGACTATAATAGCATAATGATTGTATCTTCTTACATGCAATCTATTTTTAAGCTACTTGGGAGACTTTGCAGATATGTACTGAAATTTATCCCATGTTTTTGTTTTGCTTCTCCACAAACAATAAAGTTAGGTTGAAAATTACTATTCAAACATAAATTCTCTGGGACAGGAATATATTCATTGATTTAAGTTGTGGATCAGAGTGGTTGCTGCACAATCCTATCATATCACTTCTTCAAATGTCCTGAGTAGTACAGAATACATATTGCATTTGCATATTATTTCACACTTAGATATGAGCACAGGCATCCACAAAGTTACTGCCATTTATTTCCAAGCTCTCCGTATGTATGGCTCTGAGTAAATGTACAGCACTGAATACATTGCCAATATAGTTCTGTTAACTGCAGTAAATTAAGCAAAGATAAATTAGGATTACTTTGTCTGATGTTCATTACTTTCTAAAATTGAAGATGCCTCCTATTTCTCAGGTGTCACTAGGCTGCTTCAATAGATATGATAAATAGAAATACATTCACTGTTGTAGGATATTTACTCAGCTGCCTGTTTGTGGGATTATATGCTACTTTGTACTGACTTAACTCTTCCACTTCTAACAAAAGAATAAGCATGCTAGCTGGTAACATTTTCATCATCTCATGAAGAGTTGAGCAGGTAATGCTAAAAAAGTGTCTGCAGTGTTGATTTGAGATCTGATGAATGGAATTTGGCCTTGCTTATTTCTTCATTTTCTTTTCACCCCCGTTCATTAAAAAAAAAAAAAAAAAGAGTAAGTTTTGATTGAGCACCCACTCCAAACTCTGTGTTGACCAGATGAGGATCACAGTATCAGAGAAAAATTTCTATCCCCTGATACAGTGCTGATGCTATTTAAAGATCTTTACAGCAGCTCTGTGAACTTTGTGGCAGTTTAATTTAGGCATCCTGCAGAGCTTGCTGCTTTGTGCCTTTCCACTGCCAGTTTTTTTCCTACCAATGGTATGCCAGAGGCAGGTTCATCTTTTTTTCTATGATGATGAAGGTAATGGATGCAGGAATTGATAGATACAAGTAAAGGCTTTCTACTACCTGAGAGGCCTTCTAGCTGAGGGAATTCCCAGTTGCTTTTTGCAGGTAGTTTAAGGCAATGTTGCACTACTTACCATTGAGGCAGGCATCAAAAACAATGTAATTTGTAATTGGTGACCAACTAGAGCATAAATCACAAGCAACTTACTATTGAGCCCTTAAGTGCATAGTTCATGCATAACTCACAAGTTAGATTGTTTGAACACTTATAAGTTACTTATACATGTATAGAATTTGCTGATCCTCCAGGAGTACTTTGAAAAGAAGAAAGACTATATTTGTTAAGTTGTTCACTTCATGTAGCTTGTCCATCTGTAGTCACATAATAGTAACTCCATAAACAGGTCTGTCTCAATTGGAAATGTGTAACAGGGTAATAAACGATATTCAGCATCAGATTACTCATACTAAAATCATGTTCAAGTCATAGTAAGATGTTATAACACTGCTTAAAATCTGAAGTATGCCACAAGCTGAAATTGCCCAGATTACATCCTGAAAATCTAGAGACAACATTAATTTCTCAGTATTTCAGTTTTATGCCTGTGGCCTCTAACGTGTTGCAAATGCTTCAATGAGAAAGGGTGGAAAAACATATCGAATTTCTGTTCTCTTCCACTTGCTGACATTCATTAACCGAGGGAGAACACTGAGACAAGCTTTTGGAAGGACCTCCTGTTTGCCTCCACCGAAGCAATTTATTAAACAGCTAGTAAGAGAACTGGACACTTGTGGTTTAATGTCAGACCTGTGTTCAGGTAGCTTTGCATATTTCATTGTTATTTTGTCAAAAAGCTTCTTGGAATAGCAGGCAACAGATGCATTCTCATTGCCATTTTCTTTGCATCCCTGAGTTAAATTCTTAAGAGAAAGTTTCATTCTATGATTGCTATTCAGATGAACTTTATTTTATATACATGTACATTTTTGCTTAGTGCATTCTATTTTTACATGCTTCCTCCCTTTCTAAAGCCCGGAAACAGTCTTTGCTATATTTCAGATGCCAGTACAAATTGAAGCTATCACTGGGAGGATGTGCATTAGAAAATTGTGCACAAAGTGAGTCATTGACACATCACATACTGAAAACTTTGTTCCGTCAAGGGTTCAGCAGGTTGCCAGAGCATATTCAATTGCCAGCTCCTCACCAGAATTCTCTTCCTCACCTGGTACCAGTCAGTCAATTCGAATACTCATAAATAAGATTAGGTTATCTGGCTGCACTCTTCTTCCCAAGGAATTCTTCTTTATCAAGGGATTACCTTTGTGCCCTTTTTTTGCATAACTCATGGATTTTATTCTTCAGAATCATGCTACAGATCATACTACATCATAGCTGCTAAGCACCTTACTGATAAAACATCATCATTTTGTTTTCTTTTAGAAAATACAAGAAATATGTTCTGCATTTTTGCTCTCACCCTTATTCCCTCAAGCATTATTTCTCATTCTTTGCAAAGAACAGGCTAATAAGTTAATATTCACAGTTGTAGACTGACCGTGTATAGACAAGGACACCTATCAGTCCCATTCAGGGCAAAAACCGTCTGTAGTTTCTCAGTATATACTCACCAGCATGGATAGGCAACAGTAGTGAGCTGCAGTCTGAAAAATTTGTAGTAAATATGTGAATTAACTATCAGAGAAGAAGAGGAAGTGTACTACTTTAGTTCATCAGCTGATTTCCATTTATTTCTATTTGTGCTGTGTTACTACAGCTATTTGGGAATATGTGTAAGGACAGTATACTGAATCCAGTACAAAGGAGAGGAAAAAAAAGTGATTTCCTGTTCATGACCCCCACTTAAGCTCTCTTAATGTAAAACACTTGCTATACTGATGGTGAATTTCAACACGGGTGCCTCTCTGAATCAGGACTTACATTACTTATTCATCCTTCAAATGTTTTGAGATTGCAGGCCTCTGGTATTAGCAATACTCCTGATGTGATGCATACTATAGTTTAGGTAGTGGAAATCTGTTTTTCAGTTATCATGAGAGAGATGGAAATTTTCTTACACTGTTTGCAATGATCTGCCAGCTTGGGTCTCCTTTTTTCATCTCCCTGCTCCTGCTCTGCTTTCCTACTGCTTACCCTCAATGTGCTTTTGCTGGAACTCTTGTACAATCTTAACAAGATAACATCTTCATATTGCTGTTGTGTGTCACATCTTAATAGAATAGCACACAATTTCCACAGTAGAATTCCCACTAGCATCTTACATGGTGAAAAGTGACGATTGTTTCACACATTTTTCTGTACAGTGAGTGTGTTCTGTATATAACTATTCTTGTTGTCACAAAATCTGCCTTTTTCTTGAGTTCAGGACTAAGCTGAACACAAACCCATTCTCATAAGCAGAATACACATTTTATCATGTTTCTGATTGCTTAGAATTTGGAAAAGAATAGTGTTAAAATGGAAAAATGCATTATAAGATAATCAGTCATGGGTTTTTTTCCTCTACTATTTATGTTTTATTAGTGATGAAAGAATTAATTTAGGATCCAACCCCTTTAGGCTGTGCTTTCAAGCAAACTAAAACACCTAATAGTTCTGATGTGAAGATCTTGAATAGAATGTGCAAGGCAAAAGCAACCAGGTTCTGCATGCTGCCTCTCCAGTGCAGGGAGGTTTCTGACTGCAGCCTACTGACTCTTCAATGACACAGTAATATAGGCAACTCTGCTTTGAAAGCAGCAAAACACTGCCTCAAAAACAAAAAGTCACCCTTCGCCTTTTTTTCAAGCTGAAACATTTCACTGTTTGAGTTTTCAGTGTGGCCCCACAAACAGCTGAATCAGAAGAATTAAAGGATTATGGAATGTGAGTGTCAGAAAGCAGTAGGTTGGAGGGTGATGGATGGGACAACTTCACTGCTGTGGACAGTGTCTCTGAATCTATGCTTTGAATGCAGTATAAGAAACAAGAGTAAGGGAGAGCGCAGGTAGAAATATGAAGATCCTGTAGTTTGAATGGTGGATATACAACCAGATAGCTCCAGAGTATATAGTTCTTTCTTTCCTTTTGGCATAATTGCTTTCAGTTCTCCCAATATATAATAATTTGCAATTCCTCTCATGTCTCTGTTTCTAAACCCTTCGAAAAGGCAAACCCGAGCCTTGCTGTTTGCATTCTTCTGATATCAAAGACTCCTATCCCACTGGGGCTCTTAGCCATAGGAGAGGTTTGAGGGAGGGGGAAGAGATGTTTTTCCTCCTCCTTTGCTGCTCCACAAGTCTGGAAGGTGGGGAGAGGCGAGGGAGATGACAGTAGATTTTAAGGTTCAAAATGGAAGCTGGGATGTGACTGATGCCTGAATCTAGCTTGTATTAGCTGCTTGTCACTGCTACTTTTAGTAGTGGGTTTGGAGGTGAGTGGAATCTAATACCTGACAATGCAGAGTACTCATCCTCTCAGGGATTTAGGAAGATACCTGGTCATTCTGTTTTCAAATGGAAGTCCACACCCTAAAGGTACCTTCTCCCATATAGTAAGCAGTGTAAGGATATTTTTCTTTATGTTTAAAGTCTGTCTTACAGATTTACAGGAAGTATTTGTTTATTTTTAAAATTAGCTGAGCAGGAGAATTATCTAAGCAGAGATGGATTTAGAGATCAGCACAATGCAGCAATATTAAAAAACCCTTTCCATCTGAATTAATGAATTTCAGACTGCTTTTCATAAACTAGCTTTTCAGAAGTCATCTGTGAAAGCTTGTGTAAAGAATTTTTAAAGGTAACTTAATGGGATGGAGAAAAGGTTTAAAATTATATACTATGGCTGTTGCAAGAGATATTAAATATTGATTTATCTTGGAGTAAGAATCTTACTAAAGAGTGAGGCTTGCAGTCAGATCAATTTATCTGGAATACAAACTCTATCGCTGTATTTAGTACAATGTCAACATGAATCTTAAAGAAGTGGATGTGAAAGGTTGAGCTTTTAATCTAAATCAATTGGCTCTCCAAATCTTCAATTAAAAAAAAATATTGTAACGGTTCAAAATGAACTGTTCCTAAATGTTTCAGGTGGTTTGCATTATAAAAAAGGAAAGCTTCATTTTGTAAGTTCATACTCTATCATACCCCTCTCCTGTGCATCATGTTGCAACTAGGAACAAAAATCTGCAGTTCAAGGCTTTTCCAGATCTTAAGTTTTTAATACTCCAAACTCTTTTGAAAACCCAATGTAAATCATTCAAGTAATCTGGCAAATAACACTGTAAGCAATTTTCTGCTACTTGCCACTGCTACTGCACTGCCAAGCTTTTGGTCATAATATAAAATTTGG
Organism: Perdix hodgsoniae; assembly: GCA_035772895.1. Lineage (NCBI taxonomy): Eukaryota > Metazoa > Chordata > Aves > Galliformes > Phasianidae > Perdix > Perdix hodgsoniae. Next base: position 32,133,493 of record JAPSGF010000001.1, read on the forward strand.
CTCGGCACATACTTAACCAACTAAAACTGATTATGTTCCCTTCTCAGACATAAATAGATGCCAGTATGCCAGCTAGTGGTGTTGGCTAAAATATTTTTCAGAATGTTTAAATATATATAGGCCTGCAGTAGGAAATCCTTTATTCAAGTGTGACATCAAAGCAATGCTTCTCAGATAATTCAAGTGTTACGTTTGCTTTTGTTTGTACTGTTTTCTTTAAACATATTCATTAGACAAGAGCAGAACCTTTAATGTTCCATGACTGAAAAATCCATCAAATAGATTTACGATGGAGGCACTGTGGCATAACAGCCAGTGGACGGGCCTAATGTTCAGTAGTCCTGGGTTCAGTTCTCAGCTTAATCATTGACTTTCTGGGTAACCAGAAGATAATAATTTCCCCTCTCAGTGCCTGGAGGTACTGTTACCAACTTTTTTTCTAAACTGGTACGGGTTCCACTGCTGCACAGTGGTAGGTATTATGATTGTTTACGTGTATAATCGTAAAAGGCTCCAAAATATTGATTGCTTCCCCAGGACATTATTCTCTTTCCTGTAAGAAAGAAGTAGAAAATAAGAATACAACTATGAAGTATACAAATATACAAAGAAGAAACGTATGAAACAGGAAATTCCCTCTTACTCACTGGTCGTATTTGTCCTCAGCATAGCAAAAATCTTTAACTGGAATGAAGTGTTGGAATGTTCCTTCAGATAATTATATGAGCTTTTCCATCTGTGTCATCTAATGAGGACAAGGAAAAAGAAAGAAAAACATCATTTTAAATGCTGAGAGATGTATGTAGGACCCAGTCTACACTGATGCTGAAAAAGAATTGGTCAAAAATAGGTCACAGGTGGGTCATAAGTGCTTTACGTGCTCAGTGGGTAAAACTGCTGTTTTTGAAACGCCCGTCCAAGATGCATTGTTACGATAAAAGAACATTTTCTAAATTGTCATTTTTACGTTGATCTGAAGAGTACTTTAATAGATATCTTATGTGGGATATTTAAAACAAGCTTTTTATGATGAAAACAAAACAATGTTTAGAAAATCGTTCTACTTTAAATGAAAAGCTAGAGAATGGATTTTTGCCAGTAGCATTAGCTATAGATAACTAGCAGTTTTGTCTTTGTATATTGCAGTAGTAAAACCACATAAGTTTTTCAGCCTGTAGGTAGTCATTTTGCATTTAAGATGTTTTCAGGTGTAAGGGTTCCTGGACTCTGGATGAAAAAATATGCATAGCTTACAGTTACTTTTATCAAGTGCCTTCTCTCTTACATTAGTTTGATTTTTATTTCCTGTATGGAAAAGTTGCCTCTTCCATCCAGTGTAAATCATGGCAGGTTTCCAGGAAGTAAATATTTACATGTATTGGCCTATTGGATATAAAAATTGGAACCTTTGCACTGTTTTATTAGTTGCCTTTTTTGTGTGTGTATGTGTGTTTGTGTGATAAATTTATAGTCTTCATGAATTGAGTTTGGGCTGCTTTTTACTAGAATACAAATCTTAAAATGATATTTTTTGTAAAACTTAGCTCTGGTTGTATTAGAAAGATAAGTAAGTAAATCAGGCAGTTTCACTGACAGAGTTGTTCCTTTGCCTTCAGCTAGGCCACTGTGGATACAAGATATTGTCTGCTAAGAGGACTGTGTCCTTGGTTTCCTATTGTTTTATATCTAAACAAGAATAATTCTCCACACCCAAAGGTTTGCAGCGTACCCCACTTTAAGGGGAAAAGGAGTAATCAAAGAAGTGAAAGTATCCTTCTTAGACTGGGAAGAAGTTGTTTAATTTTTATCATCAGATTTAGTGTAAGTGTACAAGAACTATACACTTTAGCCTTTATTCAGTGAAGTGCATTAGTCCATGCTTAATATAAGCATGTAAGTATTTTCCTGGAGTTTAGTAACATCTATATACACATGGCCTGTGTTGGAATGAACTGAAAGTGCTCAGTACCTTACAAACTGAAGGACTATATGAACCTGCAAGAATTTGCAACTTGATGCTTTTTTTTTTTTCTCTTGAATGAAGATTAAAGACAGGAGATGAGGTGTACATCTGTATCATCACAGTCATTATACACATCACACTTGATATTGTAATCTTGCAAACAGTAATCTTGCCTTTCTGACATAAACAGTAACTGCCACATTTTCCCGAAGCTGAAATAGAGAAAAACAAGGCATTGATGGGGTACAAGAGGCAAAACGCTGCATAATGATGTTATTATCATTGTTCCATTGTCACCTGTCTTTATTTATTCTTTAGTGATATGTTTATTTTCTCTCTGAACCTAACAAAAAATGATTGAGTATACGTAGAGTATATAAGCAGCAGTCATAAAAAGCCTCCTTGAAAAAATATGCCTAAAATGCTATGAAATGGAGGGAAAAAACAGACTGATAAGAGAAAAAGCCTTCATAATCTATATATGCATGATATGCAATTATATATTTACATATAGCATAAGCCAAGGCATATATTTGAACACAGTAGCATTCAGTGGGATTTTAACTGCCTTGATTGCATTTCTAATTCTAAATATGAATATGAACATTTAAGCCCAAGTGTCTTGTGCATCACCAATTTAAGCTTGTTCAGGTGTCTTCTGGAAATGGAAGGGAACAGCCCTGTCTAGGGGGTTGCACTGTGTATAAAGATGAGCAAAAAAGGTTCAGTACTCCCAGCAGCACCTTCAGAGCATCTAATGGAAGTGCTGGCATTTGTACCTGCAATACAGAACACTGTTGATGTGCAGATATTTCTGTAATTAATGCACAAAACTTAGATTCAGATTTTCCCCTGAAATTTAGTTCCTAATTTAGAAATACTTGAAAATATAATATTCAGAGTATTTGTTTTTAAATCTTTATAACTACTACTCAACAGTAGGAAAAATGCAGTGGGAAAAATGCATTTATTGCTACTTGATAACAGCTTACTGCACCATTTTATCCATTTGTTCAGTACTGTTTCATCATGACACAAAAACCGACGTGCACCTTGCATAATTAAAACAATGGAATGAAAATGTCTGTGATGACAGTTGTCATGCTTTCATCTTTTATAGGTTTTAAATCAAACATATATATATCTGTTTTCATACACTTATTTTCTATATTGCTTATAGAAGAACATCATATTGTTTCCTGAGAAGTCTGACCAGTGATGTGTGTATGTGTCAGTGCACTGGATTTTTTAAGATGTCTCTTTTCCCAAATTTGTCTGGAGGGCAGCTGAGTTTCCTTTGTGCTGTTGAGGTTTGCAGAACACCACAATGAAAATGAAATTGGTGACTACTTTTCTTCCTTCTTTTTTTTTCCATTCCAAAAAAAACCCAAAACAAACACACTTTGTGCTGAACTTAGTATAGTTTTGCTGGTCGTTATACTGTTGTGGCTTCTTGCTAAAGCTGTGTTTTCAGCCTGGAATATATTACTACACGATTAAGAGAAAAGGGAATTCACAGTTTTGAGGATAAGAACCAAACATCTGGTCTTCTAAATTCTGTCCCAATTTTAATGCAAGATAGTATTTTTAATGAAACTTTATGACAAGAAGAAAAAATTGGGAAAGTATGCATAGATATTTTATCACAATTATGGCACTAAGTCTTTATTTTGGAAAAGTATTCATGTATGCTTTTAAGGCATTTCAATGTCTGCATTTTTAAAAACTTCATCAAAGTGAGGATATAACTGACAAGGTTCAACTGTCTGCTAAATTCAACTGAAATATAGCAAAATATTTATTTTTCCTATGTTTTATTTATTCTGGTAAGGAAAAAAAAATGCTTTGCCATGTGTTTGTGTGTTTATTCTTGTAATTCAGATGTAAGAAATAAGAATGGCCATTCTGAAGATCCAAGAGTAGTTATTGAATTGCTTGCGTTAGTCACCTTTTGGCACAGGAAAAAGAATTGCACTGTTTTCAGGTAGAAGTATATGTCAGTTGCCATTTGTGATTATTTTCATCTGTCTGTCTCAGAAATGAACACGTATGTGCTTAGTTAAAAGAAAAATGTGTTTTCTAAATGGTTTCACTCAAATGTGTTTTCTAAATGGTTTCACTCAAATTCTTTGTAGTTGCAAGGTACATAGTCTTAAACTATTCACCAGTTCTCCCTTAAACATAGTGGGCAATACCTGATATTATAAAAGAAAATTAGCTTCTCTCCCTAGGAAGGTTCCCAGTTAATCATCTGTGGATGATAGTGAGGAGGGAAGGGAGCAGCAGAGAGAAAGAGGGAATTCCTCCTTAACCCTGACAATTGAACAGCTTACACTCTGGAACATGAGATTTGATTATCTTAGCATGTGTAACTACAAATGTTATTAACAGTTGTAAAATTATCCAGCTCTTTTGAAAACAAGTGACAGCCCAGGCTTTGGACTCTTTCTGACCTCTGGTGAATTCTGCAGTGTTGAGTAGTAACTCTTCTTGTTTGTTTTCCATTTACCAGCTGCTAATTTAATTGATTGTTCTTTTGTTTTTCACAGACTAATGACTTCTCATCAGCATAAGGTAGAATTCCACAGTTTCTGTAATAATAAAAAAAATCTTTACATTTTTGTTGACATGTAATTTTACTGTAGACTATCACATGAATTTGCTGCTGAAACAAAGAGTTAATCAAAGAGTTCTCAGATACAACCATGCATCATGCCTTTGTGCATGAATAAAAAGTTGGAAACCGCATGAAAGCAGTAGTTGGGTTACCACACAACTGGATATGCTTAAGTCTGAACGCTTCATAACTCTAACTACTGGGGAGCTGCAAACTTATAAATAACCTTACAATTGGTTAAAACCGTATTAAAACCATATGAACAAAGACATAAAGCATTTGGTTAAGGGGGCTCAGTAAGTGCAGTAATCCTGTTGAAAGTAATCTAACCAGGGTAGATCAATAGTTTAGGAGTGCCTGCAAGTGCAACAGTAATTAAGGGTATGTCAAAAACTCATGAGTAGGAGGGCATAATATCCTACTTGTGTGGAAATATTTGCTATCTCTATTTTTCCTTTGCTTTTGAAAAATATCTTAAAGTCATACACTCCTTTTTTTTAAAGGGAAACTTCAATGCACTGAAGTCTGTTGGCTTACTGGTATATGTTTCCAGTTGTCAGGGGATTCATCTAAATCCCTATTTGTTTTCAGAGCTCAGGATGGCTACCGCTCGCGCTATCCAGATACTCTTAGCATTCTGTTTCTTAGAATCAGATTTCCAAAGGAATTAAAGAGACTTTTTAGAAGTGGACAGCTTGGGTTTGTATTTGTCTGATGAATTTTTGTCCTTTAGCACTTCATTTTCAAACATTTTTCTTGATACTTTAAATTCTGATTATTTTGCAATTCTTAATCTTGGCTACTGAATGTGTCTTAAAGAAGAAAGGCCCATATCATGACCATCACTATGAAATTATGTTGCTCAGGAACCTTGAAATATTTTCTCATTGTGATGGCTTTGTGTATATGATGCTGTCATGTGGAAGCCAGCTGAAGCTTGCCACTCAGGGAAAAAAAAAATCATGTATGTTCCCCTTTATCTGCTTCTAATCTCTTACTTTTCAGTCGTGCTTTAATACGGAATACTGTATTTAACAAAGGGACCTGATGATGTTTTCATTCCTAATGACCCCACCTTTTCAAGCAGGATGTTTGTTTTGAGGCACTGTAATATAATAAAAACCTTTAGACTTCAGCAGATAGTCTATGCTACATGTTCAGCATACAAATGCAGCATTGGATCAGTTCATGAACATTGTAAGGGACTTCAAAAACTGAAAACAGCAGCACTTTGGGGGTGAAAATATACTGGGCTCTAAGTATTCAACATAAAGTTCTCATAATCCACAGACCTTTCTGTAGGGTTGCCGTTCGTTTACTTGTAACAATACTGCAACTATTGTGTTTATCTACTTTGCCATCGAAGGAATTCCAGCAGTTGCATGCCTGCGCACCAGTAAGATGATTGACATTGTTGTAATAAGGTTAATGTTTAAACTTCCCACCCATAATAACTAAAATACCCAGAGATAAGGGTGAAAGTCAATTTGTAATTATCCCTGCTGTGCCAAGATGTTGCAAAAGATTTGAAGTGGAGGGCAATTTAACTTTGCAGTCCCAGCTGTTAATAAGTAGTAAGAATAAGCAAAAAGCTTGGGATGTTTGTATATTGGCTTTCCAGGATAAAAAAAAAAAAAGATCTTGTGCTTCCTCATTACTCAAGCCAGCAATAAACTTCTCTATGTTTTGCTGAAGATGTCCTTCTGGTATTTTGAATATAGTAGGTTGTTTGCCTGTTGTGTGCCGTCCACAGTATGTGAAGAGAATAGATAACAGCAAATAAGCTGCTAGAATATTTAGTGTGGAATAACTGAATAGAAATATATTTTATACATTAAGACAACATGTGATAATTATTTGTAGTCATTCTAACTAAACTACTGTCCTCAGAAGAAATAATATCCCTTCAGTCATACACTTTGCGGCTTCAGTGAACAACCCATATTAATTCATTTTAGAGAAACTGGCTCTTTAAATTAATGTTGGCAACTGCTTCCATGCTAGACTACTGAAATAAAGGGTATTACATCATTGTCCAAACATGTCTACTTAAATAAAAAGTATTTGTTTGCAAAAAAGATGTATTTTTTAAATCTTTCACACAACGATCAGCATGCATGCCATTTTCCATTTCAGTCTGAGCACACATTTCAGATGTGGAAAAAGCAAGCATGCTGAAATAATTTGAGGCATGGGTATAGTCGGATCAGTCTTGGTAATCCAGAAGGGAGGGGTGCCCAGTGTATTATTACATTTCATATATTATTTTTCAAGAGATGGATGCAATCAGTCATCTTCTCGCATATGGTTTGAGAAAACTTGTCTTCCTGGCAAGTAAACTGTTATTTAAGTACACAATCCATAGTACTACAGAAACAGTTTTGCCAAACTTGTCCAAGTATTCTCACATCCTTAAAGATGGTATAAATATCATTTACAGCAAGCCGTTTACTTCAGACTATATGGAATGCCTTCCTGCTCCCCTGATCTAAGTGTCCCAGTTTGCATTATGGCCTTTATTGCTTCAGTTTGATGGAGTGATCAGTAAAAATTTAATGACACTATAAAATAATAAAAATGTCGTTAATTTACCACGGATCTTGGATGCAGTGGTTGTAAAGTTACATTAATAAACAGAATATTTTTTACAACAAAAAGCATTGTTACTTGGGAACGTATAAATAACACACATAAATTTAAGAGCAATTTTACTGTTAGCACACACATTATTATGGAATAGCCAATAAGTGTATAAAACATAGTATATAAAATTTTATGAAAATATACTGTGCACATCAAAAATTCAGCTTTTATCTAAGTGCAGAGAAAAGCCATTATTGTGTGCTTACTGTTTCATTGCTGTTCTTTCATGAGATCACAATTTTATATTTGTTTCTAGTCATTTGAAGTTCACAGCCTTTTCAGAGGAAGGGGCAACTTTCCTTTTTCTTTTTCTCCTTGCTGTATTAAATCATTCTTCTACCTTCCACTCGTGAAGAAGGAATTGATACTTTCTGCCAGAATGTGATGGAAAATTGCTAATTTAATGCAAAGCTAAAAATAATGCCAAAGGGGTTGATAGGCTTGCTCGGCGACTCTGGAAATAAGGGATAACTATCTAGCAGTCTATCTGTCATCACTGGGGCTGCTCCATCACTGACTGTGATAATATGTGAATATGATGGATGCCACAGCCTTGTGGCTCATAACATTTAACATTCATCAGCTCTCACTAACGGGGGCTTTATAATTTAAATATCTTTATTTAATATGCAACATCTACCTCATACATCATAATTTCAAAGCACTTAGAGAACCAACAGTCCTGCAAGACAGTTGAGCAGACTTTAATTTTTTCAATAACTTCTATGTTTCCTGCATGTTTGTGACTGGCAGTGCATAAATAAGAGCCTAATAATATCACAGCATGGAAATTAAGGTTTGGATCTTAAGAAGAATCTTGTCTTTTTCTCATTTTAAAGACATGATCATTTTTGCACTATGTTCAGAATAAACAGAAGCACAAAGGATTTGAATTGTGCTTGAAAGACCTTTCGGTTTTCTGTGTGAACGCCAAGTGACTGTGTCTAGTCACATGAGGAAAGGTTGCTAGTGCCATGTCCTAAACCCTTTCTCCTAGATTTTAGTAGGAAAACTTCATGTGACTATACAGTATGAGGTCCAGAGCCAGTAAAAGAAAAAAAGTAAAAAAAGAGAGAAATGATGCAAAATGCTTCTTCACAGGAAATAAAACACTTACACTGTCTGTAGTGGTACACTTTATTACAAACTCACCAGAATTTTCAATTAGTAGAGGTAGAAGGGCTGTAACAATATATCCAGTTGTGGTACGTGCAACAATAATCCATATGTTAGCAACCATAGGTACTTTTTTTAAATGAAAGTGTCTCTCTTTTGGTTCATAAAGGAATATTATGTGCAGAATTGATCTACAAATTACTATTCTCTTTAGGACAAGCTCAAATTTCAAATGAATTTGTTGTATTGAATTGTGAATGCTTCTACTAGATAAAAACATAATCAGTATTGAGGGACATTGTCTAGTTTTTTTATGTTTCTTCTGGATTTGTCTCACCCAGTGCAGATACTGACTTTTTTTTTTGCTACAGTTGCTTATGAAGATTATTTTTAGTTAAAAAGAGCAATCAAATAAATGTCTTTAAAAGGCATTCGAAGATTGAAATATACTTAACTTTGTTATGGTTTTCATGACTTAGAGGGAAGAGGTTATGCAGTAAGTACATCTTTATTTGACAAGAGCAGGTATTTTTATGATATAAGTGCTTTTGTTCTGCTGTTCCTGAACCTTATCTTTTAATTCTCCTTTTTTCTCCTTCTATGTCAAAATACTGATATTCTTTCAGAAACTTTTTTTTTTCTTTTTCCTCTTTTTTTTTTTTTTTTTTTCCAAGAGAATATGTTCTGGTAAAATCAAAGAGAATGAATGACTAGAAAGATATTTCAAATGTGCATATTGATATGTAGCAGGGTCTGTTGATTTTTATAGCAGAAAGGTATTTCTTCTGAAATGCATTTAAAGGCTGTTCTTCCAAGAGTACTGCAGGTGCTGTGTTAACATCCTTAGAAAAAGCTTTTAGTGCAAATATTTTGGAAGACAAAATATATATGTGAAAAGCTGTTTTCTTAGTAGTGATCGTTGTTCATATATCAACTGCAAATCAGCCTTTTGCAATGGAATGCAGAATCTTTGATAAACTTTTTTATTCTGTGTTCCAGTAAACCAGATCCCATCCTGATGATTCAGGATGCACTGTTACATTGCACAGCATAATTCAGAACAATATTAGGCCTCAGGTATTACAGTGCATTTCCACAGTCACATTTCATTTGTAATTCCTTTTTTTCCTATGGGTTCCATTGCATACACAGCCTCCTTCATCAACCACAGACTTTACAGAGAAAAATACGTTATTAAGTTAAGTGAATAACAATTGTAGAGCTGTTTTGTTACACGATTAAAAGATTCTGATAAATTTATAGAAACTGAATTAGTACCTGAAATGCCTCAGCTACATGTTGTAGCAAATCCAGCATTTTTTTTAATTGTTTTTTTTTTTAACTTTTTTTTCTTCCCCTGCAAATTTAAAAATAGCAATAACAATCCATGATTGGAGGAATCAAAAGAATGGAGAATCAAAAGAATTCCTGAACTGTTTGGCTGATAGGTCTTATTACTAAAGCATATTATTAAAATGCAGAGATAATACAAGTAAATATTTGGAGATAGAGCAAATGAGAAGTCAAGGCCATCAAGTATGTTTTGTCCATGAGAACATTTGCAAGTTTCTAACTATTAAGCAGGAGAGAAACTTATAGTCTTTTCCTTTATGTCTTGCATACACAGCACAGAACTAGGTCATTGAACAATAGACTGAACAGCAATCAGCACTCTACTTCTGCATAATGCATTAAGTATAACATGGCGAAACTGTTCATAGAGCTGAAAGCTGGTATTTCATGTCTGTAAATTCAAGCTGACATGACATTTAATATTGTTTCATAGTAATGAACAACAAGGTTTCATTCATTCACAAGTACAACATAATGCCAAGTTTAGTTTGAAGAGGTAACAACAAGGCAAGAGGGAAAACATGTTATGTTCCTTCAAATGAGAATGCTAAATTAATGATAACCATTGAATGCTTTGCTACTGATACGCAGCACTACAGAGACTACTATTGTGGGATAGTTCTACACTGTCGGTTGTAGTGACCTTGTCCAGTAGCTGATGGAAGAACTAACTGGGTTAACGCATAAAATGCCTCTCAGTTTCCAGTTTCAACTTTCCTATGGAGTCCCCAGATTTCAAAAGCTTTTTGTATTTTATTTTTCCTAGAAGTTTGCACTTCTTTTTCCTTTCCCTTCACTATTCTTTTCCCTTCCCTCTCCACTTCCCTCTCTCTTTCTCCTCTTAACCCCTTGGGATTCTCTTCCACTGATGTTCAGTTTAAATTCCCAGACAATATAATGCTATCATTTCTGTCATCTATTATTACTTCTTTAAAATACTTGTCTTTGAAAAACTCGCATATAATTTAGACTTGTGTTTTCTTTTACCTATGATGGCTAAACTGATTCTCATAGTGGAGAGAAGTGTTGTTGTTTATTTTTTTATCATATAAAAATAACATTATTTTTTAATACCAATTCTTTCAATTTCTGAATTTTTATATCTCTCAAACGTTGACTGTCTTTTCCAGTTTAAGTTAGAAATATGTGGTAAGGCAAAGTGAGCAGCATTGATTGGTACTGTTTCCTGCCAAGTATGTTTTGTATTTGCATGTACAATCATCTATGCATTATGGCAGCGCAGATCAAAATAATTTCAAAGCTTCTGTATATGTTTCACATTTAAAACTGATTTTCATAAACGCAAACGTTCAGAATCTGTAAAAAATAGTCGCTGAGTTAAATTTCTAATTAAATGCACTCATTGTTGGTATTTAAAAAACAAGACACATGTCACTGCATACATACATGCACAGGCACACAAAGAGAATTAACATACATAGAGCAATAAGACTACTTCTATTCTCTTCCAGGAAAGAACAAGATTTGAGAATTTAGGCCCACAGTTAACAGGGAAACCCAACGAAGATGGAAAACTGGGCCCTGGTGTCATTGATCTCACAAGGCCAGAAGATGCAGAAGGTGAGTTGCAGCTTTTACTGCGGATTATTCAACTCTGCATCACAAAATGGTTGTGCAGCTGAAATGCCCTCTAGCTGTTCCAGGTCAACACGTTTTTTTTTTGTTGTTGTTTTTTATTTGTTTGTTTTATTTAAGATTTTAGTAACTACATGGCAAAGGGTAGATCCATTAAAAGTACTGCTTTGCATAAAGACAGCTATCAAGAGATAATGTAAAAATATTTCACATTTTTTATATGAATGTCTTGTACACAATATAACAATTTGGTGCATTTGCACAGATTTTATTGATTTATTCAATATGTCATGCAGCATCAGGTCGAACAGTGTTTCTCAGGACTGATTTTAACCTCAAGAAGTGTATATCCTATGATGCATTGCAAGAGAGGATGTAGGTGGATATGAAATTTACCATTCACTGTAATAAGAATAATCTACTACTCAGCAAAAATGCCATGTTGCCACTTCAGTTTACTTCTTCTTCTTTTTTTTTTTTTTTTCTTTAACAAGTTCTAGTTATATCACTGTTTATCAGGAAAAGGTTAATATATCTCTAATTATTTTCTGTTGATATCCAAATATTTGACAAGTTCACAATTTACTTTTGTCTTGGATCAAAAGAAGATAAACTTGTGGCTGTTGAGAAATAGGGCTATTTAAAAATTATTCTTGAAATATAGACAGAATTTGTCTGATAAAAATGCATTAATGTTTTCTGTATAGATAAATATTCATCTGAACACATATTTTGTTCTTATCTCGGTGACCCAAAAATAAATAGTCTAGACAAGGCCTCACAATTTTTTCTTTCATTTGGAAGTCTGAAAAAAACAGCACATGTAATTGCTACCTTTTCTTTATTGTACAAGTAGTGGTATCCCTGTGATAAAAACAACTTAAAGCATTGATTGCCAACTCAAATACATTGTCCTTAAAAAGTTCCTCAGTAAATCTATAGAGCCTAGAACAAATATGTGTACACAATGCAGAAATGCTGAGATCCAAGAGGTTCCAGTATTGACTCATCCATACAGAAGAATAGCAACACTCCAATTTACTTGAGCAAAATATTCCTACTTATGGGCTTAAAGCTTATCAGGTGGAACTGCCATGTCCTGTGAGCACATGCCTTCATGTCTTTGCTTAAACAATTAATGTAAAGTAAATTTTCATAATCAAGCTTTCTGGTCACCATAACAGTAAGATAAGATAGTGATTGAAGCTCATCAATTGTTTATTACAGATAATATTCATTCGGAGACTAACATCTTATTGAAACATTTCAGATGTTCCCTGTATATATATATGTGTATATATACATATTTTGTAACAGATCGTTATAAAACCAACAATTTTTCAGATTTTGTGTTGTTTTTTTTTTTTCTCCTTCTGGAAAATAGATTTTGGAGTTGCATGGTCTTTAAAAAGTGCTTGATGACTCATCATTTATTTATAAACTGAATTGAGAAGGAGTTCCCATCCTTCTGCAGCATCTCATGTTACAACATCTTGAAGAATATTTTTTTCCTTATGGGATGAAAAGTTGCAACAGGATACTTACACAGTTATTGGTTCCAAAGTATCTGTCAACTGTCTAAGTTTAAATCATTTCCTTCAATTCAGCCATCCTCTTTCTGGTATTAAGTTAGTATCCTTATAGAACTTCACGATACCAACAGCCTCTCTTTTTACTGGATAGTGCACAATGAAACTCTGACATATGTATCCAATGATGTATGCCAGTTTAAGGACAGTGTCTTTCTAGAGCTGGTGGGGCAGCTTGAGGTATGGTGTATTGCCACATGGGATATCTGAGTTCATGAATGGATTCATATTTCCATACTTTGTTTAGCAGCCAATAGATGTCTCTGGAAGAGAGGTGCTGGGCCAGTACCTCTGCTGAGATGTGAAAAACACTGGCAGGATTTCAAACTGAGCTGCTCATTTGTCCTTCTAGTTATAGACAAGGTGAACTTAGACATTAGCTGGATATAAAAAAGACCTTCAAAATATCGCCCAAGTTTTGCTTCTTTGGCAAGCTAGCAAGGTGGTGACGCTTCTAATGTGGCATCTCTTAGAGTAGAAGCCTATTGAAAGCGGTCTGCTGAAATGTCAGCAGCTAGACTGTTGCCTCTCATATTATATACCATGCTACAGCCTCTGTTTATTTTCAAATATAACAACTTCTTCCCAATTGCCATGAAGATACTACAGATCTCCTGAGGTCTGTTATGTCCCAGAGTGTTTTATACATTGCCAGCATTTTGTGCTTGTGTATGTGTGTCTCTTTCAACACTGGATTACTAAGGAACTTGAAAACTTTTCCTTCAGACTCTCTGAGAGTTGCATTGTAGTGTGTTGCCGAGGTCACAGTCTCTGGTGCATGTCAAAGATTCCTAATGATCATCATCATAGCCTTCTAAGACGTGGTGTGTTTCACACACCTTTCTTTCTGTTTTGTCATCGTTACTTAATTTTGATCTTTTCTTTACCAGGTTTTTTTATATATTATTTGAGCGCGCATTGCTATAGACATCTTTTAACTGATAGTTATCTCTTGTTGCTTACTTTTACACAGTCATACAGAATATTAACATTTCTGAAGTAACATACTGGTGGCCAGATTTAGACTCTCTTCCTTTTTTCGTCAGATCTATGAGGTCCAAATGAATCTGTGACAGAGAGCGCATGGCTATTAGATCTTTCATATCATTTACTTCAGTCACCAGAATTTTCAAACTTCAAAACTATGAAATATACTATATTAACTATCATATTAACTATCTGCAGAGGGCTTTTTTAGGGGGAAGAATACAAAGAGGTTCCTGAGCAAAAGAGTCTAAGTTTAGTTGCATTGCTGGCAAGAGACTACAAAGAAAAGCAGTTTGAACTGGATCCTTACCCCTTGCTGATGTGCACCAAGGGAGCCGTAGGAGTGCAATTCTGCAGTTCCACTCCCTGTCTACCTGCGCACTTGCATTTCCAAAGGAAACTAAGTGTGCAGAAACATGGTACATGTCTGTCTCGTCTCAGCATGCAGCCAAGACAGACAAGATCTGGAAAGTGCTCCTGGGTCTCATAGCTTTGACACAGCCTTTAAGGTTCAAGTAATTTGTTGCAAGAAATATCAGCAAGCTTTTTTGGTTTATGGAGTTCCTTTGTAATAGTATCTAGCAATGATTTCTGTCTACTCCTTATTTCTTATCTATAATGTATGGCAGATATCTGACTCTGACAGGGTCTGAGTCACATTTCCCTTTAATTCTAGGAGTGCTTGTGGTATTTGATTATTGATCACAATTTGAAACTACATGTGTAATTTTTAAAAGCATGAATTATAAGAGAAGTCTTGAAATTCTTTACATTGGACTTTATGAAATTATAAGACATGAATCTGAAAGGACACTGCAGAATGAACATCAGGCCTTTTACTTGTTATCCCTGACCAGTGTGTGAAACATTTTGGACTAATGGCAACCAGTTGTCCTTTCAGAGATGAATTTGCATATGAAGCTGTATTCAAAGCTTGTATTATTCTGAGTGACCTAACTGTCATCTAAATGGAGGCCTGATTACCATCTATAAGAATTTTATATTAAATATGACATAAACCAGCATCTCTATTACTTCCTTAGTTACCATCAGGACTGGGCTATCTATATTTAAAATCATGTTCAGACTGCATACAGAAACATTGCTACTGACTGTGACACCATTTGATAAACAATTCCCAGCTCCTAGAAGTGTATCATTACCTGGAAATCCAAGTTGTCATATTAAAATCTATAATACAGTTGTAGTTGTCAAAATTAAAAAAACAAAAACAAAAACAAAAACAAAAACAAAAACAAAAACAACATGATTTGAGACTTTCATAAACGTTCGGCAACTGGTATGTGAAATTATAAACAGCCAGGTATAGAGCTAAGCAAGATGATTTTTCTCCAAACCTCATAATTTTTAAGGAAATGTTATCTGTGTAGGCAGCTTCATAATTTTGAGCATTTGAGACTGTTGGGTACTGAAGTGTAAGCTAGCCAGCTTGGGCCACACTGAGACAGCTTTGAATCTGTTCATAGCTAAATCTCCTCTTCTAACATGACTGACATACATCAACTGACCAGAATGTGACAGAATATAGGCAAGAGGTCATTGTTAACTTCCAGGTGGGAGAGCCTAAAATATTTAGTTCTTTTATCTTAGAACCTTGGATGTTCTGAATACATTTTCATGTTTAACAAAGAAATGTTTTACATGTTCATGTTTAACAAAGAAATTCATTGCACTGTTGGTGATGGTGCTGCTTCTATTGAAACACATACATCTCATGCATTTGTAACGTACTCTATGTTTAACAATCCTATTTTTTATGCTTGTGGTGAAATGCTATGGAAAATTTGTAGGAAATATGCTAAGATTTTGCTTAGTAGTAGATAGTAATCTGCAGAAGAGACTTAATGTTTCTGTTGACAGTTAATGATTTTACCTTAACTTAGGTTGCAGTGTAGTTTCCTTCAGCAGTTGTAGAGATTCAAATTCCATCAAGATCTGATAATCATTCCTGCCAAAGAATTGGATCTGTTTAAATACGGTTTTCTTGATTGGATCCTGGGCTCTGGGCAACAACATCTGACTGTTATTGTTTTGCCATTGCCTCACTATGTGATTTTGTAAAAGAGAAATAACTTCTCAATGTCCTGTTTTCCAATATGAAAAAATAGATGCATTGTGAAGTCAAATTCACTTTCATAAAGCAACTGGAAACAGATGAAAATGCCATATTAGCATTAACATTTTGTTCCAAGTTCTGTGTTCATTTGTGTTTATACATTAGAATCAGGGGCTTACTAGTTAAATATTTGGCCTCATAAGATGGGACAAAATACACAAAGCCCTTTTCTTTTGAGTCCTGTTTTGATATTTTCATTTGTTCTATTTCTTATGTGGTAGTCTTTCTGAGTCTGTAAGTTTTACTTACCAGTTGCTGCTTCTTCCTTTGTTACTAATCTGCCAGTGTGTTAAGCAATGATCCACAGTTAGGAGGAATAGGTCCATCCCTACTAAATGAGAAGAAAAGGATTTTATAATAAAACTGTGGGATATGCCTGTACACTTTATCTATATATTTACTTTATTCTTGTATTAGACTACTAATTTTCAAAATCTCCCAAAGAACACCTTTGCATATAGATTCTAGATGTTAAGTCAGTCATTAAGATGTATCTTGGAGCCCTCAGCCTGGACTTGGTACCAGCCCATCTTCTAGTCAAATAAGATTCTTTAGTGCCTGTGTCCTCGTTAGTGCATATGTCCACCCTTTCGCCGCCTGCTATCTCCTACTTTCATGTGTAAGTTCCCTGATTTAAAGATTGTGTTTTTCTGTATACCAAGTCACTGTTTGAAATGTAGCTTTAAGCCTTACATGTTTGATCATGGTATTTTTGACCAGTCATCAAAAAGGTTGAAGGCAAGCCAAATGGAGATTGAACGCTGCATAACCATTGGTAACAGGCTAATTGCTAGTAAGCCCTAGCTTAATCTTATTAATTCCTATTCAGATATGCAGGTTTTGGTCTGAACCTGATTTTGGAGTTGAGCCCAAGATTGTCATACAGGAGCATGAGCTCAACTTTACTTTTATTTCTATTCAACAATAAGCGTGAGAGTACAGTTCTGTCTCATTTCAGACTGCATTTGCTGACCAGCACACAGAGTCAAGGATTTGCTCAATGTTGCCATTACTGCCATGCAGATTTGACTTTAGCTAGCCACATTGCAAGGCACTGTGTACCACAAGGAGAGATAATGCTGGCCCAAAACCAAGGGAAATTGAATGAAAGAGAAGGAAAGAAATGGTGTTAGGAATCTTCACAGATTCAACCCATTTTCAGAATGTAGTGAGCACATGAGGGGTTGCAATGGCAGCAGAGCAGCACTGAACATGGAGTCACTGATGGAGGAAAGGAATGAGCTAACTGGGGGAACACAGGCAGTCTTTTCCATGTGGAAGGTATTTTCTTAGCCTTCTGAGCAGAAACACACACAAACATAAAAAAGGATTACCAGAAGTAGTACAAGGCTGATAACCTAGGGGTAAGAAGAAGTTGCCACCTTGTCCAGCTCCAAACATGTCCATCTGTCAAAACTTAATTTCTGCTGTCCCAGCGGTAGAGCATTTTGCAAATCTCTTCAGAGAAAAAGCACATCATTGCTTCTTAAAGGAGTACCTCTATCACATACTTAAATCTCCAACATGCTCACGTATGCCCGACAGCAAAAAACTGCTTATAGAAAAGGACGAGACAGTTCCTTCTTAACTCCAAAGGAGGTTGGCTTTGATCGGCTGAAGAGGTGGGTGAAAGGGAACTGTATTTTTGCAGGCAGATCAATCCTGGCAGGCTGCCAACACAGTCCAAACCCGTGAGGTAACTTGTTTAACACCCTCCTATGCAGAGGTGTAAACAGAAGGTAGTACATGCATGACAAAGCATCGCCTACTTCTGTGACAGCACTTCATAAATACTGGAGGAAAGAATGCCTCTCCACGCCAGTATTTGTCGCACATAAATATTTGTAATAGTTGCCATGGCAGTTGAGAAGGGAAAGATGAAAATCAGAAAACAGTGAAAGCTGTCTGAAAACAAAGAAGTGTTTCCAGAGAGAGTGCAGTAAGCTTAGGCACTAGAATTTGTACTCCTCTGAATTCTTGTTATAGGCCTTTTTAAAGAATTTCTCTTAAGTATATCTGTATTATTTAAATTACAGTGAAATATTAATATCTTGATTAATTAGACCAGATTCTAAATGTGGCTTTTATTCGTTGTGGTTGCCACTTTTAACACATGTGAATCTATTCGATTGCGCCTGAAATTTCAGTGATACACTCATTTTCCAGAATAACTCATAACAGATCAGGAATCTGTGATAAAGAACTTAGGCACAGAATTTCAGTTGTATTGGATGAGGTTCGGTGCCTCAGCCCTGGAGTAACTCAATGCCTGCAAACGGGATAGGAATAAGACCTGTTGTTAAGAACCATCCCCTCACTTTTCTGATGATAACCGCTTTAGGAAGCTTGTTGCCAACAACCCCATAACATTTTACAGAGGGAACTCCCACTCTGAGGACTGAAAAATCTGAGCTGAGGGTGTGTGGACTGGTTTTTCCTATTACATTGAAACCTACTCCTCTCAAGACGCTAATATTAAACATGTAGCATGCTTCTCACTTTCAGCATAATAAATTTGGATGTTCTCTGCGAGTGTTACCTTTTGATTTTCTACTGTCTGAGGTATTTTTTCCGACTGCTAAAGATCAGGCTTTTTCATTTGCTGTTTCTGTGTTACAGTAATTGATTCTTTTAGAATAGCATTTTTATTTGAAAAATTCTAATTATCATTTCTGATGTTGTACAACCACTGTTCCAATAGCCAGTTTTATTCAGGGGTGCCCATTACCACAGATACAGTTAAAGCTTGTCACAGTTTCCATTGTACAGTACAGTTTTTTTTTTTCAGGAATTTAGAACAAAGCTGTAAAACTGTGGGCTGCAGTTTTGTACAGAAAATCTTTGCCCATGAGAAAATTACTGTCATAAATGCTGAAAGCATCAGTCAGTTTGCTCAGTTATTTTAAGAGGGGTGAGTGAAAGTAGTAGTTCAGTGGTTTAAAACATTGTTTCACACTCTGAAGTCCATGTACAGCCACCACAGATATCAAAAAAATCGTGGTCCCGATCCTTATAGCTCTGTACATATCTCTGTTGCGCTCCAATATTGAAAAAGGAGGTTGAAGCTGCTTAAAATGGTATGAAATTTTCAGGGACAAGTGATTTTTCAGCTGATGGAGAAATCCACTTCTGTGCTCTGGAGAAGGGGGAATCTTGCCTGTTTTTCTTACCTCCTTGAGTAAAGAAGCAGGGTGGAGATATTAATACATTAAGGAAAGAGCACTATACAGCTTCCAGACAAGTTATTTTCTTTTTACAGCTCTTTTTCTAAACATAACCTGTATGCCATTTTCTTCTCCAAAAACCTTAGTATCTCAGCAATAGAGACATGTTTAAAACAATCTGCTTTTCTTCCACATAGACATGCCAAGTATCTAAGCAAGTCTTTTCAACAAAACTAAGTAGCAAGGGGATAATATTTTCTTCATTTGTAGTTTAATTTTAGAGAATTGGTGATCCGAAACGTCTGTGGGGTGGGCCTTGCAGTACCTTCACAGCTTCTGCAATATTAAATGATTATGTTATGATTGTGTAGCTATAATCTCACAGGAAGTGCAGCTTTTCTAAAAGGTCATTTGTAATTTTTCATGTTAGTCCCTATTTCATGGCAAATCCCCCATCTCTTTAAAATCCAAATCAGATAATTGTGGCAACATATTTTGACATGCCTTGTTTTTTTAAAAAAACATCTTGGCTTCACTCACAAGTCCCAAATATGCAGGTGCAGAATATTTGAAAAATCAGCCTTGAGAGTTTCTTCTAACATTTGTTATTACTTGCAATTTGGAATTGCAACTTTTATCATTCTGCTTTTGCTTCTCTCCCTCAGTGACATATTATTTACAAATTTTATTATTAATTATTATAATTTCAGCACTTCATGTGAAAGGCAAGAAGAAATGGCATACGCATACCCAAGTCCTAGGTCCTTGCAATGTGATTACTGACATGATATGACAAGTGAAAACAACAAACACTGGTTGGAAGGGAATTAGTTGTATTGATACAAAGAATGATGTTGCATATGCTGGAAGGTGCCAAATTCAATTACAGATTTAACCCAGGATATGGGTCACAGTTGCAGTGATTCCATGTGTTCAAACCTTTTGCAAAATTTTCTGTGTTTCATGAATATCACACAATTTCAGGGAGGTGGCTTTGTAAGGCTCTCTCTCAATGTTCAACATAAATCCATTTTAAAAATCACATTATGCCTAAGCTTTTGAAATTCATTGTTTTGCTACAAAGCAGCAAGCAAAGTTGCTCATTAACAGTGTTCAGCCACACCTTGAACAATGCATCCATCAACTATGAAGTCAGGCTGCCTTTTCCTCTGCGGTGCATTCCTGTCTGTCATTTCTCCATCTTAAAAAAAACAAGGCATTGACTGAAATATGAACGGATCTTGTCCCATAGCCCTTGCTCAGGCAGGATTTTCTTTAAAACTGTTAGGGATGTCTGAAGATTACAAAATTAATTTCTGTGTTTTAGAATCAGTATCACGTTTTCTAGATATTCTAGGTGACACTGTCATGCCAGGAGAAATTTGAAATTACATAGGTAACAGCTCTACTGGCAATAAATCTGCGTCTCTTATGAGAACATGTTTGTGTTAAAGAGACTGTTCTTTGTTGTGCTTTGACTTTCACAGTAATTTCAGAAAACTAAAGCTTTCTGCTGACAATAAAAAACACAATTTGCAGTATCAATAGTTTTGTTTTTTTTTTTTTTTTTCCAGACAATAATGATAATTATTAGCAATAGTTCTCATGAGAGTCTTGTCCCTTTTTATCTTATGGTGGAACTTAACTTTCCTCACCTGAGTATAGAATAAAATAGCAAAGAGACACAAGAATGATGTCTGTGGGGATGTAAACTGTAGTTGGACTTGATGACTGGCAATCCCGTGCTTCTGATGTCATTATTTAGGCTGAGTAACTGTGAACTTACATGTGTTTCACATTTTTTTCTGTCAATAATATCTATTGTTAGCATTTAATTAATGATCTGTGAAGGATCTTGAAGTCTGCAAGTGGCATATGATTGAAAAATGTTATGACACTTAAATTCCTCCCTAAATCTGTAGTGGAGGTTGCTGCTTCATCCCCGTTTCATGGATCTCCAGAGAATAACTTCTCTTACTCTTGTGTTACAGCACAAGTGGAACTATGTTGGCCATTGAGGGCTTTTAGGTCGGTCCTTACACACTAATTGTGTTAATATTCCATTAAATTTAAGATTATTTCTTTGTTTCAGCTGTACTCTCCTTGATTTCTATAAGGGTTAATTTTACCATGAATTGTGGTCAAGAAATCTAAACTGTTTGTGTAAGCCATCAAGAAAATAGTTGCATTTATTGGCCTTGATTCATTTAAATGATATAGATTTGGGCATGGCTGGCTGCACAGCATGAATGTGATAATAGCTTGTTTAGAAATATTGTTTCAGCCCTTAATGTGACCCAAGTAACCGTTCAGCTTTGAACACTGGTGAGTAAGCTGCTACTGGTACGCCTAGAACAGTTGATTTGATTTTACACCCAGAATGTATTTCACTATTAATTTTAGCTCCTGACTTTCAAATGGGGGAAGACTTACATGCAGGTTGTGAGGGTGGCTGTGAAAACTGTTGCTGTGTTTTAACTGAGATTAAGAATTTCGCTTGCATATGTAGAACAAATGGACTAAAAAAGTAAACTCGCTGTCACCAAAACTGAAAACAAGGCACTTTGGAAAATATATGCTGATATATAACTGGGTAGAATTTCCTTCATTTTGCAAAGCCACGAGCCACATGCATCAGCTCACCGCAAAGTCATTAGGTCTTTTTAAACTCAGATGAAAAACATTAACAAATACCACAAAAGGCTTTAGTATGGCCCCTTTGTTCATTCACATATGGCAGTTTATAACTCCTGCACCACTTGGGTCGTGTGTTTGTTTAAGCTGCCTCCATCAGGCCAGCTCTGAAAGAACAAAAGACATCTTGAGCGATCCTAAGCAGGAAATGGGCTAATCTAAACATGGTTTGTGACACTATAAGTAGAATAGAAAGGGGAGGGATTGATTAGTCATTAATGTCCAATTGACTCCATATGGATGTTGCAATAATAAGGCCTTTTTCAGTGCAGTAGCAGAGTTATTGAATTAGAGGTTTATGTTTCCTCAGAGCTGACCTTAGGGAATTCCCTCTTAGTTCTTCTTGTTGATGTTTTAAAGAGAATGGAGTCTCTTAACAGGAAAAATAGAAGCCTTATCATAACTGAGTGTTACATGAACATGTAGCTAACCTCTGCTACATTATATTCTCAACTCTTAGTATTCACTAAGCATATTTCAGAAACTTTACAGGTGAAATACTTTAGAGCCCATTTAAATATTGAACTATTTCATGAATCACTCATGTATTTCTCAGTTTTCATCCCCTCCTTATTCACTGACATGCAACTTATAAGACATTTTGGGCCCTCAAATCTCAGCTGAATAATATTTGTTTAGTGTTTGGAATGAAAGCAGCTTGATGAACAGACACTTCCCTGCAGAATATTTGTGTCTGTATGACTACAGGCATCTCTGTTGGGCAACTGGTCATGTTTCCACATGGGTGTTAGTTTTGCACAGTGATGACAAGACATGCCAGTAATGACAATAGTTCATGAGGTACACATTTATTTTACCTCTCTTTCTGTTACTACAGAATCAGAAAATCTTATGAATAAGGGTGAGGATGTTAAAAAAAAAAAATAATAATAAAAAAAATTTAAAAATTAAAAAGTTACAAACAGGCAAGGGACAAAACAAATATAAGAGATGCTCTAACCCTGTTACAAATCTTAGATTAAAGTGAAGTAGTAATTTGTCTAACTTGGAAAAAGCTTTGAGCTTAACAGCTCAAAAATAGATATATTATTAATTTTGTATTCTAAATTTTCCAAAGCTTTTGGTGTGTGTGTGTCATTCTTTTCAACCCAGATTTGCATTTTTCTATTTGATATGAAATAGTGCTGTAGCTTTCAGAGAGGCTGCGTCTCTCTGCTTGCTAAGAGCTGGAAAGGGGGTCTGCTGAGCCAGGTTTTCATGCTTTCTGCTCTTACTGCATTTCCATGTTTATAACTCTTCTCTAGTAGTAAAAGACTGACTCTTAATTGCATGTTTTAGTTTCTGACATGCGAGCTACTAGCACTGCTAGTTTTATTACCACAGAGAGAACCAGATATTGTAAAGAGAGAATCATAGGATGGTTTGGGTTGGAAAGGTCCTTTAAGCTCATCAAGTTCCAACCTCCCCTGTAGGCAGGGACACCTCCCTCTAGAGCAGGTTGCTCAAAGCCCCATCCAGCCTAGCCTTGAATGCTTCCAGGGAGGGGGCATCCACAACCTCACTGAGCAACCTGTTCCAGTGTTTCACCATCCTCACAGTAAATAATTTCTTTCTGATATCTAGTCTAAATCTACCCTTTTCCAGTTTAAAACCATGTCCCCTCATCCTGTTGCTTTCTGCCTTATAAAAAGTCCCTCTTTCCTGTAGCCCCCGTTTAGTTACTAGTAGGCCTCTATATGTTCTCCTCAGATACTTCTTTTCTCCAGTTTGAAGACCCTCAGTTCTCTCAGCCTGTCCTTGCAGGGAAGGTGCTCCAGCCCTCTGATCATCTTCGTGGTCCTTCTCTGGACCCACTCCAACAAATCCATATCTTTCTTGGGCTGGGGGCTGGAGAACTGAATGCAGTACTCCAGGCAGGGTCTCACAAGAGCAGAGTAGAGGGGCAGAATCACCTCCCTCGACCTGCTGGTCACAATTCTCTTGATGCAACCCAGGATATGATTGGATTGCTGGGCTGCAAGCACACATTACTGGCTCAAATTGAATCTTTCATCATTCGACACTCCCAAATCCTTCTCCAAACTCTTATGTAGCCAACATTTCAGGGAAATGGTACCTTTCCTGAAATTCTTGTTATTTTACAAGGTGAGAAACTAAGATAAAAGCAGGAATTAATAAATAAACAATGTATCAATTGTTACTATGTATTTCTTAGCATTTCATTCATGGCAAATGTTTGCCTTTTCCCTGTGGATGGGCAGATTCTTTTCCCTTTCAAAAGCTGTGAGTTCTTGCCTATGTATTAGAGAACAGTCAATCTCTTTTGGAAGAAAAAAATTGTTAGAAATTACTTTAATGAAGCTGTAACATTTTTTGATTCATTCTATGCTGTTATTTGGCCCAATGCTGTTCCCAGACACTAGTCTGGAATCCAGCTCTCACAGTGGAGTTGATTGTCATATACCCACAAAAAATGATCATTCTAGTCTAATCTGATTTTAGCTTTAAATTATCTAAGTCACAACAGATTGAATAAATGCAAGGGAGCTAGGAAGAAAGGCAGTCCACACCCTTCGAAGCTAGAAGTGTCACTTTGAGGATAGCTCGAGTCTTTAGGCCAAAGTGTAGATTTCTTTGCCAACTAAGCCATTAGGGCAGCCAAACTGTACCGCTTTTGCAATAATTTTGAAACCTGACCAAAATCTTGATTCTAAAATCTAAACTCTCCTTCCACAATTGCAGTATGGACTGCAGAACTATCAGGTAGAGCATTAGTTGCCATAGAAAGACAATTGCCAGTGTTGTCCTCTCTTTTTACCCTTCATTAGTACAACGTTCTTTATTTTATCTAGTGTTTTGGGATTACTATTTATTAACTGTCTCAGGAAACATTTTCAAAAAGAACAGGTATGAAACACATATGACTTTACAGTCATATATATAATTTTTAAAAAAATTTCAGGCATCTCTGTCTCTGTCAGTATTATCACTACCACAGTAAGAAAAAAAACCCCATACTTTGTAATGCCTTTTTAAATTGTTTATATAGGACGTGATGCTCTTTAAATACCTGAATGACAGAATGAAGTACCTAAGAACAACTGTGCAGTTTGAAAGCTTGTTCTTATGTGTTTTAACTTGAAAGAGCTCACTCAGCGTATGTGCTTTTTATATCATTAGTGCCTCACTTCTAACCTTAGAAGATACTGAGAATTTCTGGCTCTCCACATGGAATTGCATGCTAACAAAAGTATTTTCTTATAATTCAGCTTTACAAGCTGAATATAATTCTGGAGCTTTGAGATACTTAGAAGAACACAGAGATTGTACTATTTCAGTTACTTGCAGAAATTCATTTTGCAGATGCTTTTGTGACGGCCCATGGGTCAACTTGCAAATATTCCCCTAGAGATCAAGTACAGAGAACATTTCTTGGCTGCTTTTTCAACTCCTTCAAGTATGGACTTGCTTAAAGCAGATGCAGCCAGAACTTCTTGGCCTTCTTGGGATGATTGTAATTTATTACTTTAAGTAAGAATCATTTTGTAACATAACCTTTCTCACAAAATACTTTGCTTATGTGTTTTTTTTCTTCCTACCTAAGTTATATCCAGGTTAAAAAATCAGCCTGTATTCTAGGAAAAATACTCTGCCAAACTTTGCCAAATGCCAAAACTTTGTTAGAAAGGGCTAAAGACAAACTCCTTTGCCACTGTGAATAACTAATCAATAGTGAATAATCAATTCAAAAAATCAAAGATGAAAAATCATCCTACAGGTTCAAATATGTCTTCTTTTTTATGAGTATAAAAGCTGAATAGTAAATGACATTTTAATTTTAAAAATATATTTATATTTAAATTTATTATCAACTTCTTAATTGCCCACATACTATTTAAAATATTACAGCATTTTTTAAAAAGATGGAATGACCAGTATGTGATTCAATATTTCTCAAATTATGCAGTTATTTATCTCAATAAATGTTTCAGTGTTGACTTACATGTTTGTAACTTATCATAGTTTCACAATAGGTAGACTCTCTCTTAAAAGATGATATCTTTGACATGCACATTGCAAGCCTTCTGACAAAAATGAACAAAGCCTCGTGAACTGTACACACCCCTGAAATGCTCTCACATGCAAATCCAGATCTTCTGTCACTCAAGAAAACTACTGTTTCTTTCTGCAGTAAAAAACTGCATTTTTAAGCACTAAACACATCTAGTATGGTACTTATCTTAGAATAGTATTAAAATAGTTTTGCATCTTCCATTTGCCACAAACTTGACTTCTTTTATATGCACGCATGTTAGTATACAAATTGCCAAATTGGTGTCAGTTGTAAAGTAATGGCACTGGAGGCATCATAAATTACCACGGTGATCCTCAGGAGAAGTCACTGCTGTATATGAATGAGTGTTTTGCTCTCAGAGTAATGTATGTCTTCATCTGGCCCAGTAGTCAGCATATTGCCCTGTGTTGATGGATACAGTCAGCTTGAAACGACACTACATTTCACTGCACAATAAACATGGCTGTCAACACTGTGTAAAGCAAAATGAATTTATCCTGTATGGTCAGTGCATTTTAAATTAAATTAATGTACTGTGGACATGGTGGCAAAAAGGTAGTGTATTAGTCATGCATCCTGTATTTTAGGACTTTTTTCATGTAAATGGATTTCCCATACAGAAAGTTTTAAATAGTGTATCTGAGATACAGTGTTTTTATAGTAAATTAGTTTTTGTACAATTAAAATCTTTTAAGTCAGTCACTGAAGTTAGTACATCACTACTTAGTGTAAAGAAGTATCTTTTTTTCTTTTATGCAAACATGAAATGAATGTCTGAGTCTGTAATAGTTCACAGATGTGCACACACACACACAAAAGGACATAAAAAAAGAAAACATATTGCTGTGCTAATTTGTTATTAAGTACCTTGCTTTTCAAGAAATTAAATTGCTGACCACTTTGATGAGGCCTAAGATTATGTATGTCACTTTCTTATTGTAGGGTCTTGTAAAGTAGGGTATTGTAAAGGTCTTTTTACCTTTCTGTTGTAGTGAAGTCTAGCTCTGTAAACATATGTTATTATCATCACGCACAAGTTTTTCTGGGGAAATCAGGTCTTATATAGGCTGTTAGCTCTTTCTTCTGTATTAACCAGTTTCTAGAGCTCCCACTCCATCCTTTGAACTCTGAATTTCTTATGATGCTTTGCTTCTTGTGGCCAAGTAGCAGGACTTACTGCATTCAAAAACCCAACTGCAGTTTGCATGCATGTAGGTGGGTAGCTACAGAACACTAGGGTACAGTAAAGCACTGCACATGGAGAAGCTGGAGTGCTTGTCACCAGTTTCTGAAGTTCTGTTGTGCTATGTGTGGAATACCTATTGAAAGCAAAGAGTTTGTTACGTGTATGTGATTGAATGTTCCATGGCACATTTAAATTCAACTGAAGCAGATGTGACTTTAAGACGTTCAGCTCCAAATGTGATCAGACCTATGCAACCAGTAGCTTGTGTCTCAGCATACTATATAATTTATTCTATGAAATGTGTGACATGCTTCTCTGTCAAGCAACAGTCATTGTAAGTGACTTGTGTGAACAGGTCTGCATCAGTTTGGATTCTCAGGTGTAACTTTTATGTGAGTTTTTTTGAGCATTCAGAACATGTATGCTATGTTAAGATCCCAAACTGAAACTTTTTCAAACCTCATAACTGCAGAAATAATAGTGCACTCTGTTTTCTCATTCAGATGTTAATGGGCGAGTCTGACCGTTTACAAGTGAAATCACTGGACACCCTTCTCTTTCATAGATCTGGCAGCAGAGAGAGAAAGAGAATGGGGCTAAAATAAGCACAGCACTGAAAGCACTTGCATAATCCACATAATAATGTTTTGCATCCATCTTGTTTCTTCCTGCCCTGACATTACAGGAAGTAAAGCAATGAATGGCTCTGCAGCTAAACTACAGCAGTATTATTGTTGGCCAACAGGAGGTGCCACTGTGGCTGAAGCTCGAGTCTACCGGGATTCGCGAGGTCGAGCCAGTAGTGAACCACACATCAAACGACCAATGAATGCTTTCATGGTTTGGGCAAAGGATGAGCGTCGAAAAATTCTCCAAGCTTTCCCTGACATGCACAACTCCAACATTAGCAAAATCCTAGGTAAGTGCAAGGCAATGAACAACTTGGGATGGTGTGTGAATCAAATTTAAGGAAAACGCAGAATGCTGTGCTATAGCAGTGACAGTTGGCAGACATAAGTTTTTTCTGGTGATGCGAAATGATGAGGTTATTTGTATTAGTGAAGCATGCTAGTAACTACCTTCTTGGATATGCAACTTCTCTGACTTTAGGACATACTTTGTCAGGGAGATAGATGTTCACTGAAAATGGAATTACTGAAAGTGACACAAATCAAAACTCATGCCTTGTTTTCATTTCCTTTTCCCTTTTAACACTGTCCCTAAATTCTATTTATTTTGAACAGCAGACTGGTAATTTGCTTTTAATTTGGCAACATTCATGAAGAATGTTTTCTGAAATATGTTGCAAGAGTCTATCCTGATAAAAGGTCTAATTGCAAGATTCCATTAGAAATCACTTGAACTACATATCACCTGACTGTAAAATGGTACTTTCTGGAGTAACTTCTAGGGGGAAAAAAAAAAAGTAAAGAACAAAATCATGATGGAAGGTTAATGTCAAGCAGTGCAATAGCAAGAACCCTGGTACCGTTTAAAGGACATGTAGATGTATCCCTTCTCAAATGCAAAATATTAGCATGTTCAAAAAGCTAAGGAAGCACTTGTATCATACAACTAAAATATTGCTTTATCAAAATATGCTGTTGTTAATATTTAATTTGTATAGATTGGGACAATTAGGGAATACACCATGGATTGTTTCGGCACTGTGCAAATAAATTGTCTCATTGTTGAGAAATTTTGATTTACTTTTTAAGACCTCTCTAGAGAATTAGAA
The DNA here is from genome assembly GCA_035772895.1 of Perdix hodgsoniae. NCBI lineage: Eukaryota > Metazoa > Chordata > Aves > Galliformes > Phasianidae > Perdix > Perdix hodgsoniae. The sequence continues at coordinate 32,162,312 of JAPSGF010000001.1, forward strand.
ACATACGTGAGAATGAGTGGTGAAACATGAAAACCTGTATTTACTTTGAGTCTTTGAAGATGAAGACAGATCCTAAATGTAACTCGTAATAAATAAAAGTAAAAATCAAATTTCATCTGTAATCATTTTATTGTAAACTTTGAGTTCAAATACATTCTTACCCAAGTTTGTTAGAGGCAAGCATATATAGAAATAAATGTTACTTTGTCCTGAAACTTTCAAAATCTTACTTCATAGTTCTCATATTTTTGTCTACCATATTAGTAACTTATATGAATAGCCTTTCAGTTTTGTATAAAACCTGCACTGTTTCAGTGTTGGCAGCTGCAGGGAATCTATATTATTTGTGTGCATTCTGTGAAAAAACTATTACGAGTATAGTAACTGTATTCATTAAAATGTAAACTTTCGGCATAAATATTTCAGAAGTGCCAGCAATTGAGTGTTTGTTAACCATGGAATTAACCTGTCATTATTTTTTCTTCCACAAATAAGTCTATGTCCATATAATATTTGTGCAACTTTTCCAGGACAATAAGAAAAAAACTGTGAAATATTAGAACTGACACAGAGTATGGCTGGCTATGACTAATATTTATGCAACTTTTCCATTTGTTGATGTATGAAAAATCTTGGTAAAAGAATAGCTTCCACCCACATTTAACACAGCTGTAATCATTTTATCCATCTAAAAGTCACCAAAAAAGCTACTTTCTACCTTTTTTATCCTATAAAAAAAACAAAACACCTTCTCTATTCAAATGTTTAGATAGCTTCTTATAAACAATATGAGAGATCTGAATTCTTTTTCCTCTTCCTGTGAGCACTGTATTATATTTTGTACGTTTTACTGGTGCAGCTTTCAATGAAAGTTTACAGTATCCGAAGTGGGATAGAGAATTACAAATATGCTTTCAATTTTTTTCTTTGAAAACAAAAACAAAAACAAAAAACAATGTTTGTTAAAAAAATTAAGTGCAACTTTCCCAAAGGAGTCCTTTCCACTTATGAAATCTGGTTGGAAGATTATATCAAAAGATTAGTAAATTTAATACAGGAAAGGGGGGATTTCTTAATAATATTCTCAAATCTGTAAGGTTTTCGTATTTTATCCTGCTGAAAACAAAGGTATTAATATCTGTTAGTAGGAGGGTATAGCCCACGTCTCTATCAAACTATCAAACCAAATATCTCCAGGCAATGTGTTATACCTTAAAATTATGCTTGTAAGTCTCACTGAGCCATCATACTGTGCGTGCTAATACAAAGGTATATATTTATTCATAGATAAATGCTCACATAAAAAAAAATCTGTAGCATGAGGATGAGATCTTGAGAAGTAACTATTGATTTTAAGTGCATCTCTTTAATAAATATTTCTATATGTTAGGTTTGCAGCACTATCTGAAAGTCAAGGCTCTTTTAAGTTCTTTCTTAAAATACAAGTGCTGGCTAATGTAAATTCAAATCAGCTTATTTAATTAACTTATTTAAAATGTACTTATTATAGCAAGAAGATGCATTGAAATGCATAGGTGTAAAACTACACTTGCTTTACCTGGGCACTCACTGATGGTTTTGTTAATAGGATCTCGCTGGAAGTCTATGTCAAATCAAGAAAAACAACCTTATTATGAAGAGCAGGCACGGCTAAGTAAAATCCACCTAGAAAAGTATCCTAATTACAAATACAAACCTCGACCAAAACGTACCTGCATTGTTGATGGAAAGAAATTGCGTATTGGTGAATACAAACAACTGATGAGGTCTCGAAGACAGGAGATGAGGCAGTTTTTTACTGTAGGGTGAGTACTCTTGTGATTGTTTGCAGTGCATCGCAACAAGCATTCTCTTTGACAACAAATTTACTCATCTGTTTAAGCCGCTTATTAATGGCATTTAGAAGGTAAGGATCTGAATCTATAAAATCATATTAAAAACGTATATCTCTGAAAATGGAATTTTAGCTTGCCATGACATTCTGATTATAAAACTGACAGTAGAATTCTTCAAAAGGAACTGTGTCCTGTTATCCTGAAAGGTTTGACTCATGCCTTTTGTGAGTTGCTAATATGCTAATCCACTCAGAGATAATAACAACTCCAGGACAGCTCCCTAAATTAAGATAAGACTAAAAAAGGAAAACACAAAAAATTATTCCAGTGTAGAATAAGGAGTTGGGATAAGTGGGAAACGATAAAAAGTACAGGAATAATTGATGTTATATTAGGAACAGACATAAAGGAATGGTATCATTATATAAGGGTAAGAGGATTTTTCTTACATATAGGACTGTGATAAATAATCTTTTTTTAAAAATACATGGTTTGGGATGAGTTTTTCAAGTACTGCTCAGACAGATTGGATAGATTTACAATTCGGAATATATGGTACAGAAAAATCCTGGCACAATTTTAAGAACACTGTGGCTTTTTACAGTATTATCTCTGTTCTTCAGGACAGAAGGCAAAACTATGAAAGACTGACAGACGAAAGATAGCATTAGTGCAGTGAAACAACTGCAGCATAGCAGATTTCCCTCTCCTGTGCTTTTTTTAATGAATTGATCTGTGATGCTCAATGCTCCAACAATGTTTCTGGTGGTTTACAGAGAGTCTAAATGCTTTCTCCACTGCCAGCCCTTCCAAATTCACAATGTTCTGCTTATTTCTCTAATCACAATAGTCTCCTTTTGTTGGCTACTTTAGTACCAGATAATTGACCTTGACGTCGATTATGTGCCCTCATTTTTGGCTTGGGATGCAGAACTCCTGTTGCAGTCAATTATTCTGTGGTACAGCCTGCAACAATCTGGGCTCTTTCTTCAATCAGTAAATAGAAGAGGTTTTGATATGTTGAAATAACCTTCCAGTCTACAATTTTAACATTGTTTTTCATTCTTCACTCTAAGGGAAATTGTTTACTAATAGGCTTCCATCAAAATTGTTCTTAGAACCCTAAACAAAAATCTGAATACATACAGCACATCACAAACTATATTCAGACAGAGGAAACAAAACTTTAGCTGTTGTCCAAAGCAGTTTGACAGATCAAATCATATCTATAGGAGAAATACAAAAAAGCAGTTTGGACAATTTGGCAATTGCTTACAAATTCAAAACAGAATTAAGTAGCAGGGTTTCATGCATCAGAAGTGATGGCTAAATATGTAGGTGAATGTGGAGGACAGATTTATGACTTATAAAAGTATCTACGTAAAGAGTGATATTGTGACCTAAAAACAAATAAAAATCTATTCAAAATGTAACCAGAATTTAACATCTTTCTCATCTATCAAACAATGTGATCACAAAGACCATGGGAATGTCATCATTTTCTTGAAAGTATTAATTCTTATTCACACTTATGCTAAATCCAATTTACACTGCTGAACTCATGTCAAAGGAAATTTAAAGTAACAGTAAATTACATTTTTGCACTTACAAAGTGATGCAAAGGACTATGCTGGAAACAGTGAGTTTTGTTATAGAAGCAGTTTTAAAACGTGTTTGCATTTGCTAAAGATGAAATGAGAACAAGGTTGCAGTTCAATATGGGTATAAATTCTGATACTTAGGAAACACAAGCTGTGATTTCTAAAACTTATTCCATGCTTTTCATTGTTTTTTTTTTTTTTTTTTTTTTTTTTTTTGTGACTAATGACTGATGCCTCAAATTCATTTTTACTCTAATGAAAAAAAAAGTATTGGAAGAGACCAAGCAGCTTCTTGAATGGAAACATAAAACATATATGGCATAATTTATTTCAGAAGAATAGTCTACTGAATAATAAAAAAGTAACATTTCATCTGAAGTAGATCATAATTAAGTGAAACACAGTAACTGAGCCCATCAACTTCTTAAAGTTACTCTTTGTATTTTCCTATAAATGTAACACTAAACATCAGTTGGAACAATTTTCCTAACCACCCTCATTTTTCCACTGTTTCGGTGGAGCATAAACCTTCCTCTGGAATTGTACACATGGGAATTGAGATGCAGATTCTTTAACAGAATGAAGCAGGACACAAATGTAAATTTCTAGTATTTACTGTACTCTGTAGTAAATATTGCAGCATACAATACAGGAAAAAAATGACCAAAAAAAAAAAAAAAAAAAAAGACTAATGGAATGTTGAATTGTGTTGTTTTATATTGCTAGGAGTCCTGCTAGTTTTTATTTTCTCTTAATATGTATATCTATATATATATCAGTATATATATATATATATATCAGTATATATATATATATATATCAGTATATATATATACTGATTAAGTTTAGAATGGGTATGTTAAAATGGCAAAAACTTATCGTCACAGTATAAAAAAGATAAATATAATAGAGGCAAAGAGAAAGATAGACCATCAAACAGATAGCTAGAAGAGTCTGTAACTAGCAACAAGAATTATATTTTCATATTTGTGTTTGGAATTCATATATTGCAATGGCAATTGAGGAAGAGCTAATTTCCATCCGCAAGTGAATCATTTGCTAATGTAAAATAATCCTATATGCACAATTAAAGCACCCCCCATGCACGCAAACATGCAAAGAGTTTTATGTTGCTTAAACTTTTAAAGATGCAAAAAGCTCGTGCTGCTGACTTCAGTGAGCTACATTCTTTGATAAATATTTGTAAGATACAGAAAAATTGTTTAGTGATTCTCAATATACAAAGGTAAGGTTTTAAAGTAAAATAGAGAAATAAACAAATGATTAGTCAGGTTCTGTTTGGATTTTTTGAAGAAAAACTTCCAGAGAATTGAGTGAGAGTGAAGATTTCTTGGAACATACTGGGCAGGAAATTCATACTTTGGAGATAGATCAGAACAAAAAAATCCAGGCACTGTCAAATATTTTAAGTAACAAAGTGGAATTGAACATGTGCATAGGTGTTGTATTGCATCCCTATTCAAATGAATTTTGTTCCAAGTAAAATTAAATAATTCCTAGTCAATGCAGACTATCTATTAAAAAAATTGCTGCTTTTAATCTAGTGGATTTTCAATCTGAATACAGCTATGTCTTCCAAATAGTTATTAATGGAATGCTGTGAATGATGACTTCAGTAGAAGATAATCCCTAAACAGACGTCAAGTGATTTGCAATTTATCTTCAGTACTAATTTTTATAATGCATAAATAAATGTAAACAAACAAGTGGATCATATAGAAGCCATACATTCTGACATTTTGAGTCTATCTTTTGTTGCCTTGCCTTACAAAAATAATTCAACTCTCAGTCATTTTTAGTCTTAGTCACTCTAAATACAAGTATATGATATACACATTTGCAAAATGATGTAAGCAGTAACTTTTTTGTTTGTTTGTTTTGCCAGTGTAAGATGTTTAGAATAAAGCCTTTATAGTGTTTATAACTACTGTACACACACGTAGTCTGAATGTTGCTAGACTACGGTTTTGAATAGAGATGTAATATTATATCCCTGTAGCTTGAACTCAAAGTAAGTACACAATGAGTACTTTTGTGAGATTTACTGTTATTTCATTCCTTATTGGGGTGTAAGTTTCAAGGGGTTGTAGCACATTGCAATTACATTAATGCACTTGATTTTGCTTCAGACATTTAAAGAGCTGTCAGAAAAATAGTTGGAAGGGATCAGAAAACAATGTTAATTTGCCAATTTTAATGTTTAGCTAGTTTTGCAGAAGTGAAAAGTGGAATGTTCTCTAGGAAAATCCTGTGAATATTAATGGCACAAGCTTGTAAGCAGGTCAATGGATCGGAGAGTTTTTACCTTACCTCCTCTCTTATATTAACCTAACTACTTTGTTCCAGATCTTTAGTCCCAGACTGAATGTATATGTTAGCAATACTGGCAGAGCAGAGAGGCAGGAGACCTGTGGTAATTGGCCACCTGAGTATTTACTTGGCAAGGAGGAGATGGTGGATACAGGGGTGGTTTGAAGCCAGAGTATGTAGCCAGGCATCACCATTCCTCAAAGATCTAAAGGGTCCAAAGACCCTTCCTATTCAAAGATGAGAAGACAGTTGTTGAGTTCTGGAAATCTCAACTGGGCAGAAATCATTTATTAGTGGACACAGTAAGGAAATGCAGCTGAGCTGAATTGTAACTGTAGCCTTCAGGAGAGTTAGGTGCCTAGTTACTGTAACTGTGTAGGTGCTCATGTTTAAGTGCTAGCAAATTTTCACTAGTGGTTTGCAGTCTGAGGTGCTTCCTATTTAGGTGGTACAGTTAACAGATGTATACAATTCCCAGGTGAGATAATAGGTAATTTAAAGCTCATAGTTCTTACCCTGCAGGAGGCATGCATACCTCCATACATTTGAATTTTGTTTAACATGTTAAGAAGAGTTGTATTGGTGTATGACAATTTCATTAAGCCTTTGACTTTCCTGTTATATACCAATCAAGTTCTTTTCCACTTTGATTCACTCTATTGTTTGTTGTACATTTAGTGCAATCTCAATTAAATGGAAGTTCTGTAAATTCTACTTCATTGTATTCCCTTTATACTTTATGACCTGCTCCCTTTATATTTTGAAATAGAAAAAATATACCCTGTCCCACTGAAATGTGGATATGCAAAACAGTTTTGCTCACTTATTAAACGTTTGAAAGAATGTCTGAGTTTCTTAACTCAGTCTATCCTTTAGGGCTTAACATTAATAACCGCTGTATCAAGCTACATCATAGCTATGTTCTAAACAAGC
>JAPSGF010000001.1:32169111-32288622 GCA_035772895.1 Perdix hodgsoniae
CTTCTTGCTGCTTGTAAAAAGACTATTTGATATAATAAAAGAAATTTTTGTGGTGGAGCACAAGAACTAGGTTTCTGATCCTCAGTGTCATCTGTAACACAAGAGCAGCTTGTACTCAGTCATTTCTTCAGTATATTCTACAGCTCTTCTTAGAAGCATTTTAAAAATTAACTCTCCAAATGCCTTTTGGCATTAACATTGTGATATTCTTTGATGAGCACATAGGGATTTTCTTTGTTTGTTTTACAAATGTATTTATTGTAACAAATATCAGAAAAATGTTAGTACTAGCAGTTGTTAGAAAGACAGATTGGAGAAAATTGTGTATGGCTTGGCAACAAATGTGTAGAAATTTTCTGTGACCATGGGTGACTTTCTTTTTCCTTTGCTTTGTGGAAACGGTCACTGATGCAAAGAATTTCTGTGTCTCAAAATTTGTGGAGGAGGTACCTGTACGTTTTTAGAAGTAATAATTTATATGGCTGACAACATGCAATCTTGAAACCAAAATGTTCCCTCGTGAAGTAGGTGTTCAATTTTATGGATAAAGTATTGAAAGATGTTTGCAGCAAATCACTTGCAAGCAAATGCATAGGCTGAAAATTGTTTTCACAGAACATTTATCAGACCATTTAAAAAGTGAAAATTTAGTGAAAAATCCCTAGCTGTTTGTAAATCATCTGCAAATCATCATTTGCAAACAGGAGTATAATGACTGTGTCAAATGAATTACTGTGATATTTTTGCTCACTGCTAGCCAGGTGTACCATACTCATACAACAGATGTTTGAATTTCTCAAGCTGTGCAGAGGCTTTAGGAGTCAGGCTAGCAGTACCAGCAATGATGGTAGTATGTAACACTATTTGAATATTCTCTTACACAGAGTGTTCATGATTTGACTCTCTCTGTTGGTGCCTAAGCTTGAAGTACATTGTTTTACCAGTAACTGTTCAGAGATGTTGTAGAGTGTAGAGATTGGTCAATAAATGACAAAAATCTGGTATTTAAGGGGCATCTTGTAAATAAGCTATACATGATATGTGTATTGGTTTAGACAATAATCAAAAATTTATGAAAGACTGATTTATGCAGAGCATATTTTTCTCTCCTTTTGAACGTTGGCATAGAATAGCACAGCGATCGAGAAGTTACAGATTCAACAGACTATTCAAACACATCTGACATTGTTTTGCTAAAATTATAAAGTGCAAAAATCTCAAATACTTGTCAGTATATCTCTAAAGAATGTTGAGAATACACTGAAATACAGTATTAAAGTAGGCATATATGTCAACTAACCAGTCAATAGTAAAACAGCAACTTCCAGTGCACTTAGGTATTTCTGGTACTGGAATTTGTTACATCTAAAGTATGATGGAGATTCGTTTTCTCCAGACAAGTTCAGTCTCCTCTTTTTCTCTTGTCTTTACTAAAGGTAATGGTCCAAAATTAATATAAGAATATTTGGAAGTGTCTTTTAATATAGTAAGTAAATCTGTTAATATTTAATCCAAATGTAAAAAGTAGCTTTAATTAATTCATAGGCAATAAAGACTTGACCAAAGAAGGATTTCAGCATCCTGACCTTACTCGGAAAAGCAGTTGAACAGATGTACATGGTTGTAAGAGACATTGCAGCTTCTGTAAAAGTTGAATTATTACATGCTGTAATCAAGCTTGCATTTAATTGCTTGACTGTCAATGATATCAGCCTATTCTAGTTAGAGTGGTTTTGCTCCAGCATGCTTAATATTGTCACAGACAAAAACAAAGTTCAGTTCAAAGTAAAAAGTTCTACATCAGAAGGCAAAATATTCCAGAATTAGAGGCAGTACAGTCTTTAATTGTGTCTCTCCGTGTATTCGCACTGTGAAAGTAAATCAGATATGAGGAGGTTTTTGTTTCTACAGACTGTCCATTACCACACAGAAAAGAACACTTGTTCTTTTTTTTGTTTTTAAAGTACTTTTCTTCAGAAACTTCTTGCACATCAAAACCTGAAGAGCAAATGGCATTCTGATGATTGGTTCTAAATACAAATCAAAATACAGAAAGAAAATACCCAAAGTATTTCCAAGAGATTTAAGAGTAAATCATAGCATTTAAATAGTAAATTGCATCCTTAAAGAAACACAGATAATGTTACCTCGTCAGCCATATGCCATTTGAGGTACTACGTGTAATCTTGAGGTTCCACCATAAACAGTCACAAAACAAGTTCTAGTCAGGAGTTTGGAGGATAATTTTGGACCCCAGAAGTCTACTGCGGCAGTTAGGCATCACATAGTTGCCTAAAGCATTTTGAAGATCTCTCTCCGAGTGCTACATTGCAATATGGTTTGAATAAACACACAAAACACACAAAATAGTCATATTCTGGTAGTCGCTAAATAATGTACTCTTCAGTTGCACATGAGGGCAGGAACTAGGGTGAACAAATACCATACAGGACCAGACTGAGAACCTCAGAGGAATGCATGCAGCGCTCATGAGAAATCACCTGCTTTGATTTGGCCTTGCAAAAGGGCTTCCCTCCTCCAAACAGAGGTAATCACGTTCCCATCTTGCTTTTCCTTCTAGACAACAGCCTCAAATTCCAATCACCACAGGAACGGGGGTTGTCTATCCTGGTGCTATTACCATGGCAACTACCACACCATCACCTCAGATGACATCGGATTGCTCAAGCACCTCCGCCAGCCCTGAGCCCAGCATCCCCGTCATTCAGAGCACTTATGGGATGAAGACAGACAGCGGAAGCCTTGCTGGAAACGAAATGATAAACGGAGAGGATGAAATTGAAATGTACGAGGACTATGAGGATGATCCCAAATCAGACTATAGTAGTGAAAACGAAGCCCATGAGGCAGTCAGTGCCAACTGAGGAGTGTTGACAGAATTAAAGTACTCAGACTCTTTTTTTTTTGGATTTTTTTTTTTGAACAAAAAGTTCTTAAAGAGCCTGCATGCATGTGTGGCTCCTACAGTTACATCAGCAGAATGGTCTTAAATGTTTCTTAACGTGTGAGACAGATTGTTTCCCTAATTTTTCATGAACTTGGGTTTTTTCGTTGTTTTTGTTTTTTTAAATTTAGATGAAGACATATATTAAATATCAGACATCAGGACTTGAAAACTTATATGAATCAATAGCTGTCTTACAAGTCTTACCTTTTGTCTTTTTCCTTTTGGATGCTGATAAAGGCTTAAGTTACTGTTTTAGATGGGGGTTATACATTCTCACTCAGGTATGCTGTGCCAGCCTACAGGTTGTGAATGTGTTTTTATTCTGGATTATTTTAGAAAACAAAAACTGCAGATTTCATATTGTGAAACAGAACAAGTCCGCAAGTGTGCACATCTGTGCATCATAGCTCATCTTTAAAAAATCGTCTCTGAATTCCATTTTTTTCCATATGTATAGCTGAACTTCTGATGTGCCAAACTTTTCTTAACTTTTGAATCTTAACATTTAAAAAAGTCTTAAAGGAGACACTGTAAAGTCTTAGACAATCCTTTGGCATCTTAAAAAATATATATATAAAAACCTAATTTTTTTTTTTTTTCCAGAAAATGGTGAAGTACTCAGGAATCTGGAGACAGGATATTCTTAAGTAGTGAACCTGGTTGCCATAGTGCATGTGCCCAATTGCTTTTGCCTCTTGATGCCATTAGTGTGAAGTTTTAATTAAGCACAAAAGAGCGATCACCAGCTATGGAAGGGCCTGTCTTAGCAGTGTGAGGCCACCTTTGACTACATTCTCTACCCTTTTGCTTTTAACCCTTGCATTCAGTCTTAACACATTTTCTCTTAAATAATTTATTCATTCCAGAATGTCAAGGGTCCAAATACTTAATATTTATTTTTAAAAGTACTGTTGGTGGCATTACACTTACAATTTCTTATTGATATTTTAAAGAGCTCTTTCTTTCTCCTCCTTCAAATTACACAGGTATGTGAAAATAAAAGTGCACCTGCTACTAAAATTAACATGACATTTATGAATGAGAAATTCAATTGTTTCCATAACAGTGTGCGTTCAAGGAGTACTTGGAAACACTCTGTGATATGTAACACAAAATAAAGTGGGTATTTTTATATGTACATACAGTACAAATACTCTAAAAATTTGTGTTTGTAGTTACAAACCTCTATACTTCGCTGGACAGCAAAGGCAGATATGAAATCAAAATCCATATAGAATCTACCATGATGAATTTTTAGGGCTTGTAGAATCCTGCAGTGAATCGTGGCTCCATACATCACGTTCCTGTTGTCATCTGAAGGAACTGTTTGCTATCTTGAGTATTTGTACATTGATTTATATGTGAGACTCCTAGTGGAGGAGGGAAGGCCACAAAAATAACTGGCTTACAAAGCTGAGAAAATGATGCATAAAAAGTATTTACTGAATATTATTCATATTGGAATGCGAACTAGATCTTCATGCGTGTTTGTAAAAGTTCTTTGGGATCTTTCATGGCAAGGTGTACCCAAAGTTTTTATTTTTATTATTACTGGAAACAATGCAATTGCTACAGAAAAGTCTAGGAAATACACAAGAAAGTTATATTCAAAGAGTTTGTTAATGTTCATAGAAGGAAAAGAAAAAAGAAATTGATATTTTTTTCCTCGTTCGCATTCCACTGCTGTTCATAAATATGTCTCTATATAAAATGCAGATCCAATGGGCCTGGTGAATACCTGTGCTGAAGCTCCTCAACTCCCTCAGCTTTCATTTTGAATTGGTTATATTCAGCACATTGATGATGAATTCACACTCAGGCTGAAAGGTGTGGATGAGCCTAGGGCAGCTCTTCCCAAATTCTGAGGGAATCTTCCAACAGAGCGGAATGGGCTTTGCTTAGACCCCAGATAGTGAGAGGACTGTAGTACTAATGCTAATCATCTTGTGCTGTTGTACTATGGTGCAGAAATTCATGTGAGGTGCAATGATAAGATGCTGTATCTGGAGCTGCCATTTTCCTCAGAGCCCCAGTAATACCTCTTAGAGCAGACAGAGCCACTGTTGCCACTGTAGGGATCACATTTAAATGTGCAAGAACAACCCCCAAAATGAAGAAGACTGTTCAATTTACAGGACAATTTATAAAGATAATGGCATAGAAACACAATGGTTAGACTGCTCTGACCATTTTGTAATTTGGAACAAAATGCTATATTTTTAATATTTATTTAAATGTGTTCTGAGTCCATGTCTAATAAGCAATAAACCGGTCTAGCCAAGACTTTAAAGGCAAATGCTGTGTCATTAGCTGGTGAGCGCCCTCTTCAAGCTGGCTAAGGTACTGATAGAAAGTGTTCTTGTTCTCACAATTGCTTGGGAATTGGAACTGTTTTTAATACATTCAGCTCAGATTGGGGGGAGGGTACCATTATTTCCTAAAATAAATGACTATTTATTAATGTCTTACATAATTCTTATGTTAGAAGTATCTCTCCCTCCTCCCATGTCACTTTTTCTCACTTGCTCTTTTTTTTTTTTTTTTTTTTTTTTTCTGGTTTTGTTGCATTGGTAGAATGCTGTATTGCTAGTATTGTATTTTATGTAATTATTTTTTTTTTTTGCACAAAGGCAAACATTTAGATTAGTTGGTTAATTTTTTTTAATTTTATGACCATGCCAAAATAATATTCTGCAGGCTTGTGGAGAACAAAGGACTGTTCTTTAGGACTGAAACTTGATTTTGCTTGTAGTACAAAAAAACACACACTCACAGATGTTGTTTCGTAAGTGTTATAAGCACTGGATATAAATGGTATTTTTTATCACTTCTGACTAATGTGAAACTGTTGTACGAAAACTACATGAACAAAAGTCATCTGTTTCGACTCGTGTGGGCCTGCCTCACAGTTGCCGGATTTGAGTCATTTTTATGTCTTGTTATTTCATTTATTTATGCAAAATACATGTATGTATGAACACTTTGTTTTAGCTCCAGCCCTGCCTCAGTGCTGATGCTCTCTATGTTAAAGCCACATTCTTGAAAATGACTGGCTGTTCAGGAATCACCAGCTGGTAAAAATTGCATTTATTGGCTGGGGAAGTGGGAGGAACATATTTGAATTTGAGTTGTGCATGTGAGCATTTTATTCTATTTATTAGCCGACATTGGCTCTAAAATGTCAGTAGAAGGAAGGACAATCATAAGGATAAAAAAAACAACTTTTTTACTTTATTAATCGGAGCTCAAAACAAAGTTTTTGATGAATTTACCATCTCATTTTAGATTTTTTTTTTTAAATTGTGTAAATATAACATAGGAAATAGAATTTTATTTTTTGTTCATGGATACTTAGTAAAGTATAAGTTATGTATTTACTTTTGTTCTATATCAGTGTATGTTGGTCCATATTAAATGCTGACAAGTCACTGTACCTCATGTAGATGCTGAATTTACACCCGCAGTGTGAGCGCAGTATTGTGGACCTGTAGCTGGGACAGCAAGATGCCTCACTTGTGCTCTCACTGATTTTTGGTAGCATATCCCACAAACAGAGAATACTTTTTTCTTGTTTTAGAAAGTCGATACATGAAACACACAAAATTGCAGATACACTAGGAAACACTGTTTTCTGAATCCAAGTAAAACTGATTAAATGTTTTAGTTCCTAAGAACAATGGCATTTGGAAGTCAAAAGCATATCCCTGGAGAGATTGTCCTGAATATAAGATGGCCCTTGCAATGCAATCAAGACTTAGTAATATCTTTATTTTCTACATTAAGTAAACCACACTATTGTTACATTAGGCTGCAATGTCAGGGGAAAAAGTCCACACAAAACACAAACAGGACTTTCAGAATTGCTCTTTAAATGTTGTGTTTGAGTTCCTCTTAATAACTCTGACTGAAAAAAATAACAACTCCATTCAGGTAATACACAAATACAGTAATACCATTTTCTCCACGAATGAACAGCTTATTTAATTAGTGCAGATACAATATATTTTCTTTTTGAAAAAAATTTAAATACTTGTTTTCAAGAGAAGAACACTCCTGAAACTGTCTGATATGAGCTAGTATAGTTCACTTCCTATTCCATGAAACAGGGTTCAGGTTTACATGGAAGTATGACTGATGAAATAGCCTAGTTCTGGTTGATACGTGTGTTTGGGTGTCACCATTTAGTTCATGAAACTGCCTGCTGGGAATACACGAGATCACAATGTGCTCCTAAATCAGCGTACTCAGGTGCAGCACAAGGCAGGGGGAGGGCAAAGGACGGGACTGCTCGGGGTTGGGAATGCAAAACAAACAGCGGCATTGCAATGTATCCAGCAGTCAGCTGAGGACAGCTACCGCTTTGAGCATAAACACAACCTCCGCCCAATGCAACCTGAACCGCGGTCCTCTCACTGGGTTGGCTTTCTGGTTTCATTTTTTGGTCATACCAAAGGCGTGGCATTTAAAAATCATCTCCTAGCAAAACATACAACAAGATTAACACCCCCAACCTCCCTCAGCAAAACACTTATCTACTTGCTTAATTTTAAGCATGTTAGTACTTCTGTGGTGGTCACGAGGACCAGTGGAGCGTTGGCGTTAAGTAGGGCAATCTTTGCTGAACAGGGCCACAGTGTGAACAACTGCACTGGAGATGCAGCCAGCAGAATGTATGATAGAGTTCTTCATGTTTTTATGAGATGTTGATGAATGGGCTTGGACCCTAGGTGTTTTGCATGCTTTTTTAAGATTCAAGTTGGCACTTAAGCATGTTCTTTTAAAAGAATAATACTATATGACCTCATCTGATCTTTTACAAAACACTTACTCTTTTGCTTTAAAAAACAACTTTCCCCAAACCTTTTTTTATATGACCCATTAATATCTGTGATTTTTCTCAGATCAAACTACATTTTTGATATGCTCTAACGTCCTACTAAAGAAGGAAAAAGAAAATAAGATATAGGTATATGCAAATATATTTCATTTTAATCCATTGCCCTTTTTTTAAATACTAGATTTGCTGGAAATGGTGACAAAGAAGTATTCTGAGATTTCACACGCTGGGTAAAAAGGGGTGGGGTAGGGTGAACTGGGCTAAAGGAAAACTTATCAAATTGATATTTATGGCAATATGAAAGCTATAAAGCAACTTAGTGACATGGCTTGCTTTGTAATTTCCGCTTTCTAAAAACCACAAGTGAGGTCCTTGGTGCTCTTGGATTATGGGGAATGTGCAAATATTTAACTGTTTGTATGCTGCACATTGCAGACCTGCTAGTGTGCATTCTCCGTTTGTCTTCCTTTGTCATTTGTGTTTTGCTTTCTAGAAAGCAATGTTGGTTTTTTTTTGTACCCTTCTTCAGCTTGTAGCAAAATAGAATGCTTAGCATTTATGTTCATTCATTATTGTATTTCCCATGTACAAATTTTTTTATTACGTTAAGACAAGCTTATAAGCTGTTACTACATAACTTATCTTACTGTAACTCTTATTTCCTGACATTGTAATTTGTTTGTGATGTATATTGTGAGATTGTACTCTATGTTAATTTAATCAGCACAATTCACTGACATGCTGGACTGACATGCTAGCTGCTGTTTCAAATTGTAAAGTTTGTGTAGAGCTGTTGGGACAACTGAAACTCTCTTGTCTAGGTACTATGCTTTGATTCCTATAGCAACACTGTGGGTGCAGCTCTTAATGGTGGGGGCTGCTTGTTGGACACCCACTGGCTAATTTAACAGGCAGGTTTTCTTTGTAGAAATTCTATATACAATGCAGGTACCTACCTGGGCCCATGGCTGGTAATTATTTGGGCGTGTAGAGGAAAAACTAGTGTCTATTGCTGCTTTGAATATGTTTTAAAGTCTGAAAATGTAAATAGTTTATCAAAAAAAAAAAAAAATCTTGTACAGTCCAGTGTAAAGTTTTTAAATGAACTTAAAGGTTGCCATCACATCTCACACTCTCCTCTTGATACAGTTGGAAAAAAAAAAAAAAAAAAAGACAAAGGAAAAAGTTTGCTAAGGATACTGAGTAAAAAAAAATAAATCTGTTCTCAGTTTTAAAAAAAGAATAGTTATTCTTAGCTCTGCTTCATTGCATAAACAGACTTCTTGGATTTTGTTGTGCAGTATTGACGTGAGGTAAATTAAATATTAAATAATCTTTCAGTGGTACTTTTAAGAGTCTTTCCTCCTCTGCCTCAGTTATTAATGGAAAAGACAAAATTGAAAGACACTGTCCATATACAGTATGTTCTGGTGTACATTGGCACCTTACCTACATGTTTTGGGTGGGGGGGATTTTTTTTTTATTTTATTTTTTTTTTGCACAAGGTGCTTTCCTGATATGTTAAACATGTCATCTTTGGGTGATACAGTATATGCCATGATAGGGGTTTAGACCCCTCAGGGGAGTGTCTATAAGACTGCCTATTTATGCTCATTTACCTCAAGACTGTCCTCTCTACCCTTAATCTATTCACCATCACTCCATCTTTTGTACTGCTGTTGACACTTACAAATTAAAGATAAATTTTGTTTTATGAGATGTGTGTGTGACTTCTTCTGTTTATTCTTTATTATTCTTTTGACGTTAGCAATAATGACTGACCATTCAGCTGGCCTCCTTTAAATGCAGTGACCAAATCTTCCAGCTCTTAGGTTTTCCACATGCCTTTCCATTCTACAAAGGCATTTAATGGCCTCTGAAATCCATTAACGCCATATGCTGTAAAAGACAAGCATGATAACCGACCTAATTTGATAATATTTCACTGTGTACCATTGGTTTTGTAAGCAGGAAGTACTGTTGTGGTAGCAACATAATCTCAGTAGGATTTTTATAGAGCTGAAATGAGACAAAACAGTTCTCATGTTTCTTCTTTCTTTGCCTTCCCATTTTCCCCACGTACAACATTAAACTAACCAAAAGTGACAACAAAGGCTCCTATAGTTGCCATATTGCCATGTCTGTAAACTGCTACCATTTATGTATTATGATTGGCTTTTGACATTGTAATCAGTCACGGTTCTCACAGGAGGAGAATAAATTACATTGAAGTGTACTGTACTATAATGTAACAGAACATTTTGATTGTGCATTACATCAGATTTCAGTCTAGTTTCAGCTATTGCACAAACCACCCTGAAACATTTAAGTGGGTAACAATCCTTACTTCCCAGGAGAGAGCATCATACATGAAATTATTAAAAATGACATTCTGCACTATGAATCCATGTGATGAAGGGTCAACAGTGGACGGAATGAAGTTGGTGACCAACACATTATAATGAATAAATATGTAAATAATGACATTGACTTTTAAGGATTTGGTTTCTGATAAGCAATCAGCTACTTTCTCTGTGGAACTGCAGCAGTATTTTCATATTGCTCCAATTAAGTCAACTCAACTTATGGTGTTTTTTCCTCCAGCCAAGCACAACCTCTGCTCGATGGCTGCGGCACCAGGATCTTCCAGAGCCCTTAGGACTCACTGTGCTTAGGGACCTTCAGGATTGCAAGGTTTGGCACCACAGTCTGTCTCCCCACTGGTTACTCACACTGGGCTTTTCCTGTGACAATTAATTGCTCCCACAGTAGCCCAATAGCAGCAGCTTGCACAGGATGGGAGCAAGGGGTGAACAGTAATTGATTTATTTCTTTAATATATGGTTTACAATAGAAAATATGAGCTCCAGGTTTTGTCTCTGAGCAGTTAATGACCAGCTGGGTTAAGGGCCTTCAAATACTGCCATTGGTCATTAACTGCCAGGAAGTATCCTTCCTGTCATCTATTATTGCTTAATTGTATCAAGACCCACTACAGTGAAGGACTGTTAAATCTGTAGATTAATTGAAATCTGACCCTTAGTCACTTTAATACTATCAAGGCCACTGCAGGTTAGCATTTGGGTTCTTGACATGACAGTCCATAACAAATTTATTCAGAGTTGTTCTGCTTTATATTAATGCCTGCTAGATGATTGACACAGTAAACCATAATTGCCCCATGGAAATCACAGTGGTCAGTTGTATTAAGAACTACTTAGGGCCACTTTACTTTACTTTGACACCACAGACTTTGAAAGCTTCTATACTTCTACTGAAATCTACTTAGAGGTCTGGTTGCTGTTGTAGCTCATCAGGAAGTGATCATTTGGTAACAGCAAAAGGTAATTATTAGAGCTTTAAATAGTTATCCTCAGATTCTTAATCAAGTTACAAAAGAAATGCATATTGATCATTGTTGTGGTTTGGTGTTTTTTTTTCTCTTCACACTTCTGTTTAATTAGTTACCAGCAGGGTGTTTAAAGGAACTCATTCATCATTTTAAGTTAGATTTTTAAGTTAGAAAAATAGTGGTGTGCTCAGAATCTGTAAATATGAACTACCAAACCCATCAGTTTTGTATTCTTGCATTATTTCCACAACATCCAGATTTAATTTCATGAGAGAGGAACCTCACACTTCAGACAAGTGACTAAGTTCCTTTTTAAGTCAAGCCACTCAGGGTTACATTTGAAAATCAGAAATACAAATATTGTGCTACAAACCACAAGTCCCATAGCAGGGCCCTCGCCTGTAAGGAACTGTGCAAGCAGCAAATGGAAGGGTATCTGCCACCAAGGCTCCACGGTGGCTCACAGCATCTTTATAACTGCTCACAGATAATTAGTTACAAATAACCTACAATTGAAAACATGGTCACTGTCCTATGGATCGGGTAAGAAGTCTGCCTAGCCCAGTGGTTCTGTGTTTAACAGTGGCAACAACAGCCATCAAAAGCCCCTGAGTCCAGCCGTCGTCTCAGCTCATCCTCAGTTTCCTCCAGCATCTGCAATCACTGTGTTAAGCTGTCAATGAGTTTGTCCTTTTCTGGTCAGGAAGGCTGTGTAGCATTTTGGTAGATGAAGTGACTGAAGTGGCAAACAAGCAATTATATTTACAGTCTGATCTTTTGGCGAAGGGCCTTGTTGAGTTTTGCCGTAGTCCTGTTTATTTTTTACATGGAAGAAAAAACAGAGAACTAAAGCAATCAGTCTACACACAGCAGAAATGCCAAGTCCATCAGATAGATTGGCTAAAATATTCAGGATGCTAAATTGCGCTTTTTTTTTTTTTTCAAGACCTAGTTAAAACAACATGCTTAACTCAGAAAATCTGGAGATCAACTATATTAATGACCAAATTACTCAATCACAATGAAATATATTTTGTTAAAACATCAGGAACAGCATCCTTGATGGAAGATTTCAGCCAGTTCCCCCAGAACAGTTGCAGCTGCCAGAAAACCAAAGGGTAAGTGCTGAAGCAGCCCATAGCGTACCCTTACACTGTGTAAGGCACTTCTGACACACGCTGAGGGGTTGTGCAGGAAAACAGGCTCCTGGAAAAGCCCTTAGATGCATCTGCCTGTTTCCAGCGGTGTGACCAGAGAGCCCATCAGACTTTTAGTATTAACAGCTGCAATATGGTTGGAAGGAAATAGAGGGAATAGTCTCTGTGTATGGCCCTGTCTGTATGGCTTCTCCACTAACACTACTTTGATTTGTGTACATGACTTTCTTACAGCAGAAAGATGCAGATACTCAAGCAGCAATAGGTTACAACAGCTGCAGGGACAGCAGATGGCTTGCAAGGTGATGGCCCCTCTATCACCCAAAGTGCCACACACTTCCACAGCAGCCCTGCCATGTCCTGCAGTACATTCCCAACACCTCCAGTCATGCTTGAGCAAGCCTTGTTGTTCTGAGTGGATATGGGTGATAGGCATGCTGGCACTGACTGACTGCTACCTGACTGTGGCAGTGAAGGAGTGACTGCTGGGCCCCAGCATGGCTCTCACCACACAGCTACAACCTGGAATACCTTCCAAAAGATGTAAAGATGTCCACAGGAAGGCTTAATTGTTCCTCCTGGCATCATTCAGTTGTGACAAAGTGTGAACAAAACTTGGTACATCTCAGTTTAGCACTTTAAATTTTGACCCAGTCTCCATTTTTCCTCAGCTGTTGTTGCTGAGCAATCTACATTAAGTCTATGTGTCCTCTTCAGCAGGACCCCATGATGCTGCTGATGGAGGACACCTGTGGGACTGTGCTCAGGGCTCTAGCAGAAAGCCCCATAATGGGCCAAGTGTTCCCACCTGGCATAAAGTTCTGCCTTTGTTGAACATGCTTGGCCAGGCAGAGAGGCTAGAGTTAAGTGAGAGATTACCTTTTCTACCAGCCTGGGAGAAAATAGGGAAAACTGAAGTGTATTCTTTTATTTGCTGAATTCTCAGGAGTTTAATGGTGAAAACAAGAGGAAAGCGGAGTAGTTGTGCAACTGAGCATCTCTGGTAAGCACCCTAAGCAAGGAGTTTAGAAAACACTACTGTGATGAAAAATGTGCAAGATCCTACTAATCCTTTCTTCTGATAATTTGCATGGTGGAATTGGGTTGCAAAACCGCGTTGTTTGGTCACCAGCTCACAGTATGTAAGCAGTAAGTTATTTTAAATTATCTAATTGGTTGGGTTCCTTTCCTTCCAACAACAGGTTGCTTCTTCTGATGATGCTATGGCATTCTGGAAAGTGGGCAGTTGATTTGGTGTTGGGCAGTGAGCGTGCAGTATTTTTTATAATATGTATTAGATTGTATATGCCTGAGTTAACGATTAACAAAGCCTCCTTCCATGATTTAATTCCTCCTTCAAAATTCTTAGACTGATTATGCTTAAACACAGTACACATTTATTTTACTATATTTTGACTTTTGTACTATGCAGTATTTGTGATTGAATTGCAAACTAAGTAGATCAGACAGTATACAGTCTTAAGATGCCCCCAGAATTGCAGGTTGTGAAGGACTTCAAATTGATACAGTTATTTATTCAGTTTTAAAGGGGATGAAATAGTAGATTTCCACAACAATAAGACCATGTGTGGAAGCAGTCTGCCATTCCCTTATTCCCCAAACTTCAAAGCCAATGGCTTTCTGAAATGAACTTAAAGCACTCTGAAATAATGAGAAGAAAAAAAATCTTGTTCTTTTTCTCTTTTGAGAATTTTATTCCCATGTGATGCATAAAAGTAAACATTCAGAAGCTCATACAGAGAAATTAAAAATTTGCTACCTTTTCTCACAGCTTTGCGCAAAACATGCGGCTCAGCTATATTTGGGATTTTATAGTCACTAAGCCATCTAAAAAATTTGAAACTTTGTCTTGATATTTGTGTCCTTTTTCTCATAGACCTATTTTTTAATTTCCGAATACTTAAAATCCAGGCATCACCAATTGTCCTTTCTATCTCTCATTTACTTCCCGACAGCTTAACTTACAATTTATTGTAAGGATTGCACCTATAAGTAAAACAGGATCAGATCTTAATTTGATCTGTTATTTATTCGGTGTGTTAATTGTAGCCACAGGGTTGTATTAAGAAAGTCAAAAAGTGCCACTTGTAACTACAGAGTGGCTCTCACCTTTTAAATGGAAAAACACTCATTTTCTAGAAAAAAATAGGAAAAAAGTGGTTATGAGCTAAATGAAGAGGCAGAAGGGTTTCTGTTTTTCCATTTTTAATGAAATTAATATAATATTGGCATCCAAAATATATCTGTCTGGGTACAAGCTTGTTCATAGTTTCTGTTGCTGTTAGGAGCAGATGCCTGATTTCTCACGCGTTTGTTTGTTTTCAACTGCACATGGGGTTCTTGTTAGGTTAATGGATGTTGGGATTTTTACCTCTTTATTCAGAAACTTCATCTGCCTGTATTCCTGAATAATGTTTTCTTTCTTATGCTTGCTTTTAAAATTCCTAATGCAAGAAGGAAGATAGTAAGTTATGTTATAAGTGAAAAAACAACACTGAAAAACTCATAGGATAAATTCTAGTTCTACAAGAGCTGCCACACTGGTAAACTTCTGGTGCCCCTGGAAGG
This sequence comes from Perdix hodgsoniae, assembly GCA_035772895.1. NCBI lineage: Eukaryota > Metazoa > Chordata > Aves > Galliformes > Phasianidae > Perdix > Perdix hodgsoniae. The sequence goes on from JAPSGF010000001.1 coordinate 32,184,015, forward strand.
CACTGAATGAAGGGTTTGTGTAGGGCACAAGCTTTAGAATGGTAAATTAAAATGAAAACCCCCTACTTTAACTCTCTTTCAGGACAGACTTAGAAATAGAGTTATTCAAATGCCACTGAAATGCAATAGGTTTAGAAGTATCTAGCTCTCTTAGGCCCCTTTGAAAATCTCAGCCTTAAGATATTTGACGGTTTTGGAAAACGAACAACAAACACATTCAGTTCTCAACTTCTGGGAGTGCCTTTCCTTTACTTGCGGCATTTCTGCCTCCTGTCACAGAGCACCAAACTGCACTGCACACTGAGGTCTGGGACTGCCTGACAACGTGAGAGTGTCACCGTAAGCCTGGTAATTGCTATGCTGCAAAAGCAAAAACTTCTGGTGGATAATTAGTATATCAATGAGTTGATGCTGTATGCTACAGTGAAATGTGACAGAATACCAGAACTGGGAACTCTTTTTCTCTTTCTTCTTTTTCATAAAATGTCACTTTTGTCTGTGATACCTTTTACAGTTTCTTTAAAGACAAAGCGCCAGCAAATCAGTAGATAATGTGGCTAGAGGTGCATCTGAATTTTTTTGCTACTCCTCCCCTCCCATCTGTTAAATGCTCCACCTCTCTTATGGTCAAAGTGAGAATTCTTAGGGCTTTTTACTGTTCTTTCCTCTCTCCCAGTCCTAGATTTTCAATGTGAAAAATGTGACTGGAAAGTTAGGGCTCCTTGCTGCAGCAATGGCCTGGGAGCATCTAACACCTCGGCTCTCTGTTGTATGGAGCTTAATGACTGATGGCCTTTGAAAACTTGCTTTTCCTCATTTACAAGCTTAAAAATTATGTATATGATGTTAGCTGGAGAATGGAATTTAATTTGTTCATGTGTATTGTGAATACTTTCAAGAAAACTTGTGATTTACACTGTTCTCTGTGTGCAGCCGCCAACTTTTTCATGGCTAGTCAGGGCTGCTAATTGCAAGCATGCCAAAATCACTGCAAGCCTTCCAATGGAATTCAGTGGGTTTCTTGAAGAGGAACTACATCCCAAACTGTTGATTCTGATCTATTATATGTGCTGTGCAGTTACTTAATTAGTGTGTGGTGTCTGCTGCCCACTTATCCAGCTCTTCTCATCTATGCAGGGCTATGTCAATACCTCATGTGACAGTATAGACACAAATGCAACCAGATTTCCTCATGCCATTGTCACGGGAAGGCATCTTTCCTGGTTTCCTTCTATTGATGCTTCCATAAAAAGGTAAAGGAAGCAAGAAAGTGTGCAGCAATCCTGGAAATGTCTAGCAACTGCTCTCTGAGGTTATCTCAGCTTGTGTTCTGGTTTATATGATGTGAATTTATAGGATGCTTGAGATAGATCATACCTTCCTCACTGTCTTGTACCAAACTGGTATTTCTCATAATCTCTCATTTCTTCTCAGAGGAAGTTTTTTTTTCTTTTTTTTCTCCACATACAGGAGGAAACAAGAGTTCACCCAGTTAGCTGGAAGGAAATATTAAAGCAATTCTGTGCTAGTAGCAACTACAGCAATACATGATTAGTCTGTTGCTCAGGCATAATTTCAAAGCTTTCTAAGCTGAGAAATAAGTGGCAAAGAGGATTGCAATTATCATTACTCTTACATAAGACTAGATGAAGGCATACAGAGAGTGAGGAGTGTGCAGCTCCAGGCTTCTGCTGTCAATGGACAAACATTAGTAACTATTTTCTACTCTGCTGAATTCTGTACCCTTTCCTGTTGGCCAAGGGAGGCACTGGCATCAAGGATGTGCTATGTCTAGTACTTGCTTTTGAGTCTAAGTGCTGAGAAGCCTGTCTGGCACTGTTTTACATAATATGCTGTTCCAGGCTACGGTCCACACAATATCTGTGTTGTACTTATGATCCTTGAAAGCATGTGCGTGAGTTTTGTTTTTAAATAGCACCTACAGGTATACGCTTTGCTATTTCTGGAGCAGTGCTTCTGCGTCGGGACACAGAACAGTGCCATGCTGTACAATACTGTGTTGTTTTCCGTGTTTTTCAGTGTGAAGTAATTCTTGCTCCCCTGCATGTGGTGATTGAGCTGATGTTTGATTAGAGATCAGAAAGGTCTTTTTGGCAAGGGTCTCATACCTGGTGTTTGAAGAAAGTGTGCTTTTTGAGAATGGGGTTTAGCTGAACTCTAACTGTACTTTATCAGGCTTTTTGGACCTTGTTCTGTCTGTATTTGTTTAACAGCTACCGAAGCTTTTGCAGTGTCCTCTATCCTGAGTAACCGTGGTACAGAGAAAGGAGTCTCCACCTGCTGTTGCCTATATGCAGAATTTATAGTTGCATTGACATACAATTACAGAATGTTAATTAATTGAGTGATGATTAAGAGATGTGTCTACAAAAAAAAAAAAAAGCAGACAAAATTAATGGTTATTTTTTCAACTCTTCCTGCCCTCTCTGTTCTCCACCCTGCCTTGCTGAATGGTTCCATTTGGACTGATGGTTTTTAATGTGTATAGCCCAAAGGTGTTTTTTTTTTGTTGTTTTGTTTTTTTCCTCCTTAAAGAAGAAAATTGGTTCCTTATGTTCTGTACATTAAGTTTCCTTAACGTTTTTTTTCAACATGCATAAAATTACAGATCTCTAGAGAGAATGAAATACCGCATTGCACATTGTAATACCGCACCCAGTTACTTGCTACTCCTCTGCCAAACCTTCCAAAAATCATAATGTAGCACTAATACATTTACAGGCACTGGTTTTCCATGGCTGATACAAAGTAAAAATATAACTGAGTAACCAGATATAAAAATAAGTGATGTCAGTTTGTGGTGGATAAAAACAATTCTGGGGAATGAAAATATACTGTGTCCTTTAATCTACTACCTTCAGAGCCAGGGTGGAGGGAAGGTTTGATGTGTGCTGACTGATTTTAACACTGCCATCCCGTGTGTGGCTGTGGAACTACACTGTAAGTTGTAGATAGGGAACTGGAGCCCTGAGAGATTGGGAAAGATGACATCAAATTTGACAGTTGAAGTAGATGTTATGAGGACATGAAATGGCACCTAATATAGAGAAAAAGATAGAAAGAGATACCATTCTTAGGCCGTCACTTTCTGTTACAAACTGGAAGCATAATGTTTATTTGGATGTATGAATGTTTGCAAATAATCGAGAAGAACATCAGAAAAGTCTATAGACTTTGTGTATTTTTGAGGTTTTTACTGTTTTTTTTAAAGAAATTCCTTTTCTGAGTGTCAGCTGTGGGCAAATTAAACAATTTACCTATTGCTCAGGCACATCAGAAGCATAGCATGGCATGTTGTATGGTGTGCTCTCTTTCCCTCCCTGAAGGCAGCTTGTCAGGGAGACATGACTGTGGATTTTGTCTGCAGCTACATCTCTGGGATGGAGAGCTCAGTGTGTTCAATGATGTCTTGCTTTGCATCTCAGCAAGACAGAACCCAGCTCTACTCTGCATAAGTTATTTACTCTGTTAATGCACCCTCCCGCTGTAGTATTCATCTTGTTTTTCCACTCCCACTTCTTTGTTTTTCTTTCTAACCTTTTCCTGTCCTCAAGCTTTCTCCCCTTCCCTGCCAACTGTTCATATTCTGCATTTGGCTCTTGTTGGCAGCCCTGAACTCCACAGTTTTTCTCTTCTCTCTCATCCCTTCAGGCTTTTGCTTTTCCTTGTTGTGTCTCTTCTGCTTTCCCCGTTCCTCATCCCTACATGCTGTTATTTTTTCTCCCCACCTTCACTAGGCTTGGGATGTCAAGTCAGTTTAGCTGGGAGTATGTCGGACATCTGAGAAAGCCAGAGGAAGGTAAGGGAAAGAAGTTTCTGGATGGTTGTTTAGAAAGGGACTTGTGTTTCCAGTATAAAAAAAAAAAAATGAGGAGTACAGAAGTAAAGTATTGAGAACTCTGTTCCAGTGAGCTTCTGTTCATTTTGAATCCTGTCAGCAGGGAAACTTGCTACAATAATGAGAAATCGTTAGCTGCCTTGTTTTATATCCATTGACTATGACCCAATTTTTTACAGGGAACTCTGCTGGGACTTCTCCCTTCTCCACCCTCCTCGTTGCCGCAAAAATAATTTGGAGAAGGGATGGGATACCAAGCATTTAAGAAGTCATTTAAAAAGTCCTTCTTTGTTCTTTTCATCAGCTCTCTCCCTGTCCTCTTGCCAGCATGTGCAGTAAGTTCCTGTCCCTGAGAGTTTGCACCAAAACCACAGCTAAACCAGGCTGTGCATAATGGGCGTCTCTGTTAGTTCCCGCCAACTGAAGCTCCCAGCAGTAGATGGAAAATTAGACATACACCACTGCACAATAAATCTTATTGTAATTCACCCAGCTAGCATCACCACGAACAGGCCTTGAAAAATGTGTCGTGTGTGCTTGAAATCATACTTGTGCTCCTGCCATTAAAGAATGAAAAAAAAAAAACCCTCGTAAAAAAGTTTAATTTACTTTTTTGTTATAAAATGCTTTTTACTGGTGCCAGCTGGAAGGAAAATGACCCAGTTAGATCTCAAAATTATGATGTAGCCTTAAGTGCTATGTTTAGATTAACTGCCAAAATGTTAGTATAAAGTGGTAGGTGTTTGTGCTGCAGATAATTACTAATGTACTGTTGGTCAAGATAGGCCACTGTTCTGTTATTACTGTATGGATCTTATGACTAAACATTGGAGCAAGCCTAGTGGAACAACAATATTTTACTGTGCCTGGAATACTAGCTTGTCAGAACTTAACTGGGGTGCCAAAAATCTAATGAATCAGAAGGAGAAGGTGTCTTTTGGTCTGTGCTGATATTTCTGATTTGTGTTCTGTAGTGCAAAGTGAACTGTAGCTGTCATAGGTATTTCCTGACATGTATTGTCTAAAATACAGTCAGGCCCCTTAGACTGTCAAATTATTATGATCTTTCAAAGACAATAAAAATGTTTTGTTTTTTTTCCTGATGCTTGAGAGACTGGGTTAAACGTGTTGTATATTTTAAAGGCCTTGGCTTACAGGGAAAAATCAAGGTTAAAAGCACTTCAGAACTCAAGTTGTGCTGATGTGTATGACCTTTGGGCCCAGAATTAGCTATTTTTACTCTGTTGATATAAAACATTAACCTCAGTTGAATGTTTCTTGCAAGAAATGAAAACAAAACTGTGATGTTTAAATACACAATCTAGATGTACCTACACCAGTCACCATGAAAAAGTCAACATTTGCTAACAGACACCACATGGTGGATTCTGTGGTACTGCAGTTATTTCTCTGAATAGGAGGGGACGTACCTGTGGGAGAAGAAACATCTGAAACATCTCGGATGTACATGAACTGCAAAACAATCTTCTGTTGTCATCAGTCTGTGCTTCAGATTTTCCCAGCCACCCCTCCCTCCACTTTCCTCAGTTTTGCTGTACCAAAAGCAATAACCATGGTTAGACACTGCTCGCTGATATCGGGTACCTATTTTCTTACTCTTGTGCATGACTTGTGTTACTGCTGTGTATAGAAAAAAAATTGGGAAATTATATGAATTGTGATGTTGACCACTGTATTGACTTCTTATCTGAGGGAAAGATGAGGTTGAACTGAAACAGGAAATGCACCTATGTGTTTCTTGGTCTGTCACTCCTGAGTGAGTCTAGAAGAGTAGAGGAATCAAGGCTGGACGTCAGATTTGTTGGGTTTTCACATGGCCTGGATTGACTTTTTTTTTTTCCCTCTACCCTTCCTCTCTTAGGAAAATTACAATGGGACTGATTTGAATCTCTTAGAAATGCTTTGTGAATTAGATTGCAGGAATGGACTTGAGCCACTGTTGTGAAACAATGAACAGGATGGGGGTCTGTGTGCCACTGAAGATTGTAGGCAAGGGAACAAGTGAGGAAAAATAAATTTGTAATGAAGATCATAAGTAGGCTCTCTTAAGTACCAGCTTGAGCTTCTTCCTCAGGTATAGAGAATGGCTTACCTGAGTGAAGTTACTTTTATAATGTGGGGATAACAGAATGAATTTGTAATTTCCCTTTTCGTGGCTTCTTGAAAAGTCAAGTTCTTTAATATGATGCTGGAATGTTGCTGTGCAAATGCTATTTAAATAGCAATATTATTGCTTTTTGAAAATATACTCAACAAATATTACTTGCACTTAACTGGAGGTTTGGATTGTCTTTTTCATAGAATCACAAGGTGGAAAGGACCTATAAGATCATCTAGTCCAACTGTCCTCCCATTACCATTGCTACCACAAGCACTAAACCATATCTAGTAGCTAATGCCAGTATATCTCAAGCCGTGCCAGTATATAACAAATTTTACATATAGATCAGAGTGTAGCGTTTGTATTTGCTGGTAGACCTTCTACACACTACTTTGGACTGTGTTCAGAACAGGGGAGTTCAGAATAACTTGTAACTCTTGACTAGTCTAATCTCTACATTGCCTAGAGGAACAGCAGATTTTGCAGAGGACATGCAAATTGCAGTGTTGACTAGCAACTTGATGAAAATTGCCATGTTTTCTAAAGCCTGTGGCAGAGGGGTTGGCACTTGATGATTCTTGAGGTCCCTTCCAATCCAAGCCATTTTATTATTCTCTGTCATGGAAAACAAGGCAAAGGATATTAATAGCAATATAATAAGAATAAATTGTATGTTCAGAATGTACATTATGCTTTCATTGTTCTTCCAGAACTAACTGTCAAATGATTTTGTATTACTTGTGTAAAATCCAGTTCTGCAGCTATGATACACAGTAGAGAGAGAGCTGGTTAACAGGTTAAAAGCTGTATTGAACTCAGTAAGATAGGTAGGTCATCGCAAAAGTAATACCTCCTATTTATTTCCATGGAAACTGCAACACATACAAAGAGCACAATTGGCCTGAAGAGGTAGAAGTCAGAAGGTGCCAAATCTGAACTGTATGGTGGATGTCATCAGAGAGTTCAGATAAGTTTGGAAGTGTGCTCTGTGGTCTTCATATGGATATGGGACCTGGTGTTATTCTGCTGTGGGAGAAAGGTTGCATTCTTCTCTATCCTAACTCTAGAATTTTGAGCCTTCGGCTTAGTCAATGTTGTGATGTAGTGGTCTGAGTTGATAGTTTGTGTGGGCTCGAGAATCCAGAGGGTTCATTTTTTTTGCTGTTTTGACTCCAGCTCATAGTCATGACACCGCATCTTGTCACTTGTAATGATGCAATCCAGGGAACTGTTGCTTTCAGCCTCATAATTGTTGCAGTAGGTCCTAGCAAACTTACATATGGTGATCTCTCTGTTCCTTTATGAGCATTCATGGCACCCACCCAGTGCAGACTTTGTCATATTCCAACTGTTTTTTTTTCCATATGGAGGAATTCAGTAACACACCTCTGCTTCATCTGCACTCTTATAGCAGGCACCATTTTGTGAGCTGTGATCTTTCTCTGTGAGCTTTCTGCTGTGATCTGTCTCACAGCAGCAAAACGTAATAGAATATTGTTGGAAAGTTCAACTTCTACTGTCATGGCACCACCGTCCACCTCAGATGTTATGGGCCAGCATAATAAAATAGGAGGCATTACTTTTGAGGCAGCCTTTGTACTTGCTGTCTTGATGACCGTGGTTTCAGGAATGGATAAAGAATAGCAGACAACGTTCAAAATAGGTGAAGTACTATACTTTGAATAATACTATTACACTGATTTTTTTTTTTTATATTACAGTTTTCTTTAACATTCAGAGTGACCAAAAATTTATGCAAAATCCTCTCTAACAGAACAAAATAACTCTTTCCAAAGTTGCATTGCTGGGAGTTTAGAAGAAGGATGGTGTAGAGTGGATCTGAGTTTAAAAAAACTACAACCGCAAAAAAAGCCAACCTAACAAATGCATGCAACTGCTAAAACTCCTTAATATCTTTATTCATTGCTTGTGATATGCTTGTCTTGTTGAGTACTTACAGGTACATTTTGCTTTGCTTTTGCTGTGGTGCTAATACTTGTAGTGTTAATATGTTTTGAGTCTTTTGAGTTAGGAATGCTGTGGACAGTGGTGTTTGGAATTCACCAAGACATTTAATATTTATCTAATGTGTTTTTTCCTAATTGCCTCGCTATAACATTAAATACACTTTAAGTCTTTTCACAAGTTCTCCTGCTTTAATTCATAAGATGAAAACTTAGCATCTTAGCCTTTACCATACCAGGAAGTGATCAGTGAAATACTTTAGAAAGTGAACACTGTTTAAAGTAATTTGCTACTCTAATTAGTGTTCAATAAGAAAATACTTTTAATTAAAATATGGATGCTAAAAATATGACATTACTCTCTTTCAAACCAAAGATATTTAAAATAGTGTTTTTGAAATATGAAAGGTCTGGATACTTTGAAGATGTGGCAGAAATATTTGCATAGATACACAGCAGTGATTGCCAGGACAGCACCACTTAACTGTCAGAAGGGAGCAAATGGTTAGAGTAAAACGGTGTAAGGATATTCAAACCTTCCCCCCCCCTCCCCCCCCACAGGAGCTTATATCAGAGGAGGAACTGTAGTCATTAATGGACTAACATGGAACTTCTAAATACACTTTTTGAACTATTTCCAGAATGTGCTCAGTTCAGAATCCCTGTCTGGCAAGCAGTAATAGAAAGTATTCAGCCTGAAAATTAATCTCTGGATTTCCAGGTTTGGTGCTGAAATCCTGACTCCTAAACTATGAAGCACTGTACTCTGTTTCCACTGACATCACTTGCCAGCAGTGAGTCTGACTTGATGCTAGCATTTTAGCTATGTGACTTGAGATGGGTGAACAATTCTTTTTCTTGTACAGTTTTAAAGTAACTTTGCAACAGTTGGGATTTTTTTTGTTTGTTTATATCTATTTGTTGTGGAGGAGCTGTAAGATGAAATGTCAATGATCAAAATTAAATGCTGTTTGCTGTTTACTTGTTTTTCTTTGTGATGAGTCTTTCTGGGAAATTAAAAAGATCATGTTCTTCATTGTTGTTGCTATGTGTGTGCTCTAAGTGTTGATCTCTACTTCGTCTGCAACTATGATAGTCTGATACTGTATTCTTTTTTCTCAGTGTTGCAGAAGTTGCGGGGCCAAAAACTTGACTATTAATAGCTCTAGGTTTTACTGAGATGGGAATGGCATCCAGTCCTGCCAAGAAACAGCTGAGCATCTGGGAGTTTGAGATGCATACTTATTTTTCTTTTTGTGTGTGTGGTATCCAAAAGGAAGTGTAGGATAAGAATGATAGAAAAACAGGTACCTCTGTCAGAGGTAAGATTTTTATGCTCTGATAAATACTGTGTGTTCTGCAAAACTTCCTTATAGACAACACATGGTGGTTCCGCTGACTGCAGCAGTTCTAGAATCTGAACCATAAATAACAACACTATGAATTCATCTCGTGTTCATGGCATATAGGCTGAAGACCGTGGTGGAGAGGAGGAAGGTCATAAGGGAATGCTACAAAAGCTACAGCTACGACTGCGTTTCTTTATAGTCTAAGGACAAAGCATGTAATAACCTTCTGCTGAAGGTGAATTTACTTCCTAATTACATCCAACTTTGTCTTTCTTTCTTGGCAGTAAAGCAGTCCAAACCAAAACACTTCCTGACAAGTCTTCAGTTTCAGGATTATTTAAAATCAAAACTGGTTCTTATCTGAAATTTCCTCCAGATCCTAACTGTGTAGGGCTAAGCCTACTTCTGAGTCTCGTGTTCAGCTTGCTAGTTTGTAAATTGTAAAGATTATTTTTGTGTTGATTGCTGATAATCTGTTGTCTTCAGATATTTCCACCTGATTTCTCTGGGAAAATGAAATCATGTTTCTGATGGCCAGCAATGTTGCTTCAGGTATTCTTAAAGCTTATTGGTGAAAACTGTATTTTCTTGTGGCCGTGGATGAGGACAGGAGCACTGTGGTCAGTGATCAGCACAGCATGCCTGGTGAAGCCATTTCTTGGTGCTGAACAGAAAAATGCTGCCAGACTGCTGTAGCTACCGCAAGTGTGAAACCTTATAAAATCACGCATGTGATGCTGAAAATGAACCTTTTAATGGGTCTCTTATGGACCTAACAGTCTGCCTTGAATCTCCTGCACTGTCTTTTACTTAGACATACGCTGGAGATTCTGCTGGGTCCTACTGTTAGTTCTAGGTGGTGCATGTTGTCACGAGTTGCATGCTGTGCTGATTAAGCTGCATACTTCACTAATCAAGCTGCGAAGTTAAGTAGGTGAAATTTAATACACTCTACTAATCAAGGTGCATTCTTTGTTGAGCAAGCTGAATATTTTAAATGCAGAGTTTTTGTGTGCTCCAGTAACTGGCTTGGAGGCCTCTATTGCCTACATGTGTGGCTAGCAAAAAGCCACCCAGCTATTCCATTACTGGCAATGGAAGGAATGTGAGCTTTCTCTTTGATACATGCTCCAGTGGAGCTTAGGGGAGAAGTAATCAAAATTAGCTCCAGTAAGTGAATGATGCTATTTTACTTTGATAAGTCTCATTGGATTACACTGGAACGCATTCCTACCATAGCACTTCCTTCCAATAGCAAGGGTGTATGAGATATGACTTCAGCACCTGAGCTTGCTTTACAGATTTCTTGTAGAACTGATCTTTTAAAGGCCTCTAATTGTGATAGTCCTCTTTCAAATAATCTTAATTCAGCTTTTATCTCTTGAGTTCTTCTCAGTCACATCTCTTTAAACTAATTGAAAAAGGTAGATGATAGTTTTGTCTCTGCCTTGCTGACTACAAGCAAAATATATTGGGAAATGCACAAAGATATGGAAAAAGCAGTTGCTGAAGGGAGATTGGCAGCAGCATTATTCAGCAATAGGATGGAACATGTTATATGTGGCCAACATAAGAAAGAACACCACACTCTAACAAGTTTAGGGAGTAATGGTAAAGAGCAATTAAGAAAAGTGACATCTTTTTTTTAAAGAGGGCAAGGTGAAGCATATAAGTAGGAAGTGAATCTGAAGGTGGCAAAAAAGGAGAGCAAACTTAAAATGCTTCTGTAGTTACAAAAGCTTCAGTGCTGTGTCAGCATATGATAATAAGGTCCAGTAGATCCTGTCTGTATTACAAGTTCACCTTGTCAGGCCTTGGTGATCTTCTGAGTCTAATGTTGTATGGTAACTGTTGAGTCAGGGCCTGAAACACTGATTGAGTACCTGGGGAAAGGACCAGGTCAGCCCTGGGAGCACAGGTGGAGGCATTCAGTTGCGTGACCAGAAGGGATGGATCCTGGCTCCACCTCTCTTATACCTTATACCTGACTGCCACTGGGGAAGGATTTCTTGTTGGAGATTCTTCCCTGCAAGCCTAAATCTTCAGAGATGGGAGGGTACTTTTCCTTTGTAACGCCTTTCCATTGTGCTATCCCTTTGTCATTACATCTCTTGTATCACCATTCTACCACACTGATCTTTTTGATCATTACAAATGTATTGGTAAACTCTTCCTTTTTGCAAAATGTTGATGAACTCTTCTGCTTCTATGCCAAGAAAAGATTATATTCCTTGCATCCGAGTCCAGTCTCTTTCCCCTGCCATGTTGTTTGCTTCTCTCTGGATTTTAATATAGGGACAACTATGGTTGAAGTGTGCAGTGGGATTGTTTGCTGAGGAAAGATTTCATTCTTTGTGTTTCAGTAGCTTAAAAAATAGCACAAAGAATAATATTGCTTGTTTGAATAAGTACCTGTGGTTGCTGCTGTCTCTGTGAAAACATGGGGAGTTAAGTAAAACACCCAATCAATAAAGGCTTTCTGAACTTGAAAGAAAAATAAGGTTGGAGTGAAAACAAATCTTCTTGCAGGTAACTACAATGTAGAATGCAGTTAGAAAACAAGCAGTTTTATAGAAAGGTGGACTTTGGAAATGTCTTTTGCTTTGTGAAGTTCGTATGGAGGTGCAACCCATTAACTTCAATTCACAAACTTATTTTATATCACTATATTTGTGCCTGCTACTTTTTTTGACTTGTATTGTTTGTATCTGACCACAGACATAGTTTGATCTTAAAGCCATCAGTAATTAAGCAAGTCGGTTACTTTTTCTTTTTTTTTTCTTCTAGTTTTTCATTGTGGAGCAATAAGAACTGTTACAAGGGTATACTCTGTCATACTCTTTGCCTTAGAGTGAATGCATTACCTTCTTGTCACCTTTAATCTTTATACCTCTGTTGGGGTGTGTAGAGAGAGATGAGGGCTGTGTTGGTACACCCTCCCTACAATTACAGCTTCTAAATACTCTGTTAATGTCTGCCATCAGACTACTGAATTTGCAAGCTACCAACTAGACACTTTCCACACAGAAAATAATGTGGGTTGTTTGGCAAATCATCAAAATGCTCCCTACCTTTTACAGTGATTCTGTTTAATTATAAAAAAAAAAAGAAAGCAGAATTAAGTTTAGTAAAAAATAACCAAGTATGATAAATTATTAAAAATAAACTGGATTTATTAACAGCAATGAACAATATAGTGCAATGATGATAGTATGTTTCTTCTTTTGTTCACTGATTTGTCTAAATTAGGATTACAAATTAGTGAGAAATAATCAATTCTTTTGAAAAGTTTGCTTTGTGAGGGTAGGGGAACTGTTAGGTCATAGTTTTATTTGGAGATTAAGCACCTGGTGAAGGGGTGTGGCTGACAAAGGGAGCAGAGGCAGATTGTTTGCACCTGCACTCCCCAGGTGGCCAGAAGGGGTGGACCCAGGGTTGAGCCACCCTGGACTCATAAAAGTGTCAGCTACTGAAGGGAGAGCTTCTCTTGGACCAAGGTTGCTTCCTGCAAAGGACTGTTGTATAGCCAGAAATCCTCTTCATCGGTGAGGTGAGTTCCATTCTTCTTTCTATATATGACCGTTGGCCTGTGAATACATTGCCTGGTATCACCAAGAACCTGTGAGAAGCAGTTTTGCTTCTTCATGAACAGCAAGCGATGTTAAATGCAGCATGCTATCTGCTCTGTAAATCAGAGACTTTTTTTGGTACTAGTATAGATGTAGACAATGGGTGTCTGACCCAAAACTCACTTTGGGTGTTCAACAACTGCTGTTACAAGTGACCAGTTGCATGAGAAAACTAGGCAAGTATTTAACTTTTTGGGCCTTGCTTTTTAATTTTGATGTAGAAATTTGTTGTGAGGAGTTATCCTTATAAAGACCAAAACTTGCAATGGGAATTATTTTGGGAGTTGTTGAAAGTAAATTTAGATACTTGGGGTACTTCATACGCTTAAACTGCAATGGATGGAAATGTCCATTATGTACCATGTCAGAAGAAAGCCTTAAAAAGTAAGTAAACTTTATAAGATGTAAATTCCACTCAGTAGTGTGCAAGCTGATTACGGCTCAACATTTACATAGGCTAATTAAGAGTAAAGGTCAATAGGTTAAATAAGTAACTTAATCAAAAAATTATGCAGAAGTGCCACAAATCAAATGCATTATACAACTCTTGAGATCGATATGGTATGCAAATCGATCAGTAAAGTATATACTGTATGACTTCAAGTACTGAAACATGCAGGGTGGCATTGGAAACACAATGGTTGATGGTGCTCATTTCAACTGACAACCCAGCACATTTTTTTGTAACTCTTTAAAGATCAGTTTTCCTTTGTCATGCATAGTGTTTGGTTCCTAGGTAGTTTTTCTAACTCCTCTTGAGTGCTGTACAAAACTGCGAGCAAAGCTGGTGTTTGGATGAGTGACTAAAGGAGAGAATTCAAAGTGATGCTGTATAATCACTGAGGTCGTGTAAGGGGTGAGGAAAAGCAACAAAGCTGCTTTAGCTAACAAACAGGGCGTAGGGCCTCAAGAATGTCAAAGGAGCAGGGTCCACGTTCTTTGCTGTGGTTTGCTTGGTACAGGGGAGCAGAAGGCGGCTGATTTATGGCTCCCTCATTCTCCTAGTTCATCTGTGCTAACCATGGCCACAGCATGGGATAGAGAATTGCTTTCTCTCGTGAACGCTGAGGTGAGCCAGGGTGTGCAGTGTGTTCCAACCACAAGCATTCCCTGACCCCATTTATTTGACAGGACATAAGGAGTTAGGACCAAATGTTCCGCATGTGAAGGTGGATATAACTTTGGGCACCTTTGTGGATCTATTGCCATATCCACCTACTTGCTTTTCCTTTTGAACTTTGCTTTTTATTGAATTTGTGTTGTTTGGGACCAGGGGCAGAACAGGGGACTGCTGAATGTAAGACCTTGAGCACTAATAGTAATTCTGTTCTGCGTGAAGGTGATGCAACTGCTTTGATTATTGTCTGGCTCAGAAAAAATAATGCTGTTCTGAAAGTCTCTTAAAGATTAGAATTTGTTCCGTGTATTTGCAAATGCTGACTTTTTCAACTGGTGTGAATAGTTCTTATCCTGGATGCAATAGATTATTGGTACATATCAGTACATTACCAAGTCAGGAATGCATTGAGACCAGAAGTTCTGCACCTCTTCAAATCAGCAGGAGATGCAGGTATTCAACATTTCTAACATTTCTGGAAGTGAAAAGCAGGCATGGGAATAATCGGACAGTCCTAACAGTAGAGATGAAAATGCAGGTTACGTTCATATGGTGTAGCTTTTTTTTTTTTGAACTCTTCCACTTAGTTTCTGAAAGAAGCCTGAGTTGTTATGGGAATAAGGCAGATGGAAATCCCCTCCTCTCATAATCACAGTATGATGGGCTCCTTGGCAAGGGAGCCAGGATTTCCTGCCCATAAGCACAATTACAGAAGTCATTGGTGTTTAGCAGTGCAAGTGATAGATGCCCTAGTGCCAAGTGGTATTCTATTGTGCTTTTTTTTTTTTCCTCTTCCACTACTACTACTGTTAGTCTTAAATAATCCATGGCTGGATGTATTGCAAGTGGCTGCATTGCTGCTGAGACTCATTAATGCAGTACTGCTGAGAAGAGGCAGTGGAGCTATTTTTCATTTCTCCCCAATTTATGGAAATTATGTAACTGTATATCTTTGCCCCTTTGACTAACAGTTTGTTTTTTCAGTGCTGTTTTTTTTATCATATGACCTGCTACATAGCCATTGTTTCTTTTTTTTGTCAGCTTCTCACTTAAGACTTTAGAAATGTGAGCTTCAGCATATTTCTAGGTGTAGGTTATTGCATGTGTTTGTTTCTTTTAAAGATTCTGCATAGTGGATCATACTATCTCACTCTACTCATGCTGTTATATCTGCTATGAGACAAGACTGTTTCAGTGCTGAAACAGAGTGTGTTTTGGTGCATCCCTGCATCTCGAGATTGAATAAACTCTTTCTCAAAGTCAGAGTTCCAACATCTGCCTGCAAACATCTTCCATGACAATGCGTTGTTTCAGAATGCAGGAGTTTGCAAGTGCTTTTTAGGCTTCAACAGCTGTCTTGTACTATTGTACTGTGATCTGTGAGAAAGTGTAGGCAAACACCACTCAAGCTCTATCCTTATTATGCTGAATGGTTTCTGTATATTAAGAAACAACAACAAAAATAACAGGATTTTCAAGCTTAAAACTCAGAAGTAATTCAAATTTTCTGTTGCTTTTTTGCACAGATTGGGTAGAGCTCAATCACTGGTAGGAACTGAATAGAAAAATGTACTTTGGAAACACCTGGTAATGGACTTAATCCAAACCTACTTGTAGCAATCACACTGAGAAACCTTCTCCTTGCTCCTCTTGTTCATATAAATTGTTCTAGTGAATTTTGTCTTATGTGAAGTTTGCTATTTTTTTTTGTCTTGTGTTGCCTGACTATTGTTTTTGAGAGTTAAGAGCAATGAAGAGTGAGGAGAGTGCCACTTTGAAAACTTAGTGAGGAGGAGTTTATTGCGCTGAGGACTCCAGAACAGTCTTCCAAGGTTCTTCCTCTTTGTGCATGCTGATACTTGTGCAGCTATTGAGTTTGCACCTTTTACTCTATTTAAATAGAATGCTTTTGCTCAAGATCCCGTTTATATCTTTCAATTTCTTTAGTTGATTCTAGGCAGAGAAATATTCTTGTTTATTTCATGGCCACTTTTTAAAGTTACAATATTCTGGGTTTGCTGCAGATTTCATAGAACAAATTACTTTAGCCTGTGTTATCAATAAGAGATAGAATTCATAAGCCTCTTGATGCCATTCAGTCTACATCTAATTTTATTAGAGAGGTCTGTGTGGAAGCAATAGCCTCTCTGGGTTAAAAAATGTTCTATTTAAAAGGTTGTACTGGGACAATGAGTAAAACTAATGTTTTAATGTATGACATCTATATTGTTTAACTAGTGTAATTCATGTTTCTGTTACTAATCTAAATTCTGAGTCCAGCAGAAGAACACAAGTGTGTTGCATTATGTGGATGATATATAGGGTTCATATTGTCAAGAGGAAAAAAAAAAGCTGAGCTAGATATTGAATTGCTAGCCCTGAGGTAAAGATTACCAGCTGTCCTTCAATTCTGTAAAGTAGTCGCTAACAGGAACAGGTTCTGTGATTCTCAGCGCTACTATCACTCTTTAACTTTTCTAATGCATAAATCCTTTATTGAATAGAGATGAAAATACTTAAGTCAATTTAATACTAATATTAATATAATAAAATACTTAAGTTTCAAAGCCTTCCTTTTTTTTAGGAAAATAGAGAATGAAAAGGAGAATATTGTGTAAATCTTTTGTTTTATAGTTATGCAACTAATGAACTATTTAGTGACATTAGTAACTGGAAAATGCAATAGAAACACAAATGTTATCACAGCTGATCTGTAATACTTCAGATGTGTAAGATACTGTGTATCTCATTATTATTAAGACCCCTAAGGTATACTGGGATCTTCATAGAAGACACAAACCTTGATAAATAGCAAGTGATTATCATCTCAAGCTCCAGTCCCACAATTTGCTGTAGGAGCAGTACTTCCATCTGTGCTGAGCCTTATCTGCTTCGAGGTTTCAGTCACATAAAGAGCTCTCTGCAGGAGGATGCCGGGTTTCAATAGTTCCTTGTTCTCAAATAGATCCCTATCTTGGAAGAGCTTTTTCTGTGCAAAGGGCCTGTGATTGAGCTACCACACAACTGGCAAACATTGTTCTGCAAAGGGATATGGGAGTTTCTGCAGGGCAGTGGGCACGTGTGCTCTGTTAGTTGTTTGTGCATCCTCCTGCTCTGCAAAAAGCAACAGAGGAGTTCTTTGTCACAATAAGCTTGAGTTCCATTTTTTTGAAGAAATACTGTGTACTGTATTTAATGAGGACCCATGTAATCAGGACACCTGCGTTCCTAGTATGTTGCCTGGGGAACCAATTTAGCCTAATGACAGTGAATGACATTTACTGCTGCTTAGACTACTGCTTAATTTAAACAATAGTGCATTAGCAATATTTAACTTAATGGGGATGTATTGGGCTTATGCCAGTGGGTTAAGTAATGTTTAACTAGGTGTTAAATAGGTAATAATAGAATAATACTTCAACTTGCATAGTGCCAATACATTCTACCTGAGAATCTGCAACTGTCACAGCATTGTACCTTATGCTGTCCCTTTTGAAAGGGGGAGTAGTTTTCCACTTTTTGTTAGAGATGTGCAGAACAGCTGAATCTCTTCAGTTGTCCTCAGTTTAGCATCTAGATGGAAATAAATTGATGCTACCTGTGGCATGAGTGGACAGTAAGCCTGCTCCTACAGAGCCTGGGACTGAGATGGATTTTTCACCCATTACTTACATTTTTTCTCTCTCTCTTCAGTGTATTACAGTCCTACCTTCTGAAACTTAAAAAAATAATCTTAAAATGGGGTATGAAAGAAAATCTCTTGAAGGTGTTATAAATCTGTACTGTGGCTATGTTCTCCATAGCGAGATCCAGCTCAACACATTCAACTGCTCACATAGCATGCTATCATAAGCAAAGCCCAATAACTCATTTACCTTCCAGTATTGTACTGGAGACTTCAGACAATCCAGTAGCTGTCAGCCTCAGGTTGATAAGGGCAGCTGGCTTAGAATTTGGAGGTGTGATTTATCTACGTTTCCTCATTGTGATCCCTGAAAATAGACTGTACAAAATTTACCATCCTGAAAGTTGTTTTGTGTAACAAGCTGAAGTTGGTATGGTCACCTGGATCTGTGAAATTCTAAACTCTTACACTGGATTTGTCAGAACACTCTATAACTTTGTTCAAAGTGACAGAGTGTAGGAATTTCTTCTGTTATGGTATTCCTCAGATATCTCTTGGTCCTCTGTGTCTGGAGTTTCAGGCCTAAATCTGCAGGCATCATTAGAAAACACTGTTGCTTCTGTTTTGCAGAAAATTCTGCAGCATCACAGCTTCTTCTGAGATATAAAATAAATTCCCAGGTTAAGAAAGAAGATAGATCCTAATGTTTACTATAAATATTGAAATTAGAAACACGCCCCTTTTAAGGAAAATTGAGGAAATAATTTTTATTTGCAGTTAAAAATCTACGTACTTTCAGTTTGAGGCATAGCTGTATGAGGGTAGTTTCAAAAAACATGAAGGAACACCTGCATCTGAAATCATCTTAAATCTGAGGGTGGTATCCCTCACTTCTCCACCTCCCTGGAACACCTGAAAAAGAGCAAGCATGCTCTGAGTCTGTGTACAAGAATTTTAATGCAGTTTAGTTTCTGTGGTCTGTTAGGAGAGGATGGTCTTTTTTTGTAGCCTGTGGTCTACTTGGGGGCCCTAAAGGGCCGTCATGTTTCTTTGATTTCTTGGTTAAGTGACTGCTGTGACACTGACACCTGGGATTTAGTTTCAGGTGCTTACAGGTAACACCATTATGTGGTATTTGTGGTTTTGAGAACACCTACCCATGTTTGTAGTTTGTCTGGGGAGAAGCTTGGATTTATCAGGCTCTTCTTGCTAGATTTTGTTCCAAATTTAACGTAGTCCCACTCCAAGGTGGAGTCTGTGCCCACCTGTGATTGCTGCTTACCTGGGAATGTATTCAGCTTCTCTTCCTGGTCTAGTATGAGCAGAGATTGGATCCTACTACTTAGCAGAGCAGAATCCTCCTCTACTTGGTCCGCAGCTGGCGTGAGCAGATCAACCTGAATGAGCACCTTAAACAGGGAACTCCCTGACTTAACAGCTCATCTCACAGCCACTGTGTTTTCAAGGAGGGTATGAGAGTACTGCTAGTATTTTAAGTTGTTCTCCTTTTCTCCTTCCCTGCCTTGTTTGGCTCCAGTTTCCTGGAAAGAATACAGAGGTGTCTCTACCTGCACAATGTCCATTTTAAAAAAAAACTCATTGAGAATGATACAGCCGTAATCTTCAAGTTAATTTGTTTATCCCTGTCCTCACTTAATTTGTAGAGTCTTGAAATGCATATTAAATTGGAGTCAATTTTAAAAAAAAAATAATTAAATCAGTGCCTGATGAAAATTTCAGTGAAGTTTTTTTCCATCAGCTCTGAGTCAGTAGACTGAACTGAAGAGGATGGAATAAAATTTGTAAAGCTATGGTGTGTTTTTCTTTGTCGTTTTATAACACTAAGCACAGATGTTTAACCCTAATGCAATAGGTCTTTCTGGTAGGACTGGGGATGGGCGTGGTGCATGGGAGAATAATCAAACTACAAATGTGACAAACTCTGCTAAAAGAGCAAAAAATAATGTGTAGTAGTAGTAAGAGGGATAGAGTTGAATATATGGTAAAAGGAAAGAAAACCACATTTTCTTCATAAACTGAACTTAAGGGAACTTGCAGCTAGTATTCATAGTAGAGAATTTTTTGGTTAAAAAGATTGACATTTTAATAAACTGATCTTAATTAACAGTACTTTGAAATTCTGAGTTGTATGCTCCCTATCGCAAAACACTAGAACCAGTGGCTTTTTAAATAATTTGCTGCTTGTGGGTGATCTCTTTTTGAAACAAACCCAGACCCTCCAGTCACAATTTATTTTTTATTTCAAAAATGATTTTTACTAGCAAATTTTGCTTTGGTTCAAGAGAATTATAAATCATTATTACACAGCCAGACACTTCAAACATTTTGTAAGAGCTTTGTGCCCAATGAAGCATCAAAGGCAATGCTGAAATTCATGATTACAGCATGGGCGCACGTCCATTCATTAATACATTAAAGTTCAGGACTCTAATGTTATTAATAGGATTTCTAGATTGTCATGCGTTTCTCCCTTAGAAAAGGTTGTTGTTCCTGCCAGACAAAGCAAGAGGATGGTTCTTTATTAATGCCAATTTACAAAAACTTTTTTTGTGGGTGTTTTAGGGCTACTGAACTGGGATTTCTTACAAGCTTTTTCCACTATTAGTTATTCACCGAGGATACATCTATCTTTTGTTTCCCTTCTGTCTCCTACATGCTGTGTTGTCATTCCTTCTTCTGTATATAGATTACAGGCAATTATCGTAGGTACGCTTATTGAGCCCTTTATTTCTGGGATTAAATTATGCTCAAGAATAATAAATTTTTGGTTATTGCTGTTATAAGCTCTGAAGGATGGAGAGACATGTGTAACCTGGAACGCTGCATTTTTGCACGTACTTCAAATGTAAGATAGCTCCTACACACTCTGCTGTGTTCCAGTCTCTATTGTATGAAACTCCATGTAATTCCATAGTATGAGAAGGCCCCTGCCCTTCAGCATTTACTGCTTATGTAAATGAGATAAAGAACAGGATAAATGAATTGCTGCTCCATTTTTACAGCTGGGGAGCTAAGACTCAGGCAAAATGTTTTGTTTAAATTGTGCATCCTGTCTGTACTAGACTGGAAAATGACCTTCTCTTAAGATTCCCATCTAGTTGCTGCTTTCTTTTTAAGGTGAATGTTCATAAATGTGAAAACCACTGTACCACTAGATAAGCACGTTATTATTTTGTTTTGAGAAATTGCTGGCTAGTTTATTGGTGGAGTTTTTGATGGTATGAGGGAGTTGAGTCAACTGTGGTACTAAATGTGTTAGTTTTATGCCAGTGCAAAACCACTGTTTTGGGGAGAGAAGAACCTTTCCCCTAGACCCAAGAAAGGTTTTGAAGGTCAGGAGATGATATCTTTTCAGAACTCAGCGTTTTCTGTTCTCCTTTTGTTTAATAGGTGCAGATACTATTACAAAAATAAGTTTTCCCTATTTGTGGGAATTCTGCTGTGCCTAAATAGGAGTTTCTTAATTAAACCTTAGTTATTTACTATTTTTCATCTTGGTCTTGACTAACATCCAAAAATGTATTTTTAGGTCCATTTCTTTGTGTTACTTTCCTTGTGCTCCTGTTGTGCTACTGCTTCTATCCCTCTAGAAAGGGAATACCACCCAAAAGTTATGACCTCAGTAGTCACTACAGCTCTGCCTTGTGTAAGGGGCAAACATTGTACACGTAATTTACTTTTTTCTCAAAATGCTTAACAGCTCAATGCAAGTAGGAAAGATAAAGGCTGGTGCAAAAAGTCACCTGAATTTATGCATTAGGTAGGTCTGTCATGATCTTATCTGCCCTCCTTGCTGTGGAGGTGTTATCTAATGCTGGCATTGCTGAATTGGGGGCAAGCCCTTAGCAAGAGAGCATCCATTTTCCAGGGATAATGGCAGTGACTGGGAAGAGCCATGACCTGAAGCTAGTGTATCAGAACAAGTGTTTGATACAATCAACAACTTTGATGTGGAAAGTTTCGGCAGATACTAGATTGGCAAGTGAGTTTCAGCAAAGAGAGAGCTCAGGAGATTATATTTAATCAGAGGACAATTCTCTCTCTAAGCACATTTTTTTCACGTGCATAAGGTAGATAGAGCTGGCTGTTAATGTAAGGAGTGAGATAGCTTGAAATGTTTGCTGCGCTCCTGATACCCTTTTCCTCTGTTGTGGAGGCAGGAGAAGGCACCATTTAGACCTCCTTGCTCTATTTCTCAGACAATTCCCTGCAAATTGGGAAAAAAGCCTCTTGCAGAACCATTGCCTGGTAATTCCTGAACTTTTAGCTTTATGCTATCTGAAACAGAAAATGAGTTCTAATACTCTTCCTTTGAGTCCTACAGGAGGCTTGAAATGTACTTGAAGGGGAAGAGGCTTTGATCCACACATTTTCATAAGTATTCATAAAGAGACAGAATTAGAAGCTCCCCTTTATTCAGTTTTTCATTTATGATGGTTTTAAAATACATTTGAAGCTGTGGAATTGATTGAACTTCCAGTGAAGGTTCTTTCCACTGATGAACTAGACTAAAATATAGGGCATCACAGGAAACAAAAAACATTCCCCAGAATGCTATCCCTCTCCAAACTCAGCTGGAAGGGCAGACCTACTGGGGGATGTTGAAATTTACTGACTGTGTAGTTGCTTTCTTAAACTATGTATGCACTGGAGCTTTTATGTAAGCATTTCTTTGGCCTTGAAATAGCCCCTTCCACCTAATCTGCATGTGGACTAGGGACTGACTCTTCAACAGGTTTCCAACCAGTATGAAGTTAATACTTTTGTAAAGAGGCGAAATATAGGTTCTCAATCGTTGATTGTTTTATTATTATTTAAAATTAGCTTTTCATTCATGAAAAGAAGATGAAAAGCCAGGGCTTTCACTTACAATTTCAAATTCTCCTTAAGGATAGAATAACAAAGCCCGAACCCGTGGAACAGATGTTATTAATTTTATGAGGTATCCAATTTGTCAAAAATACTTGTGTTTTTATTTCCCTATTCAGTTTTACAAAACTAGTCAAAGGTTTTGAAAGAGAATCATATGCAATACATCAAGTATTTTCAGCTAGCTCTAATCTATATAATTTAAATAGGAATAGTTATTAGAAATCATTATAGAAATTATATTTATTAGAAACTATGGAATAGCTATTATTAGAAATTGAAATTTTGGATTAGGCAGTTTTAAGTATAGCACCTAGATTCAAGGAGATTTTGAATCTCAAGTGGACAAATACAGAGAAAGAAGGAAGGAAGAAATGTCATAATGACAAAGGAAGTCTGACCACGTCAGCTTAGAATGTGAATGTTATCTAGCTGTGCTGGCTTGGTTTCTTAAAATAGAATGAATGGGGTATTGTATCTCTAAATTTCTTCTTCAGATATTCAGTGTTTACTGCACTGGACATCTGGGTTTTTTTTCATCCTTTTGATATTATTCTTGGGATTAGTATTAGTTGTATTAAACTGATGCAAGAAAATGTGCTGCAGTTAGAAATGCTGGTATCTTCTGTTTGTGATTCTTAGTGTTTTCCCAGAAATTCTAATATCTCCCTTAGTAGATATTTAGCTTCTTAATGCATCAGTTCTTTTCTTTTACATGGGAGAAATATATTCTAAATCTCAACAGGCTTGTTACGGAGATTAATATGATTGAAAATAAATGCCACGATACTGAGGACCATGCTAGTACTTCAAATGGGGCTTCACCAAGGAATTACTTTTATTTTCCAGTATCTCTCTGTCTATGCAGGTAACTGGAGAGAAAATAAGGTATTATTAAGTGTGGCATACAGCAAATCTGTAGCAGAGTCAGTAACCTATGTGACTTAAGTCTGATTTCTTTATCTTTTCAGGGTCTCTCACCTGTCTTTCAATTTGCAGAAGCATAGCAGATTTTCTTGTTTCCTTTTTTGTTTTATTTTGTTTTGTTTTCATTTGAGCCAATAAAATATTCATATATACACAAAAAATGTTTATTAGAGGCAAACAGAACAGTAACTGTGTTTAAAAATAATTTACACAAAACCACAGTGAACAAATCTTACTCCCAGGTGTTTCCTTGATGCCAGCCATAAAAGCTGGAGAAGTATTCATTATAAACTATCAGTTCTGTCAAGATCAAGACTAGATTCCTGGAGTGAACAGTACAAAAGGCAAAATAAAAGGATTTTTTCCTGTGTTACAGATAGTTTTACATATACATATGTATATGCTGTGCATGTATGCTTGTGCATATGCATGTGTAGGTTTATATGCAGTCTATAAATCAGTAGTGCTATCATCTTCTGTTGAAAATATTCACAAAAGCGAGCTCTTTGAAATGTGAATATCAAAAGGATTCTTCTCTGCATTGTGAGATTCCTAGAATACAACAACTTTAGGGATAATTTGACCAACCCACCCAAGTTAGTGCTTCTTTTAATGTGCAGCTTCTTATTCCCTCTTGAATATACTAAGCCTTTGGTTACTATTCAGGCTTGCTTTCTCATCTAGGTGATGGAGGAATGTGTGAGGGCTGTGTGTGTATGTTGTGGAGGGGCTGGAAAATATTTTTACCCTCTCCTCCCCAGAAATTCAGTGTTTCATCACTAAGGTGTGCTTTGAAACAGCTACTGGAGTTAGTAGTTGGGGGCCACTAAATAATAAGTACTCAGTGTGAGGAAACTTCAATTTATAGTCTTCAGCTCTGCCCAGACGTTCCTTAGTCTTCATCCATTCCAATACATAACAAAGCAAGAATTACATCAGACAAGGAAATGGTTCCTTTTTACCCAACACACAGGCTTTGTGTTCACCATTAGCAGGCAGAGTGACCGTCTGGAGTCAAGTTCTTCCATATCAGACTACTTCATACTAGCTATCTTGTATTTATCACCAGCTAATACCTTTGTATATGTTGTATCATAAAGATTCGGAATGATTGGGAGACAAAGATTCTGAGGAGGTAGGATAGTCAGTTAGGAAAAGATGGGATAAAGAGTCCTGCTTTGGAGATGTCATTTAGGGTATTTAGGGGGCTTGGAACTGTGGTAAAGAGAGGCAATCCTGGGATGTAGTGAATAGATTCTCAAGGCAGGAGTCTGGTAAGTTCATGTCATTAAAGAATAATTCAGGAGTTCAGCTCTTTTACTCACTCAGACTGGCTCTAATTCTGATTTGCTGCATTTGTGTTTTGAAGAAACTTAATTTCTCTGTGCTGTTTCCCTATATATCAGATATCTATCTATATATAGATATCATTATAGAATTGTCACAAAGTTAACTAGATCAATCTATGCCCTTGATGGGGGGGAGTAGGTCCCTGCTTCCCCCCCCTCAGTCCCACAAAATGGGAAGAAAAAGGGGTAGGGAGATGGGAGCTAGGCTCAAGGAAGGAAAAAAAAAAACAACGGCAACAATCTATGGAGGAAAACTTATTTTACTAACTATGATATCGGAATGCAAGATAACACAATATAATACAATCTGATTAAAATTGAGACTAATGCATCAAATAAAATAGAGAGAGTTCCTGAGACTGAGTCAAACCTGAAAAGCTTGATACGGCTAGAAAAGCATCCTCTAGCACCCACTGCAAGGTGTTAAGATACCACCCCACCTGGAAAGGCAAGATCTCATTACTTCTGTGATGTACAGGGACAGGTACCCAGAATTGGAGCATTAACACTTTAACTCTCAGTGTACTACATGATGTGTTAATGTGGAATACTGAAAACCAAAAAACAAAAGCCATGGCATTCCATCCTTTATTCTATATCACTACATCATGCTTAATATATATACATTTATATACAGTGATTAAAATGCATTACACACACGTCTATATACATATATACATAGAATTATTGACTGCACTCCCCCAGCATCAAATTCCCTTATGGTACACACTGAATATCCCTGTTTTTATGCATCACCCACCCATCCTGTCCCTGGGCAAAAACAGTACCACAGAGAGCTTTGCCCTTTCCAGAAGCTGAAAGGACCCAAACTGCTTTTCCCAATAGGCTCTTTACATGTACTATGGGGACTTTATGGTATATAGGGAGCTGGATTGGGTAGAACCGTCATGATTGATAGATCCTCTGGTATTGACTAACCAGGTGGCTTCTGCCAACTGCTTCTCCCAGTGCTTAAATGTTCTGCCATACATTGCTTTTAGCATAGTTTTTAACAATTAGATCGTTGTGGCATTGGTTGCGTGATGGGGAACATACTGCCCGCATTCTCCACCAAAAACTGTCACGAAGTTAACTAGATCAATTTATGCGTGTGACAGGGGACAGTAGGCCCCTGACCCCCGCAGTCCCACAAAAATGGGAAGGGAAAAAGGATTGGGAGATGGGAGCTAGGCTCAAGGAAGGAAAAAAAAAAACAAACAAACAAACAGCAGCAATGATCTATGGAGGAAAACTTATTTTACTAACTATGATATCAGAATGCAAGATAACAAAATATAATATAATATAATTGAAATTGAGACTAATAAGTCAAATAAAATAGGAGAGAGAGAGAGTTCTTGAGACCAAATTTCTTTTAGTGGGTTAGGATATTGCTATCAGTTATGCTGTTAAGTCAGTGGAGTGGCCTCCAGTGTTGCTTGTTGTATTTTGATTTTGTTTGTAAAATGGTTTAAAATGTGAAGATCTTACAAAAATGGTGTTCTTTTTCTTGGAATCCACACTGTTCCTGTATCCTCTTACAGCTTCTTTTTGAGGTATGTGGAAAGTGCAGTCCCGCAATGGGCTTGCTGTGGTGTTGAGACTAAGTTTAGCTGATGCCCTGGGGTTGCTGTAAGCTGCTCTGTTACATGTTTGTGCCCCTGTGTGCATGACCATGTTGTAACCTGGACTGGCAAACAGACCTTTGTAAGAAAGCGAGTGTTCCACGTGCCCCCTAGTCTAGCCCCTTTAAACCAGATCTTTTCAGAGAACCCTTTTAATAAGTGGTTGTAGTGCTGTCACTGTTAAGGTTGTGGCCTGGAACTAAGGGTAAGGGAAGAAGGCTCTAGTGGTTTGTTCTGTTTGTTTTTGTCAGGTCTCACTTGAATGTGATACAGAACTGTCTTAGTGCCACATAGTGGAACTGTGTTCAGTGATCTCCCTATGAGTATATTTTAGTGCCAGACTAGCTCCAGATGCTTTTGTTAATGAGAATAGTGCTTAGAAGCAGGAAGCTTGATTTCTCTGTGCCTTGCTCAGATGTTTTCACATGTGCCACAAAGTGGTTGCACAGCAGTGCCATTCTTATCTGAGCTAAAAAAAGAATAGACTTCCCAGTAAGTGCCATAGAACATCATGTCCCTAAAACCTTCATAAGATTAAAAAGACAGCAACAATTCTGGTTTTAAGCGAGGAAAATATTTATGAGAAGCTAGTTTCTTGACCATACATTGTTCAGTTTATTTACCTTACAGTACACTGCATGGTAAGTTTCACTTTTTGCTTGCTTTCTAGACTCTTTACTACTCAGTGTAGTATTTTACAGGCATTTGTTCACATACAGAATTCAGCAGTTTCTGTCAAGTAATTGTTTTTTTTCAGCGTAAGAAGTTGTTGCTGACTGCTTGTGTGCATGCTTCTAACCTACTGTAATTTGAAACAAAGAAGTGCTGGCTTAGAAAATCACAATTCAAGCTAGCAACTGGCATAAAGTAATCTACTTTTCTTTGCAATTGCAGTGAATCAGAAGTATGCTGTGGCTGGTCAATGCAGTCCAACTAGTAAGTGGGTATTAGTTACGTTTCAGTAATTCCGTAATCATTTGTCCAAATGCAAATTTGCTGCTTTTTGGCACTCTTTCTTTCCATTGTGTTTCCCCTTTGCAGGTCTTGGGAATAATCACTCCCTGCAAAGCAGGGCTCAGTAAAGAAATATTTTAAGAAAGAAGTTTCCAGACTTGATTTCAGGCAGTTGCACTATTCATGGACGTTTCAGAGTTGGCTGGCGGGATAGGATTGTAACAACACAATTCAAACAGATGATTATTACAGTTAAAGTGTTATGATAGTATCTGTGAAAATGTAACTAAGTCATCAAGGAACACGCAGAATTGAAGTGAACAGTTGCTCTGGCAGTAGAAACTAGTGATCATAAATCATCTAACAGCCTAAGTATAGGCAAAGCTGAGACTCTAAAAAGCATCCCAAGTGTGTCTAGTCTTTGTTTTCCCTTTCTACTCTCCTGTCACCTCCTTCATTATTGGTTGCTGAGGAGGTAGAATTCTTCCTCTGGGTTTGTTGTGACAACATGTTGGAGGATTTACAAAATGATTTTTGGTGTGAATCTTGTCACCTTGCTTGACAATTTTCATGCTACTTTATAATGTTCAGTAGGGTAATGTATTTGAGTGGTTCTCACTTTGGAGAACATGTGCCTCAAGGGATATGTAAAGGCAGGGGATGAAATAAAGTTTAAATGAAAGGTGCGGCAGCCTGACCGGTAGTGGCGGCTGTGGATCTGCACTACTGTCTTAATTCTTTGTATAAGTGTGTCATGTGAGCTGCTGAACGCTGGCAAATGCATCATTTGTGGTGGCATGTGATAAATAGTTTTTCTGCAAATCAATTTATTAAAATAATTCTGTCTAATTTGAGTAAAGTGCATTGAGTGAATGATTAAATAGTGGAAAATTCTGGGACAGTGCTAGGTTTTTTTTTAGTCAACATACTATGAGGAATGATGGCAATGCAATGCACTCGAGTTGTTCATGTTTAAACCCACAGCTCAAATTTCCCTTCTCTTAAGTTCTCTTAAGTTCCCTTTCTCTCTAAGCTCTCTCAATGAGAGGCTTTTTTTGTGATTTCCCCTTATGCCCAACACATCACACGTATGCTCTTCTTCTGTGGAGACAAATTACTGTGGATACCTAGTGTCACCTGCTGACTCTGTTCTGTATTAGGTAGAAATTGAAGGAGGGTTTTCTTCCGTAACAATATATAGGTCTTAGGTGAAGTTTGCATCTCCCTAATTCCATTAGGGGGGCAAGGGTGGGCATTTGAGAGATTATGACTGAAGATAGCAGTTAAGTTTGTGAAGGGTTACTGCTAGTTGTGCAAGGGCTCGGTGGGTACAGATTATGACACTTCTTGTTTGAGTAAAAGGAAATTGTGGATGTAGCATGAGAAGACAAATCAGAAATTAATCTGATTCTGTGTCATGGTTTGTATTTTCTCAGGAAACTGGAACTTTCAAGTCTCACAACTTTCAAATCTCATTTGCAGAGGAAATGATAATGTAGTGTTGAGAGATGGAGGAAATGAAAATTCTAGAAGGACACAAAATAGTTTGTTAAAAATTTGATGATAGTTTAAAAGTTATGGAAACCTACATCCTAGAAGTTTCACAAGCACAGAATGCCTTTTTATTATCTGCTTGAGAATTGGCTGACTTGTACAATAATGTTTAGCAAGAATAAGGTAATGAAAGTTATTTTGTAAATTCTGACTGAATTTAGAAATCATAACAGTAAAATAGATGGTGAGATTTTCATCTGCTCACTACGGTGTGTATAAAGTCAGCACCTGCCTATGAAGTTCTATTTGCAGGTATATCTTTTAAGGAATTTGCACAACTTCTTAAAATGTTATTTGTTTTGAAATGAGGAATGCTGTATTTGGAAGAGCTGTGGATATAGCCTTTTTCCTGCAACTGGTAGACAATTGATATCTTTTATTCTAAGAGGTATAAATTACAGGCCACCTCTAAAGGTTGAAGCTCCTATAACCATCATATAAACAAAATAAATACGAGCTCAATTAAGTTGTTAGTAATACTTCTGCACCTCCCTCAAACTCCTGCTCTAATCCGGCATGTTATAAAGGTCATTTCAACCATTGTTTTTATGTCTATTTAAAGTCTCTGTTGCTTTTTCCTGTTCATTTATGCTGTTTCAGTCTATCAAAAGTCACATAGCTGTAATTTTCTTAGCATTCAAGCACAGTGCTCTAGAAACATCACATGAAGTGAAAACCTTTGGTTGCTACCTGTGGAAATAATTACTGTACAGAAGGTAAGATGGATGATCTGAATTTGGATGGTCCTGCATGGAGCAGGAAGTTGGACTAAATGACCATAATGGGTCCTTTCCAACCTGGGGTATTCTGTGATTCTTTGTACATCTGGGAGCAGATGAATTTTTTTTACCTGGAATATTTTTTATCTTTCTTTCCCATTTAAGTTCTTCTTTTAAGTAAAAATTGAATGCACTATATTAAGATGTCAATAAATGGGGCACCTTTAGGACAGGAACTGCATGAGCTGTATAATCATTTATTCTGTAAATTTCTAGTCCCATATCCTTTAAGAGTAGAGAAACAAGTGACAAATCCAGCATCTCTGGAGGAACAGTGCATTCTGAGCCATAGGATTGCCTTCACGAACCCTGGCAAAATCCATCTTTGGGAGAAAGCTTGCAGATAGCTCAGTGATGCCTTTTCCCTCCTGCAAGTTCACTGATAATACTGTGCTTGATTTTATGGTTGTCTAACTGGAAAGATGATGTGCCAGAGTGAAGAGGAGGAAAATAATGAAATATGGTAGTTTACTCCTCTGCACAAGAATAAACTTCCTTGCCATCCAAGAATCTCACTGCCTTGCAATGCTTCTGCCTTCCATGTGTGTGTGAGTTTTTCAGAGGAAAGCAAAAGCAGTGTAGAGATGCTATGTTTTTGTCACTGTCCCCCCAGCCCACTGTCTGGTAGTTTCTTGATAGATTCTAAGATTTAAGACCATGAAAATGAAATTTACCTTTAAGTATTGTGAGGAGTAGAATGAAGGGCTATTCTAAAGGAATAGAAGGATGGAAATATTTTCTGTGTATGGAAATATGTGGGACTGCCTGTCTACACAATATATATATATATATTTTTTTTAGCTCCAGAAGGAGCATACTTCTGGATCCCCTTCTTTTTGCTTTCAAACAATTGCTTTCATGAGCAAGTTTAGGACCTAGCCGACCCTACTTTTAATATAGGCAAACACAATACTTTTGCTGTTATTTAGAAGAGAGCTGAAGATACACAATGACTGGGTAAGAATGAAATAACTCCTGGGAAACAAAATGCATAGCTAAAAATAAATTAATTGTGAAAAGTTCTGCAACAGATCCTTTTAAGTTTATGGCAGAGAATGAATCTGTATCCTAAAAAAGAATAAAGTCAGCAATTGTATGCACTTTTCATGACTGTCATCTAAAACCTGGCAAACAGACTATTTGTTGGCTTAGTAGATTAGACATGAGAGCTTCTGTAAATTAAAAACAAAAGCAGCTTTGGAATGTATTTCACTGTCTCAGTTGGAAAACAAAGATCTCTTTTCCCCCGCCCCTTCTTTTCCTTAGGATAATTAAAAATAAAAAAGTGTTCAGAGCCATATAAATAAAACAAGGACTGGGACAAAAAAAAGAGAGAAAATCTTCCTTCAAAGAGATGTCAGCAATCACAGTTTTCATTTGTCTGTGCCAAGAAATGTGCTTATGTGTAGGTCTGAATGTAGTTTATTCTTGACTATTTATGGAAGTTATGCTCTTAGAGACCTTAATATGTAATAAAAAAAAGGGAAAAATCCTTAATTACAATCTGTTTTAAATGATGCTTAACTTAAAAGCTATCAAACACCCCTTTAAGCATTACAGTATTCTAGTATCTTCCTTTTTATAGCATTTCTTACTGATACAAATATGTTAAAGTTTATGCTCTTATTACATAAGATTTTATCTTAATTTATTACAAGAAAGTATGAATACTTTATTCATGGGCAAAATATGTTACTTTAAATTTCTGAAAAGATCTTTGGCTACACAGCTGCTTCTCAAGTTTGGAACCTAAAAGACTAATAATCTATATTAAAGAACATGGAATAATCTTTAGGCTTAGTTCACTTAATAATCATTCAAGTGAAAGGAAAAGCATAAATCCAGCAATGCAGATGCCCGAGGACTGGCCAGAATTGTACCTTAACATGTTATACAATTAGTTACTTTAGTACTATGTGAATAATTTAAAACTGCTATACTTTCTATAACTAACTTTCAAGATACAAATTCTGATGAGGAGAACAACTTTTTAAAGATTTTCTTGCCTAAGTTGTACACAAGGTTTCGATCATATGGGATGCTTCTGTCAATGTTTGTTTTGTCTCTTTTATTTTGCGTTACTTCTTTCCAGTGTTTCTCCAGCCCTTTACCACTGTTCTTGTCTTTAGTTTGGGGCTAAGTCTTGTAAGACTTGGGTGGTAGGGGGATGGCCAGTGAAAGGAAGATTAAAGTGCCTTGGGAGCAGTTTGCTCAACTTCAGAAGCAACTCAAAATTACATTCTTTTTCCTGAAATTGCACTGGCATCTGCATAGGTTTTACATGTGGTACCATTCATTCATATCACTTGTTTAGAACTTCTCAGAGTGCAAAATAACCATGACATTAGACAGTATGAGGAATGCAGAATCAGTACTTGAATCTGCAGTTGGGAAATATCATAGTCAGTTCTGGCTAATTATCAGGCCAGCTATCAGGCATGTTCCATTCAAGACAGTGACTCTCAAATATTTTCTTGATTTTTTTTTTTTTAATTGATTGAATGTTGTTTTTGTTTTTTTTTTCCCTGTGAGCACTACAGTCTATATGTAGAAACTAATATAAATTTCCAGTTCTGGGCCAACTGGCAGATCCAAATACAAATATTACTAATTGGCCACTCAAGTCTTTTTAGCAGTTAATTCAGTTATAAACAATTCAGACCTTTCTATAATCAAAATAAGATCCATAGTTGGTTCATGTTTCACAGAATTATTTAATATTGGACAAATTTTCCGGGGGGGAGAATGAGATGGCCATAGATTCATAGAAAGGCTTGGGTTAGAAGGGACCTAAAGCCAACCCAGTTCTAACTCCCCCCCCCTACAGTGGACAGGGTTGCCCCCCAACAGCTCAGGCTTCCTAGGACCCCCTCCATCCTGACTTTGAACACCACCAGGGATGTGGCACCCACAGCTTCTCTGGCACAGCCTGTGCCTCACCAATCTCTGAGTTTGGCAGACAAAGTGTATCATAAAGCAGTTTACACACAAAAGGTGCACTTTTTCCTCCATTTCAGGCTTTTGCATGAAGCATTCTTGTGATTTATCCATGGTAGGCAGCTAAACTTGTGCACTTCCCTCCAGGAGGATGTAAAGGAGAACTGTAAAGGTAAAAGTGAGGAAACATATGGGTTGAGATGAAAACAGATGAATAAGTAGAGCAAAAGATGGGCATGCAAGCAGAGCAAAATAAGGAATTGACAGAATCATAGGGGTTGGAAGGGACCTCCAGAGATCATCGAGTCCAACCCCCTGCCAAAGCAGGTTCCCTACACCAGGTCACACAAGTAGGTGTCCAAGTAGGTCTTGAATATCTGAGAGAAAGAGGCTCCACAACCTGCTGGGCAGCCTGTTCCAGTGCTCCATCACCCCTACCATAAAGAAGTTCTTGTGCACATTTATGCGGAACATCCTATGTTCCAGTTTCTGGCCATTTCCCCTTGTCCTGTCTCCACACACTGCTGAAAACAGTCTGGCCTCACCACTCTGCCTCCCACACATTAGATGTTTATAGATCTGGATCAGGTCCCCTCTCAGTCTTCTTTTCTCAAGGCTAAACAGACCCAGTTCACTTAGCCTTTCTTCATAGGGGAGATGCTCAGGGCCCTTCACCATCTTTGTGGCCCTCCACTGGACTCTTTCTAAGAGATCCCTGCCTTTTTTGTACTGGGGAGCCCAGAACTGAACATAATACTCCAGATGAGGCCTTAACAGGGCAGAGTAGAGGAGGAGGATCGCCTCCCTCGACCTGCTGGCCACACTCTTTTTAATGCGCTCCAGAATGCCATTGGCCTTTTTGGCCACAAGGGCACACTGCTGGCTCATGGCCAACCTGTCATCTACCAGGACACCAGGTCTCCCTCCGCAGGGCTCCTCTTCAGCAGGTCATCCCCCAACCTGTACTGGTGCATGCAATTATTCCTCCCCAAATGCAAGGCTCTACACTTGCTTTTGTTAAACCTCACCTGGTTTCTTACTGCCCAGCTCTCCAGTCTGTTCAGGTCTTGCTGAATGGCAGCACAGCCTTCAGGTGTGTCAGCCAATCCTCCCAACTTCATAGTTGCTGAGGGTGGCCACTATCCCCTCATCAGGATCATTGATGAAGATGTTGAACAAGACCGGACACAGCACTGACCCCTGAGGAACACCACTAATTACAGGTCTCCAACTGCACCACCAATTATGACCCTCTGTGAATATCCTTTCCTCCTTTCACCCAGCTTTTATTGCTGAAGGTAGTGTCCTTAATGATATGGAATATCCTTTTGGTCATCTGGGGTCTGCTCTCTTGGCTATGTCTTCTCCCAGCCACTTATGTACATCCATCCTTCTTGCTGGCAAAGCAATGTGAGAAAATACTTTGTGTGTAAGCACTGCTCAGCATTAAATAAAACATCCATGTGTTACCAACATTATTTTCATCACAAATCCAAAGCATAGCAATATTAAGAAAATTAACTCAATCCCAGTACAAACCAGCATAAATATTCTATCAGCAACTTTGAAACTGAAAGAATGAGAGAAGGCTATCTGGGGAAAAATGTAAGTTCCTAACCCTGGCTGTTGATACAATGAACCAAATATTCAATAAAAATCAGTTGTTTTCACTTAAAATTATGCACATGTATGCTTGTACTCTGTTACCATTTTTGCAAGCAAGTACTTTGTGATACAATCACTGAAATGGGTGGTTGCAAGAAATTATGCATGTGTTTCAGCTCTGCATTGCTGCATGGTGAAACATGGAGCTCTGTCAATATGGATCCCATGGCATTCCTTATAGATGCCAAGGTGTTTCAACCTGGTATTCCAACTGGATTTAGAAGTTGAATGCATTTGCTTGTTGGCACACTGTTCTTTCTATTTACCAGTTTTAAACTGTTCTCTATTGTATTAGCTGCATTCCAGTTTATGATATTTAAATTTTGGGGATCATTAGGCTCTGATCCATTCAGGGACTATCAGTTCCTCTTTGGTGTCTGAATGATACTTCATACCTGTTTGGCTTCAGTTCCAAATTCCTCTTTAGTCTCTGTAGCATTGTGTTGCTGATCACTATTTGTTCTCACTGTTTATTATAGTTCATAGAGGCCAAGTGGAAATCACAGCCCAGCAATGCTAGGATCGTAATAAGCACATATTTGTTTGCTTATAAATTTCTAACCATGGTGGTGTCATGCTAATGGCTAACTAAGCTCCATCATGCTTCTCTCTCATTATTTGTCCCTATAGGAATGGGGGAGAAAACATGAAAAAAAGTTTAAGTTGAGATAAGGACCAAAAGGTCACTCACTGATTACTGTCACAAGCAAAAGACTCAACACAGGAAGATGAGCAATGTGCAGTAAATTACACTAATGACATACTAGAGCAGTAAGAACTAAAAGCAATTAAAATATCTCCCTCAGCCATCCTCTCCTAATTTCTCCCCCCTCCCCAACCTCCCCCCTCAAGCAGTCCAGGTGAATGGGGGCTTTTGTCAGCTCATTGTGGTTCATCTCTGCTGCTCCTCCATGGTCACTATCTACCCATCCTCCACATCGGGTCCCTCCCACAGCATGCCATCCTTCCCAAACTTATCCTGCATAGGCTTTCCACAGGCTGCAGCCCCAGCCCTCTTGCACTTTCTGCACTTTGCAGGGACAGCTAGCAAAGTGTCAGGGATGCACAATCCCTTCCATAATAATTTGTTTCCTCTGTGCTGTGAATATGGGAATTGAATGAAAGGCATAGTGTACAGAAAGATCAGGCATGTAAAGAGAGGCAGGCTTGGTAAGGCCTGCTCATTACATAAATAGAGGTAAGGTGGTAGGCCAATCAGCAGTATACTCAGGTTTCTGTGCCTTAAACATGCACAGTTTTACACAGTTCTCTTGGACGCTGGATCTCACTCTTACTTTCTACTTAGTGAGATTCTTCAGTCTAGATTCTTCAGCTTAATGTCATCTGTGGTTACTTCTTATTGTCTCTTGTGTATCTGTCACGGCGTTAACTAGATCAATCTATGCCCATGACAGGGTTCCAGGTACCTGGAACTGGAGCATTAACACTTTAATTCCAGCACACTACGTGATGTGTTGATGTGGAATACTGAAAACCAAAAAACATAAAACCATGACATTCCACCCCTTATTCCACATCACTACATCATGCTTAATATATATATACATATATACAAACAAAAAATGATTAAAATGCGTTACACACATGTCTATATGCATATACATAGAATTACTGTCCTCACTCCCCCAGCATCAAATTCCCTTATGGTACACATTGAACATCCCCGTTTTTCTGCATCACCCACCAAATGGACCCTGGTCCCTGGGCAAAAACAGTACCATGGAGAGGTTTGCCTTTTCCAGAAGCTGGAAGAACCCAAACTGCTTTACCCAACATACTCTTTACATGTACTACAGGGACTTTATCTCACTTTATGGTGTGTAGGGAGCTGGATTGGGTAGAACCGTCATGATTGATAGATCCTCTGGTATTGATTAACCAGGTGGCTTCTGCCAAATGCTCCTCCCAGTGCTTAAATGTTCTGCCACACATTGCTTTTAGCATAGTTTTTAACAACCCATTGTATCGTTCAATTTTACCAGAGCCTGGTGCATGGTAGGGAATATGGTAAATCCACTCAATGCCATGATCTTTGGCCAAGTACTTACAAGAGAATTCTTGAAATGAGTCCCGTTATCTGACTCAATTCTTTGTGGGGTGCCATGTTGCCACAGGACTTGTTTCTCAAGACCCAATATGATGTTTCGGGTGGTAGTATGGGGTACTACATATGTTTCAAGCCACCCCGTGGTTGCCTCCACTGTGGTAAGCACATAACATTAACCACTGCAAGATTGTGGCAAGGTGATATAATCAACCTGCCATGCCTCCCCATATTTATACTTTTGCCATCATCCTCCCTCCCAGAGTTGTTTCATCCTCTTGGCTTGTTTGATTATGGCACATGTTTTACAGTCATGAATAACCATGTGCGATAGCATCCATAGTTAAGTCCACCCCTCAGTCTCTAGCCCGTTTGTACATTGCATCTCTTCCTTGATGGCCCAAGGTCTCATGGGCCTACTGAGCTAGAAATAATTCACCTTTGTTCTGCCAGTCCAGGTCTATTTGAGCCACCTCAGTTTTGGCAGCTCGGCCCACCTGATGCTTATTTTGCTGTTCTTCAGTAGCCCAACTCTTGGGCACATGATGCATCTACATGGCGTACCTTCACGACCATATTCTTTATTCAGGTAGCAATATCTTTCCCCAGTTTAGCAGCCCAAATAGGTTTACCCCTCCGCTGCCAGTTATTTTGCTCCCACTGCTGTAACCACCCCCACAAGGCATTTGCCACCATCCATGAGTCAGTGTAAAGATAAAGCATTGGCCACCTCTCCCGTTCAGCAACTTCTAAGGCCAGTTGGACAGCCTTTACCTCTGCAAATTGGCTTAATTCTCCTTTCCCACAACACGACACGATCCATCTGTAAACAGGGCATATTTTTTTTCATTTTCTGGTAATTCATTGTATGATGGGGCCTCTTTAGCTCGTGATACTTCTTCTCCTGGTGATGTTCCAAACTTTTGCCTTCAGGCCAGTCCATGATGACCTCTAGGATTCCTGGACGGCTGAGATTCCCCATCCGTGCTCGTTGCATAATCATTGCAATCCACTTACTCAAAGTGGCATTGGTTGCATGATGGGTTGAGGGAATCTTTTCTTTGAACATCCAGTTCAGCACTGACAGTCGAGGTGCCAGAAGGACCTGTATTTCAGTACCGACTACTTCAGAAGCAGCCCGAAGCCCCTCATATGCGGCTAAGCTCTCCTTTTCAGTTGGAGTGTAGCCCCCTTCAGACCCCTTATATGCTCTACTCCAAAATCCCAGGGGTCAGCCTTGGGTCTCTCCTGAGGCTCTTTGCCACAAACTCCAAGTGGGACCTTTCTCTCCATCAGCAGTGTAGAGGATGTTCCTTATACCCTGTCCTGTCCGTACTGGCCCTAAGGCCATGGCACAGGCTATCTCCTGTTTAATCTGTTCAAAAACCTGCTGCTGCTCGGGGCCCCATGTAAACTCATTCTTCATTCGCGTCACATGATAAAGGGGGCTTACAATGAAGCTATAGTTTGGAACATGCATTCTCCAAAAGCCCATTACACCCAGAAAAGATTGTGTTTCTGTCTTACTAGTAGATGGAGACATAGCAGTGATTTTGTTGATCACATCTGTCAGGATTTGAAGACGGCCATCTTGCCACTTTATACCTAGGAACTGAATCTCCTGAGCAGGTCCTTTCACTTAGCTTAATAGAAAAACCAGCACGCAGAAGAATTTCGATTATTAGCTCTCCTTTTGTGAAGACTTCTTCTGCTGTATTGCCCCACACAGTGATACCATCAATATACTGCAGGTGCTCAGGAGCACTGCCCTGTTCCAATACAGTTTGGATCAACCCATGGCAAATGGTTGGGCTGTGTTTCCACCCCTGGGGCAAGCGGTTCCAAGTATACTGAACACCCCTCCAGGTGAAAGCAAACTGTGGCTTACATTCTTTGGCCACAGGAATGGAGAAAAAAGCATTAGCAATGTCAGTCATTTGGCTGCTTTTGACTCCAGTTCATACTGGAGTTCTAACATGCCCGGCACAGCAGCACTCAGTGGAGGTGTGACTTCATTCAGGCCACGGTAGTCCACTGTCAGCCTCCATTCTCCGCTGGCTTTAGGCACTGGCCATATGGGGCTGTTAAAAGGCGAGTGAGTTTTGCTGATCACTCCCTGACTCTCTGACTCTCTAGCTGATGAATCACCTTATGAATAGGGAGCAAGGAATCCCTGTTGGTGCGGTACTGCCGTCTGTGCACTGTTTTTGTAGCAATTGGTACCTGTTGCTCTTTCACTCGTAGCAACCCCACAACAGACGGATCTTCTGTCAGGCCAGGCAAAACAGACAGCTGTTTAATGTTGTCTGTGTCTACAGCAGCTATTCCAAAGGCCCAGTGACACCCCTTAGGATCATTCAAATGCCCCCTTCTGAGATAATCAATACCTAGTATACATGGAGCCCCTGGACCAGTCACAATAGGGTGTTTTTGCCAGTCCTTCCCAGTGAAGTTTATCTCGGCCTCCAACACAGTCAATTCTTGGGAGCCCCCAGTCACCCCAAAGATACGGATTGATTCTGTCCCCTCATGACTTGAGGGCATCAGAGTACACTGTGCACCGGTATCCACCAGTGCCTTGTATTTCAGTGGTTCTGATGTGCCAGGCCATCGAATCCACACAGTCCAATAAACTCTATTATCCCTTTTCCCCCCTGACTGAGGGTAGGGCCTCTCTATTCATTACCTGTAGTAACCGGAGCAACTGTGCTGGTGGTTGATCTGCTTTGTAATTCTCTCACTTGTGCTCATAGTACGGGAGTAGCTTGGTCATGCCACTTCCTCATGTCTTCTCCATGGTCATGTAAGTAATGCCACAAGGCAATTTGTGATGTAGGATTACTTACCGGAGCCGGGAAGCGTTTGCCTTTAACAGCAGAGATTTTTGATGGTGCATGTGAGAAGGAGGGTTCATCATCTTTAATTAGTTGGATTCGCATCATTTTGATCAGCTCCTTCATCAGACTCTTCTGATCATCCTGATCTTCATCAAGCATTTCTGATACTACTACAGGTTTGTCACGATTAATCAGTAAAGACACTTGCTCTTGCACTTCATTCCGTTGGTCCGTTAGTTGTGAGATGGTGGAAATGGAAGCATGAGTTAGGGGTAGCTGTTGTTCATAGCTTTGGAGCGTAAGAATCAATTCAAAAACTGAGGGTCTTTCAAGGTCAAGTTTTCCAGCACAAAAACCTGAACTACTGATAATGCTCCCTAACGAAGCTTTCTAAGAGCAGAGAGGGAGATTTGTTCGAAAAGCTAAAAAGCAGCTATGCCCTCATTCTCCACCAAAATCTGTCACAGCGTTAACTAGATCAATCTATGCCCGTGACAGGGGGCAGTAGGCCCCTGTCCCCTCACCTTCTCCCCGGCCCCACAAAATGGGAAGGAAAGAAGGGGGGGAAAAAAAAACAAACAGCAGCAACAATCTATGGAGGAAAAAAGGGTTGTGAATGTCCCCCTGGAACATTTGAGAGGAAAGTTTTGCTGCTATTGTGGAAATCTCAGTAGCTTGACTAGACTATTTGCTTCTCTTTGGAAATGCTAACAGATAGTAGAACAGACTGTGGACTTGCTGAGGGCTTTTCTTCAGGACTGAACTGTGTTGTTTTTTCTAAGATAAAAATATTTGAGAGCTTTACAGTGCAACAAACTTCTCTTCAGAACTGCATAAATATGTGTTTGTGTGTTTGTCCAGAAATGGAGAAAGAGATGAGATCTCAAGACACATTATAAGTCTCTTGCTCATGTATGTTTGAACAGCAAATGCTGGCCTAACTCTTGAACAGCAAAGGTACAAATCCCTCAGTAGTTCCCAAGTGTCCCTAATTGGCCCTTATTGGTCCTTTTACAGATGAAGAGAAGCTGTTTCCAGACACACAGTTGATTTTAATGATAACTTTTAGGCATTCAGAGCAAGCTTTTAATGTATGTTTCTACAAGGCCAATTGTGGCCTCCTTGGCTCATATGCCACAGAGCTTTGGCACAGTTTTACACCTCTATTTAAACATTGTTTTATAGGCTGAACTCTAAATTCTCATTGTCTGAACTGTCAGGATGGTGAAGGTGATTAGCAAGCTGCTTAGATTGAAAAGTGGCCTATTTTAGGTACACTGATTCTCTGCCAAGAGTTTTTGTGTTGGCGTTTTTTTTGTGTTTTGTGTGTGTGTGTGTGTGTTTTGATTTGTTGTTCTTTTTTGTCTCTTCATTATTTTCTAAATGGACTGCAACATCTTACTCTGGTGATTAAAACTATGTCAAATTGCACATC
Organism: Perdix hodgsoniae; assembly: GCA_035772895.1. Taxonomy (NCBI): domain Eukaryota; kingdom Metazoa; phylum Chordata; class Aves; order Galliformes; family Phasianidae; genus Perdix; species Perdix hodgsoniae. Next base: position 32,224,697 of record JAPSGF010000001.1, read on the forward strand.
ACTGCCCAAATCTTTCAGAATTGATTATTAATAGAGTTTTGGAACAAATAAAGCTGCGTTAATTAGTGCATCTGTAATCAGTGATAATCAACTCTATTCATCTATAACAAACATCTTTGCCGATCCCAGTGTAATATAAAGTAGAAGTGGCAGCAGTTGTATATTAATACAATTGGCATGAGCTTTGTTTTAGCATACATTCAGTACTTTGTGATCTTTTTTTACTTGCTTCGTATGTTTAATCATATTTCATTATCTGTCTGTAAAGTTTGTTGTATACAGTCTTTGTAACTTTTACTGCTGTGGCAGAGGATCTACTACTATAAGTCAAGAATGATTTATTGATCTGAACCACAGCTTAGATCTTCATCTCACAAATCGTTGTATCTCTGTTAGCCTTATTCACATTGCTGCATCTTTTGGTATTTCACATTCTTATCTGTATGTATTTCTGACATAACATATTAGGATAAAGAAATGTTATGGTCTGATATCACAGAACACAGACCGAAATACTGCCTCAGTCATAGGTTCTTTGTAAGATATCCAGGTGCTACAGATGTGTGTTAAAGGTATTTCTCAGAAAGATATCAAATAGTTCTAAGTGGTATGAAAATAATTTTTTTTTCATGATGTACAAAGTTTAAGAGCTATGACCAAAACAGGGTCAGGAACCTTGTTATTCTCAAAGCTGTCAGCACTGATTATGGCCAGAGATCTATCTTACCTAGCATTCTTTATCCAACAGTAGAGATAAGCCTCAGCATTGTATAAGATCAGGGAATATATATGATATATCTAACCCAACTTTTTTCTAGCTCCTGTTTTTCAACTCAGAATACCTGGGCCTCATGTTTTGTATTTAATAATTTGCAGTGTATTTTTTGAAGCATGAGGTACTGGAGCGCCCTTGCTTGAAAAGCATTCAAATCATCTAGCATATATTTTATGAAGAACCTTCATAGCTTTTTTTTTTTTTTTTTTTTGGAAGTCTTCCTTACTTGTATTAGGAAGAAATGAACACCTGGTTCCAATCTACTTTTCCATTCATCTCCATCTTCTGTGTGACCTGCATTTAGGTAATGGAAGGCTGCAATTAGGTGCCACCTAGCCTTCTCTTCAGGCTAGATAAACACTTCTCCCTCAGCCACTTCTTACAGATCATTTGCTCTAGCTCCTAATCATCTTAGAGACCTTATTCTGGACTCAGGAGGAAAACTTTGAATCCATGTTTGATCTACTGGTTCACCCATTTCTTTTTATAAACTGCTAAAATTCTTCATACCTGCTGTTGTAAACAAGTATAGAACAAGCCTTGAATCCTCCTGGATTTTCTACGGAAACTGACTGAACTGTGTCCTCAGCAGAACAGAATGCAGCTTTAGCTGGTTGTGGCTTTCAGTCAGCTACCAGAGGAGTAAGTTTTGAATTGAAATGCAACTGGAAAACATTTCTAATTAGCTCACTACCTGCCTACTGGCTTGATTTTGTTATTTTCTTTAAATTGTATTGGGGATATGCCAAAACATCTGTACAGTTTTATTTGAAATTGAAAAGCTTTATTAGTTTTGTGTCAAGGACCTTCTGTACTCACTTTTCTGTAACACTCAAGCCACTGAGCACTAGTCACGTGAATCCTGATAGAAAGCAAATGTTAACTTTTCATGCTTGAGTACCTACTGACAGCTAACATTGAGCTTGTAAGCATGTGTATTTGCACTGAAAGTGGTACCTGCTTTATGAGAAGGAACACTGCTTAACGTTGTAAGGTAATGGTCCTCAGATCTTCTTGCCAGAATATAAGAATGAAGACTATAAATAAGATCAGAATTATACCCCTTCTTAGCTGTGACTATTCAGTACAGAGTGTGATGACCATGATTGTGACAGAAACTCACTGGCTAATACAGTCAGTGCTCTCTGAGTATATATAATACATATATAATATGTTTGAAGGGAAAGAAAAGTTTCCCTAGAGCCTTCTTGCCAGACTCCCAGCACAGAAGCTGTTAACATAATCTCTGTCAACCGGAACAGGCTTTCACCAGCCTGAGAACAGAGCTCTCTTATCCCTGTGCTCTGTTCCAAAGACAGCCTACTCTGAAGCCATGACCTGGACCAGATCTTATTTGTTCCAATCCGGTTTATGGGAACCTAGCTCAGCACTTCTTGAAATAACAAAACTTTTGTGTGTCTTTGATAATTCAACTTACTTTCCAAGCGATAAATGAAAAATAAATCAGTATATACAATCTTACTGGAATTAGTCAATTTTTTATGTGGTATGGGATGGAGAACTATTATAGAAATGTGACTGTGTATCACAGCTGTGAGATGGGTGAACACCCTGTGAAACAATAGAAAAGGCTACCAGGCAGATTTCCCATCAGTCTTCAACACTTTGTTCTGATTTGGTGCCCTGAAGCATGTAAAATCTAGATATTTCCAGCTTGCTTTGACTATCATTCTGTACCTAGAAGTTCTTCAGAGGAGACAAAACTGAGTAGCTGGATGACTGATTTCTTCTCTCTTTTTGCCATCACTGTCTTCTTAGGGGTGGGTGCTGTGGTGGAGGTAAAGGAAGGGAGAGACTGTAACCTCATGCCTCTTTAGCCTTCTTGGACACACACGGGTTCCAGACCCCCTGTGACTTAGTTACCAGGGAAGGGAAATTCAGGCACACAGTTCACATAGAAGCTGACCTCACCCCTCCTCCCAGTGTCTTACTTCTTCCTGCTGCTTATTTCTCAATCAAGATGCATAGTTCCATGTATAATTCCCCCAACATTAGGGTTTTTACTAGACTACATATTAGGAATTTTGTGTTTGTTTGCTAACATGGAAAATCTGGAGAGCGTAGTTTTGATTTCAATGACAGTCTATCAGCAGATGGTTTGTGTATATTACACAGCAATCAGGTACCTTGTAAGCATGCTTTGTGGTCTCTTCAGATTGCCAGAATTGTGAAAGAAAACAGTAGCACTAGCCCAAGTCTGCCATTTTTGTTCTTTTCCTCCCAACTGAAGCCACAAAGGCATTTTGCACGCATGCTCTTTTAATAAGTTTCACAGATAATTGCAGAGAATTTGCTCTAGCCTCTTTAAAACCTTAGCGACTGAAGACTTTTTCAAGTTGCAGGCGGTTACTCAACTAACATTGGGACCACGTGTGAGTGCTTTCATACATGTAAGTGTTCTGAACACGTAACTGTTCTGCCTTTGACATAGATGTCGAATCATGGCCTTATTATCTGGCCATTTTCTAGCTACAGCTAAATTTAATTTGTTACTTTCACATGAGGCATTAGGTTTGCTGTTGTCATTTCTTGATGGAGTACAGCTCTGTCTATGGATTTAAAGCTGAAAAAAAAAATATCGTAATCTCTACTGCTGCATGTAAAATATTGCTTCCTAAATCCAAGTGTAGCCAAGTGTACTGTTAAGTTATTTAGAAGGTTCTTAAATTATTTCTACTTCAAAAAATATCTTTATATGTTCCATTTTGTTAGGTTAATACAAAATTGCTTTCTTGGCTTGACATTGATATAAATATGTTTTTTCTTTTTCTTCTTACCCCTCTTTACAGAGAGGACAATAAATTTTGTTGCTTGATATTTAGAACAGATACTAACTTTGAATAGAACGTTGTTTCCTAGCCAGATCAGTAGCTACCTAATTTTTTTCCAGTATTAGCTCAGGACTGGCAACAATACAGCAGCAAAAGAAGAAAAAGTTTGAGTAGCTTTGGAGATTGCTTAGATTTAATCCAATAGCAATCACTGTTAATTTCTTTTTTATATGACATCTCCTCTCTCCTCTAACTATTTGTGGACGTCAGCCCTTAATCTTATTTTGATAAGAATGGCAGAAATAAATCCCTTCTGATAGCCTTTATTTCTTACTAGTTCTAAATAAGGACGTTCCTAGTGTGCATTAATCTTGCTTGGAGATGCTTATTCAGCTGGTCTCAAAGAAGCCAAGTGTTCTTATATTGCCTGCTATCAGTTTGGCTCTTCTGCATTGCTAGTCAGTTTTGTCAGAATGTCCACTGTTTGCACCAATTCAAACCACGAAAATTCTCCATTCAAACTTTTTTTTTTTTTCCACAAGACTAGAGAATTACCTTCATTTTGTTTTATTGAATCTTATCTAAGAGAACAAAAGTAGCAAATGTCATTTACATATTCATTTACCACAAGTGAGATGAATACCTTGATTTCTTTGTTCTCCTTTCTTTCTGAAAAATTTAGCATTTTGCACACACCATCCCCCCGCCCATGTTTTTTATCCTTGTTTAAGTTGCCAGGCCAAATGAGGAAACAATTACAGGATGCTGGCTTTAAAAGTGTCTGGCTTTGCCAAATAAGTTTATCTTTTTTTTTTCTTTTCTTTTTTTCACTGTGGCTTAAAACATGCTAAATTCAAAGCCAAGTTACTAACCTAAAACTCATGGTAACTTCAATTTTTTTGCATTGGGCTTACAATAAACTTCAAGAGTATTTCCACAGTCCCTTTGCCAGTGATTAGTTTGGAAGATAGTATGTTTTGAATTTGCTGAGAGATCTACTGCTCTTAGCTTAGTTTTAGTACTTTTAAAAAGCAATCAATAATGCCCGTTTTGTAATAAGCAAAATTTATGAACTGACAGGCAAAATGTAATTATAGTGGGTATTCTGTACAAGAAAAAAGAGGTGATCTTAAAACCATCTCAGCATTCTGTTTGCACTCATTTTCATTCATATAAATGATTAAGTGGTTCTGTGCTGAAACATTTTTCTCTTAAGGCTTAACATGGGTCTGGAAAAGTTGTTGCCAAAGATTTTTATAATGAAGTCAATGACCATTTGCATTACCTTTCTACAGACTAAATTTTTCACAATATTATTTTTAATGTCTTAGGGCCTAGCTTTGATATCTGTTATTTTTTATCTGTGGGGGCTGTACTCAAAAAAATGTGTGAATTCATGACAAAAGTGAAGACTGCATCAAAAACTGGATAGGTTTGCAATTAATGAAACTGATTCCCTCTGCCTTTCCTCTGCTGAGAAATGGCTCTTTCCTGAGTGAACCACTGTAAGAACATTCCAAAAACATGAGATAATGAAGAAGAAAAAGAAAAGAATTTCCTGCTTTGAAATGATTTTGTCTTATAGAGTCTGATCCAAAATTCACTGAGACTTGTGAAAAAATATCTACTGAGTTCAGTAGGCTTTGGAACAATCTCAGAAATGGAGATGTTAATTTAGTTTCCATTGAAAGCTGGGTCAAAACTATGTCTGTCATTTAGCAGTGTGTTGAAATGATATGTAGTTAAATAAATATTGTCTATTAATGATCAGAAATTACAAGGGATTTTAGTACAAACTAAATTTGAGATAGACACATTTTGACATGCATCCTAACTGTTCTTCCTACTTTTGATTATACATGTTTCTTTATCAGTAGTTTTGGCTGTGCAAATTCTTATTTGATGATCTACCATTCTATGTATTAGAAACAAACAAAACCAAAATCAACATGAAATAAACCTTGGCATCTTTAAGTCTTAATGTCTTCATGTGTTTATATAAATATGCATCTAACCAGTGTAGGTCAGATCATCAGATGGGACCTCCAACTGTGCCTAATATGTAATATTAGTGTTTTAACTGGTATGGAGTACTGATATAGGAGCTACAATTCCATAATGTATCCTGCCAACTCTGCAACACAAAGCACAAAGGACATTTCTTGCAGCACTGATCAGTTTATCCTAAGATATAACAAAATAATTTGCCAGGTCTGAAATTGGAGTAAGTGAAAACCTGCAAGTGTGCTAGTCTTACTGGAAAAATGGATCAACTCTTCTAGAAGAGAAAAACCCTCACTATGGTTTTCTTCAGTAATAAACTCAAATTGAGAGATCTGTGCACAATCCATAAAGCCCCACTGATCTTTGTGGGACAGTATGTGGGTAAAGAGATCAGTTGGCACAAATTTAGAATTCTTAATACTGGGGCCTAAACCTTACAGTTGGAGAGGATGCAAGGAGAAGATGAAAGGAGAAATCTGAGCCTGCTCTCAGATACGCTTCCCAGTGTGGCAGAATAGCACAATGACAGTTATTGTTAGGCTAGATGCAAATTCCAGCTACAAACATTACATCAGTTTTCTTACAGGATTAAAAAAAGAAGCCTTCCAGATACCCATATTTCATTTGTAGGAAGTAAAATAATGATGCTGTTAGCTACTGGGGTAGAAGATAATTTATATACTGTGTATGAGTCCTTTTTGGTTAAATCAAGCTTGGAAGATATTTGAATGGATTTGACTTGTGAGACAGCAAGTAGCACATATTTTATAAGGTTATTTCATGTTAGAAAATGTTATCACAGTTTTAGTAACTATTTTGCAACCAAGTGGATTATCTGAAATTGGTACTAGTTGCCAGATCTCACACTGTTTAGTTTTTTCTGCAAAGAAAGAAATAAAGAGAAAAAAAGGACAGAACCGAGCCCTAAACCTTAGTCAAGTTTCAACGGGCTTATCAACTTAGAAGAAAAAGCTACAATCCAGAGTTAAATTTCTTGACAAAATGTTATGGCAAGCTGACCTGCGTGTCAACCTCCATTTAATAGAGAAGCTTGCTGATTTAAGCCCTCATTTGTATGGGAATGTGGTGCTATATTATCTGTATATCCATGTATTAGTGTGGGCTGCAGATGTGTTTGTCTAAGCCCGGAACAATGGTCTACATATTTGAGCTTTGCTCTTTTCGTGGTATCTATCTGACAGGAGGTTCACTTATCTTCAAAATAGACTGATTGGCAACTCTGCAAGCCTTATTTTCTTGTCATTAAAAAAAAAAAAAAAAAAAAAAAAAAAAAAGAGACATATTTTGACTCCTCCTTGTCTAAATTCACTGGGAATTAGGGAATTATCTACATGTTTGTTGGCTGCTTTCAATCTCTAGATGCTTCCAGGGATGTGAACCACACCACGCATATACATTTGGGGGTTGGAACAAGATCATCTGTAATGTCATTTCCAATTCAAGCCCTTCTATGATCCTACAGTGAAGTTGCAAGATTTTTGAAGGAGTCCCTGTCTTGTTTTCTGTGTTGGAATAGAGTTAATGCAGTAAGACTAATGCATTAAAGTTATCCTGAGGTAGGATAATTCTTAACTGCAGCTTCTTCTCAAACAATGGAGTCTCTTTGTGTCAGTGTCAGAAGAGTGATGGTTATAAATGTAATGGACAATTAAGAATGCAAGGCAGATCCACAAATAAGTGTTTATTGTACAAGAAACCGTTTTGTGTGGTAGAAAGGAGAGGGTAATCAGTATTTCCAGTGAACCCATTTTCCACTCTGGAAATCTGAATTCTGCTCTTTGTGTCTTGCAGCCCATATTTTCTCAGCGGGAAACCTTTGTTTGGGTCTATGTTTGGGTTACTGAACTTTGTAACATAACTGCAATTTGATGACACTTAACTGTGATAGAGGAAACAGTATAGCTTTCAAATCTTTCCTTAAAAGAAGAAAAAAAAAAAAAGAAAAAGGACATTTTTCAACATTTAAGTGATTAGAACCTGACATTTTTTGTTATTGTTTTCAGACCCAAATGACAGGATAAAGAAACATACAAGGAAGTAAAATGAAAATTCAGAACAGATGTTAGGAGACATTTTTTGTGCTGAACGTGCAGAGTGGTCAACCAGGTAAAGCAAAAGCGCTTTCCCATTTAGGAAATAATTAGATGGGCCATCATGGACAAAACAGCTTTGCCAATTTCCTTTCTCTCTAATTTTCTTACGTTCTTATCATACTCCAGTTACTTTCCAGTTTTCTCTGACTAGAAGCTTCATCATCATCTGGATGTGAACCTAGTTTGTAGAGAAATGAATGAACCATTAACTGCTAAGTGAACACCTATTTAGTGGATATTCTGTTAATGTTATATTATGCTGTTGTGTTCAAGGTCTAACAGCATATCCATTTTGAAGCTCAGACTGTTTCTGAAAGTTTTTGTCACAGTTACAAAATTGTATGTAAGAAAAAATAAGTGACAGAAGACACAATGTTTTTATCATCCTGAAGAGTATAATTGTTTTGAAGTGACAAAAAATATTATACGGGAATGAGTTTAGGAGATAAGAAAAAAAGAATTGGAGAAAACCAAACAACCAACAAAAAAAGGTGAATGTGATTCTGAGATCTTTGCTTTCACTGAGGTGTCGCTCCCAGATCTGATTTAGCTTTCCTATGGAATCTTGCTGCAATGCCTTATCTTTCATCTTCATAAAATATTTTTTTCTCAGGGGAATGAGAGAGTAAAATTCTAATTATTTGTGGCACTAATGATTGACCTCTCCAGGTATCAGTCATTTCCATCATTTGTTGATCTATTACAAGTTTGTATGTTAGATCAATTTGAGAGTGGTAGATAAGCTCCACTGAGGACAATGTCAATACTCAAATCTAGAAACTAAAAGGCTTTGGTTTGTAATAATTTTTTCCTGTAGCTGTTAAGTGAGACTTGCTGAGTGACTAGCTACAGCAGCAGGCCATGTTTGCAAGCCAATGATTTATACTATGCAAAAAATAGGACTGGTCATTGCCCTCCCCACCATGAACTCTCTTAGTTTCAGTGCTTAACGTTGTCACCAATATTCTCAATGTAAACTATTTGTGTGATGTGTGATTTGTGTAAATGGTTTGGTGCGGTTGCTTCTGGCTTGCTCCTTACATATGGATTTCCAGCATTAGTAATAAAAAACTGAAAATGTCTCAACAATTGTTAATTTAAAGTTACTAATTTTGATATTTAACAAGATCAATAGTGGTGAAAGATAGCAGCTTTGAGAAGCATTGTTCACTGAAAGGAACAATCTTACATTTTTCAAGGAATTCAGCCTTCCATTACATAAAATGCCCAAGGAACTAAAGCTAATTATTAATGACACCTGGATGCAAGGTCAGTCTCAGCACAGCAAGTGCAATTTTGTTGTCTTTGAAAATGACAGAGAACTTGCTTAAGGTAAAGATAGCTAGAGAACTGGAAATTAAAGGTGATAGTTTGCCATCATTTCTGTATTTTCCCCCACTGTAATCCTCTCACCACCACTTCATAGTGTGCACAGTGATATAAATTAATTCTAGAACATCAACCTTGAATTGGAATTTCTTGATTTTTTTTTTTCTTTTTGCTTCTGTGTGTGACACCACACTCTATTTTTTGTAGGACTAATTATTTGATGTGGTAAGTGAAGGAATGGTGTCCAGCAACAGGAAATTTTGTACTGACCAATGTCAAAGATTACCCATCTAAAAAGTCTCACTGTTCCTTTTTGCAGAGGTCAGGAAATCTTGACATAAATCTGAAGGTTTTTTTTTTCCTGACATAAAGAGGATAATTTTTTGCTGGAATTTTCTGTGCTTCAAAGTCCAGAAGAATGGAATGTATTATGTTTGTGTATAAATGTGGTATCTACTACTTTATATAAGGTGTGCGTGTGTGTATACATGTATACCATTGGTATAAGTGTATATGTGAGTCTTTCTTCTGAATATCAGCCTTTTCAATATGCCTTTTCTGTGGATGGAAGATTTAATGGAACTTGTGTGGTTGAGATGATTAACCACACTAACCACCACAGTCTGACCATAGAAGGAAAGAGCTACTGCTCCATTCTTAAATCATGAATATCTAGTATTGAATGTGAAGATATATGAACAAGTTTGTGAAAATACAATGACTGATTCCTAGTATTCTCTCACACCACATTTACATGGAATTCATCGCAATTCTGCCTAATATACTGTCATTCAGGACAAATTCTATATGCTGTATTGTTATTTGGCTTTCTATTCACGTTTCTTAGGCCATGTTCTTGTGTGCAGAGCTGTTGTTTCACCAAAAGTTTAAGTGTGCTCTGCAGCCTGTTTTGTCTTTACACTACACATATGCATACAGACTGACTACTTTGAAAGTCCGTAGAGGATCTCACGCAATAGAAAAATCTGTTAAATTCGTCACCTCTGCAATACTGAAAATATACATTTCCTGCTCTGTCTTGCTATTTTTTTCCATAACCATATTCCATGGTAATATTAACTAGATGGACTATCAATTGGATCTAAGCAGTTTAGTTTTGGATATCTATGGTTAAGTTACATTATTTCCACTCAAACTCAAAATAAATTTTATATTAAATAGAGATCTGGCAACATTGTTCTATGAAATGAATGGTAAGCTATATTTACATGCAGTGTTTTCAATGTACAGTTTATATTCTGTGTTAGAAATTTTTATTTTTTTTCTAATTCAGTACGGGAGAAGGCATTATTCTAAAACAGTCCAAAGCATTCCCATTGTCCTTACTATGAATTGGTACTACAGTGCAGTGCAAAAAGTTTTCATTGATTTCTGCTTAGTTTAGTTTAGCAAAAAGGTCTGGTTTTGACGTGCATATTTCTCAATATCTCGACAAGTTTGTTGCTATGGAATAACTGTACAATGAAGACATATTCATTTTACAGTTAATGCAATGCATCCTGTTAGGTCCTGTAAAATCAAATAAATAAATAAATATCAAATACCAAAAATATAGCTTAGTAGTATAATTTAATTTGCAGTTGGTAAGCAAGCCACCCATTTCAAAGCAATGTTTCTGCAATATTAGGGAATATCAAATATTCCCTTAAGAGGTCTGTGTTTACCTATAAGATATAAAGTGTGTGGACTTAGCTATATAGTTAAGTTTTACTTCCTGGGTATCTATTTGTAGGCACAGGGATATTGATTTGGCAATAACCTGTACAGTAGAAGAAAACCTATTGTAGAGGAGGAGGAATTTGGTGAGGGGGTTAAAAATGCATTACAGGCTGCTGGCAATTGCAGTACCAATTGTCTACTTAAGAGCTTTCTTTAGAAGACTGTGTAGGAGATGAGAGATGCATGAAAATCCATGTTCTGTCATAGATAATTTCTTGGTATTATAGGCAGTCTAGTATTTCTATACATCACTTTTTCTGCCTTCAAGGAAACAGTGAGGTTAAATTTATAAATGTATTTTAAAATTCTCAGTGAAAAGGTGCTACATATATGCAAAGTATTATTAATAATAGGTTCACTATATTGTATCAATTGGCACAATTGCATCCTGGAAAATAGTTCTCTTATCATCATTACTGTGACTATTCCAAGAGGAAACTTTGAGTACAATACAACAATATTGAGTTATTTTGAGCTTATTTCCTTTATTTTTATGGGCCACTGAAAGTAATAACTGATCCCCTTAAAATCGAATACCTTATTTCCTTTTCAGTTTTCAGTGCTGAAAACAATGGATGCAAGAAAAAAAAAAAGAAAAAAAAAATGATTGTGTGGATCATTCCTCTTTTCTTCCACATAATTTGTTAATGTATACAGCAGTAGAGAATTTTAAGAGATTCCTTTCATGCGATGTAAGAACAAATTATCTTCATTCAGTCCGATTTATACATGAGAATAACTGACTCAGAACAGTCTTGTGATCAATGCTGCTATGACTACCTTAAATACATTCACTGAATATTATCTCTACAGAAAATAGCCTTGTGGGATTGTTTTATGTGATTTTTAAAAATATATATTTTAAAAAGTCAAAATTTTAAAATGATGCTGTCGTTTAAATGTAGTGTGAAAGTTTAAGTGCAAATCACTCTAAGGTAACCTTTTTTTTTTTTTTAAGTGCGTTCTAATGCAGTATTATGTTTTATAGAGCAATAAAATTATGTACTGAAATTATGCTCATAAATGTAAGCAAATGTAAACCAAGCTATTAGTTATGTTTTCTCAGATAAAAGTGATTAGCATAGCTATCAAACTCTTCTCCCATTTGAATAACAGAATTATGTCTGAAATCTAAGGCTTGTTTGTGAAAGCGGAGTCTTAAAAAGAAATGTAAATCCAGCTATCAATGTTGTATTTGAAAGTGAATGCAGTGGCCTGCCCATCATTCTTCTAACAACTAAGAGCAGAGGAACATGACCCAAATTGCAGCTAAACATATCAATACGGTATGTGCCTCAAATGCCATTTTAGAAATCATTCTTAGCATTTTATCCTAATCTCCTTACTGCTGATCAGACTTATTTAAAAACTATTGTGGTTTGTTTAAACATAAGAATGATGAAAGAGTCGTTTAGCAACAGTCACTGAGAGACAAAGTTTCATGTATAATTCATGAAGTATGTGGTCATCTACTAGCAAATTAATTTCCATCTGACAGCTATACTTGTGGTAGTGTCCTCTTAGGAAGGCAAATGTTATATAATTAAAATCTGAACAGAACAAATTAATGCTGATTACTCCATAAAGAATTTCAAAGCTTGAATATTGTTAACTGTCTTTGTAGGATCAAAACATGTATTTTGACAATGTGTGTATGGATTTTCTTGACCCTTTCTCCAATTGTCATTAAAATTGCTCCTGTAGAATCCAACTGTGTAAAAAAAATCAACCAAAAAAACAAAACCAAAAAAAACCTTCTCACCGAGATTAAGAAATGTATAATGATAATATTCATTGGTCCTAAGAAGCATTTAGTATTTTAGATGCAAACCATTGCTCAGCCAAGTGCAGCATTCCCTTTGCATCTTTCCTGCCTCCTTCCCTTATCCTCTTAAGTTAATCAGTGTCATCTGAAGAATATAGTGACATATTTAGTCCATTCAGTTTGCCACACTGAAGGGGAAGGCTATATATGACCAATTCTGGTGATCGTAAAGGTTTTCTTCTAGTTTATAATGAAAACTATTTCAATAGTTTTACCAGAGTCTTCAAGAAATGAGGAACACTGCAGTAATGGCTTACACATTACCTTAACCAAACTGATTATTTATTTATTTATTTATTTATTATGGTTTCTCTTGTGTTTTCCACTTCTGTGCATTGTGCTGTGCTGGTGACTGCAGTACAAATCTTAAGAACACGTTAGCATATGCTAAGGTCTGTCACTGCTTTCTTCTCTCTTGCCTAAGATGATGAAGTAAAACCATACCTTTCTAGGCAAGGTTTTTTGCCTGTTGTTGCAACACTGGCTGAAAAGTTAAACTTCTGATTTGGGACAGGGAGATTTTCTGTCAACATTACAACATTCATTGTCAGTCACATTATATTTCAGTTAATGCCATCCCTCTATAATCTTTTTTTCAGAGACTGAAGATGTGACCTGTAAAAAATGTTCAGTAACAGATACATGGTATAACCTTTCAGTATTGCAGGTCAATGAAGTTTAGAGAAGGAAAATTTCTTCAATTCAGAGAGAATTTGAGATGACAAGGTTAAACTCAAAAAGAATTCAGACAATAAATGTGCACAGAAACATGAGTATTGTATACAATGTTAAAGCATTGCACTTCTCAGGCAGATTGATGTGTATGAGTATTTTATAAAGATTAGACTGGTAAATCAGAGACATACAAAAATATTGAGCCCTCACTAATGTGAAGTGTCTAACAGTGGCATTTATTGGTAGGTAAAGCAGTTATTTTACCTATCCATTCATGGTCTCTGTGGTTCTCAGTAGTGGATGAACCCTTCTTTTTCATAAGTCCCTCCTGCCACTTTTTAGAAAGCCTCTGCTTCAAAAGAATTTAAAAAAAAAAAAAAGTACTCAGAGCATGACTGCCATGTTCTCTTTTCTTCCCCTTTAATGAGAAGGTGTACTGTCCAACTGTTGACTTTTCATTTCAATGACAATGTGTGTATGTCATCAATTATTGATGTATGTACATATGTACATCAATAATAAGCTTTCTGGTTCATAGCTCTGTTCTTATGTCATGCTCTTCTTATCTGAATTTACTAAATGAATGATATCTTGCTGTGTCTGTAGTCACAAATTCATGATTTAAGGTATTAGGCAGCTGTAGTTAAAGAAAAGAATCACAGTTGGAAGGGACTTCTTGAGATAACCTAGTCCATGCTCTGTCATCCTTTCTTCTCAAAGCAGGGCCGACTTTGATGTTAGATCATGGTGCTGCAGCTCACATCCAGTCATGTTTTGAAGAAAGAGTTCTGAGGAATTTGTTAATAAAAATTACTTGCTGTTGGATTTGTTTGTAGGTTTTTTGCCTACACAAATTATCTACAATTAGCTGATGGTGGAATATCAGATTCAATTGCTCAAGTAATTCTTCAATTCTGGAGCCCTTAAAGAGGAAAATGATTTTGTAGTGTTAGTGCTGAGATGTACTGAATGCTGTTTTGTGGTCTTTCAGTGAGAAGTTGTTTTCTGATATTGAAGAACAGGCTGGTGACAGGATAGGGAAGAACTGAGATCTGAAAATGCGGGGAAAGATATGAAATGAGCATTTGAAGTTGACCAGACGTGGTGTAAACTAGAGTGAAACGGAATGTACAGATACAGGGAAAACATCTAGGTTTAAAGAGAGTGAAAAGTGAATGAAGACCACTTGAGGGTGAGACCATCAACAGTGAGATTAATGGTGAGCAGTGGCAGCAGCTGCTGTGTCAGTAAAGTATTAAGTCTGAAGACATTTTGAGCATAAAAAATCTATAAGGGGAGACATTCCATGTGGTAAAACCAGGTTTATGCTATCTGCAATTTTGTAAGACACACTGGACATCAATTGTATCAAATAAATATTATCAGATGGCCAAAACGTGAGGCATAACATTATACGTGCTGAAAAATTCTGTCATCCTGCGGTGTTTAACACAAGCTGAAAGAACAGTATAAACTGCCAGTAAATATAAAATGAAATGAAAACAAACACTGCAGTGTATGACTTCCTGTGGGATTTGATATTAATCCCCACTTATGAGGAGTAGTCTGTACAACATATTTTCCCCAGGGGGCTTGTGAGTTATCCAGCTAATCCTTATTCAAGGCATATGATTTGTATCCGACAAGAACTCGCACAGAATTTTTTCACTCAGTTCCAAATATGTAGTATTGATAATAAAGTCTGTGTAGCTGGATTTTTGGAGGAAAAAAAAAAGCAACAAAACAACCATCTTTGAAAGGAAGGTTAATATGTGCCACTACTCAGTGGTCAGTTCTGTAATTTTTTAGATAATATTACAGTTTTAAACATCTGATTATCTTTTTAGGGCCTGCTTGAATTCAGTTGCTCCTCTGTGCTTTCATTAATTTCTTATCCTGTCAGTACATCTGCTTTTATTGGATGTAAATCACAGATTAATTGTCTTAATTGTTTTTTGGTGGTGGTGGTGGGGGGGGGGGGGGGGGGGGGGGGGGGAGAGTTTATGATTTTGAGTCTCAGTAATAGATTTTTGTCTGTAATGGTTGTGAATTCTTTTGTGCTTTTCATCTGAGCATAGCTTTTTCAGATTCTTCTATCTGATATGTTCTCACTTCACATCTTGGTAACAGCATTTGTGGCCGCATCCTGTGGAAGGCAAAAGAGGGCCTCTCTTTTTGTTTTGATCAGAGGTAGAATGTTGTTTGCAGGGTGACACAGATCCTTAGAGACACTCTGGATTAGCAATTTCACAATCTCTTTAAAATCCAGGTATTCTTTTAGAACAAGACTAGATACTTTCAAAGATATGTTTCTTTCTCCTTTAAAAAGAAAGATGCAGAATGAGAACTAGCTTAATTCTGTTAGTATGAATGCTGGAACTGTTGGATGGACCATTAGGATATTATTTCTGTTGCCAGTGAACAAAATTGCGGAGAAGTCCACTGTTGTAATGGCTGACTGCTGAAAAGACAATCAGAAATGCTTGGCTGAAGCATTATTAGCTGAGGTTCGATACTTTCACGTAGTCCTGTGTCTGTGAGGTGGGAGAATGGCCTGTGTTAGCAATTAGATCACTTCTTAAACTAAGCCTGGGTGTACTACTAGTATGCATTGTACTTTTTTTAGTGTGTGCAAAAATACCTCATTCGCTTCTCATGTTTGGAAGCTGAGATATAAAAATGCCTGCTGTGAGTAGTTGTTAGTCCTGATAGTAACATGTGTGGTACACAGGCAGCAAATATTTGAATGACTAAATCTTGGCTTGAGATTACTTGGATGCTAAGTATAGAAATTACATTGTTCAGATTTATATTTTAAGAGTTTAAATTTGGTAAGTTGCTGCTTGTTTAAATAGGCATAAGAAGGTGGAAAGGATGTAGGGATATTTTAAGTTTTTCCAAAATGATCCTTCTTGAAGCATGTTTTCCTATGCAGCTGACTTCTTTTTAGTTCCTGTGAGATGAGAACATTTGCAGTACAATCTTCCCTTACTGATGAAACATGGGCTGAATTTGTCCACTTGTTTGAAATAAACTTTATGTATATATATTTACTGAATATTTTGGACTCAGTAAGTATAGATAAGTAGTGTTGAATAACTTTAGAAGTGATGAGCACCTTTATCCTTCTGTGAACACAGAGGCACTCATGACCTTGTGTGAATCACTAAGAGTTTTAACTCTTAGAGTAGTAGCTCATTGCAGTTGTTAGGTACTGAATGTTACATTCTCAGCTCTGAGAAGAACTTGTTGTGTGTTTGAATGACTTTTCTGTGAACCTATTAGTTTCCGTGCATATGTGATGGATGACATTTTCTTTTAATTTTTGATCTACTGGGCAGGTACATAGCTTCTGTAAGCTATATGGGCTTTTGTAGTGCTGCAAAGAGTATATTTTGAGTTTGTAGCTTTTGATTTTCTCATTGTTGTTTAAGATGTGTTTGCATTTGTACACAAATTTGTAAATTTGTATTTTTTTGTACATGCATCCATGTATACCTCCAACTAGTGGCAGAATTTTAGACCCTGAAGTCAGCGATTTCCTCAGTTAATTCTGGGAGGATTCCACAGAAATAAAGAGTCCATAAACCCCAATAAACCTCAAATACTGTAGTAACTTCGACTGTTCTAGTATTTGAACTTTTAGATCTGCTTAGTCCTTTCTGCTGCAGCTTATGATAGTCAGTTCTTCATAGCAATCTTAGTTATTTACTGTCCATACCTTCCAAAGTGGACTTGCAAAAACACTGATATAATCTTGCCTTCCTATCGCTAAGCAGATCAAGTTGTTACTGGGAAGTAAAATCCACTTACATTGTGTGTGTCAGACATCTATTAACTTGAGTGGAATATCAATTCAGTGTTATGTCTACAAAATGTGCCAAGCCTTTAGTGCTTCTGTAAACTTCAGTTTTGTAGTTGGCTCAGGAAGTCCATAATTTAGTAAAAATTGGGAAAAATGTGTATGCCTACCAGTTCTGTGCCTGTCAGTTGATGAGTTTGTTTCCTGACCGTTGGAAATGGAATGCCATGAAATGCTCCTTGTCTCAGTCCAGGCACTCACCTTGTATACTAGGCTTTGTTGTAGAAACATCTCACTTTCCGTAAGTCATTTTTACATGTTTTTTTTTTTGAAGGTAAGAGGTCAAGATGAGAAAGTGAAAGGAAAGGCATTTTCTGTCAGTTTTGAATAGTAAATTGCTTCTTGTGGGCTGATTCCAAAACTGGAAATTTTGTTGCAGGTAATGAGTTAATCGGTGGCATCAGCAACACTATTTGCTTTTCCGAGTACATGCAGTACTTAGCTAAGAAATGTTTCTTATGTATCATACACTGCGGTCTTAGTCCCAGATACTTTTAAAACACTCTGTTCCTCTGATGATTTAACAACCTCTGCAATACTCAGAATGTTTAAAAAGAGAACCCATTTGTTCTCCACACACATTTCTCTAATGAAATAGAAACCAGTAGATGGAAACTCTGAGAACACAAAATTCTTGCCAGTGTGAGGTTGGACTCATGGTTAACTTGCTGAACACCAGGAACATCAGAAGTTCCAAGACTGTTTCCTCTCTTTTACTGAGTAGTAAAACTCCATCAAACGATTCAAGGAGCACCTTAGGAATGCTTAAGCCTTTTTGTGATCAACGGATAATCTTGAATTATCCCAAGCACTTTTCATGGTTGTAAGCAGGGATGCCAAATACAAGTAGAAAAAGAGAATAACCTCTGTGGTATGCTACCCCACATATACAGATTAAACTACTTAGAAATAAGCACAACATCTGTAGTGTTAATTTTTTGGCACTTACTGACTTGATTGGTATGAACAAGTTCACTCTAATGCATAGCTGTAAGTTTCAGAAGTCTGAACTGTACTTAAGTGGCTTAAAGGTATGATTCCTTAAGCTACAGCTATTGTCATAATCTCTCCTTACTCTATTGGTAGAAACTCAAGCTAAGTGTTTATTCTGTGTAAGCCACGTAATAAACACCTGCATATTTAGGAGCTACCTAATGACACAAATTTAAGAAGCCATATGGGTAATGCATTGTAAAGCAGAAAGCTCGGTACCTCTTCCTGGTCCTAGTGTGTACTTAAATTCTTAATGCTCCAGAGCTGTCTGCTGGCACAGCTTTGTCAAAGTAATGCTGACCACTCTAGTGGAATCCTAACAAATTGAAATCATCTGGATGTACTGACAGAAGCCAAAAAGCTGACTTTATACTGCTTTTTCCAACTGAGCAACCAGACCACAACACTGGACCATGTGTGTGGCCTCACCCACTTGCATATATGACACTTCTGGAAGTGAAATGTCTATGAAATCCTTAACTGATTCACCATCTGTATAGAACAGCTAGTTTGTCTTAGTGACTTAACAGGCTTTGACGAGTAATCTTTATGGCTAAGATTCTCAAAATCAAAATGAGGAAAAAGTGAGAATTTCACAATTACTTTCTTCATGTGAAGAGTGAAGTATTGGAAGACTACACTTGCGAAACAGTTGAATACGGTCTGTGTCTATAGATGTTGATGTGTATACTTCTTAAAGACTAACTAATGTACTAGTGTGTGACTAACTAATGTTTTCTAGAAAAGCAATATTTACTAAGGTAATCAATTATATGAGCCTAGCAAATTTTACTTCGCAGATTTTTCAGTCAATGTAATTATCTCCATTACAAAGAGGAGAGTAAAGCCAAATAACTTTCTTTCTGTCAGTATAAATGTTGGCCCTTCAAATTTATGTCAAGGAAACTGGAAATTGAATTAGTCCCATTATCTTAGTTTATTGCTTAGAATCTGAAGAAGAAATACTTTAAAGAATACCAGGGAGTTTAGCGAGCATGATTCTGTAGTTGACTGAAAAGTAGACAAATTTGTCTCAGAATTCACTAGGGAGTTGATCTTGCCTATTCTCTGAGCTCTGATAGTTTGGATAAAATGGAAACTAGATCTTTCCAAATAAAAGCTTGTGGTGTCTGAATACCTTTTAATGAGAAGGAGTGAATTCTCTGAATTCAGTAACAACACTCCCACTGAGTTCAACAGGGAGGGAACTGGAGGTGGGGGAGGGGTGAGGGTGTCTGACAAGCTTTCACCAAGAATATTTAGTACATGCTTTGAAGAATACATGATGAGTAAGAGCAGCAATTCCTCCGGAGTGCTTTTTAAAGATAACTGATAAAAAGATGGAAAACGTTGAAAATAAATAAAAGTGGGTGCTAGAAGCAGTGGATCAAATTAAAAAGAGATTTTTTCTTCCTGAGAAATTCTAACTAACATTAAATTATAAGAATATGAAAGGGCCTCCAGTGAGTTACCTTATAAGCACTGAACATTCAGTAGTACATAATGAAATCCTGTTTCCTGTTCTGAGGCACATTGTAATTTGAATTGCCAAATCTGTGTGCTGTCATTTCTGTTCATCTGATGACCATGGATTTTTTGGATGTTTGCACTCATGATTTGAGTTTCTAATAGTTTTTTGTTGTTGCTGTTGTTTTGGTTTTTTTTTTAATGTGTTATTTTGCCTTTGAAAGTTGGTTTTCATGAAATTGTCTTGAAGTTTCAAAACTGTGTTTCTAGCTATTGGTATTTATGCTCAGAATGAGTAGTAAGAAGTTGAAGGTTACCAGCTGTACCTGGTAAGAAGAAAAAAAGGAGGCAAAACGTTGGGTATGGAGATTTAAATCATAACTGTCTCAGGAGAGAGTTGGTTCTCTTTTCAGTAGCAGCCTAAATTCTGGATCGTGGTGCAGCCAAGACACAGCCCCAGTAAAACAGTGACTGAGCACTGGGACAGTGCTACATTTCTTTTAGGAAAAACAGTCTTTGAAAAGCGCATATATACAAGAAGTACACATTTTCAGCTCGTGTTTTTTTTTGTTTCTGTTTAATTATTTGTTAGTTCATTTGAATTTCTGGATGCATGTAACTCTTTAATTCTCATACTCCTTGAACTGTAGGCAAGCTTTGATTTTTCTTTCTAAATCATCAGTGGCACATAGACTATCAGAAGAAACCTATATGATAGTAATGTTTTTAATGGTTGCAATTAAAATCCTAATATGTGATAGCTGTTCTTGCTATTCTAATAACTTTGCTAAAAGCTGAAAATTAATGAGTGACTAAATTTCCTTGTTTTCTATTGAAAAAAATGGTATGGTTGTGATTCTTGTGAAAAGATTATTTCTGTATATGAACATGATATGAAGTCAAGCATCTCTCATTAACTTTCCTTACTGAACAATAACATTTCATCCTGGGGAAGAATGTGCAAGCTGACTGAATTCTGACAGAACATTATCCCTACTTTATCCCATGGGCCTTTTTTTTAAGGACCTCTCACTTCACTTTGCCCAGAAATCCAGTGTTTGGAAGATGTCATCAGCAGTAGCAGATAAGGATTTGGGAAACCTTGAGCTTGTTACCAGAACTGACAGTCATCTGATTTACAGCTTAGTCAGGTTCCTTTGTACATTGTGCTTTTGGCTTCCTTGCTATCTTTTGTTTTCTTTGCCTTGCCAATCCAATTTATTTATAGTGGAATTTTTTTCCACGGTGTTCTGAGACATTGTATATTGCAGTTGGGTCCCAACCAGCATTTGTGCCTTAAAGTTCTACTACTACAAGTCTTTATTCCTATAGCACATGTATTTTCAGGAAAAGAATAGTGGTAGGAATGAGTCTGCAGCCCCTGTGTTATTGCTGCTTTACAAATTCTTCTGCAAGCTATTGGAAATGTAGTCATAAACCATATTTTGAGGAATCTCATGTAAAGCAATGAGAAGATCCATGAAGCCTCCCAGAATTGGGTAACTATTGATAAGGTATTTGGCTGACGGATTGATCTTCAGTTGCTGAGGTCTTTTTTTAAGTACTTTGTTTGTTTTCAACTTTCCTATTAAGAGCAGTTGCCTAATTTCAAGGTGCTGCTGCTGTGCTCTCACGGAAGTGCTCATTTTTGATTCTGTAGTAAATGACCACTTCAATATTTTTCACAAAACAACTAGTATTAAGTATTTGGTATCTAGGGTACATTTTTGGACACAGTGTTAATGGTGTAAATTTTTTCAATCCAACAAAATTTATGCATTTAATATTTAGACTTCTTACCTTGTATTCCAGATGTGACACTTTAAGGTATTGAGTACATTTTCTAAAGGAATGCAAGAAGGATAAAAGCATGTTTTCTTGGTTATGGCACAGGATTGTTGTCCTTCACCATATCATTTTTATTGCTTATCCATCAAGCTATGCTCTTAAGGAGTTATTTCATTGTCTGTCTTTTTGGAGTTCTAGCTTGAGATATAGTGCTTTCATTTGCTGAAGTATGTGTAATTGCATCTGTTTGACTGATAGATATAACTAAGCAGTCTAAAACAGGTACTTTGAACCTGAGATTTAACACTGAAAGAAGGTAGATGACTTTAGTTTCTGTGGTATTCCCATCTGTAAGAGCTGTTAATGTTCTCTCATCTCATGGATATGTAGTAATATGAAACTCTAGAATACTTTAATGATATTTATCTCCAAAAGCCCGTAAAGGAATTGTAATTCAGTTTTCAAAGCTAGGCTTGGACAGTACTCTATAAGTAAAGTCAGAAGCAGTGCACTGAACAAGGAGAAAAAAATTTTGAATGGTTGTTACACTGGTAGTTCTTTGTATTCTTAGATTTAGAACCTTGTACAAATTGATAAGTTCTAAATTAGGAAGCTGAACATTTATACACATATTTTCTTGATTTGTAAAAAGACTGCTCCAAAAGTGATGCCACCTGTTTTATTATTTTGGCCCACTACATCAGAGGCAAATGTTGGTGGTCTGGCAGTAGAGGTTGAACCCACATATATTCCAATGAATGTTGTTGCTGTGTGACAAATGGCAGCAGAGAGGCAGTCTGACAAAATGATGTCCTACATAGAAGTGCAGATGAAGCAAATGGTGGTCCTGGATTCATTCAAGCAGTGTCCAGGAAATAAAAATTCTGTTCTTTTGACTTGTCCTAAATTTCTTGAAATAGGATATTTATTGACATGAAGGTAAGTGTTATTATGAATATGATAATACTGCTACAAATTTTAACCTATATAAGATGATAATGAATACACGTAGATTGCAATTTGTGTAAGAGCAAAACAGAGGTGTTTTAAAATATTGGAAGGAATTTTGAGTGCCACATTTAATCAACAGTAGTGTGCATTCTTGTTGGATTTAAAAAAAAACATAACTTTATATTATATTCAGTCAATGCCTTGTTTTGTATTGTTTAGTAAGTAGCCTATCAATATTCTTGTTTGTATATAAACGTCTGTTGGAAATATGAAGAATGCTTCATGTGTTGGCTGTTACTATAGTCTAGAATGACTAATTGTGTATATGTATGTTGTGGCAGTCTGCATAATGAAATCAGAAACAAGCTTTTGACAAATACTTCTGTGCAAGCTAATATTTTGCTATCCCTGTTCTTCTGACCAGATTATCATTTTTTTTTACAATACAAATAAATAACTGAAACTAAAATTGAAATAATTATACACTTGTTTCTAACTTGAAAATAGAGAGAATGCAGTTTGGTGGGCTTTACTTCAAGTTTTTTCTTGAAGAACCATTTTATTTGCTTGTGCACACCAAGGCAAACAGAGGTAGAACATATAGCTCTAACACTAATCTCTGTGTCACTGCTGATGGTTTCATATCAGTTAAATGACTAATATCAGTGACAGAACAGAACCTGCTCTCTACAGCAATGAAGTTGCACCCAATATGTAAGGGAAAGAATGCTGCTCTGTTCTACCTAAAAGAGATGAGATTTCCAAAATTCAGTCCTGTTTGTGTAAGCTCTTCTTTTTCCCATTTCTCTTGTCTCCTTCTCATTCAATGCAACTCTCCACAATACAGAGTGATACCTTAATGTCTGAGTGTTCTTGGCATGTCCAACACAGCTACTGCTTTCAAGAGGAGCTCGAGGAGTGTGCAGGTCAGTACCACTTTAGATTCTTTCAGCAGACTCCAATAGGAGTGCTACTTAATAGCTTCAGGCAGTTTTTTTTAAGCACTTTGATTAAAATATGGCTAAAGAGGTATTCTGGCAATTTTGCTTTTGTTTCTATTTAACTAGTAAAAAAGCAAAAAAGGAAAAAGAATGTTTTGCTGAATTGCATGACCTCATGGGCCATATTTCATGCTCCTCATTGAAATGTGGTTAAAGTAATCTTGTGTTTAACCAGATCCAAACCTTCAAACAGCAACATTTTTTTTTAAATGTCAACTTAAAAGACAGAATATTTCTTTTTTCTTTGGCTGTAACCATCAAATACTTACATATACAAAACATTAATCATTAATTAATACAAGCACTGTAATTCATATAAAACAATTATAGCATTTAGAGGTTTTAGAGGAGCTATTATTGCTGCCTTAGCCCTTTTAAAAAATATACTCCCCAAAGGACAAACTGTGATACATTAATATGTATATATTATTACTTTTTTGTAACTCCAAGATTGCTGATGTCTGTGAATATGGAAGCATTTATAGGTTATGGACGGTCTGTTAGCTGACTTGCTGTTCTAAGTGCAGTATTTTCTAAAACCTAAAAAGCAGTATTAATTACCCTCTGTCTATAGTAACAAATGTAGTATTTTTTTCTTCTGGAGATTTCACACTTCCTGTGATCCTGCAGTAGCAACACTTGAACTTGCTAGGTTATTCAGAGTAATTGGAAACATGGGGATAAAATTTTCTCTTTCACTGTTTATTGCACAAATTAATAAAAATCATTAATCTTATCATCCAGCCATTAAGCAGCTTTCTTACTTTCTTAGAATCTCATTTCTGGCAGATACATTCCAGCAGAAGTTTACAGTCTTGTTGCATTGCCAGTGAAGGGCAAAATCTTTATGCACAAAGCCTTCTAAAAGGAAAAATTGGGCTAATTCAATAATGCCTATATTAGTCCCTACCTAAAATGAGGTATTTTTAATTTATTTTCTATTTTGTACTTCATTTAGCATTTTTTCCAATGTATCTTGTGTCCTAGCTGTTTAATGGATTGAATATAAAAGGATTGTTATGCAGGTCTGGAACTGCAGGGAAATGATTGTCTCCTTTTAAATATATTAACTGTAGTCAGTTTGCTTTTTATAAATGAAATAGAAGAACTACTTAAAAATTTTTCAATTCTTCTCCATGATCAGTCTATTGTCACATGCATTTGGCATTCATTATATGTTAGCCCCAGGCGCCTCCAGTCTTGTACTCAGGCCAGCAGTAATTTGGTTTATAGAGATCATATGGCAGGGAAACAGACCTTGAAAGACAGAACTCTAAGAAGCATATTTGATGAATTTCCTATGATTTGAGTCTGGGTTTATTCTTTCCTGTTGTGGAGCAGACACCCTACAGCACACGCGCTGAGGCCCGATGCGCCTGAGCAAGGGGCCAATTAAATGACAATATGCACACTGTTTTTTAGCACATCTCGGGTTGCATTTCCTACCAGAGAAAGGGAAGGGATAATGGTAGGGGGAGGAGAGGAAGAAGAAAAGGCGGGGGGGGCCTTGTAAAGGATCCAAATATGGGCAGGAAACCACACAGAGTGTGAAGGTTGCCTTTGTCATTAACAATTAATGTAACCACGAATGCTGGAAAAAATATACGCTGCAGCTGCTAGTGGCAGTGGTGTAGTCAGAGTTGCATGTCTTCTGTCTGCCCTTCTTCCCAGCAAGGCTGGCATCCTGGCACAGCCAGCTCCACAGCCTCTGCTGCTTTAGCTGATGAACCAGCAACTGCCTAACCCTTACACCCAGATGGGTCCCAAACTTCAGTTGAGTGTGTAACAGGTTGTAGAACTGACAGGACTGGATCTCAGAACTTTCTATAGCCAAATGTTTTCTTGTTACCAGCTCTCACCCTCTTGATGTGTGCACTAGAGTCTGTTGATAATGTAGTAGATATTTTCATATATGTCACTGCATAACAAACAAGGCCTCAACTGTGTAAAGCTAAGCTCGTGAGGATGGATTTTGATACCCTTTCTTATATTCGGCAGCATTTTAATCACTGGCATCAGTGGGATGCTGTAAGTGGGAAAATACTATCCTCTATGAGTGAACAGATGAAAATGTAGCCTTATGCACATAGTTATACTTCCCTGTAAGGGGTGCTTGGATGCAGTGGGTCTTTTCACCCAAGCATTAGCACAGGCACACGTGCGCACGTGTAGGGAAAAGTTCACTCTGGGGTTTATTTCATTTTAAGGCCTTAATTTATTTGATGATGTCCAGAGACTGTCCAGGTCCCTTTGGGAGTTTTTTGATTGATTTTAATTCCTTTTCCCCTCCTCACTTCTCCTTTCGTTTCTCTTTCCATTCTCTACCCCCGCCATCTTTTTGTAGTAGTTTATAAATGTCACTTTTCATTAATGTGACCAAAATGTCATCAAGTAGTTTAATGCTCTTTAATGTCCTTGTATCGTTTACGTTTTTTGAACAGTGTGGAAATGAATCCCATCTGTGGGTTTGCTAACATCAAAAAAGTTTGACAGGCTATTTAGACGTGCTACTTCACATTGCATTAGCGTGTACAATGTCAGGAAGGCAGGAGCCAGAGTGAGGCCATACCATGCCACCTCACTCCTGACCCTTCCTCTAACTGCTCTGGAAGTGACAGACCACTTACCTCAGAAAATCAAAGTCCATTGTGAAGTATCTGGGCCTTGACAAGGAGCCCAGGGGGCCCCAGGAAAAGTGCGAAGATTAAATTAACTAAGAAAAAAAAGGAAAAAAAAAGATCCTCATCAGTTGGACAAATGGATATATTCTAATGTTGTCTGATGGTTCATTTATGTTTGTGACTAGATGCTTTGTTTTCCTTGTGGATGATTCAGTACTTTCAAGATGAGCTGGTCATGTTTTTTGTTTTATTCTTGGAGGTTTATTATTTTTGTTTGCTTTTGTATATTGGCCAACTGAAAAACATTCATTCTATGTAAAACAAGAGGTGCTGTGCCATCTCATTAAGACATATCACTGCTCTTGGGCAGGCTTACTGTGTTCTTTTTCAAAACTCTGACTTTTTTAGGTGATATTTAAAGTTTATATGTACCCTGTCTGCAGTGCCATATGCAAGCTGATACATATCAGGAAACTATAATTTCATATTTTTTGAACCATATTTGTGCTAATGTCTCATCAGCAAGGCATAAATGTAACTCTTTAGTATGTGATGAGTGTTTTTTAAATTTCTCTGGCTTTTTGCCATGACAGTGATGTGCCCCCTTTTGAAGGCATTTACTATAAAAAGAGATGTGGCTTTTTATTTCAGGAAGACAAAAGCTTCTGTTCTTTCTGAGACAGAGGGAACAGCAGAGAGTGCATTTTAACTGTTAATCACTATATATAAATGGATAATAATTTCCACCTCTGAGTGCATGAGGATTTACTTGCCAGTTTTTTAAACCCTCCTACATAGTGCATTTGCATACACAAATATAATTTAATTTTAAGTAGGACTGAAAAGAAATAACCTTTTATGGTGGCTTTAAGTTTTAAAAGCCAAGGTAATCTTTTATAAGCATGAAATAAAAATCAGTTAAGGCAATCATTGTAAGTGTACAGGGCCTTTAAGAATTGGTTTTGTATGAGGTAACATACAGTTCTGTGACTGGTTATGTCACGTTGAAAGAGTAAAACACAGACTACGAAAATAGTAAATAATAAACATTGTTGTACTCTTTAATTGGTGAGGTCAGGATAATTTCATGAAATAGATGATGAAATTGGCACCATTTCATGCGCTGGTCTAAGCACTACTTGCACAGAGTCCGGATCTGAACAAAAAGGAAAAGATGATCAAGATTATGTTTAAATTCTATTAGTGAAAAGTTGTATTCAAGATGTAATTCTGATTTTTCTTAAACATTTCAGCAGAGACAATGAAGCAAACCCTTAGGTTTACTCTTAAAGCATTTTCCAAGTATGTAATGAAGACTCAAGTTCTCTTACCCTTTTGAAACCTGAAATTTATTTTCATGTCTGTTTAATCCATGAAGAATAAAAAACCAGCAGTCACAAAGCTGTAGTTCTAAAAGAAAAATGTGAGGTTTTGCTGAAAAAGTAGCATGCAAATTACATATTGCAAAAGGATAACAATTCTTTATGTACATGCTCATAAATAGAGAGCAAATAGATTCCACTGAAAAGCTAACCCAGCCATGAAGAGACCTCAGAAATTACCATTGAGCCAAACAGTAAAAACAGTGCTGCAGTACATGAGCTTAATCCTCAGGAAGTTGTGCATCACAGGTAGAACCAATGACGAACTCACATCTTTCCAAATTTGAGCTACGGGGATTTTTAGATGAGTACTTGCAGTTAAATGTGGGGCAGCGGATACAAGGCCTGAAATAACATGCTGCTTTCTTCAAGCTAGTTCTAATATCATACAGAGCCTCACTCACCATTGCTTTGCTTTCTGTTGTTAATTACACTGCTGTTAATGGATGTGAAATAATACTAGGGAGGTTGCAGCCATTAATACTCATTAAAAGTAGCATCCGAAGTGCCTTGAAGTATGTCATTTACTGTGGGCTAGCTGGCAGACCAAGTAAGGTTGGACTGATTACACCTAAACTGTTTACTTTAAAACCCATCAAGCCTGGGAATTTTGTGAGTTCCTTACTTATTCAGGTACTAGCCTACACTCACTAGTGGAAAATAGTCTTCCCTAATGCCCAATCTAAATCTCCCTCAATGCAATTGAAGCTTGTCATTTTTGTCATATCTATAGTGGGCAAGGGAAACAAATTATTCCTCTCTGCTTTGTAGCTATCTTTTGTATATATATGAAGACAGATATACATAAATATTAATATTGCCTTCGTGCTTCCTTTCACTCTTTTGTGTAGACCAAATAATCCTAGGTCTTTAAGTCTTTTATTCAGCGACTGTGTTTTCCAGATCACTCTTGTTTACCATTGAGCCAACAGAGACCACTTTCTTTGTCCACCTACTGTATTCCAGTTCTGGGAAAACCACGTTGTGAAGTTACTTTCTGATGATGCTTTTTTATTTTAAATCCCCAACAATAGCACTGCTGACTACTGTTCTGGTTGTAACCCACAACACTCACTGTTTTGAATAGTTTTTGGCAGAATTGGATATGGATTTTTTGTATTTTTCCAAATCCTTGCTGAATATTTGCAACCAGAGTTTAGAATAGCAGGCATTCCCAATTGAAATATTTGCTTTTAGGTCATTTGTTTGACATAAAGATCATCCTTGATTCTACTTTTGATACCCACAGGCTCTCCTAGCTAGGCAGTAGATCCAAATTTGGAATGCATGCTAATTCATCATTAAGGTCATCTTCTTTGCAGGGTGTACGAAACTGCCAGGATTTTCCTGTAACAACTTCTCCATTATTTCTTAGAAAGTATTCTCAGATATATTTTTATTTTTGAAGCATATTCTCAGCCCATGCTCTTCTTGTGCCTAAATTAAACAGAGCTGATATGTCAGATCTCAGACTATAATGGAGAAAAAAGAGAAAGAGAGCTGAGATGACCTCAAATAGATTTATTTTTTTTTAATTTAAAGAGAAATAAGATTATGTTGATCATAGAAGGCTGTACAGATGAAGAATAGCCATTTACAAAGGTGCCTAACAAACCCAGGAAACTATGCATTCACCTGCACTTTTTTATTTGGTTATATAAAACTGAATTGCTAAGTGCTAACTATGGAATATGTAGATATCTAGATAGAAAACAAAGCAGTTTCTACCAAAGTTAAAACTTTTTTTTCCCCTCTTATACAACATTTTGATAGAAATGAAGAAAATTTGTTTTGCAGCATTCTTAAACAGATATTTGTTGTGAATGGGCTTGTGACTTGAATGTTTTAAAGAAAAAAATAAATTTACAGATGAAAATATTCTTATTTAAAGTTGTAAAAGTATCCAATCAGATCAGTATTTGTTAAAAAGCACTCATTTCTCAAGTGAAAATTTCTTGAATCAAAAGTTTCTAATTAGAAAAGGGTTTTGTTGAAATGTTCTTGAGCAGCTGTAACTACAGACAAGGCTTCTGCTGCCATAGAATGCTTGCTATCAAAAACGAAAACCTGTGAAGAGGAAGACGTCTTCTTTTTTTTCTTCTAGGCTACTGATGAGAGTTTGTTCTGTGCTTCAATCTAGAGCAGATTCAGAATAGTCTGTACTGGCAAATTCATCTTTACTGGATTAATATACCATTATGGGATAAAGTTCAGAAGCACTTTGACTATATCTCTGATACATAGCAATTATTGAGACCTTTGCAGGAGATGAAGAGGGATGTGAAATTTGTTTTAAAACTTGTGAAAATCTAGCATTAGTATCAGTAGTCCAGAGGAATGACAAGAGAGTGCACACGGCATTCTCTGCATAGTCTTTGTTTCTTAGAATACAAATTCCTCCTTTTTGTATTAACTGATAATTTTGTAGGTGGTTCCTACTACTACAGGATGCAGTTTTTGTACCTAGAGTGAATGTTTTCACTGAACATGAAATCATCTGAAGATTTTTGTTTTCGGGAACCTGTAACATGTATTTTACTGCAGAAAATTGTTGAGGAAAAAATAATAATTCTTTTTAATTGTTTTAAAGGCATAATAGTGAATGTATTTTCATAGCTCTGCAGCTCTCATCTCCATGTTTCTTTTTCTTGCCTGTTACTGCCTTTTTCTTTTTTCTTTCCACACTGTCTAAACTTATGTTTTATTTCACTTTGATACAGTTAGCAAAATATTGTGCAAGATGTTATATACTTTACTGGGTATTCATGATCAGATTATACACATGAACTGTAACCCTAGAATAATCAGGATTTATTATATGAATGAGGAGGTCGGCAACTGCCAGTCTGACCTCAATTCTTCAAACAATATTGCTTGATGAAAAACCTTGGTTGTAAAGGTAGTTAGGAGGCTGATGTGGCACTAGTTATAACAAGGACAAGACAAGGAAGGTTTAAAGGGTATGAAAAAGAAATGTAAGTATGCAGCACTCTCTCAGCTGCTGTTCCTAACATTCAAGCATTTAAAAAAAAATAATCAAAGAACAAGTTGTGCAAAAATCTTATAATATTGCACATAGTGTTACAGTGTTGCTCCTATTTTGCAAGGTGTGGTTTCATATAGAAATAAATTAATGTTATGTATATCTCTAACAAGTTGTTGAAAGATAATACTGGATCAAGCTTGAATGTTACTTGCAGTACACTTCAAGATTCTGGAAAATAAATTAGAATTAAATAATTGGTGAAGCAAAAGGCAGATGAAGATATGAAAAGAGTGGTAATGGACAAGGAAGGAGAAATAGCTCTAATATCAAAAAAGTCTGTTTGATGGAGGCAGTGATCTATGCACTCTATCCCAGTGAACCTGTACTGATTTAACCTGGAACTGTCTTGCATCATATCAAGTACTGCATTTTCTGAAAAGACTTTTGTCCCATTATGGGGTTAAAATTGTCCATGGTATCTATGGGGACATTGGACAGACCTAGTTAAGATTCTGTCTTTCGTGGTTAATAGGAGGTATGTTTCTTTTCATTCTGATAATGCTCTTAAGACTCAATTCATTGTCTAAACGAAGCAATTTCTAAGGAAATCTCCTCCTTACTGGGACACAATAAATACAGATTTTAAAATGTGATCTATTATATGTATTTGGGAGAACAGATAATTTTTTCTTTCCATGATGAAGGAAGGCACTTATTTACTTGTTATATCATTGTAATAGTAAAGTATCTTTCATATTATTTTATTGTTTAACTTATCTTGTTTGCTTCAAACATTTTAATCTGTTACACAACTGTACTGTGGCTTTAAGCTCAAAGAGGGAAAGTTCTGGAAGTCAGGGGGAAGATCTTTACAGAGAGAATGGTGAGATGCTGGAACAGGCTGCCCAGAGAGATTGTGAATGCTCCATCCTTGGAGGTGTTCAAGGCCACGTTGGATGGGGCTCTGGGCAACCTGGTCTAGTATCAGATCTGGAGGTTGGTGGCCCTGTTTGTGACAGGGGGTTTGGAAACTGATGATCTTTGAGCTCCCTTCCAACCCTGGCCATTCTGTGATTATATTAGTAGATTTGCTTAATAAGCTGAGAAAAGTATGAATGGTGATGGAAGCCCATTGATTGACTGAAGCAGATAGTTATGCAGCAAACATTAAGTCTAGAAGGGTTCATACAGCACTGACTTGGCACTCCTTGTGCAGTCCCAAAAATACTTGTTAGCGCATTACCAAATATTTGACATTGACGGTAGGAGATAAAAGGTTTTTTCATCTGTATGTGCAAGTGCACTATTAAAATAAAGCAGATCATACATCTCTCTAGAAATATCTTAGATATGTTCACTCCTTACAGTTGTAGAAGACTGCTGAGGCAAAAGCCCATAGTATTCATAAATGTGACCTGGTACTTTCTAAGAATCAGAAGTGTATTTAGCTGTATTTGTTTTATATAAACGTGTCGTAACACAGAGTATCATAGTTATGTAGACTCTTTGATAATCCTGAACACCTGAGTATCAAGGCTCATAGCAGTCCTGAATGGACACACAGCTATTGAAACTCAGCATGTATTGCTGAAATACTTACTTAAGAGATAACTTTTAGCCCAGCTAACAAAATATCTCATTCTAATGCAAATATAAACGCTTACTACATTTTATAAAGAAATACTATTATTTAGGAAGTTGAGCCATATCTTAAAAGGAATTAGATTCATATTGAAAGATGCCCTTGAAGTGTTTTAAAATGCATTGGTGCTTATTTTGAGTTATATGCTCTAATAAAGCTGTCATCATTTTGGCTTCCCTTTTTAGCAAAAGTCTAAGAATCCCTGTGAACTGGTTTGAATTCATTTTGGGTTGGAGATCTATGTCAATCCCAGCAGGGGTAGTAGGCTATGATTCATAACATACGGTTTAGTTGGAGTCTCATTTTCCTATTTGGACTTGTCAGTTTACCTGAATAGTTTTCTTTCTTGTAAAATGCCATAAGAAGTCATTTGATTTACTGAATCCTTGACAGCAGACATAGTTGTAAAATTGACTATAGAAGAATTTGGTTATTGTGAAAAGCAATATCTAAGGCATGAAGAGAACTTCAGGAAATGCACCCCCTGAAGCTCAAGCATTTTGATTTGATCTGTACTGTAAGAGGTAGTATGCCTTTTTCCTTATCCTCTCTACTCCGGACTCACTGGCTGTTCATCTTGAAATCAATGCCAAAAATCCCAGTGACTTCAAGGAAAATGAGCCTGGCCCATATTTTATAAAATAAGCTAACATGCATAGCAGAAACTGGGCCAAATTCTCTAAGTAAGGTAGAATTTCCAGTGATTAAACGGGTCCTTCTTCCTGAAAGTTGATAAAACCAAACATCAACACAAATCTCCACGCTTTCAGGAACTGAAATGTGTTTCTGTCTTTCCCTTTATTTGTGGCTATTTCCAATGGATGAGACTGTCTCTGAAACTCAGTGATTTATTTCACTTTAGACCACAGGATTTCTCTTTCTTTTAGACCTATGACTATACAATATGATAGAATTTCAATAGCCTTTCCTTTTCCAGTGTTTTTTTTTTTTTTTTTCCTTAAGAGGAAATAAAGGAGACTATGCATCATTGTATTATATAAATAATTACAACTGTATTATTGAAACTGTAATTTTACTAGCCTTGTGTTAACACTGCTCTAAAAATGTACAGAGATATACATCTGAATTTGAGTTTAACTGCTTGGAAAACTTTGGAATAAATATGAGGTTTTTTTCCTCTCTTCAGGAGCACTATGTGAGTGCTGCTACAGTACTAGTTTTGTTTCAATACAAGACCTGTACTGTAAGCCTTTGGTGGCTGAAAGGTAAATTACATTCATGCAAAACAAAACTGATGAACTACTGAAAGCTGTAGCTGCTGAAATAAATTCCTGTGTGCTAAATTTATGGGAACTATGCGCTGTGTACACCGCAGTATATTCACTTGCAGATTCAACTTTAAAATGAGTTTCATTACCAAAGTAAGTAGCAATATTGTGAGAACAAGGTCCACCAGTGATGAGTAGAAAGGCATAATTTTGTTGTTGGAAATATTGATGCTCATCAGCATATATTTAACCTGTGTAGATCAAGGAACATTGGTTTGGTACTTATTTTCATTTACTTTTCACTGCTGACACTGCTGTAGGTAGTAACAGGGCCAAAAGGCTCAATTTAAGAGTTACCCTACTTGTATTAACAGATTTGTTGAAATTCAGCACCTCTGGTGCCAAGGGTTCCTCCTACAGGCTGGCACGTTTCCTCAGAGCTGTAACTGCAGTGTCTCCTGTTTGTATTCTATGTGATTCTGCTGTTTACAATGACCAGCTCACTGAAAAGAGAGAGACTAAAGGATGATTAATGCAGAAAATTTAATAGAAATAGAAAAGTTTGATGTTTGGATAACAGAACAGGAAGATGATAATTTTATATCTT
The DNA here is from genome assembly GCA_035772895.1 of Perdix hodgsoniae. NCBI lineage: Eukaryota > Metazoa > Chordata > Aves > Galliformes > Phasianidae > Perdix > Perdix hodgsoniae. Next base: position 32,258,480 of record JAPSGF010000001.1, read on the forward strand.
CTCTAGGTTTGTGTTAAATTTTGCAAGTGCATAGAATAAAAAATGTTTAGGATTAATGCTAACGTGTTAGTTGTATTTCTCAGTGCAAATCATAGAAAAGACAGCAAATGATGTTCTTCTAAATCACATCCATTTGATATAGGTGCCTTCCATGCTGCTTCTTATTTCATATTCTAAAGGCTGGGAAAGAAACTCTGTTAAGGTTATTGTTAAGAGGAGATAATTCACACAGAAATTCAGCATGATTGATCAAAAAAATATATAGACGCCAGGACAGCCAAGACAAACTTAAATTTGGACCTCTAATCCCTGTTACACATAAGGAAGTTTTCCCTACCAGTGGACGCACTAAGTGAACACAATGGTTCTTAGTAACACTGCCAGCCCACAAAAACAAAAAGGATTTTTATTTTGATTATTTTTAAAGTTTAATGACAAATCCTTTCCCTTCTTCACATTAAAAAATAAAGGCTGTGTCAGAGTCCCATTAAGGGACTGCTTTAGAGCCTGGTTCTCTGAGGCACTTACATTGTTTAAATTTTAATTTCTTGTCTGAAATTCCTATTTAAAACACTACTTATAAACCAAAAAAAAAAGAAAAAAAAAATAGAAAAAAAATAGTTTCTCGTAGTCTATTGCCTTTACTCTTGCAAAATCTTCTAAGCTTTTACCTGTCCCAGTGAATTCTCCGGCAACTCCCAGAGGCTTGTTTTTTCCTTTCTTTTGGCCTCCCCTAGTTAGTGCTACAATACTGGAAGAAAGCACTCAGTGCCTTCCCAAGACATTTTGACTAGGAATAGAATATATGAAAAGACATATGACTACTTTCACTTTTGGTGTGATGGAAGACATTTGAAATCGCAGTCCGTGAGGTAATATCACATCCACATTGTTTAGAAATTGGGGAAATTTGTGATATGAATGCAAAGCTGGGAGAATGAATAGCCAGTACTTAGAAAGTTTCCACCCCTCTTCTTGCTGCAAAGTAGTGTGTTTCTTTCACAATTAGACATTATTTGGAAAGTGATTTCTTGATCTGTGGTTTACTCATTGCAAATACCTAGACTGTAGAAATTGATGTTTGAGTTGTTTGGAGTAACCATTGCAACCCTGTTTTCCAACTGGATGAAAAAATCTGAGAATCAAAATCTTAATGTGAATAAGACACTGTTGAATACAATATTACATAAAAGTCTAAGAATGCCTTGAAGGCTTTCACTGCTTCTAGCATTAATGTATCAAACTTCAAATTCAATAAATAGGTGAATATTCCCATTCCTTGACTAATCTGCTAGAATATTCATAAAAATACAAACAAAGCCAAAATAAAATTGGATACAATGTGTGTACTGATAAGGAAAAGAATTCCTTCCTTTTAGAATTTACTAGGCTAGGAAAAATCAATGTATTTTCCTCTGCAAAGCTCACTGAAATCAAAGCTGAGTAATGTAAGATTTGAAGACAGATTTAAGATCTTCTAACCGTTGAATACAAGCTTAGTTGAAAGAGGTAAGAACCTACCAAAGAAAAGCTTGCTGAGGACCTATCTGGAGTACTGCATCTATGGTTGGAGCCCCCAGCACAAGAAAGATGTGGAGTTGTTGGAGAGGGTCCAGAGGAGGGCTGCAAAGATGGTCAGAGGGCTGCAGCACCTCTGCTATGAAGATGGTCTGAGAGAGCTGTATTTGTTAGCTGTTGAGAGTTCAAGGCTTTGTTTTCTCCTGAACAATCTGAGCAGCCTAGGGTTTCTTAATGTCTTTCCTGTAGGTGATAGTATGTGCCCCATGACCAGTGTTTGCTCTCTCAAACATGTTTCTCTCATGAAAGCTGGATATATCTTACTTCAAGCCTCCCAAAAATTATGATAGCTTTAGCTGTCTTTCAAAGAACTGTAATAATGCACAGCTTCCAATGCAGAAGTACTGTTGTAAATGAAGAGAAATGCAAACAGAGATGATCTAGGTAGTCATTATATTGTGCTGCTATTTTAGGACTATCACACTTGTTTATTTTCAGTATATATATTTTTTTAAATTGTGATGCTCTATTCTCCACTGACCTGTATTCTCCTTCTCACTCTAATTGACACGTACAGGTTTGGGCCCTTAAAACTGGCATTGAGAATGAATTAATGTGATGTGTTTTAAGCTCCTGGTCTTATCACAGTTTAATTACAAGAATAAATTAATTTTGAATATTTTTTCTATTCTTAAAAACCCTTACTTTAGAACCAAAAAGAGGCAATCATTTCATTCTCATTACATCCCCAGGATTGCCATAAGAAATAAAATAATTAATATCTGTGCTTATTCTTTATCATTATCTTTGTCCTAAGAATGGATTAATGAGAATATTCAATGAGAATCAGAATATCCTGGCATTCACTTGTGTGAAAACTCATTCTTGTGTCAGAGACTGTAATGAGGACTGAAGGAAGCACAGAATTAATTCACAGCAACCTTGAGACTGTAGTGAGAACAGAAAACGTACATTCCAGATCACTGACCAAGATCATGATAAGTAAGAACATTTTAGTCTGCATTTTAAAACCTTTGTTTGACAGTTTATTGTTCTAAAATATATCTTAGTTTTTATTAACTATGTTTCTCATTCCATTAGTGGGCTTTTTTCACCTCACCTTTCCAGATATTTCTTCAGAACTAAGCAGTTACTTCTCCAGCTGATTTCTCCCATCTCTCCCAGATAAGGGGTTAGCAAGAAACACAAGAAGATGGAACTGCTTTTTGTATTCCTCCACAAAGGCTAAGAAATGAGAACACTGTGAAACAAAATAACCTTTAATGATTTCCTTGGTATCCATGGGCTTGAAATAAAGTGTGGGGGTTCTGTCCCATTGTGTATTCCTTAGGTATTCTTTCCTGCAGGGATTAAACCACAGAGTACTGACAGTGATTCTTGTTTTGTGAACTGCTAGTGGTACAATATAAAACACTGTAGCTTATGTGAGTATGAAATGTTTGGGTGGGCAAAAAGGAAAAAACATAGGAAGATGACAAGATTGCACTGCTGATTAGTTCAGTGTTTTTGTTAGGTCTTTTGTAGTGGGTTGGGGTGTTATCTCTGAACAGTGTCCTTGCAGTTGTGTAAGTGCTGCTGGCTTTGAGTGACAGTTACTGATATAAAATAATACATGGTAGCAAGAAATTAAATGAGCATATCACCCTGAAAAATGCTTAAAATGGGTGCTTTGCTTTTGATTAATAATTAACATTGGTTGGTTTCTGGAGGCTTAAAAAAAATTTTACAGAATCACTCCTGCTCAGTTAGTTACATTTTAGGTGGTGTTGGATTTTCCATTATCAAGCCCTGTACTTTATTTTGTTTGGTATCATGGTTGTAAAATTGACTTCAACTGTGAACCTGCCAGAAAAAGATCTCAGAGTAGCTGAGACTAAAAATAAAGAAGTGAAGAAACAAATACTAGCTATCATAATAGCTATTTGACAATTAGCAGGGGGAGTGGAATCCTGGGCTAAATCTTCACAGAGTGACCTCCAGTGATGTGAGTATGGCCTTCTCAGAGAACACTGTGCTTTATGCTGCTTATTTCCTGTCACAGAAATGCTGCTAGAAATATAGAAGAAAGTAGTAAGAAGGTTGACAAGCAAGGAAAGGCTTCATAACTTTACGGAATTCTTAGTGTAATTTTTTTTGTACTTGCTTATGTGGGGGTCAGAGCTGAAATTAAATTGAGTTAGAAAGTATGAGAGAAAACAAAAAATTCTGGAAAAAAAGAAGAATCTTATTGCCATCGTGGTAAAATACGGACCATCACTGAAAAATGTGACATTCAGTGACAGGATGAGAGGCAGGGAGCACAAACTGAAATACAGTAAATTGTATTTAAATATATAAAGCAATACCGATTGTGAGGATAGTCAAACACTGTAATGGGTTGCCCACAGAAGTTGTAGAGTTGCTACCCCTGGAGAAATTCAAAGCCCGAGTGATCATGACGCTTTGCAACCTACTGTAGCTGACCCTGCTTTGTGGAGAGACGAGGCAATCTGCAGAGGCACCTTAGCTATTCTGTCCTTCTGTGCATAATAATAATAATGACAGCAATATCATTACATGGAAGTTTGAGAGTTTAGTGCTTGCTTTCTGCTTGGTGTAAGAGCTTCAGAGGGGGAAAAGGTATGTGTGTATCAGTAGTTATACCTATAAATCTGGTTGTGAATTCAATCCTCCTGTAAGTAAGAGTGACTTTTTGGTTTGCTAAGCCAGGTTGTTTTTGAAAAGCTGGAGAGTAGTTGGGCTTTTTTCTAACTGGCCTTAACCAGTAAGACTCCAGAGGGCTGTGGTTTTACTTAGTCTTTACTGAAGTAGTATTCTTAATACAGTCAGTTGCAGAAGTGCCTACTTTTTCATATCATTCCAGATACAAAGGAAAAGATATCACATACAACTGCCATTCAACATGGCATTGGTTTGTTGAAGAGCATTTTCTTTTTGCAGTGTTAAACAGCTGAACAAGGCCTATTTAGCCTGTGGTGTTAGAGAGTCTTACAGTGTGAGAGACTGTCTTTTGACCAGCAATTCAACACTATGGAAAAGGAACTTTACAGAAATCTGTACCTTATCAAAGGCCTAGCATGCAAATCTAATAAGTCAGTCAACATGACATATACTCTGTGAGAAATGCTACTTATGCTAGAGCCATTTAAGAAATAAAACTTTTTGCTTAGAACATATTGGTTTATTCTTTGACAACGGACCTACAGGGGGAATCAAATGGATAGTGTGGGATGAGGCCTACATTCAGAGGCTTGAGGATCTTTTGCTACCTTAGCAAACTAAAAGCTGTCATTGCAATAACTGAAAGAGATGGCTCCCAGTAACAAAAAATCCCACCTCTGTAACAGTGCTACTGTGAGAGAGCATCTCAGAATCTCCTGCATGCCAGGTAGCTGGACTTTACAATTACTCAACTATTTTCTTCAGCAAGAGTTCAGGAAGGCTCCTGGAAGGTAAGGTAAAAGAACATCCCTGGGACAGTGAGAATTGGTTAGGTGCCCAAATGATTCCTTAAAGATACACAGTGTTATGGTGTCTTAAGACCCTCTTTTGCTTTTTCAAATTCAATCCTTTAATATTTGGACCCCAGTCCTTGTAGGAGTAATTCTATACCACAGCCCATCAAGACCTTTGAAAACTGATAGTTCCTTAGACCACAACAGAAATGAGAGTACATTTTGACACAACCTCCTTTTATTTTTCATCCACATTTTAACAATAAAACTAGAGATAAACCATTGCTTCCCTCACCCCATTTTTTTTTTTAACTCTGAAGTGTGATACACAGTGTGTCTAGCGAGTAAGGTTTTGTACATGCTTGCATGCATGCATTAAACTGATACATTTAATTAAGGAAGACACCTTGAGGCTCAGGCCTCATTTTGAAATCACAGTATAAAAAATTAAGTGCATGTATAATGTTTGTGAATTTTTGCCACTGAAATCTTTGAAAAGAACACATAAAACATCAGCTTACATTCCTACTTACATTATTTTAAATATTACTGTGATAATACTGTCTTAGCAGCACAACTTTGGCAAACAGAGAAGCTATATGCCTTTCTTTTCCTCTGAAGTATGTAGGACAAACTTCTCATTTCTTTCCTTGCTACGCATACATGGTAAGTTTGTTAAAGTGAGAGCTGTTTCTCTGTGGGCTTGTGCAGTATTTAGTACCAAAAACATTGAAAATTATTTGGGACATCTACATTCTGCTTCAAGGCATGTACAATTATAAATGGTAACTGACATATATACAAGTATACTGCAGAAGGTAATTATAGAGAGAACAACAAATTTAATTTAGGATTGTGACTTTTCTTTGTGTTGTAACAATTTCTTTCAAGCGTTTTGCTAGCTGTGAGGGTTCACATAATCTTTAGGATCCAAGTTCTCTATGCACTACAAGATAAGAGTTAAGTACCAAAGAGTAATAGTCATAAAGATTGACACTTGCTGGAGGGGAATGTGGAAGAAGCTGTCCAGATCATGAATGTTTATCAGTGAGGAAGGGTTATGCCTTTATTCCTGTCCATCAGTTAGGAGTTCCTGAATGCTGCATTTCAACTGAAGTTAGATAGTTAACCTGTAGCACGCTGTAGAAAAGGCATTGAAGGAACTCCGTTTCCTCACCTGCTGGTAAAAGGCAAAGGACCATTCAGTTCTGCAGAAGTAGCTACTGCAGTGAAGAACTGGAGCCTGGTTATGCTTACTACATCCTTGACAAAACACCCTAAAACTGTGGGCAACAGGGTATGCTTTTCATATTTTCTTTAGTTCGTTCACTGTTTAGCATGTAGTAAAAAATCATATCTTTTATGTAATTTGATGAATTGAAATAACTGTCCTTATAACTGAGTTTTCAACATTGTTCTAGTGCTATCATAGAAAACAAACGCAACAACTGTTCCTTTACAAAAGCAATCAAGAAAAACAGGCATAATTACTCGAAAGGAATTCCAAAGACTGTGGGAGAGACACATTTTTTTGGTTTAACAAAAAATGATATGAGTGGGAGTTCTGAGTCAGAGTGCATGTGTTAGTTTTACATAGTTCTTTAAAAATTCTTCCTTTTATATTTACAAATGATATTTCACTTCCTGACAGAAGTATGGATACCTGAACAGTGGTCCGAGGAAAACATGTAGTTCCAAATGCAAATTTCTGTTCCAGTGCCCTTCTGAGAATAGGCTTATTAAGGGAAATTAAGAACCCATTTTGTGGAAAGAAAAGCACTTGCAATAAACTGAAACAAAAATTGATGGCAGCATTTTCTTCACTTAGTAGCATTCTGGTGAGTGGGCTGGAGACTGTGATTCCTAAAAGTGAACGGTAGCTAATATGAGTGAATTGTAACCAAGACTCAGGGTTTTTTTCTAGGTTTTTGGAAGGGCGAACATTCATACAAGTAAATAGTTTGGCACAGTCCTCAGTGTGTATGCATGAAAGTGCTAGTTAATATTATTAGAATTTGATTATTTTTTTTTATTTAATGGATCTTGCCTGTTCTGCAGCTGTTCTTTATTATACAAGATGGCTAAAAAGTGAAATATAAACACGAGGAATAACAGAATAGTAGTACTATCTTACCTGCTTGTTTGATTTTCCAAGCTTCATATATCAACTCTTGCAGTGAGTATAAGTCTTTGCAGTACAAAGTCAGTACAAGAGCAGTTCAAGGTAACACTAGACCTATTAATAGATCCAGTAGGCTGGTGTTAGTCACAGAAGTCATAAACCATCAGGCTTCTGTTATTACTGACTGTGATCCTATAGTATGTTAAAACCCATCCAAAACCTTAAATCTAAATCTTTCCAGATCTGCAAACACAATAGCTGGAAGTAGGGAACAGGGGAGAAGTGCCTAGCTTTTCACAAAAGGGCTTGGAGGGAGAAATTATTCCATGCCAACTTCTCTTGTTGAAGATTTTTTTTATATGGAATTTTGAGAGGTAGAAGTTTTCCTTTATTTTACATTGTGCTGTAAAATAAGACTCCATAGCTCTAGATGTGAATTAAGTGTTTGCCTGCAACCTTGTTCTTCACATTCACCTGCTCAAAGCTACAGATAGAAATCACTGGGAGCCCTCCAAGTAAACTATTGGAAACTTTTGTTTGAGGAAGTGGGAGAGAATGAGCAGAAGGGGTCAGCTTGAATGTTTCTTCAATACAATCTGCAGTGTACAAATCTGTAGTCTTCAAGAAAATAAGCACATTAGGTACTCTAAAGAGCTAGGTGGCGAATAATTTCTATTTCCTTTGTTGAAATGAAGATCCTCTTGAACTAGTAGCTTATAAAATGAGGGGGGGGGGGGGGGGGAAGGGGGTAATGTTAATACCTTCACGAACATTATGTAATTATGGGGGTTTCTTCAAATGAACTATTTCTAAAATGATACAGATCTGGTTCTTTGTAAATCCTCTTCAAAAACACTATCTGTGTCAGTCAAAGAACATTTAAAACAAGTTGAAAGTGATCTGAGTTTGTGGTTCTGAGATATCTATAGTAATTCCAAGTACTGGAGTGCCTGGTACTTTTTCTTAGACAAAGAGATGGTTGTGTCAAGTGAGTTTGGAAGGAGAATCTGGGAAGAGTTTCACTTCACTGTTTCAGTTTGCATTAGATAAAATGGGTGTCCTAGATTTTTTTTTAAGGAAACAGATACTGGAACTTTTAAAAACTTCATTTTCTTTCTTTCAGGGAAGACAATTTTAAGCTTTGAACGCCAAAATTTTTAAATAATAATAACGGACATAGAGATAAGTGTGCATCCCTGAAAAGATGGGAAATTAAGCACTTGCAGCAGTACCTACAGATCTAGCTGAGATGAGGATTTTTGTAGTTCTCGACGCTCTTTGTACATATACTGTGAGACATTCCTACTCAGATAGAACCTAAGCAGAGAATAAGACAAAAAGGAGACAGCGAAACACTCAGTATTAGCTTGAATTTTAGTTGAATTAAAACTAGAATTTCCTCAGCAGATTAAGTTTGTATCAGACTGGGGAACTGAATCCAGCCCAGTGACTCAATCACAAGAACAGCAGTACAAAATTTAAGTGAAGAAATCAGATGGGTAACCTTCCAGAGCTTCAAATAAATATCAGATTATAATTCCAACGCTACATTTCTTATTCAAACTAACTCCCTAATCCAAACCCCTTGAGAATCTCTCTACATTTTTAATGCACCCATCAGTACGTATTCCAAACAGTATGTGTATTCAGCAGACAACGGTGATTGTTGTGGTGGGTGGCAAAGTATGCAGTGGATTGCAGTAGCAGCGATTACATCCTGTATCTTTTTAATGTAACGTATGGTTCATATTTCAAAAACTGTTTATAGTTAGAGTGTAAATATGACTTTGATTAATATTTACATCCAATCTAATGTCTTTGTTTGTTCCATTGTTCATTTAAACACTTGTATGCAAAGGATTCTGATGTTATGTCAGCTGAAGCTTAGCAACTGCTATTATTGATTATAGCCTTGATGGAAACTTCTCAGCAGTTTAAAGTATTTTGTTAGGATATTTGAAGAGACAAAGTATTGTTATAAAGAAGCAAAGCTAGGTTTGGCAAAGAGCCTTTCTTTTGTCTGTGAAACTCTCTTCAGTAAATTTAGAACAGAAGAACTTTTCTCTGGAGTGAAAAATATATGTATTGCTGGCTACAAGCATAAGTTTGCTGCTTCACCAATTTAGAATTAGATGATGGACTTATTTAGTAGACATTGGATAGTAAAAAGCAAAGCCCATAATTTAAAACGTTCCACGTTACCACATTCCAAGAAAAACATGGCCCGGTGAACAAAACCAGCAGTATTGTAATAAGAAAACAACTAGGTGCATTTTTTTCCAAAACCTAAAACCTAAACCCAGAAATCTAAATGCTTGAGTTACTGGCTAAAAATGCCATTTTCATGTCTCCATTTCTTCATGAACAAAAAAGAGAAAAAAAGAGGAGGACAGAGAAAAACCAACAGAACCTAGATTTGAGGGAAAAAAAAAACAAAACAAAAAAAAAGATTTAAGACTTTAGGTGAAGATTCAAAATGCCACTGTAATGTTATAATCTTTTTGAATCTTGATGTTGCTTCTTTAATTTGAAAAATAGGCATTTTTTTTCCTTTATAGGAGATATTTTTTATTTTTTATATTTATATATATATATTTTTAATGTTTTTTTTTTTGTTGTTGTTTTGTTTTGAAGTGTAGTAATTGCTATATCTGAAACATTTCTGTCATTGGATTTCCTGCACTGGCTTTGCTACTGAATCAGTAAAGGTGTCAATTTTCACAGGAGCCTACAGAAGACAACTGCTGACATGTAACATCCACCGTATTTCAACATGCTACATAAGTTTTGGTTTACTTGATGTCCCTTTCTGATTGCTATATGCTTCTAAGTACTAATTGTAAGTCATAACTACGCATCTAAGTTACACCTATGCTAAACGAGTAGCACAGTCTAAAATTCCAGTCTAATTCTCTGAACCAACAGCTTGGTTTAAGTTACTGGATCATAATTTCACTGACTGGAATTGAGAATGGAAGACAGTGAGAAGATTGACAGAATAAAAAAGCAGTAGCCAGATGTTGAATCCCTGCTCATCTAAAGTGCTGAAGAAGCTTTGCTTTGGTGTTTTAAAGTGTGTTTTGCAGGACAAGAGAATCTGTACCTGTACAAGAGGATGGAAATATATGTAGATATCTGTTCAAATTAAAGGAAGTCCCCAAAAACAAAACCAGAAAGAAAAATATTATGAGGAAGATAAGGCATGTATAGGCAAGATACAGGGAATCTGGGATGCAATTTTCTCATCCTGCTTGACTTGAATGTATTGCCTTTTGTAGTTCACCCTTTGTTGATGTAGATGTCAGGAATGCTGCTGTGTCCACAAGACTCTACTGCTGCTTCTGTCTCTCTGAAGTAAAATGTTTCTCTCTCTTATCCTTTTGAGAAAAAATAAATAAATAATTAAAAAATAAAATCAAAAGACCTACTTTCCACAGGAAGACTTTCTTCCTGTAGAAACCTAATTCCTCTAACTAACGAAACCGATAGCTGCTTTCTAAAGAACAACTTCTCTTCTGTCTCATCTTTAAGAGAACTGAAAGGCTACTCAATTGTTTGTACATATATGTGAAGCTATTGGTATGTACGGTCTCTAACATTTCAGTCACTTCCCAGTGATAGCAGTGTTCCAGACTTCATATTTAGCTATTTTCTAATAGTAGACAAAAATCTGTTGAGGACAGGAGATTATTTTTAAATATTATTAGTTTTGATGGGGCGAGGGGCAAAGGCGGTTCCTGTATGCTGGACATGCTCAGCTGTTTTGAGCTCTTGCTGTTCATGGATAGTCAAATATTAATCAGAAAAACATGGCATGTAATGACATAGCTGATTGTACTGTTATTTTATATCTCCTAACTACACACATTGTTTTGTACAGTTCTATGGCAGACCTGAATATAGCACCAAAGTGTGTTGTGTCAAATGCATCTCCCTTAGGAGAAACCTCATGAATACTCTGTTATGTGCCCTGATCTTCATTGCCTGAAGGACAAAAAGTTTAGTCCTTGAATCAACCTTGTAACCTAAAAATTTGAGTTCGTATATACAGCAGAAATATTATCACTGCTCAGAACCAATAGGTGGTGGGCATTAAAAGAAAGTTTCAATTCATAAATTTGAAAAAAAAAAAAAAAGACAGTAATTAGAAAACTCATACTTTTCTCTTACAGTCTTTAGCCTCTTCTCATCTTTTTTCTGTTCTGGTTTTCTCCTTAATTTATACATGCTTTATTTGCCTTCCCTTCCCCCTGCCCCTTTCACTGGCTCCTAAGCAGAAGATGGAACAAGGTAAGCTGTTCCAATTTGGAAGAATGTTCTTAAGATTCGGTGTTCAGTTTTTTAAAAAAATTAGGCAAAGATTGTTGCAGAAAAAGACAAAAACATCTTTTATTCAACAGATTATTGTTATAAGGACTGCAGCTGTAGTTGATACTCTTTTAAGTGCTGTGATTATTCCATGCAGTTGCTAGGAAAATTGAACTGTAAAACACACCAGAAGGCTTACCGCACTGGGCAGTATTTGAAATACATTATACTAAAAGACTATCCTCAAAAGAGACAAAGAAATTCAATCCAAGGAGTCCAGATTGGGCATTAAAGCCTACAAGGGAAAGTTTAGTCTTTAAAAAAGTGTGAAGCCAACAAAAGGCATTTCTGGTCTTGGCTGAAGAAACTCTTATGTTCTTCTTATTACAATTGAACAAAACAAGAAGCTGTGTTACTGGATGAATGAGAATGGCTTTGTGAGACATAGGAGCTCACTGAACGTTATTCCTGCTTTTCCCCTTGATTAACTGTGCTGTGGTTTTATGAGTTACAAGCAAAATGTGCACCTCAAGTCACGCACTCTTAAATAACCCAGCAATATAATCTATTTAGAGAAGGCTTGAAGCATTTTTCAGAACAAGTGCATCATTTTTAAAGTTTTTCCATGGGGAATTCTTTGTAAAAATATGTATCTTTTGGGATTTGTACCAGGATATTTCTTAATTATTGCTGACATGTCGCCCATAACACCATAAGCTCCCTCAAAGGGCAGGAAAAAAAAAAAAAAAGAATCATTCTCCCTTAATCACCATGTATAAACCAAATAAATTTAGCAACTACCTCCTGCTATTGAAGCAATAAATTGATGCCTTCAGAGTTCCCTAATGACTTAAATATTAAAAATAATATTAAAAATCAAATGGGGGAAAAAAAATCTGCATGTTCCCAGGATGGTAACATCAACTTTTTAGAGTTGCTCACTAGCACAGACACCTGCAGGACATAAGTGACCAAAGATTGCCTAGTCAGTCAGCTAAGCATACGAAACGTGGAAGGAGTTAAAATGAATTGAAAAGATAGTAAATGAAGCTTTCATGGAGTCAGGATCAAGGGTCCAGTTCTGCACACTTGATATCTAGAATAACATCTAATGACATAAGTTATTATTTTGAACAGGATTAATAAATTAAAGACTAAAAGCTAAGTTTTTCTGCAAATAATTGGTATAGAGAATTCAGAAACTTATTGTACAATAACTTCCCTCAGATAGCCAAACCATGCTAGATCAAGTATGGTATGTAACTATTTAAAGGCTAGGACTTCACATAATTGCTGTATTTCATAAGGTTCTCTGTTACAGTAAACCTAAGTATTTCTGAGAATACTCCTCTGAGAAGCTTAACTGAGAAAAATCTCTTTTTCTGCCTGGTTTTAATTTTTTATTTTATTTTAATTACATTCTTGAACCTTAGTGACCAGATATTTACTAGCCTTCCAGAACTCAACAGAATAGTGACAAGTAGTTTCATCCTTTTCATATATATGCATATATTTCTAAAGTTCTCAAGCTGCATCCTAAGCAAATATTGGCATTCTTGTTCTACAGAAAATAGGGCCTGAGAAACATTGCTGCATCCATTTGACCGTGATTGTTGAGGGCCAAGCATTTAGAAAAGTTCTGGTGTACAGAATTATATGGGAGATACTGGACAGTACCCAGGGTACAAACAAGTAATGCATGTCATTCTCAGAACTAGAAGCTATCATTAAAATATAAACCACCATCTCAGTGTTCCCTGGAGTTGTACAATAAGAGGGCTTGCCAATCAAGCTCTTCTTCAGCTTCAAAAGCCTTTAAAGTCTCTGCTTATTGTCCAATAAAGTTTATAAATAAATGCTGTTAAAACATATTAGGCTTGACAAGACTAAAATCAAAGCTACAAACCTTGCTCTCTTTTCTTTTTGAGAAGATGAACAATAGCTTGGTGTTACAATGCCCAAAACTGACAGAATTTTTGTTGATACCCAACTTTGTAAGCATATTAATTTGCATGTAGGTAAAAGGTGCTCTTGTGATCCTGGGTATTTGTCTGATCTGGCAAGCTGCTTATATATAACTGCAAGTTTGTGCCTTGATAGCTTGATTCTAAGAACCTTGAACAATATAAGAACACAACCATTAGACAATGTGAGTGTGACTGTGAAATTTTTCTCAGATGGCACACCAGGTTGATATGAGGCTAAGGAGTTGAATTTTGGGAGTTAGACTTCTAGTTTTCTTTTTCAGGCAAAGTGTGTACAATTTAAATTTGAAACAATTATACATACATAAAGAAAAAAAAGCATAACAGTATTTAAAACTTCTGTAAAAAAAAAAAAAAAAAAGATGAAAACAGCCTTTTCTTGTCTTCCAGAACTGGCATCACTAATTCCTTTTTCTTCATTAAAGAATCAACAAGTTGCAATTACAAATATTATTCATACCCTTTCTAACACCATGACAAAGAAAAAGGTAGAAAATACGCGATCATTCAACTCTGAGTTCTTTCTATTGAAGCACAAAGGATCTTTGTGTCTCACTATAACTTGGAAGATTTGATTAACTATTAAAAACATTGACTGTCAGAATACTCTTACCACAGACAGCACTGAAGCCCAAAGCCTGCACCATTGCCAAAAAGTAGTTTGAGTAAAGACAACTGAAATATTACTGACTGCACGGTTCTATAACATGTCTTCTGAACCAGGGCCTCCATAAGATAGCTGCTCAATAACCAGACCCCAAAGGGTACAGCAAGATAAGTATAAACGACCTATACTTTATATAATAGTTAGAGATTAAGATAGTGGAAGAAAAAGAAATCATTAATTCTATTCAGTATTTATGATCATATCTATAAATTAAGCCATCCAGTCTAAGAAACTTGAATGCTTATTTTTCTGAGGTCTTTCTGCAGGTGCTTCAATATTACCTATTTTGTCTAACCTTTTTGTAAATTCACTGTCTCCATAATTTAACATCCCACTTGATGTCTTGATTTGACCATCTCTTTGTTCACTCAGTTATATTTTTATTCACACAATTATATTTCACTTTCCATTCAAGTACATATGTTTCTAATTGAACAACCTTGTTACATGTTGTCAGGAAGCAGACCAACTATCCCCGAGGAGCCATTCTGGGAATCTTGAGAACCAGCCTTAAACAGGAGTTCTCATTCCTTTACTAGTTTTAGATTATTGTTTTCATATTTTATTTCTTATGGAAAAAAAAAGGAAAAAAAAAAAAGGAAAAAAAAACAACAAAAAACACCAAATGCCCTATCTAAACATATTTAACTAGACAAATAATCCTACAGACCAAAAATTTCCCAGGGCTTATGCTACTGTTTCATATCACAAGGGAGCTAGGCCTACTGCCAACCGCAAGTTCATATTAGAAATTTAAAACCTCTCAAATGTATTAAGAACCCTGTGCTAGAATTTGGCTTAAGTCCTGATTGTCATTCTACTACACTTTATTTTTTAGTGTGAAAAAGGCTTATGTCTGTACTTGTCATTGGCTGCTGAGATTTTTGGTGACAGCAACATCTCACTAAAGCAGTTACTGAAGCTGTATTATTGCCATCTGACCAGCAGTGGTTCCTACTAAAAAGTTGAAGGTCTCTTGCCACAGAATCAGAACTTCATGCATTTCCTGGAATACACCACATTTTTTTCTTCTTTTTCTAAGCAAGTTGGAATAGACGTAACTAATGACTGTTGGCAAATGTCACATGCTGTATTACTCGCTAATGATAATTAATGACCAGTCCAGCAGAGGTGTTGGTTTTTTGCATTGTTACAGGTATGAAACACATTGTCAGCTTATGTGTGTATATACATACACACACGCCTGTAAATGTACATAAGATATCTTTTTTTATATAAAGCATTGGAAATGATATTACAGCAGCACCAGAACATATAGCAAGCAATAAATTTTGATTTTGAAGCTGGGAGATTCAAAATCAGAAGTAGTTTCTACTGATTTATGGAGCACATGGATGTTAACATTCCAATAGAAAATACAAAGAGATGGCAACAAACATTAGATGATTCCTGGCCTGATATCTCTGTTCAGGCTGTTCCTGGTTTAAATTGGCTAAAACTCAAAAGGAATTTTTTAAATTAGGAATTTCATAACCCAAGAACACAAAAGCACGAGTAAATAAAAATTATTATGAAAGAAGAAAAAAAAAAAAGCTGTAAGCAATTTCAGAACTTTTTCCCAGAGCCCTTTTATTGCTCAAGCTGCTTATAAGCTAACTGAACTATTTCACTCTCTACATCAGAGAAACAATTTGAAAGTCTTTTGTCATTCTTGGACACTTAATATACTTAAGTCAGTGCATATTTATTTTTATCTGGAGGTCCATTGTGTTATCTGTTACTGTTATCCAATCAAACAGCTGCACATAACTTGCTTGAGGCTCATCTGGCAGCTTACAGGCATAGAATTTAAACTTACATATTCTTCAGAGGTGTTGGAAAATAGTTAATACAGAAGTAACCCTGTAAATACACAATAAACACTGTTTTGTCTCAGCTGTGAAGTTCATTTACACCTATTCCACTCAACATGTGGGACTGTAACCACAACTGTTACTTTTAGCCTGTTGGGTAGTGAAATGCCATCAAAAAATAGCTGCAATACAGTAATGCTATAACGTACAGAAAAATACAGGGGTAGTAGAAGAGTAGCACAATCATAGGTTACAACAAATGAGAACAAGCCCAAATACAGCAACCATAGACACAGAAAGAAATGAAAAAAAAATTGTTTACCTTCAAAAGTTCTCCAGAAAGATACCCTTTACCTTCACTGCCAACCCTTAAATGAGGTTTGGGAAGGGATGAATCCTGGCTCCACACCTTCCAGTCACTCAGGTGCACTGCATGCACCTGAGCTCCCCTGGGTTGGCCCTGCCTTCCCACCAGGTGCTCCATCACTGATTCAGGCCATGACTTAGCATTTCCAGTACAGATACTTACTTATCCAGTTAACAGATTAATGGGAGGACAGAAATTTGGGGGAACAGTCTAAGAAGTCAGAATGTAGTCAAAGACCTTGTGTCAGAATAGTGTGTTGAATTGCACTGAGCAGTGTAATGGCTTTGAGTTCTACTGCATCTTCTGTTAAATGCTAAAAATGTCACTTGTGCTTCCACACTGAAAGCTCTATTTTACTATGATAGTGTTTGAAGAGATGTTTATGTTTTGACTTGCTTGAAAATGAAGATGCTCAATGCCAGTATTCTTTATGGAAGTGTAGCTGGAAAAGGGATTTGCCTGACAGTTGTAAATCCTTAAACTGTAA
The DNA here is from genome assembly GCA_035772895.1 of Perdix hodgsoniae. Taxonomy (NCBI): domain Eukaryota; kingdom Metazoa; phylum Chordata; class Aves; order Galliformes; family Phasianidae; genus Perdix; species Perdix hodgsoniae. Next base: position 32,275,224 of record JAPSGF010000001.1, read on the forward strand.
AGTCACAAACACGACTTCAGTTACATCAAAATGAGGAAAACTAAGTACAGTTCTAAGTAATGCTCTACTGTTAGCTGCTGTGGTGCCTGAAGGAATTTACTGTGTCCATGTTAAGATTGGAATGGTGAATGGGGAGCTGATTGGTGAATAGGTATCGAAGTCTGAAGTCTTTCTGTCTGCAATCTGTGCTGTACAGGGAAAGCAGAATAAAGCTCTTTGACAGCCTTGAAAGCTCTACTAGAAGAGCACTGTGGGAAGAGTGGTTAAAAGCAAGTACTTCACAATGTGGTCAATACTTATCCCACATATATGTGCTACAAATTTGTTTTACATCTATAACTAAGTGACCAATGGCAGAAGTTCATGCAAATTCAAATCAAACAACTGCAAAACACGTAGAATGTAAGATGCTTCTGATGGGCACTGTCTGACAGTATTATTAGACATAGAGATTGAATATCGTTTGATTTTTGAGAGTTGCGATTGAACAGGCAAAGAGGAAGACTGGCTCATGACTTCTATTTAGCAATGGTGAAAAAGATCTGTCCTGTTCAAGGCAAGAGATTTAGAAGTTAATTCAACAGAAATAAATTATGTTTCCAAATGCTATTAAATAACTAAGTAAGTATGGCAAAATATTAATAAAGCACACTTTGAACAAAAAAGATGTATGTCTGAAATGAAAAATGTTTAAATTTAAAAAATGCTGTAAAAGACTTTTGTTTTGTAAAACACTCTTCTTATAAAAGGAATATGACTTATAAACACAAACACATACATACAAACACATCTGCACATGCATACTTCCCAAACCCGTAAGATGTCTGTTTGAAAGATGACATTTCTTTCAGTGACTTAAAGTTTCTTCAAGGCAGAAAACTATGGAAGATACAGTATAGCTGAACATCTGTCTTGTCATGTAGGCAGATATTAGGATTAAATTAACTAGAAATGAATAGAATGATATATGACAGGGTGCAGATGTCCCAGCCACAGTGTGATAATTTCATTGCAAAACTATGTAATGAATTCCATACATTACAGAAATACAAATATACTACTTTAGGTAATTGTGATGAAAAGGTATAATATGGAATGGATAAACAGATGGCGTACCCAAAGGCATTTTTCGCTTACTATTGCTCTTTAGTCATTTTAAAATGACTTTATTTGGTTTACTGTAAGTCTATTATTACATCCTTTCTTTTTAATTTTTTTTTTCTCATAGTTCTTCTGAATCTGGATTGCATGAGGAGCATAAAGGACCATTCTGCACGTCTGCTTTCCAGATAGACTGGTTAGTTCTCATTTTCTTTTCTAAGCTGTATGTTATTACTATACTACATCTAATGCCAACATTTCTGTGACTTCAGAACAAATTGGATTGATTCTAGAAGCTTTTTGGCTTTATGTATTTGCTAAATTGGCACATGCTGCATCTGTGCTACTTGAATTAACAGAACTGTTCATATTTTACTGCAGATTACTGGCAAATTTTCCTTTATTATTTGCAAATGGGTATTCTGAATAGTGTATGAGTCAGTCAACTCCTATCCATTTTTAATAGGTATATTAAAACATGATCATATGGTGAGATATTTTATGATATAAATAGTGATTTGACCATCCTGAGAAAATATATAAAATGCCCTATTATATCTGACAACAGGTATTTTTAAGTGCTACAAACAGTTAAATGCACAATAGGACTTTCCATTATTGTTCTCATTTGGACTCTGTAGTCAGTCCTTAACCTCCTTTATGTTCAAAGCTGAACTTCAGGAAAACCGGTAACTAAGGTTCTACATGTAGAAGCGTACTTACAGTCTGCACCCATATATGCCTATGTTTTTAAAATATGTATATATAGTTGAGGCTGCCATGAGGCTCATTTAGTCATGCTGGTAGCTGGTAGCAGATTATTTAGCTAATATTACATCAACCTACAAAGAAGGAGGGCTGCTTTAAATGCAGTGCCTCCTATTTTATTATGTTGGCCCACAGTGTCAGAGGTGGATGTTGGCTGTATAGGTCAAACCTATATTCCATTACATGTTGTTGCTGTGTGACAGATAACAGTAGAGGAGAGGGACAGTCTGACAAAATGGCGTCTGACATAGAAGATGTCAAAGATGTCATAGATGAAGCAAAGGTGAATTTCTCTATAAGGAAAAATCACACCCACTGACATTCGTTGACGCCTGCTGTATGTTTATGGAGACCAAATACTGAATGTAAGCACAGTGAGGCAGTGGGTGGTGTGTTTCAGCAGTCTCAACAGTGACTGACAGTCACCTGCACTGGTGGAGATTTTTACAAGCACAACATGGCAGGCACTGGTGAAGATCTGTAGCTATTGATGCTGACTACGTTGAAAAATGTTTTGTAGCTAAGAATTTGCTCTATAAAATAGTGTCATTGTACTCACTGTATCTGTAGTAGCTTTCAAGGAAATGAATAGAAAGTGTTACTTTTGGAGCAACTAAAGCATTTTCAAATATGGAGATTAAAAAGAATCCAAAATAAACTTTTTTTTTTCAGTGTTATCTTCTTGATTCATATTCTAGTATCATAGGAATAATATCTGTAGCACTGGTGTTGTCTTGCAGTAAAACAGCTTCTGAGGTTTTCCAGTGCCTCAACTTCGGCTTAATCACCTGCAAAAGATATCTATTGCCATGCATTCTCCAATACCATAAACACAACCTCTTAATTAGTATCTATGTCTCTAATGTTATCTCTATTTTCTCAGAAAAGAACAATCTTTAGTAATACAAACAAACTTGAGAGTACTGTCTGCTCTGATTAGACCTCTAAAGCAAATCAGAGACTAAATACAGCAGTATTTTTGTTAGCACCAATGCAAACACACATTGGCACCCCCCACATTCCAGTCACTGCTGCAGTGGTTGACTTTATTGCTAGTTTTAATCGCTTTAATTCAAGTGGTTTGATGAAGGTGCCAATATGAAGTTTAAGTTCCAGTACATTAAAATGTTAACGCACTGGTTACTTAATTTTGACTTAGCATCTCCTTGTTTCAATTTCAATGTTGTGATTACTATTTTCTATTTCTTAGACTTTCAAATTAAGTTAATCTATTTAGAAGCATATGTTTTTAAATATGGAGGTAGCACAGTTCATTTTCTCATGATGAAAGGCATATTTTGGATAATCATTTTTTTCCAAACAGATGCCTAGTTTATCTCACTTTTAAATCAACTGTTTCTGACTGGACCGATTCTTGGATGAGTTAATTGAGCATGGCTAAACCTAAAATGCTGGCCTAATCAAGGAAATAGGAAGAGGTGATGACTATGAAGATTCTCAGCTTTCAGTAAAGGTGTTTGGTTGTTTACTTATATTCTCACAACAGAAGGAATGCAACAAATGCAGCCCACTGGAAATAATTCTGGATAATCTCACTACATTACTTTCAGTGAAATTGAGTCTGCTCACTTTACCCTGGTGAACCAACATCTCAGGGAAACATGAAAGTAATATCTCATTTGTGCAATATAAAGTAAGTGGCAGAAGGAAAGGCAGACTGAAAGGTGTATGTTTTTAGTTTTCAATTATTTTGGTAGTCCTCCATTACTGTATAAGCCCCAATGTCTGTATTCTGCAGAAGAAATCACTGTTATTGGGAATGCTGTTCATTAATACCAGACAAATGCCCTGCTTTCTTTGCACGTATCGCATCTGTTCACTCATTCACTTCTCAGACTTAGGAATTTTAGTTTGGAGAATGATGATGTCTTGTTTGATTTTTTTATTTCCTCCTCCTATGGTGTCCTCTTTTGAGAAACACATTTTAAAAGAAAATCAGATTCTAGGATATCTTAGCCGTAAAAGAGGGCAACGTTTTATTCTCAGTGCTTTGAATATACTCATCTATCGCTTTCTGTGATATAGTTCATAGGCAGACAGCTCATGGGACTGTGCATAGAAATCCATCATCATTGCAGTCATTGTATATAAAAAAAATTGTAAGATGGCCTCTGGAGCTGGTGCTTGGAAAAGACTTATTATGGGGCAGGAACTGTATTATTATATTTTGACTAATTATTAATTTAGTACACGTATTTAATTATGCCACAGTTATGTTCTGCATTTGTGTATGAATGTGTGTGTGTGTATGTATATATATGTATATATATATATATATGAACGAGATAGTAATATTTGATTCAGTTATTTCAAATAACCAAATAACAAAGGATTCTGAATCCTTTGTTTCCTAAATTGCACTTTGCATTTGGCCTTAATTTCAAGTAGCTAAAAGGTATGTCTTTTTACAGATCTTTTGCTAGATCATCAGCGACCATAATTCCACTTAGAAATTTCCGTAGAAAATAATCAGTATCACTGCTGATGTTTCAATAGCAACACATCTGTAATTAATTTTTACATTACATAAGGGAAGACTTTGGTTCCTCTCTATAATGCAGTAACCAAGTCATGACATCTGAAACTGTTCTGAAGCCTGTGACCAAAATCTCTTGCTCAATTAAGGGACACAGACACATTTAGAATCACTGAATGGATCCTTTTGGTCTCCTGCTGGAAGTCTTTCTTTCTCCTCAATTGATACATTATGTAATTCCCAGAGCTCATCTAGTATGGTTTTGCATTTGAAACACACTGAGAGTGATTAGAGTGATTACCTGGAAAAGGTCACACCTTTCCTGTGCAGTAGCAGGTCAGAACAAGAAGCTTAGGCTTCAGGAGTCAGACAAATCTGTCAGCATGTGACAACTACTAAAAGTGCATTTTACCTGGGTTTTCACTGTATTGTAACTACTATTCTGTCAAATTGCAATCTACCTAAAGGTGAGAACTTCACCCCTTTCACATGTTAATTTTCAATTCTTTATTATTTATTTCAGAAAATATAAGTGACTTGAATGCCAGTCAGCAAGTTTACAGAAACAGCGCAGCGCATTCAGTTAGAAGAAAAATCTCAAAAACTTAGTTATATCACAGATCTAGAGAGCAAGTACTTCCATCATGAAATGGTCTGCAGATAGAGAAGTAGGTCTCTGCAGTAGAGAACAGGTGCCTGCCTACAGTGAGCAGTCCTAGCAGCTTGGTTTTGAATGGCATAGGCTTGTATTCTTCTCCACTATGCTCTATTTTTAACTCTGGACTTTCAGCAGGCTTTTTTTGTTTTGTTTTGTTTTTGTTTTGTTTTGTTTTTGTGTTTATTTCTATTTAATTACTGCAGGTAAGTCCTTAATGAAAAAGCAGCAGGAAAAAAACTGAACAAAAAATCTCCAGTACCTCATCCCCACCCTGAAATGTTAGAATAAAACAACCCACTTTCAATGTTGTTCTAAACAGACTTGCAAAGATTAGTCTTACACATCTGGTTTGCTGAACATAGCAAAGGAATTCCTTCTTCTTCCTGGAGAAGGAATCAGAAAAGAGCCATCGTACAGAAAGAATTAAAATTTAACTCCAGGAGATGATGACCTGTTGAATCCTATGAGGTTATCAACAAAACAAGTTAGTGGAATTATATCCTGCATGAATCATAAAGAAGAATGTGCTTATAAATATTTATTCATGTGAAAAGGCAAAAAACACTTTTTCTAGTTTGTTATTGCTTACTGAAATATTTGAGCACTCTTCTGAAACTAATGATAAAAATACTAATAAGCCCAGAGATTTTATTTTTAAATTTTACTTATTTCCTGTGTGACTATTCACTATCAATACTTACTGTCTTGATACTAACGAAGATAAGCTGCAAAGTGAATTTGTCACCAAGAAAGAAAGGAGAACAGCTAGGCCTTAAGGTGAATTATTCCTGATTGTTCATAAATTAGACTGGTCAGTCTGCTGTACATTAGCCACTATTTCTATTGACTGCTGGTCTGTATGTCTTAAAGATCTGCAGCCTAATAATAGATTTGAATCTGTCTGTAGATAATTCATGAATGCATAAAAAAGGCATCAATAATCAGAAGCTACTGGTAGTGAATTCTTCATACAGCTGTACATGGTGCTGCTCTGCCTGTATATAAATAGCTGAATCCTAATCCTCTTTGAACGTACAAACATTGACAAATGAGGGTGGGCTCTTTTCTCCCATCATTCCCTTGCTCACTCCATTCTCCTCCAAGTCAAGTACAGACATTGGACAGCTTTTCACTGAAAATGATGAAATCAGTAAGTTCTCCCTGCCTCCAACAAAATTCAGTATTGATTGAATATATACACCAGGTAGGGCGCATGACAATCCTTAAATCCACATGTACATTGTAGGATCAACATGTTTGGTATGATGATTTCAGTCATTAATTTCATATATAAGCTTAAATCAGAGCAAGCAACTTGCCATATCTTCCCATACAGCTTAGCCTGGCTTCACTATTATGCTGGGAATAGGCTTTAATATCTTTGTTGGCTAGCTGTGAGACAAGAGCCCTTTTTTAACAATGAGAGATACATTGCCTAAGTCTCTAATAGGATTTGTGTGTGCAGAAGTAATGCTAAAAAGTGACATCAATGAATAGTTAATACGCTATTAAATCCATGGATACATACTTTACCTTTCTCAGCAATACAGAAAGGCAAATTTTCTTCTCAATTACTATATTACAGCAAATTCTGCAGTCATGCTGTGTGTCATTTCGGCAAAATGATAGTAGTAGTGTATGGATGTTTAAACTTTATTTTTGCATCCCTGATTTATTTATGCAAGAGAGATATCTTTCATGAATTTTAATCTAAAGACTGGGTTTACAAAATACCAGTGCATCTGCAATCACCAATAAGGCTCTGCAGCAATGCTCTGAAAAGAGCTAATGTCGAATATTTGTAAGCTCTGTTGAGTTTGTCTCTCATCTGAGGCATTGTTGCATAAAATGCATTTCATGTTTTGAAAAAAAAGTTATGACTACAGTCTTTATTTTTAATGCATACTGAGGGACTACGCAGAATGTTTTGATTTCCAAGTTTTCTGATAGGAATGCTTCCCAGTGTAAGTGGTGAAATATACAGCCATGTCTTTATTCATTTATTTAGTGCATGCAGCTCTCTGAAAAAGAAAAGACTTATCCTGTGAAAACACTGCTCATATGTAGAGCTAATCATAGATGAAATTTAAATAATTTATATGTAACATTACTTTTGTCTAATAATATAGTAGTTCAGTTAAATATAAGGCAGCTTTACTACTATTCTGAAAAGTGAAGAAATTATTATGGTGAAGAATGAAATAGAGCAGTGATTGCATTCTGAGCTTTGCAGGAGATAGAAACCCTCAATTCAGGAGCTTCAATTTGGAATGCATCACTGTACATCATTAGGTGTTTATCTATTGTAAAGTACACAGACTGACTGAGACAGAAAAGAACTTTAGGTAAGCCATTAGATCATTAGGCCTGATCCATGTTGGTGCTATCAAAGAATCTTTCAGCTCATTTTAGGCAGACTTTGATGAGAAACTGAGGATCACTGTCTGAGCTTTGTCTAAACAGTAGCCTCCATGTTGTGTGTTTAGTGAAGGGCCTAAGTATACTTCTGGACATTTAAAAACAGTAATTGATACCCCAGTGCTGCTCAAAGTAACCTTCTAAAGAGACTAACTGAAATTGTTCTGGTCTTTGTTAAAAAGTTGTTTTCCACCCTGGTATCATAATGCTGGGTCAGGATAGGAGAAGCTCCCTAACTCAGTTGTTTTGTTTTGTTTTCCTTAGTTCAGTTTACCTGAGACACTTTCGTTTTCCTTCAAATATAAAAGCTGTACATCTGTAAGCTGTTGACTTGCTCAGAAATTATGTATCTCTGTCTGAAGGACAAACATGGAAGATGCCCAGGGAGTAACAGTTTCACTATCAGAGATATCCCTTTCATATTACACTAACACTCTTGAAAGACATCTTGCTCTTCTTGGATTGCTGCAAAACCAGGAACTGATACAGTCTGAATAAAGCTTCAAACAGTCCCATCAACACATGCATATATCCCAGCCAAAATGAATGAAGGAAATGATCCACCTGGTATTTACTCATATTTCTACCATTTCATGAAAATGAACTAACTGTATAACATCACTTTGACTCTTGAAAGATAAGGAAACATCAGCAACCCAGATATAATTAGATGACAAATTGAAAGTGGACAATAAGAGAAAATAGTGATGATCTTAGTCAAAAGGAACACAGCTTTTCTGCTATGAATATGTTGATAAAGTAGAACAAGCAAATACAAACAATGGCATCCAGAAGCTAGACATACATTCAATAACTGTGTTGCCTTTAAGGCAATTAAACAGGAGAACAAAACAATGAAAAAACAAACAAACAAACCAAAAAACAAGAATGGAGCATGGTCTTTGGAGAGACATGGAGGATTCTAAAGGCAGGCATCATCTATTCACTCTTCAGTGATGCTGTAAATTGTAAATATGACAGCATGGGACTGAGTTACCTGGTTCCTTCAAGCTTGATTTTTTTTTTTTTTTACTTTTTTACTTTTTTTAACAGAAGTTCTACATAGAAAAGAAAGCAGGAATCACGTCTTATTCAGAGCTTCTGAGTGTCCAACCCAAACTGTGTTTCCCATTTCCAATTTGTAGTCTATATTTTGACCCTGTAGACTTATTCCCCAGCAGCAGTAGCTGTGGAATCAAGTGTTGAAGATCTTGCTGTGCTCGGACCATACTGGTGAGTGTTCAGGGTTCAGAAAACCACCGCAGAATCTGAAGGAAATATCTAGCCCTGAACTGGGACTGGGATTGAAGATGCAGCAGCACTCTAGGTCGCCATATGGCCACATGAGAAAAAGCAAGGCTGTTCCAGTAACCTGTCTATAAACCACTTTCTCAAGCATACCTATGCCAACCCTGAAAATAAAGTAAGCAGTAAAGCTAGCAATGACTATAAAACTGTTTTCATTTCATTTTCCTTTTGTGATGAATTATTTTAAGGGAAGGTAGGAAAAAAATCCTGGCATGGTAAAAACAAAGCACTGTACTGAAATATGTGTGCGAATCAGTGAGGACAAACATTCTGTTTGTATTCTAAATGTATTCTAAAATATTTCCTGTTATATTGACATGGAGTTCTTTTTTTTCCACCCCCTCCACCAAAATTATGTAAAATCATGTAACCTGTTGCACATGACTGCCTTCTGCCCTTGGGCTAACTCACACGCTTTCTCTTTGAACATTATTCAAGTTTAATTCCCTAGAATGTGCATAACTTGCAGACAAGCTGAGACAGAAGCTGTTCTGGCTTCAGCTCATTATAGGTGTGCACACGTGTGTGTATATGTAAACATATCTAGCACACATACACAAATAAAATGGTGCAGACATCAGTGATGGAAGGAGCAATAAGAAACTTTCTAAGAAGGGAAAGTATTCCAAAACCATGCCTTAATGCAGACTTCAGTCCACAGATCACTGAAAACCACCAAGCATGAAAATAAAACATGGTGACTGGATATATACCCTGTTTTTCTGGCAAAACACCAATTTGTGACAGAGCACCAGAAAATAAGGAACCAATTTAAATATATAATTGAGCTTTAAAGATAATAATAATAATAATAACAACAGATCTAAAGGCAAGTTATTTTTTCTACTGTGAACCACAGAATCAAATTTAGAAGTAATATTACTTTGAATGAGCATCAGGTTTTGTAGAATAAATTTAAACTGAATCCAAAAAAAGTGATTATAAACTCTAGATTATGTCTAGTTAATCTTGTGTTAGTATCATCATTCTTCATTAATCTAACAATGTGTAATAGACATGGACACTAAATTTATATACCCTCACATTAGATAACCGTAACAATGCAGATATGATAATGAAATGCAAATAAAAAATACCGTATTTTTTATCTAAATACATATGTGGGCATGTGTATAAATATACATATATCTATATGCCTGTTGGCAGACTCACAGACCCCTGCTGGGGAACACACTCTTACAGCAATAATTAAGTATAAATATTCTGTAACCTTTGCTACAGGAAATTTTACTTTGTTTAAGAATATTAATTTTTAAACATCCATTCAAAATTTCACACCAGCAGCAAAAACTCAAAGTTGTCAGCATCATCAGTGACTGAGAGCCTCAAGAAACACTTCCACAACCTTCCTCATGTTTACCTCCATTATAAATGTCGTTGCTTTTAGAAGAGCTACTGAAGAATTAAACCACCCTAAAGAGGGCTGCTCAGCTATGATCTTTAGACAGAAATACAAAGAGTTGCTATAACACATTTCTGTGAAAGGAAAGAAAATATTCTGGTTTGTACTTTGAGAAGTCCCAATACCTTTCAGTCACACTGCAGATTAATATAAATAAATAAATAAAAGATTGTGTGTTTGGATGCTTGTCTTCATAGGGATTTGATTTGCTTTCTCTCTGTTTCCCACTTACAATGGAGGAGAAAACACCAGCAGTCCAGAAGCAGCAGCAGCTGCAGCAACAAAAAGGTCATGAAAAGTAAGTGCTATGCAAATAAAGGAAATAAAACAAACAGATCATTTAAAGCATAAAAGAAATAGAAGAAACGACCGTAAATCACCATGCTTGGAAAGAAAATGAAAATAAAGGGGAGTTTGAAACAAATCAAAATGTCATCAAAACAGGAAAAAAAAAAAAAGGGGCAAAACCATAAAGAACTAATAAAATGAACAGTAATTGGGACAAACTGCAAATAAAAACAAAATTGACCTAACAAAAGCAACAGGTGGAAGAAACCTTTTTTGTTTGCCTTAAAGAATGCATTAAGTTTATTTAATTTTGCACTAAAGAGTAAATAAATGAAAACAGAAGATTTCGCATTTCCCCCAAAGGTGGGAATGCTGTTCAACCACCAGACTCAACTAGTGAACTGTAACAAGAATGGAACAGCCCATTTCAGTTTTATCCAAACTCATTTGAATTTTCAGGCAGTCCAGATGCAGAGTTGATGCCTATCTTTTCCATTTTTCTAGGAGGCTGTAAAATGAAACGTAGCAATTCCCCTCATCCTTTCCCACAAGTTCCAAAGTATTTTTCACACTTGAGAACCTGGTGACCAGCTAAGTCTTTGCATGTGTGCTTTGTGAGGGGAAATCAGATCTTGAGTCTGGACATAAAAGGCAGCTTAGGGCTGCTGAGGGCTCAGGGAGCTGGGCTTAGCTCAGCGGCCTCTAGGAAGGAGGCAGGGAAAAGGAGGGACACGGGGTTCTGTGGGTCAGCCCCCAGGACTGTTAGATAGCTATGAAGAGTGCAGGGACGCAGGAAAAGAATCAGCTAACGAACAATGGAATAGGTAGCATTTCACTTGTAACTAAGCCACCAGCTCCCGAAGGAGGTACTCACCAAATGAATGCAGTATATCTGTCTTATTAGTTATGAGAAGTGAATGATGAAGAAACAATTGTGGCCAAAATTTGCAAAAAAAGCTTAAATTAATAACAGCCCAAAGACAGAGCTGTGGTGGCTGGGTGATATGCAGGCAGAGGAGAAGGGCTGTTAGTACGATGTATCACTCTACAACAGCTTGAATCAAATGGCAACTTTCGCAAAAATTGTAGTGTTGAGTTTGAAGTGCTGTCAGCAGCTACGTGAGAACCAATGTGCTGCCTGCCTGGGGCTCTTTGCTGCTGTGCATGGGGCTGCAGGGCCCTGCCGTGCTGCAGTGCTGCTGAGCTGCATCCTGCACCACGCATTTGCTAACAGCATGAAGTGCCTGCACAGCACCTGCATTCTGAGCTCAATGTGCTGAACAGCCATATCATAGCAGACTTGTGGAAAGCAGGCTCACACCTACAGTTGTCACATAGTGCAGATCTGGAGATATTTTCTCCTTTACCTTTACAACCAAAATGGAATACTATGTGTAGTTGAATGCAATGTGTTCATGAAGCCTACTAGAAACCTAAAACCCTGCTTCAGCTGTTTTTCTTCTTTTTTTTCCCTTCCTTTTATACATATATTTGTTGTTAAATGGCCTCTAAACCCACGCTGTGAAGTAATTTATCCAAATATTCACTGGCAACTCTGTGCTCAGTATATATAATTTTATTGTTTTGACTTAAAAGTCACAAGACTGAAATAAAAATGCACGGGTGGCACTTTGCCACACTGCCCCTAGAGAACAAGAGGCTGTCAGCCTGAGCTCCGTGCCAACAGGTTGCTGTGTACTAGACTAAACTGAACAGCAATAAGTCTACACAGCCGAGCTTTGCTGAAAGATGTGATCACACCTCCTAATGTGACTCCATGGCTCTGTTACTTACAGCTAAATTACATTATTATGACTTCATTGTTGAATCCCAATTCTCCTAATTATAGCCTAGAGATCTATTATTTGATTTTGTAACACCAAGTGCTTCTTTTCTAAATCATGTAATCTCTTGTAGCTTATTAATGTCAGGTTTGTGCACACGCAGGGACTTGGTTGTTTGCCAGGCAGAATCAAATTTTCAAATTTTCACTGTGTTATGTTGCAGGGGTTTGCTTGTTACAACCTAATTATATTGGCACTGAAAGCAAATTTATATTATAAAGCACTTTAACTCTTTCACTGAAACATATTTGCATATGTAAGTGTCTCGCCATTGGTCTATTAGCTTTTTCATTGGGAAATTTTTATGAGATTGTGTGGAAAAGAATAATAATTCTGAAACCATTAACTATTCATTTTCCTTTGAAAATATGAATGTGTTGTTTTGAAGTGATGTTCGTCGTAATAAATCCAGGAATTAAATGCAAGTAGGTGCCACACATGAAACTGCCTTTAAGCTTCATAATGACAGAACTGGAAAATATACATTTATTGTTTTATTAAATGACATAAATTTTAAAATGCCATTGGAAATTGAGACTCTGTTTCCCCAGTATAAAAACTGTCTGGCAGGTGGTTTTGGTTTTATTTACATAATTCCCAATAATGTCAAGTATATTTGGTTACAAGTAGAGTATTTTATAGTATGAGCAAGATTTAAAGCTTTAAATTCCCATTTCTATGAATGTCATTACTTTCTGCTGAATTCAATGGAAGCTGAAGGGACTACAGCTTTCAACAACTGCCTTCTCTCCTTGTTGTATGAAGGTTGGGGCCACGAGTGTTTTAATGCTCCCTTAAAACTACCTGCTGTCTAGTGAATGCAGTGTCAGGGCAGCAAAGACCATACCCTGCTCTGCCCTCCCAGTAGCATAAATTAAAGGCTGATGTTATACTTCCTCCTTTCTCTGCTGTTGCCGTCAGTGGCTTCTGAGAGGACTCAATCTAAACCATCCTGCTGTTCTGCTTGCTTCCAGCTAACTGCCTTCCATTTCTGTTGCACCAATTGAATGGGAGTGAGACAGTGAGACTGCAAGGTAAGTTCACACAGGCAGCATTCTGGTGACTTTTTTTCTCATTACCACTGCCTCCCCCCC
>JAPSGF010000001.1:32288632-32299016 GCA_035772895.1 Perdix hodgsoniae
GCACTCTACAGCTGGAGCAGATGGAGAGAGAGGGGAGAACTGGACTGTCACTCGCAGCAAGAGCCTGCAGCTACATTGGATTAGGTCTAACATGAAATTATACCCCAAATTCCATTCTAATTACCTGCCTTTTCCAGCAGCTAAGACAAATAAGAAGCAGCTAGCCTATGACATGCAGCTTCCCTTCCCTGTTTCTGATACTCAGAGGAGAGAAAAGGAATTGACGTTCAGGCACTTTCTTGGTCCCATGTTACAGTGCAATTTCCACTGTACAGAACAAAATGTTCCATAGGGGATAATTCTGTCCAGTGTATGATTTCTCTCTCTCTGCCATCAGGCGAGCAAGAGAGAGGATCAGCATTTAGAGACAAGCCCTAGAGATGGAGTTCTTTGGGGAAGAGTTTGTCGTTCTGTATATATTCATAATGGGCTTGGCAGAATGGGGCACAGCCTTTGGGGCTGCAGAGAGACAGATGTTTACATACTAATACGAATATAGAATCATAATGGAGAAAACATGTGTAGACACTGTTGCTACTAGAAGTTAATGGATTGAAGATTTACCACCAAGAGAAGAGTCTGCCCCTGCTGGCCTGTCTAAGGGCCTGGATGTTTAGACCACAGTACTTGACAGGACTCTTCCTATTGATTCAGCAGATTCTATCTAGGTTGCTGGTGTGTATGGTATCCTAGATAATATTCTTTGATGACCCTCAGTAAGCAATGACTATGATATATGAAAAAGAAATTATGAGATCAATAAATAGTTCATGAGTGCTATATTACTGCTTTATTTCTCCTTTGTGGGATGAATACTGGCCTCTACTATTTTTTCTTCTGGATGAACATCAAAAAGTACTGATCCAGTATACTGAAAACTTTGCTAGTAAGCTCATCATTCTGCCATTTAAAGATGATTCCTATCCTTAGTTCTGTGCTCCTTGTGAGATTTTCCATATATTTATCTAGTCCATAGTCACCAGACCAAATAGCAGTTGACATCTGCTTATGCAGTTAGTGTTCCTTACTGAATCAAATCCAATGTCAGTTCTACTCAGTGAATAATAAAGTGTAGCTTTCAATGCCTATTAAAAACACCACATTGGTGGGCTTCCCTGCTGAAGAAATGTGTAAACTACAGCCAGATTTAATGGGTTGGTTTACACATGGATCACCTTAAAGTGAGTACTTCTAATATTTGCAAGGATTATCATCTCTACTCAAAGTAAGCACCTGGGAGGAGCAGTGCAGAAACTTTTTCTATACTGAAAGGTTGTTTTTTTTTTCATTCTTCAGAAACATCCAGGATCACTAGCACAATTGGCATCCATCAAGTGAATAACGGGAATAAAAAGAGACTTCCATGAGAGAATAAGATACCAAGGGAAAACTAGTTATCGAGAAACAGTGGAACAAATGTGCATTACATGCATTAAACAGAAAATATTAAATTTATTATAGTTGCAGGAATTCTAAACTCCTTGAACTGACACATTCTAAATCCAGGTATCTTATTAAAGTTCCTCTGAACTTGCTAAAACAAGAAAAGCTTTGCAATTTTGATTGCAATAACATAGAAACAGAAGTTTTGCACATGTGTATGAACAGCACCATATTACTAAGCAACATAAGCACTACAAAATTTGAAAGAATGTCTCTTGTTTCTTTTGGGCATAACTATGAGAGATTTGACCAAACAAAACCACATCCAGTGATAAAGAATGATAAAAATCAATTCCACAGCAAACTCTTCCATAAAACTCTTTGCGAAGAAATACTTATCTGTGGCCACTTAACACAATTTGCAGCAAATCATGGATCGTATGTGTGGATATATCATAGGATACCTCTTACTGTCTTACTGAAACACCATATTCAATAGTTTTTTGTAGCTGTCCCACAGGGAGACAATGTTTTGACCCAAAACAATTTCCATGTCGTAGATTATCATTGGGGTAGATTCGTGGGATTATGATCAAATAAAGAACTGTGGTATTTCATGATTCAGTAGTTATGGAGTAATCATTTGCCATCTTTTCCTGACCAGTTTCTCTTTTAATACAGTCACATTGTGATTGAGGATTTTGAAATAAATTCGGTGAAACTACTGGAGAAAGTGCCATTAAAACTTGGAACTTCATCTGAATTATACTGGCTCATCAGTTTTCTTGTACTACAGATATTAATGAGCTGTTTCTTTTTTTTGTTTTTAGTACAGTTGATGCTGTAGAGTCTTATACTCTGCCTTGCACAATTATATTTACACATTTTGTGAGGTATGTACGTGTCCTAGGATAACCACATACACAGATACACTTAGTTTTCAGAAGCAGCAGAGGCAGAGGTTACAGCTTGCTGATTAAACCACAGACATTTGACAAACCTTGGAATAAAACTAAGATCTCCTAAGCCCTAGAGCTGCGGTTTCATTGTTGCCTTCTTAACATTTATAAATATGTATTGCATTTCTGTCCATTAATGTTAAGTCTCAAAACTGTGCTATTTCAGCTGGATTTAATGCATGTGTGTTCATGTATTTTTTTCTGGGGAACATATTTAATATATAATCAATTATTAAAAAGGGGGTTGTATGCGCATGTGAAGAAATTGAACGAAAAGGAGACATCCATACAAAACCAATTTTTCTTGGCTGCATGACTCATTAATGAACCTTACTCAGTACTGCTATTGTGCTGAGTGCCTCATAATGAAATATACAGGGTTAATAGCTGCAGTGCAATGGGCTTAAGTAAAACCACAGCAGGTGTGTGCCTTAACGAGGTGTTAATACGGAGGCAGGTGCATGTAAATATGGAGTAGAAGGGTATAGGAACGGCCAAGAGAGAGGGCAAAGGAGTACCATCACAAAGTATTCCAACAGCAGTTACAGAGTCACTTAAGAGCTGAATGTGCTGTAGTCTTTGATACTGACAAGTTAGATCTGAAAGACTTCATCTATTATAAAACATTGTGTGCTGTTTCTTGTTTCTGTGCTGTTTCTTTCAGCAGAGGAGGCTGGTACTAGGCAAACTCCAAGAGATCGCTCTTGTTTCTTTATGTATTGAAGTAAGGAAGTTTTCCTAAAAAAATAGTGCAGAGCTTTCCCCAGATAACAGCGATTCCTAAGTCAGTTCACATGGGTTGAACACACAGGGATGCATGGGAAGGTCACAGCTCTAGTTGTGTAGTGTATAAAACATTTCTATGAAACTTCATGTAGAAAACAAAATAGAGAAAAAACCCCACGCAAATATTGACAGCCAAGTTCCTTAAACTCTTGAGCAAACAAGCAATATGAAAGACTAAAATTGGTCTGTCTCAATTATCAGTGCCAGAGAGGTACAGTCCCTCTCAGACAAATCAATGTCTTTAAGTAGAAAGTGATTCATTTGTTCTCAGATGATAAGAAACAGCATATTTTGGGGTGTATAACAGCAGACCACATAGAAAGCAATTGTTAGGAATGGCTGTACCACCACAGTTCCAGAACTAGTGACTGTGTAGGACAAGCTCTAGAAAAGCACTTTCCTGCAATTTCCTCCTCTGGAAAATCAGACTGTTAGTATTTTATGCTAAAACTGTCTGTGAACTCTCATTCCAACCCTGGAGCACAGATCTCTCATAGTTTTATTTTTACTGTATTTTTAATTTGTTTTTGCAAAATATAATAAAAAGGTGTTATTGTTGAGGGTATCATCGCTCACACACGTTAGCAACTATAGCTGTAAGAAGAATAATTCACATCAAATATTTCCCTGGCCAACACTGCCACAAATATCACTTTTATTTTTCTCCTGGCTAACATCTTACGGTAGAACCTCCTAGTAAAACCCTTCTCTCTTTCTCCCCTCTCTCCCCCCTCACACCTCTCCCCTCCTTTTTTTTTAATTTTATTTTTTACTCTGGAGTTAGCTCTGATTCTGAAAAATAAGGGTCCTAATATGTATTTTTCCAAGATGTTGTGAAATGACATCCCGTTGTCTATTCTATTCTGTGGTACATATTAACCATCTTTTGGTCAAACCAGAGGATATTAGTTTGGAAGATGACGCATGATGAACAAAATCCTTAGTGAAAAAAATGCTTTTATTAGCACTTCTCTCTTATTACTGTTTATATTTCTGACAGATTCATCTTCTTGGTTGTGAAACCAGTAGTATATGTAAAGTTGGCTCCAAATGTCATCCTCAGGGTATTTCTTTAGGCACCTGACATGAGCACCATTAGCTCAGATTACTCAATTACCTGCTGGCATTCTGAAGGTGCCTAAAGAAATAACATGAATGCACTGGTGGAATTTGCATTAATGGGTAGTAAAAAATAATATATATATGTACCTGAATTCTTTGACCTCTTTGCGGTTTGTGTTAAAAATGAGCAAACTAGGATCCCTTATGTTAGAACAGCTGCATGCTTTTTAAAAGGTTCCTAAAAGTTATTTACTTTAAAAATGTCATTATTTATAACTTTTCAAGGTAGAAAATTAAAGCAATTGCTATTAAATTAGACTGCAAAGAAAAAAAGAATTAAACTGAAGAAGCAGAAAGTTTAAAGATAGTTTGAATCTTATGGAGAAAAGCAAGGAAAAAAAAAAAAAGATGCTAACCTTTGAGTGCTTTCGTTATTTTGCAAGGTAACATTTAATTATCTTTTTTTCTTTTTGTAAGGGAAGCTGACAGGCACTTTGGACAACTTATCACAACACTATGTGCCATAAATGCACTGCAGCATTTCATAAAATTGATAAAGTACTTCCAAAACAACTGTTGACTTTTAAAGGAATCCAACTTCACACTGTAAGATATTTACTGTAAGTGCAGGTTGTTGAGATTCTCAGCTAATTTGTTACCTGTGCTTCCTTAACATGTTTGTGAATCCGTAAGAATTTTGTAATTGTAAGTCTCTATGAGATTGTGTTTTAAATCAAATTTGACAGCACAATAGAACCCAATAAAAGAAAGCATCAGTTGTACAAGGTCTGCTCATACACCAAGATGTGAATGCCAACAATATGAAAGAATTGACAAAGAAACTGAAATGCAAAAACTGCATGTTTGTTTCTATACTACATCCTCTCCACATCACTGTCTCAGGGATCAAAGGTAAAAATACTACTATTACAATAATAATGGTTCTAATAAAAATGGAAGCATTTAAGAGTTAAAGCAGCTTTCCATCAGAATGCTACATTAAATAATCTTTTAATAATCTTCAGTTATCATCACAGGAAGAACTTACGAATGGCAATGTGTACTTCCTGAAGCAGTTTTGAAGGCTGATTCACAAATCTTTTCTGTGCTTGCTTAAGAAGTTATTCCCCTCTCCACTCCAAGCTTCTTTGCCACATACTGTTTGAGCTACCATTCAACCTGGATAGATTAAACTTATTCAGCAATTAAATATCAGAATAAATAAGGAAAGAAATGAATGCCTTGAGGCACAGATAATGATGCCAAGACTTTACTATCAACAACAGCCAAGTGTTCTGCAAACTGCTTGCTCTGAAAATCCAGGCAGATCCTCCAACAGCACTGACTTATTAGCTGATTAAGAATTTTTCAGTAAGTCCTGGAATAAAGTGATGGTAAATCACTAAAAGAATGATGACATCTAGAGTGAAATGTGAGTCAAGAAGAGACAAAAAGGAGTAGTGAATACAGTTATACACAAAAGCCAAGTAATATGGAATAAACCAAAGTCTTACAGCATAATGAAGTTGACACTTAACAGGTGAGTCAGAGACTTTGGTGAATACAAAAAAGGGTGACAATACTGATCTAGAATAGTACAGTTACAAACAGGAGAAGCAAGGAAAAATAGAAGGCATTTCAATTTATGCCAAAAATGGCACTTTTCCTGTAGTTCTGGAGTTAAAAAGGAACAGACATATATCTCCATATAAGATAAAACAGGATAAGAGCAGGCAAGATTCCATGATGAGCTTGGACTATCTACTCTGAAGAAGATGATTAATACCACTTATTTGAACAGAGATAGCCATAATAAAAGAAATGACAAGGAGGGGCTGAGATGTGCATTAATTGTCCAAACCTCTGTGGCAAAATAGGAGAGCACAAGCAAGTCATTTTGACATATGCTATGTACAAGTTTCAGAAGATGTAGAAAGGTTCCAGAGAAACAACAATTTATACTAGAATCTAACCACTGAGGTAAAAAATCTTAAGGTGGATATGATGGTAAACCTAAAGTCCTCAAGAAAAAAGGTGATGAGAATAAAAGATATGGTTTATGAAAACAAACAGAAACAACAAAAGCGAAAAAATAGATGGTTCAGGAATCTGCTAACAGACTCTTTTGAAGAAATTTTATGGAAATGTTTTAGAGAAACATTTGTACACTTGCGACATTGAATAGTAAAGACAGAGTAGTTACCTGGCTTGGAGACAAAAAAGAAATGTAACGAAGCAATGAAAGCAGTGGAAGACAAAAGAACTCTTTAGCATAATTTCAGATAAAAAAGACTAAGCTGCAAAATGACTTACTGGTATCAAAACAAGACAATTTTTTGCCCATTGTGATTCATTCTGTGGCATACAAATTAGTTGCAAAACTAAGATTTTTCATTTTATTAAAGGCAAATATGTAGTGTCTGTAATAGGAAAAGTATAAGTTGAAATATTCAGATGAATTGGGCGCAATTCAGTCAGCAAGGTTTGCTAGAAAATTCACCTTACCATATTTTTAGAGCAAGTTAAGGTGATCTCTGAACTAGAAGTGATCATTTTCTATATGTGAAGGCTTGGAGAAATCCCACAGGACTGGAGAAAGAAAACACAGTAACTGTCCTTAAAAGAGAACAAAAAAGGCCTTTAAGTAGACTGGGTTTTAGAAGGGCACCTTACTCAAAATTTCAGGGAAGCATAATGTCTCAAACTGCACAGAAATCATTATTCAGTTGTGCCTTGAAATTGCTGGATACATGGCAATTTTCTCTCAGCGTGTTCACAGATGTAATTGCCTGGATTGGCGCATTACTAATTGTAAGAATTGTGACCAGCAGAACATAAGAAACTTGAGAAGTATTTCCAGTTGAAGAAAAGACTAAGAACTCAGCTTGATGAGCAGATCTAGGGGTCTGGGATTACAAGAGGAGAGAATGCATGTCCCTCTATCAGGAAATCTGAGTCAAACTGGCACAACATAATTAACTTTGTGCCTCAGATTGTTTTTATTTTTACATATTTATTTTTCCCTGCCACAAGATACAGATGAGTATATTTAGTTAGAAAAACATGTTTAATTGTACTTTGCATAAATTCTCATTTAGAAAGAAAATGTTTTTCAAATAAAGTTCTTTAAATGTTTTGTGAGACATCTGGACTTTTTTTTATATAAAAGATCTGAAAGGAATTTAGAATCCCAGACTTCTTGTGGTTCTCACATCATCATAAAAAGGCAGCATATTAGAATGTGTTTGCTGCTGGGAACTGACACTTCACGATTATTAAGGAAGTAAAACTTCTGCTAAGTACAGGTTTGATCCTGTAGTGCCTAGGATTTTTGCCTAGGGTCCTTTCTCAAGATGACTGTGAATTTCATGTAAGGTGAGGAGGTGTTTTCAGAGCTTGTTTCCTCCTCTAATTCCCCAGTACAGGGATTGATCACATCCATTCAAGTTTGGCCTGTGTCAGGCTGCAGATTCACACTGGGCAGTGTGACAAGCAGGTGTCAGAGCTATCTTTTCACTGCCTCCTGCAGTCATTATCAAGACAGATGCAACAATAGAGAGAAGCTCAAACAGCATATTTTTCATAAAGCAGACTAAATGCTCCAGAATCTTAAGAAGAATAATCAATACAGTATGACTGAGTCTCCTAATTTTATCTCAGAATGTATTTGTTGCTTCCCTGGAAGATCTGATTTATAGAGTCACGTGATCACATATATAGACATATATTTTTAAATAAAGTATGTCTTAAACTCACTGAGTTCCAAAGAGAACAAGGAAATCAGTAACTTGCAAGAGTGAAAAACATAAGATAAGAACTAACAGGCTTTTTAAAAATATTTTCATCCAATATTTTGGAGTTCATCTTGTAATTTTTATTGGGCTAATCAACTAAAAATATTCCCTAACTAAAATATTCAACTAAAATATTCTCTTGGGCATTCACTGGAATGATGTTTTCTTATTCTCCATGGTTAAAAATTCACAGCTGTTATGAAAAATAGAAGGAATTCTAGTCAAGGGTTATAGAAAAATATAGTCCCAAGAATTTTCAGTTAACTCTACAAATTGAGGTGCCCACCTCCCATGGCAGCCAGATGTTTAACTCATATAAGCTTTTTCACAAATCTCACCTGAAATCTGTTATTTTCAGGTAAGTGTCTTGCCTGTTGAACTAAAGGACCAGAATTGACTCTTGCACAGTAGGTTTCTTATAATTACTCACAATGGGAGACTCCACTCACAACCAACTCTGGGAGGCATTTCTGAGTCTCTGATTTCTAACATTCTTCACTTCTTCACCCCATGGTATGAACAGACTGCTTTATATTACTGACAATTTATGTTTTCTCTCTAACACCCACCTATGTAACATCTATGTTGAGAATTTACATTTACACTAATAGCCCCTGAGAATCAATTACCATAAGATCTGTTCCTTTACACTTCAACCAATGAATCAGTCATAGGTTAAAACAAGAGAAGGTAAAAAGCCAGCATGCCTGTACTGATTTTTTAAAAATACTTTACTGAAAAATTCTCTGGATACATATATATATATGTGTATATATATATATATTTTTTTCTGTTGTGTGTACGTTCAATATGACTTTACCTGCTTTCAAATATGCTTTCATAAATGGATTGAGCAAAGAAGCACTCAGGATTAACTGCACGTTTTATATACTCCGGCACTGTTCTGTATCCTCATGCACTAGAATGCAGTCTGTTTGACTGGCACACCCTTGTGGAAGCAGCTGTGATAGCAAGCCAATGCCCTGCTGAAACTGAAGAAAGGCCAGAGCTGTCTTTGGAAAGATGGTGCTTTGGGAGATGCAGAAATAATCTCCGGACATCCCCAAACCTGTGGTTACTGCCAAGCCTTGGGAAGAGTTCTGCTATGAAGGCTTTGTCCCCCCTCCCAGGCAGTGATTTTGGGGTCCTGGTGAATATCTCCTGCTCTTTCTAAAAACCTTTCAGTGATATAGTCCTGCAAAATCCTTTCTACTCCTTTCCAAAGCTTCTGAGAAACTATGGAGCTGCCACCTCTGCAGAACCCGATGTCCTTCCCAATTTGTCACAATTCACGGAGAAATAGTGGCTTAAATATTCTTACTCGAATTTCTAGAATACATCTCAGATGGCCAAACTTAATAAACAACTGCTATGTTGAAACCTTTTCAAACTGTTAGAAATGCCTTCTCTTTGTCACTGATGATCAAACTGAGAGAAATATTGCTTATTTTAAAAGGTATTTATTTTCATGGGGATCATAGAATCATAGAATCACAAGGTTGAAAATGACTTATAAGATGATCTAGTCCAACCGTCTTCACATTACCACTGCTACCACAAGCACTAAACCAGATCTCACAGCTCCTCATTCAGACACTTCTTGAACACTGCCAGAGATGGTGACTCCACCGCCTCCCTGGGCAGCCATTCCAGTGCCTGACCACTCTCTGAGAGAAAAAGTTCTTCCTCATGTCCAACCTAAACCTGCTCTGGTACAACTTGCGGCCATTTCCCCACGTCCTGTTTGTTGCCTGGGAGAAGAGGCCAAACCCCTCTTCACCACATTTGGTCCTCTGCGTTTCTATCCATTCCTAGTATTCTTTATGCTTAGGCCGTAATGATCTCGGAGTTCTAATACTATAGGGTACCTGCAAAGCAGTCTGCAGGCAGAAAGCTCAGACAGAACCTCTTGGCAATGGGTGGATCTCCAGTGGCCTTTTCTCCACTATATGGTTTCCTACAACAAAGGCAAGGCTGAGCCCCAATTTTTTTCACTTAAGTGGTACCTTTCCACAAGAAAAATTACTGGTGAACTGTTACCACGCCCTCCTGGAAGCAAAATGCTCTCCTCAGAAAATAATGCAAAAAGCCTGGATATTCATCGACAGTATGACTCTTTTGAACACTGCCTTTCTAACCTATGATTATCTCACTTATGTACAATGGTAAAAGAGGCACTGAATGAGCCAGATAGATATCAAGAAATATCAGCAAAATGCTTCCTGAGTACAGGCAAAATTAACAAGAAGTCACGTGAAAAAGCAATTTAAATGCCAATCTCAACACTCTTGAGCTCTTCCTAAATCTGAAGTTCACAGTGGGGAATTTATAAAACTATCGATTATCAAAGGAATTCCATTTTCCATTTTCCATTTTCCATTTTCCATTTTCCATTTTCCA
>JAPSGF010000001.1:32299026-32341683 GCA_035772895.1 Perdix hodgsoniae
TCCTTCCTTCCTTCCTTCCTTCCTTCCTTCCTTCCTTCCTTCCTTCCATGGAATTCATTTCAGTTTAATTAAACATCCCAAAAAATAATTTGTAAAGGACAAATATTTTAAAGTTAATGCAAGGCAACACTGATATATACAATTTCCATCTGAGCATAAAAACCACATGAATATAGCTTGTAGTTATGGTCTCACTGCAATTTCCAAATAATAGCTCCTTATTTAGAAGTGAAAATACTTGATTTTCAAGCTACTTGTCTTTTACGCATTATTATCAGTATTTAAAAAAGAAAAAGAGGGTTCTCATGGTCAACTGTTATCCTGTTTCATGCATACAAGTCTGGTATACTGACAAAGAATAGAAAATGAATGTCTCTTTGCAATGCAACCACTATTAAAAAGAATTTGAGAAATATCTGAGTCACCAAAGCCAGTAATGTCTTTGATTCTGAAAGCACTTGTGGGGCACATATGCTAAGAAAGAAGATAACATTTTTATGTAAACACTTTTGGAGTGGAACTGTAATTCAAGTAGCCAAATAAAGTAGGGAAAGAAACTAGCACAAAAGAATGCTTAGGCATTAGTTTATAACAACAGAAAACAAATGACAACTATAAACACGTTTCCAGACGGCACTGTGCACAACATTGAGACCGTACAGGTGTGGTGGTTTGGTTTCTTAAGAAACTTTGCAGTGCACAGTATCATCTCTGTTTCCTGCTGGTGGAGTACCCTCTGCAGCAGTACTCTGCTTAGGGACTCATGAAAATGGTACATCACTTCTGTTGTTATGCTCCATTAAAGTGAAAATTGTTTTACTCCTAAATCAATCAGAAGACAGGAGATGCTAGGCTCCTAGTCAGCGATACAGCAAGATGTTATTCTCCTCTTTGCTGCTAAGAGGCACAGTGTTTCAATTGCAAACACGTAAATAAAGAAACTGATACTGCACTTCGCCTGCTCACTTGGTTTTCAAGAGAAAAGTCCACAGAGCAAACTGGACTCAGTCAAATAAGCTTTCAATTAAGTCCTGCATGCCCAGGATGTTTGCCGCTCACTATAAGTAAAATTCCATTTCTGCCATGATTGATTCTTGTCTCCCATCTTCCTTTCATAAAGTTGTTCATTAATCTTTCCAGTACTTAAAGTTATCTCTCATGTTTCTCATATTGTACACAGAATTAACTCACATTAATTTTAATCTTAGTGATCACAAATGGACGCAGCTCACTTGATATCCTCATAACATGTTAAACTGAGGAAAGATGGCCATATAACTGAGCCTTGACCTTTCACATGATTCCTGTGCAATAGTGCCTTTTCAACATTTTGTTTTGCTATCATCATATATTTGCAGCATAGGTCTATTTTCCTTTGGCCCCAAAACTCAAAGATGTCTTAGGTAAAAACAACAATGTTTTATCATCAGGGTCATTAGCTTCCTAGTTTTTTTCAGAATGTGACAGAAATTTAACTTTGATTCACTTAGGGGTACTTCTCCATAGATTATTTAAAATGATGATTGAAAAAACAACATTGCATTGGTCTAACTGCTTCTAAGTGAAGATAAAGAATGTTATAAAACAAATAAGGAAAATATCATATATGTAAATCATTTGTGAAATCGAGTTGAAATTAATGACTAACAAAATTTAGTTCCCTTTGTGGTTGATTTCCATTTAGCTGCACCCAACAATAAAATAGTTATCAAAGAAAGCTACCAATTAGATTTTAATTCAAAACATTTCCAGAAAACAGTTCCCAAATCTCAATTGATATCTCTCCAACAACTTCCTAATTGCAGCAAGTTGGTGGTAAAGGAAAAAAAAAAAAAAAAAACTGCTTTAAATGAAAAAGATGCATTCCGTCTGCTGGAGGATGCAGTATCCTTTTCTTAATTATTCCCAGAATTTACACTATACATGGGCTTCCGCTGCGGACTATATATAGACAGATAGATGTGTGTGTGTGTGCGTGCGTGCATGTGTGTGTGCAGACACACATGGATGGAAGCTGAGAGAAGGAGAAAGGAAACACAATTGTATCAAAATGTAAGATATGTATTTAATGTTCTATCATTTTTCATAAAATATACTTTTGGGCAAGGGTTAAAAAGACTACTGAGTTCAGAACTGAGAGATTTCTTGGGGTGCTTTCTTGGAAGGAAACTTGTAACCACAGAGCTTTAGGATCATCAGGAATTCTGAATCAGCTATAGTTAGTCTCTACAGAGCCTGCCTGATCTCAAAGCCTTATGTATCTTTCACTACTCCACCACAAAATAAAATATGTCATCTTACTTGGAGAAAGTTTATTTTTCCTCTGCTCACCTGCATGAGATAGAAGCAGACCTTCCCATGATTTTGCCTTCATCTAACGCCAAATACTTCTGAATCCACTCAGTCTAGTCCTTGCTGTTTTCCACTGTGCACAATCGCAGCCTGTTGACAGCCAGCTATATGGTCCTAAAAATAAAAAAAGGCACTGTGACAAATGAAGTCTCTTTTGCATAGCAAGAACTTAATACACAAAGTTTAAAAAAAAAAAAAAAAAAAAGTTTTAAATGCTGTATGTTTCAACAGAAAACTTTCAAGCAGATTATCACTGATATTTTTCAGATTCAAAAAATCATCACTACTGTAATAGTTGTCCCGCTATCTTCCGTGTTAAATGCCCCAAGCACTTTTCATGATTGCTGGTCAATGGGCAATAGGTGGCTGCTTACCTCTGGCTTTTCTGTTTGGAAATGATGTAACTCTGTGAAAAATGTGGAACCTTTCTGAACTACAGTTTAAAACATTAGCAAATGCGGTTATACTACATATTCCTGTTGTGTATTATCCTTTCACTTGAACTACCAGAGATGGATAAGCAAACTGAAGTTGAGGCAGAGGTTGTAAGAGGATGGCACTGAGCATCCTTTGTAAGGATCAGCATGCAAGGAGAATAACAGACATTTACTGGCTGACAGCTTTATAAAAGCAGTTTGTTTTGCTCTGTTCATGAGTGCTTTTAAACAATATCAGACAGTGCATCTCCTGGCATACCTATCACATAAGATTGGTTCAATTTATGTTCTCAGCAGCTGTAGTTTCTGAGAGATCAAGGCTACTGTAATGGTCCTAATGAGAATTATCTAGTGTTGCTTGAACTTATGGCGGAGGCTGAACTGACAATATCACTCAAGGTAAATGAAAAAAAATCTATGTAGATCTCCCATGTTCTTCTGGGCCAAGACTGTATGAATACAAGTTAATGCATGGTGCAGATGTGGATGTAAAAGATCCTACTACAATCTGTTCCTTTATAATATCTAAAGGAGAAATTGAGGGAAATCTAAGGTATTATGCAGATGAAAGTATTATCTGAGATTTATAGTATTAAATAAGCAAATTTGGGGCATGTTGCCTTTCCCACAATACGCTTGCTCTACTTTCTTCACTCAATTATGGTGAGACTGATTCAAGCATTCATGGAGAATCTGGGCATCTTCAGTACAAATTATACTAACTCAGATTCAGTGTAAACATTTTTGCCAGTGAGACACCACCTTTGTTTCCTCACTTTGTTTTGCCATTTTTTTATTTTATTTAAGATATGCCTCTTTATATGTCTCAAGAACTAACAATTGTGTGAAATGACTTCCTATAGACTTTTTGTCTTCAGAAAAAAAGTATTTAAAGAGATCTAAGGTCTCTAGCAGAGTAGAGAATCAAATGATATCAACACATTCTCTGTCAGATGTTATTTCTCAGCGGAAGCAAAATTATCAGGTATTGTCACAGGCACACATAAATAAACAAATGAGAGGTAGAGCACTCATTAGCAAATATTTTTCACCTGTCATCAGAAAACTGTGGGTTGAATAATTGCTTTGGCAAAGATCTTCCTTCCTAAAATCAAGACTGCAACACATACCAAACAGGCGAGAAGAAAATATTGCAACTAAATATCAAAAAAAAAAAAAAAAAAAAAAAAAGAAAGCAAACCACTTGTAGCTGTGATTATCAGTTAGACAGATAACTAATCTCTGGAAGGTTGCTGTGGAGTACTGTCCCACCATCATACTATTGTATCTACAAGAAAGACACGGAAGTCACACACCAGTACCCACAGACATCCACATATGTTTGCTTCATTAAAATCATATTGTGCTTTTTGGTGTATTTTTTTTTTCTCTGTAGGAAAGTGTCCTGTCCCGGATGTTTTCTTCCCCCATTTCCCTTTTTAAAACACTGAGGACTCTGCCTCCTTCTTCCTGTGGGTAACTGAAAAAAAAAAAGAACCCACAAAAAAGGTCATCATCTGATCTCTGCTTTGTCTCCCACTATAATAAAATGATCTTCCTTTGTATCACACTTTTATATGCTTGACAACTATGCTTGACAGTTAGTAATAAAACGCAAGTCATAATCTGCTTTCAGTTAGAACAGTCATCTTGAAACCCTTTAGTATTCTTGTCAAAAACAATAATTGCTCATTGTCAACATTAACCTCCATGAGCCTGCAGGTCCATCAATCCCATTGCTCAAGAATCTAAAAAAATCTGTTTCTGAGGTAAAGGACAGAACACTCTTGCTACTATATCTTATTATATCTTTCTCTTTCAATAATATTTCGTGGTAATGTTTACTTGGAATGGTTCATATAACACACTTAAGGATGGAAATTCCAGCACCATTTAATGTTATTTCCACAAAAACAAACAAACAAACAAAAACCCTGAAATTTGAAAGAAATTGCAATTTCATGAAAGAAAAATGAATAGGAAAAGCTATAAAAAAGCTTACCAAATTTTAGTCCAAGAATTAGAGTACAATAATTACAATAATTTGCTTCTTCATGATTCCATTTCTTTATACTGAGTAAAGTTAAGGGAAATGGTAGCCACTGTCCTGTCACTTTTATTAAAATCCATGAAGCAGCCGACTGTTGGAAAAACCTTTCTCTTAGCATGAGTTGAGACTGCATGGTTTGCCTTGCTACCTATTTCAACACATCTTCTGGTGTATGGTTACTAGTTATGTTAATATCAGTACATCTAAAAGCTACTACCATGGGCTGGGCAATGCTGGAATGGGTTACTTAGTGACAAAATAGAATTAAACTTGACTGAATAAATATGAAAATGACTGAATGTGAGAATGCTGAGCAAACAACAAATGTAGATATATGTGTTAGCCTGCTTCAGTTCCATGACATTGGATTAAGATATCTTCTGGTCTCTAAGATCTCAATAGTTACATGACTATTGTTGAAATCCATACTGCTCCACCAGCATCACAGTTTCTCCTCACAGTCAGGTTCAGGTAACTGTATTCCCATTATGTACAATAGAGATTGTATGTATCTGTTGATGTAATGCAGCATGCATTGTCTTTCTATACTTTTAGCAAATGAACTAAAGGAGTGTCTTCAACAAACTATACATACACATGTATGTTTAAATAAAATGTATATACAGAATGTACATCCTCTTCAAAAGGACTAGGAACAATAACAGAAAAGCAGGGTTATGCACAGAAACACAGAGTGTATTAAAAGCCACTGTTAAATAATGTTAACTATTTTACTACTAGCTTCCTCAAGCAGCTCTAAGTATCTCAGTACTCTAGCCTACCTCCTACTATCATATCCTATCAAGCGTTATGTCAGTCTTCTGTGAATTGGCAATAAAACTGAAACCCTTCAGAGATGAACAGATAATGCAATCCAATTTCCCAAAATATACCAGATGGAAAATTCAAAATGAAGTAACCTTTGATCATATTGAACTAAGTGAAAGTCAAACGTATATTTGTCTAAATACCTATAAAAGAGTACTAGAAATAGTCACTGACTAGCAGGTTTCTCTTCTATTAGCCTTCTTGGCTTTCAGTAAGAAAGAGAATGAAAGTTAATCTTGGTTTTGGATCACCAGGAGATGAACCGTAACTTCTGAACAGCATAAATCATTTCCCAACTTTGCCTAATTATGCTAATGCCTCTAAGGAAATGTGAAGCTCAGTCCATCTGTCAGTCAGAATATTCTGAATCCACACCATTTTCTCCATTTTAACTGTTTCTTCTAAGCCACATCAGCAATATACACATTTCTATATTGTTTAGCCTTTTCTTTGGATAAATGTGACGCTGAATGAAAATGTAATATTCTTTTTGAAACCTACAATGTAGCCGGTAGCATATAATACTAATTCTAAATGTGGTTATAATTCCAGGATGTAATTATGCTAAAAATATATGTGCTTAACCAAAAGTATGGGATTTGTAATGAAAATCACAAATCATCTTCCACTGTTACTGGCCCTCAATAACTGTTAAAATATAAGAATTTGATTACGGATAACGTGATGTAAAATATTCTGTGTGTAATGATACCAGTTCCATGTATGGTGTTATAAAAGATCACATTCAGCTTGCATTTTTCCTAACTGGAGTTGTGTCAGAGCAGTGGAAAACAGACTAATTTCTGTTGATGACAAACAGTAATGCAAATTTGACAGTATCTTAGATGAATCAAGAGCGGTTACAGATGTAATTTGAGATTTTACCCATACACTGAATGTAATAGCAGAAACACGATCTGAGAAAGCACATTTAAAAACTCAACTTTGACCAAAACAATAATGCTGCATCTTATTTGGATTCGTTGTACACATATTTTAATTTAGGGAGTTATAGAGAGAAAATTAAATTATGTCAACTCACTAGCTTACTACGTCCAATGTGTCTCCTAAAAATAGTAAGGAGATTTTCTTCGATGTCCAACATGATACGTAAGTTGCAACTACTGTGAGCTACATGACAAGGTGTAGAGAGTCACACAGTAGCTGCACATGCCTTTTGACCTTGCGGGCATGAAGCAGTGCTGGTCCTGATGCAATTGGACAACTTAATCTGCAGTGGTGCTTAAACTAAAAAAATCCTGCTTCTTCAGTAACCACAGTAGTGTGGTTAAAGACCTGTCTACCTATAGTCTGACTTGTGTGTGTGTGATTATTCTGTCTCAATCCTGTTTGATTTGGGTAAGTAAAGTGATAACCTATGACTGTGCTTCACATGCTTTAGGCTTCCAACTAAGGTACATCATCTTAATGCTCACTACATTGACTGTGAGTACACACTGCTATAATTAAATTACTCTTAAATAAGAAATAAAGAAACACCCCAGTATCATCCTTGGGCAAAACATATTTCTGAAAGCAAGATGTTCTTTTTTCGGATGGAGAAAATAGTAAGTCTGTGAATGCTCATAGTCAATACTACTATTTGCAAAGCCTGTAGTTCTCCTATCTCTGCTATTCTAGGCAGCCAGAGGATTTTAAGCACTGTAACTCATAAGCAGTGGGCTGTGGGTACGCTGGGACACGTCTTAGCTGTTGACTTCTTACTGTTTATAAGGGGAATTCTTCCACAGCCTTCATCTCACTTTCTATACCTTTGCATTTTTATCTCTTCTGTAGAAAATGAAACTCCTTGGGATTGTTGTCACACCTAAGCTCCTGTTTCTATAATCTTGCTACTTTCTAATGACAGGTTAGCCTTGAAAATGGGTGTGTGCAGTTTTGGTCAAGTAAGGCCTGGCCAGAGTTTGACAGGGCAGCTGCCCAGTATTGGTAGCATTTTATGTCTATATTGCATTAGATATAATGTCAGGATTCCAGTTCAAAGGACCAAGCTAAAACTCTGATTTAAGCTATAAGGAAACTAGACCTTTACATGCAGAGATTAATAAAGCTCTTTGCACTTTTGGGAAATATAGAGTAGGCTTAGCTGTACATGGATACATAACCAAAGGTTATCTGTTTTTTTGGGGGGGTTTTTTTTTTTTTTTTTTTTTTGTGAGATACTTCTGTAAAAATGTGTTGAAAATAACAGTCATAACAGTACTTTCTTAACT
The DNA here is from genome assembly GCA_035772895.1 of Perdix hodgsoniae. Classification (NCBI taxonomy): domain Eukaryota; kingdom Metazoa; phylum Chordata; class Aves; order Galliformes; family Phasianidae; genus Perdix; species Perdix hodgsoniae. The sequence goes on from JAPSGF010000001.1 coordinate 32,306,928, forward strand.
ACTCTGCCACCAAAATATGCTCTTAGCCTAATTCATATTTCTTAACAATATCTTGTAGATATGTACCACACAATGTTGGTTTTACTAATTTCTAGTCTGTTTGAAAGTATAAGATAAATGTCTTTAATAAGGATATCTCCTTAATAATGAGCTATAATTCTCATATGGCCAAGGCAACAATCTAAGACCTCATGTATTGGTAAAACTAATAGCATAACCTGGCCTACAAAATTACATTTGGATTTCATATGAGGGGAATCAGTCTGATTTTATAGCTAACAAGGAAGTGCACACATTTGATCTCAATTTATTAAGTAATCTGAGAAATCGGGAAAAAAAGGGGCCACAGCTAATAAATGTCTCCCCATCTCCCCATGCCCTGCCTTCTTAACACTGGCTGAAATGGCAACCTTTCCTGCACCACATGGAACGAAGTCATACTGAAGCAATGCAAATACACTTAGGATCACAGTTCCCCACTTTTTTTCTTCAGTTTTTCACCCTCTTACTTACCTCCTTTTTGATCCAAAGGACAACCAGAAGCTGTCCTTCCCCAATTGGAGTTCACCACTACTCCAAGGAATGTTGTTCAGTGTGCATGTTCCTGTGTTACTTTAAGTAGTTCTTGAATGCTACTTCTGATAGTGCACTAGATGAATCAGTTGGGAAATATGTAATCATAAAGCACCACTTTCTTAGGTCAGTTCCAAGATAAAATAACTTTAGAAAGCTTTGTATAAGGTCAATTACTACTACCCAGATTTTGAGAACATAAAATGTTTATCTTGTTAAATTTACATTCATATTCCAAACATCACAAAAAGGCTATTGAAGAAGGCAAATATGTGTAAATTTTTATGTTTCAAAGTGATCTAAATTCATGGTTTTAATGTAGTGTGTCCTGTTGTGTTTTTGTTTGTAATTTTCTGTTTGCTTAGAAATGGACAGACTAGACCCTGTCTGCAGAGGGAACTTCAGAATCACCAAATACCCTGGCAGACATTAAGACTTGTGCTCAGTCTAGCCAAAAGCAATGTGTCCCAAAAAGAAATTCAAAGAAAGCTGTATTCAGCTACAAAAGCACATTCAATCCACTTCACAGAGCACAGAGCATTTAGTGTTGATTTGGTTAGTGCAAATGTGATATTTGCGTCAAGTTCTTGTATCTTTATAGTAGGTAAGGAAAAGGTCAGCCAGGAATGATTCCCTTATGTTTTTTCTAAGCAGGACTGTATGTACAGTATTCTTTGTGGGAAAAATAATAATAATAATAATAATCAGACAATGAAATTATATACAGAATATCCAAATACATTGTTTCTCATGTTAAATCTTCTATTATTGCACTGGCAAAGACTTCAGTTGCTGCACTTACAGCTGTTCCAAAAGAGTTCCTGTATTATACTGTATGTCTGGAATGGGTAGAGCTTTTTCTTGATTTCTGAACCAAAATCCCATCAAACCTCTTCAGATCCCAGTGCTTATGAATAGGATGTTTCACAAGTCATTGTTCCTGTTGTTATGTACTGACTGACCTGCTCCCTTCCCTCCCAGAACCAACTGAGAAAGGCTAATTCATCTGAGTAGGAGCAACGGAATCCTTTGTACTGAACCTGTAGAGAACTTTAATGATGTGACTGAGCAAAGTTTTTGAGATGTGTTGCTACGTTACAAACCGTTTTTTGTTATGTTCTTTTAAAATTCTTGTACTTTCTTTAAAATACTGTAAAAATTTATTTGAGGATAGACTTGGATGTGAGCCTAAGGCTTAGTGTATCTCCATTCTCTGTTCTGCTTAACAAATAGATGAGATTGGAAGGGAATTGAATTATACAAAAACATTCATTACTCTCATAATGACAGCTTTGCACCTAGCCTTGCAAAGAGATGTAGAAGTTTTTAACGTTTCAAATTACAAGTCGCTTAAAATGGGAACCCAGTAGTCCAAGGAAAAGATTTACTTGTAGTCTACATGCTACTATGTTAATCTAACAAGTATTTGACAAAATAGCAAATACGACACACAATGTTCTGACAATAGGAGAAAATAGAGATTTCTCTATTTATCTGGATGGAGGGAGTAAAACTGCAAGAAAAAATGAGAGAAAAAGGTGATTTTAGCCATGCTCACCAGTAAGCCAATGTGATATCTGATGCAGATAAAACCTGGACTTCCAGTCCATATGTGCACATATATGAGGAGCAATAAAAAAAAAAAAACCTATGGACCAAGACACCAGTAACAGAAATTTGTCACAAATATTGCCAATACATATTTACTACACTTCGCATTCCCTAAGGATTCTCTCTGATTCTACATTTGCTTCTTCAGCTCTCAGTTCTGACCTAAAAATAATACACACCGAAAGCTTTTATAAATAATACAGATACATTTTTACAAAAATATTCATGATGTCAAAATAATTCTTGTTAGCCATACAAAGTGTAATTATTCCAATGACATTTAGCAGGATTCTTAAAATATTTTGACTTTGCAGATATCTGAGGGTTCTGCATTAGCCTGCTGATTTTAAAACTTCATCCACAACTACTGACTATACTACAGGTTACTGCAAAGACTGCTTTATAACAGGCAGATCAGCACTACAGTACTGATTTTAGGTATTTTATTACTTTCTTCTTCCTTTGTGACAAAAATCTTGGAAGCTTGAGTGTTGTAGAAGAGAAATCATTGTAGTAATGAAGAAAAACATTTCAATATTGTCGTCATATTATCGATATTGTCGATATCGATATTGTCTCATCTTCCTATTTCTAAAATGTTATTTTATAATCTTTGCAGTGCTATGCATTCTTATTTAATTTCCACTGGTTTAACTGAGGCAAAGCTATCAACAGAGATAGTTGATTGCATGATGAAGCTAATTATGTTTATATAGAGATTTTTCTGAGCTTTGGGACACTGTAGAAAATCAAGTCTGATCACAAAAGCTGTTGCTAGCACTTACATATGAAAACACAGGTGACTCAAACGAGTATTTTTTTTCCTTGCTGTGTTTAATGTATATTAAGTAAGAATAACAAATATTCCTGATCCTCAACTAGGAAGTACAGACTAAAGCAAACTGCCTGATTTTTATTTGCTACAAAGAGTAGGCGTCTACCTCAAGACACTTAGTTGGACTGCGGTATCTTGGGTATCTCACCATGTACTACTTAAGCATCCTGTAGGCTCAAGGTAGTCATAAACTTTTATGGAAGAACTCAAGAAAAACATTTAATCAAAGTATTTTTACTAATCAAAAAATAGCCTTATATTTAAAAAATATTTTTGCAAAACCTTTCATCAAAAGCAATTTTATTGAAACTATTCAGCCAGACCTAGGAAACGTTTAGGAAACAAAAACTATTTTTTAACTACATCTACACTTCCCTGAGATTTGAGGGACTTGTTTTCAAAGAAGATGAAAACCAAAAATAGTTATTTTCTAACAGCAACTTCAGAGGAAGAGGACATTCCCTCTCTAGAACTTAGCAGTTAGAAGTCAGTAGCCAACTTTTTGTTTTTACCTTTCACAGCTTTTATATTAAGGCAAAGTGTTAGATTTAACTTTTTAACTATTACCAAGCTTTTCTCAGACTGTAACCAAAAAAAGGACCTACTTTGTGTTTTTGGACATGTTCGGGAAGGTGATCGTACAACATAAGGTCAAATCCCTAGATGGCATAAATTGCTGCTGTACTATCCCAGGATCACTCAGGCTCCCACCTAGTAACAACAAAGGTGTTTTGCAATCTCTGCCAGCGTGGGGCCACTCCTTCCAGAAATTTAGAACTGGAAGTAACTGTGGTTATCCACTTTGTGATAAATGTTGGCACATGTCAATTTTCTAATGGCAACTGCTGTATGCAGAAATGGCCCAGAGGAGCTTCATGCAGCCAGAAAAAATAACTTTTTTTTTTCCATGGCAGAGAAAGAAAGAAGCACCATCAGTACAGTCTGCTCATGCTGCTGTTGCTGTTTCTGATGTAGACACTTTTGATGTCCTAAAAGCTGTTGCCATTGCATCCTTCTCTGTTGATGCCACTGCACATCCTTGGGATGTAAGCCAAACAGCACTTTCTTTGTACTTCCATGCCAAGATATTGAAAATGATAATCTTAACCCCCTATATTCCTTCAAAATATAGACTTTGGCTGAGGAGAAACTTCTGTAGAACTTGCAGCAGGCAAGAGAGCACTCATACATGTCGCGGGTTAAGCAAGATCTACCTGTGCCCGTGACAGGGGGGCAGCTGGCCCAAAAGGGCCGCTGGCCCAAAAAGGGAAGGGGAAAAGGGAATGGAAAAAAAACCAGCGGCAGCGATCTAAGGAGGCACACTTATTTACTAAATACTATATCAGAATACAGAATAATACAATATAATACAATATAATTGTAATTAAGCAAAAGAGAGAGAGAGAGAGTGAGTCCCAAAAACCGAAAGGCCTACTGTAAGCTCTAGGCGAAACGGCTGGAAGGCACCCCACGCTCCGAGGATCCAGGAGAGTGTGTGATTTCAGTCACGGGAGTGAGATTATATACTGTCCTGGTCCCGTGACTTATCTCCTGACCGTGATGTCCTCTGGGAAATGTAGTTTTCTTCTGTGAACTATCCGTACTTTACATGATGTTGTGATGTGGAATACTGATAGCAAAATTACAAAAGTATTAAACCATGACAATACAGTATCACAGAATGTGTAGTCAGATCAGTTTAGCTGAAAAGCTCTTGTTTTGTAGTGAAAAATAAAAACATTTCTTTCAATTAAGATGCTGAATGCATTATCACAACAGTTCAATGTATTTCCACTTCTATGTTGCATCCCTGGCCTCCTGTCTTACATGTGACAATTGCATATTCACTTGCATAAGCTAGACATTGTACTATTTCCCCACTACAGGGTATTTTTTTTTTTTTTTTCATGGAAAATAAATTGAGAAGGTCAGAGTTTTGGCTTTGTTAAACTTCATCAGTAGGATTTTGCCAAATCAAAATCAAACACAGAATTCATGTTCAGGTGCTTGTTCTGACTGACTCACTGAAAATGGGAATAGTGGGTTTTTGGTCAAATGCTCCACTTCTGACTCATCTCTAATTTTTCACAGTACAGTATTAAATTGTGCATCTTTCAGCCCCTCACCATATTCTAGCCCTATATTCATGCATGGACAGTTTCTTCTGCTCTTTTGGCAATACTGTTCTTGTTCTGTCTGCTTTAGCACTATTTATTGAAAACAGTACTATTTAATGGAAAAGTGGTTGTTTGACTCCCAGCTTGTTAAACAGATTTTAAATTGTATTTTAGTCTGGTTTATAATACACAAAAGCCAGAAACATGGTGGTTGTCAAAAGTCTAGGAGTAGTAGCAAAAAGTTGGAAAAGATGTGGTGTGGAAAACTATGAGCAAATAAAGGTCAAGTTTATTGTCAATGGCAACAGCAATAGTAATTTTAAAAATTCCTTTGTCTCGGACTCTGTTGACTATAAGCACAGCTATCTTTAAAACTGGGAATGGCACCTCTCTTTCTTGACCTTTTTCCTATTTTTTTCCTATTCTTTTCTTTCTTTCTTTCTCTTCTTTCTTTTTTCCTATCTGCAATTATGTCTTCCATTTCCCTGATTCTTTTTATCTTTCTGAACAATTTAAACAAATCTTGATAATCTTTTCTAAGTTTAAAAACTATCTGGCTATAACACCAGGAGACACATTATTTTCAAGATCTTAGTTTCCCAGCTGGGGACTTTGGAGGCAAACTGCCTAGGCTTCGAGTTTGCGTGGAGAGCTTGAAGAAAAAAGAGTGTCTGCCGACTCACACAGCTCTTCCATCTGCTTTGAAACTTCTTTTTCAATTTAGCTATCTTATCATGTTAAGTAAATGGCACACACAAAAAAATCTTGTTTAAAGTGGGCAAATGCAGTTTTAAAATCTGGACTTGTAAGTGGCAATTCAGTTCAAACTATTTTGATTTCTTCTAAAACTCTTAAAACATACAAATCAATTATTTTTACATTAAAGCATAACAGATATGAAATAGCGAGAGACTTACAGTTTGCTTCTCATTACACTGGTCAGTAAATGTCAGGATGAGCTTAATGCATTTTCCAGGATAGAAAAATTTTTAAACAGCAGTTCTTTATCAATGCATCCTTTTAGTCAGCACAAAACAAAATACAGTAAATATCCCTTTGGCTGATGTGTCTTTAGGTGACCCGTTAAATATTTAGGTGACCTTTGAGATACACTACAATGACCTGAGAACAACAGTAGAGCGTTTTGAAATCTGTATAATTTGTGGAAAGAGCAACATTTGGTCTGAATCACATCTACCATCATTAAAAGATTGAGGAAAAAGCTTAAAAAAACTCAGTTTATATTAATTATTGAAAAATTCTAGTGAAAGCACTGAACAAATACTCTGAATATGTAATTGAACTTAATGTCCCACATAAAAAAAAAAGAAAGGCATTGGGGCTGTTGACATCAAAGCTCACACTCACAATGTAGGTCTTGCTACTGATAAAACCCCCTGGATTAAAAAAAAAAAAAAAAAAAAAAAGTTTCAGAAAAATCTCCAATTTTCAGTGTAAAACTGAGTAAAACAGACATGATAAAAGCAAATACGTGAAGAAAGAAAAGCCAAAATGGGCTCAGGTTCCGGCTCCCAGCAATACTGTGTTGTAAAATGTTTTAAGTTACAAACTTCATTGAAAAGAAAATTAAGTACTTCTTAGGAAGCTACAAATGCAACTTCTTTTTTTCTATAGACTCTTAAAATCTTAAACTATAGTATGACAACAAATAAGCAACAGTTATATTGAAAGCAGAACTTTTCAGATAGGTGTTTCTGTGCTGTTGCAAAGAACAAATGGTTAACGGAAAAGCTATTTTCTTCTGGCATGTGATGTAATGATTTACATTAATTTTGGGGTTTTATAAAATAATTAATTTTAATGATGATACAGAAAGGGATTCTACTAGTCAATATGTTAAAAATGACTAAAATGTATTTCCTTGAAAAATACGAATCTTACTAGAAAATTTTCAGAGCAATTTTTGTAATAGACGTACAAGATGAGTCGTAAGTGCTCAAGCCTTGCCAGAGATACTGAGATTGGCTTTCACATTCTCAGTATTTTAGTGGAAGCTGGTAGTCATCTTCTGATATGCAATATTTCATATAAACATAAGTATATATTACAAACTATGTATAAGCACATACCTACTTCCTCTTATATTTATTCAGTAAAGGTACAGATAGATTGATCAATCAATCTCAGATGTGAAATGAATTAAAAATAAGCCCAAAAGATAAATTGCCTGAATTATTTCAATGGTTTCTGTTTGTGGCACTGTCCTACAAACTGACAGTGGATCTAGGCTGGCAACTCTATAAGTGGCTTGGACAGAATCAAATTTTTAACTGATATTTTATACTTACTACTAGTAGCTCTAGTGAAGTTAACTGATAGCACCAACTGATAGCACCAAATTACCTCCAGTAATATTGAGGTCCACTAATTCTCAAGCTAGCCTTTTAAATAAAAATAACTCCTTCTCAAAAATTTACAAAACCCAGGACCAAGACATGAGCAGAAACAATCTTATTTTTGAAAATGAAAAATAATAATTGAAAATAAAATATACTAGAATTTCAGAAAAGCTTTTCTTTGCTGTTTTGGACTGGCAGGCACAAGACAGACTATTTTTGTTTATGTGTTTATTTTCCTTTTGGATAAATAGAAATAGACTACTTGTTCATATTTTTTATAATCTCTTAAAATATTTGAAACAGATTCTTTTTTTTTTCTTTCCACTTTAAAACATTTCAGTACTGTTTCTATAAGTCAGTAATACATAAACCATGTAACCTTTTGAAATATGGTTACACACACACAACATAGCAGAGAGTAAACCAGCTCCAGCCTTGCAAATGGATTTGTAATTATTAGCTAGAAAATGCTTTCATCTTTGCAAATATACTTTGAATAATGTTCATGATGAAAATAAGGAAGAAGACATAATAAGCCAGATATACTACCAAACTTAAGCAAGCATGTATAAGCTTATCCTTATGAAATACCTTAGTTTCAACTGGGACAGGATTGTTTTCTTCACAGTGTCTGGTATAATGCTGTGTTTTTGTTCTAGGAGAAAGCAATGTTGATAACACACCAATATTTATAGTTGCTGCTAAGTGGTGTGGTACAAAGCCAAGACCATTCTCAGCAAAGGACACAAGGTGCTGGGAGCAAAAAGAATCAGGACAGTTGACTTAAACTGGTCAAAGGGATATTCCATACTGTACAAGGAGTTTTGAAGAAGCTGGGAGTTCGTCTTGCTCTCTTCCTCTGCTTTGAGGGCTAGCTGGGCATTGGTTGATGGATGGTTAGCAATTGCTCGTGTATCACTTGTTACAGACGTTCATACACGTATATATGGTTGTAACTATCTTCCTTTTTTTTTTTTTTTTCCTAATTTAATAAATAGTTTTATTTTATTCCATAAATTCTGCTTGGTATTCTTTCTTTAATTCTCTCCTTTATCTCCTTGAAAATCGGGGGAGTGAGTGAATGACTATATGGTGCTCAGCCACCTGCCAGGTTAAGCCACAACACCAATGCAAAAGACCTTTAGGCTACTTCACAAAAATCAGTAAAGGATTAAAAAGAAAGCAGTCAAAGGGTAAGAACTACTAGAATTAAGGTTGTCTATGCAATCCTCAGATTTCTGAGGTGGTTTGCAAAGTTTAGGTTTAACTACACTATTTATCCTTTTCTATGTGAGTCAGGCATTCTTCCTTTCATTGCATACTACTTCTGTGCCAGAAAACATCTGAGAGCATACAAGATGCTATCCTTTTTCTACTCATTTCTGTGACTGCCAAGCAGTAATCTCTGGCACGCTTGAGGAAGGAAAGTTCTCTTTGGGTCCTGCACTACTGTCCTGAAGCATATTCAAACCAATTGTAAGCCTGACAAGTCACTGCTGGATGTGTATGAAGTTTTAAAATTTAATACATTTGGCACAAGTTCTGCATAGAGTGTAAAAGAATTTTACCAAGAAAACTGTCAACTTGACAGACAGAACTAAAGCACAGCAGCCTTAACCTCATGGAAACACTGTAAGAAAATTTAACACACTGAAAAATATTCCAATTATTTCTTGGCAAAAATTTCAACAATAGAATGCAGAAGATTCTGAGGCAGATATTAACCAAGTGAAATTTCTGCCAAAGTAGTTAAAATCTTTCAATTACGTACACTGCCCATTACTCACAAACTGAACTAATCCCAAGTTACAAAATCCTATCTTTAAAAAGCAGATTTAGTAAGGTCAAAGAAACATGTCCTCTTTCAGGCACAAAACCTGAAGAACTCGAATACACAACTTCTTCAGTCCTTATTTATGAGCAACAGAAAATCAAGCTGAGTCCATGGTCACAATCTCTTGATGACAATGCCCAAGACCATCCGCTTAATGCACATGCAGCCTGTAAGGCACACAGATCATTATGTTTTTTCAGTTTTCCTTACCAGGAAAACATTCCATTTTAATTACTGGTACTCCATGAGAGTGTATCTGTAGTTACAGAAAATAATCATATAATGTGAGCAATGCATTTGTATTTACATGCTATGTTTAACTGAAGTTTCATTGCCTAGCAAGTGCATTTTACCCTTCAACTCTTTATGGCCTGCAGTTTTCTGAATGGAGATGCACGTCCTCCACAGTAGACACTATTTTCTTCTATTTCTTACAAGCTATCCATCTATTGATCTTACTAATTACTAATTCAGTAACAGTTTAAGGTACTATATCTACATCTCAAAGCTTGTGTCAATTTGTGATGATTTCTCAAAATATATAATAAAGTCTATAAAATACATTGAGAGACAGAAAATTTTAAAAAAATTATTTTTTTGGAAGGAGATATATTTTCTACTTTTTTCTAAATTTATGTTGTGCATGTACTACAAATCTTTTCCATTCAATAACATGAATTTATTGGAAATATCTTTAGTATTTCTTCCAATTGGTGCATGACAAATTTTTGATCATCAAGATCTGATCCAGCTGGACTGCATTCTAAATATACAATATGAAAAACAGATTATCAGTTTAGGTGTAAATGTCTGTGATTTAGGTGTAAATATCTGTGATTTAGGTGTAAGTAAATTTAGATATAAATAAATGTGTAAATCACATATTTAATATGTTTAGTTTCATATTATATTAGAAAACAAATGCAGCTTGTAATAACTCAACTTAATGTGTAACAGAACAGATGTGTGCACTACATGCAACAAAGCAGACATGCATCAGACAGACAGGTGGAAGTGGCATGGTGTGGTGACAACGATGAGCAAGGAAGACAATCATCCTAAAGACTTCTGTAACTATTGCACATACCAGATGTTCAAAAGATTCTATATATTTATTAGGACAGCAATAAAGCATCAATTTCTAGAATGCTGTAAAAGAGAAAACTAGCAGGGCAAAGTATGATGACTCAGTTTGACTTGCAGTGCTCCTTGCACTTTGATTTGGAAAGGAATGGGAACCCTTAGTCATTGTATGCTGGTCCTGGGACACGTTCCTCCACAGTGGCACTGGTCTGGATTATATTAGCTGAGTGAGGAAGTTTTGATGAAACCCTAAGCAAAGTGATTAGCAATTTCATAAAGGCTGCAGATTTCTGTAGTGCCAGTCTACCCTCAGTTCTCCTTTACTGTAGCTGTTTTTGAGTTTTACCCATATTTTCACATCAAATACGTGGTTCTGTTCTGGAATGGGTTAAAAGATCAAGAGTCTTGCAGAGCTACAGAATTAAGAATTGCATAATTTATTGAAAGATACAATAGAAGATGTTGCTATGGTGTGTAAGCATTGTTTCTGACTCCAGTTATTCCAATTGTTTTCTTATGTTTTCCCTTTAAATGAGAACGATAACTCAAACACTGAGATAACTGTTTACATTTCAGAACAAACAGTTTGACCAGTATTATATACAGATGTCTAAATATTTTGAAAGTATCTTTTCATTGAAGCAACATGAAACTACCTGTTTAAATTTGGAGAATTTTATTTAAAATCCACATGTAGAAACAAAATTGCTTGTTAGTTGATACAGTATGGCAAATGAGGCTTATTTGCAGAGTGTATGAAGTGCTGGGTTCTCTGTTTGAATTGAGAAAAGCAATACATTTGAATTTTCATTACACTGCTCCATTTTTACAAAAATGATTCATTGTATAAAAACAGTAGTAAGTGGCTTCCTCTCTGTCTTTGTCAACAGACAACTGGCAAATTGCTGGCAGCATAATATTTCTGTTAGACTACTTGTGTATGGAAATCGGACTGCAAGCAATTTAATCAACAGTGTAAATAACCTGTGTAAAATAACCAACAGTGCAAATGCCTTTAAATAATTGAGGTTCTTTAATGTACATAAAATAAGCTTTTGTACCTATGAGAGACTTGATCTCTTTAACCATGGTTCATTCTAACCTATTATTCCACATTGTATTCTGTGGTAATCACCGCATATCGAAGCTCAATTCTCAAACCTATTCTTCGGTTGGTGTAATTTTTCATTCACAAAGAATTGTGTCTACATTTTCACACCACTAATAAATTGCCAGGAAAAATAAGATAAGATTACATACGTACAAGCTGAAGAGTTGCATAGGAAATTGAGCTCAGATGCATAAATAAGAATCAAACTACAACAAGTATTTATATATATAAAAAAGGGTAATTTGCTAAAGCTCTTGATAGACGTCTCCCTTTTTTCTAGGCAATGAAATTTCCCTAGATTTTACAATGTGATAAATAGATTTTTAAATGTGATAAAAGTTTGATAATATAAAAATTCAGACATTTAAGGCAGAATAATGCTCTTCTAGTTTTTTCCATGTTGGTATGGCTATTGCTATAGAAGAAATGAATATGTGCATGATTTGCTTAAGGAAATCAACATAGGAATATTTCTCTTTCTACGTTCCTTGCCAAATGACAATAAACGAAGTGAAGAAAAAGAGCTGAAAGATGAGCAAGTAGGTAGAAGAAGGATCTTAGAATATGATGCCAAAGTTAAAACTGTGGCAAGGTAGTAAATGAAAGTGGGTGCCCACATAGAAGTTTCTTTAGACTGTCAGAATAATATGTGAAAATTAAGCTGTTGTGTTCATTTTGCTTTTACATATTCTTAGCTGCTTTACTTGATTATATATCATATGTATATTAAGAAAAAAAGTATTTTTAGCTTTTGGTCATTTTACATTTATCCTCATAATCCTTACTATTAATCAACCAGAGCTGCTCATGTCAGAACCTTCCTTCACATAATTCAGTCTCGCAGTAATCATAGCATTTGCCTGTGGTATGCCTTTTATTCCAGATTTGTTCACTACACAGCACCAAGAACTGAAGCCTGTTTAAGAGAAAGAATGCAAGAGCAATCCAGGTAGCTCTAGAGAAAATAGTGAGATTCTCAGTTGAACTAGACTGATGTCATCTATATTTACTTGCCCATACTGTACATGTCCATTTCTGAACTAGAGTCACTAAATTCTCTCTGCAGACAATAGAGGGAAATAGGTTGTGGAACATCTCACCTATTTTTGGTGTCCTTATGGATGAAACTAATTACCTCCTGAGAAGGCTTATTCTTCACCATATACTATGAATTGTATCTAAATCTCTATTTCAGATGTAAATGTTACAGCGTCCTAAATTTAAGTAACACCCACCACAACTATTTTTATCTACCTTGTACAACCATCTTCTACAACCACTGATGGAAACTGTGCCTCAATAGTTCCTGGCCAATAGAACAGTGAAGCCACAGAGGAAGGTCATGCAATTTGCCCTCACACTGGCCACTGTCTCCTTTCACAAGTAGCCCCTTTATTGGGGGAAATGGGAAATGGAAATTCTCAAGATGCAATACACTATTCACCATGAGTATTTCAATCAGACTCATGAAAAGCGGATGCAAATAAGAGACAAAGCACCTTTCTTATAACTTTTAGGATTTCTCTCCTTATATAAATCAATATGTTTAATTTGAAATTACTGTGTAAGAAAGCTTTATTTGATTTTTAAATCTGTACTAGATTATTTGACTTAAATGCACAGTTTAGTGAAATCAGTGCTGTCATATCATTTCAGAAGAAGTTTGCCACTTTAAAGTTATTCCTTCAACATAAATGCCGAAAAAAATAAGAAAAGTTTGTTTAAGCTTGGCTCTGTCTTAGAGTAACATTGGAATTTCCTTCTTTTCCTATCCATTTGTCCTGACCCTTTACATAGTCATCCAGCATTAAAAGAAACTATTGCTGAGAATTACAGCAGTTAAAAAACTGTTAATTTTCTGTTATCCATTAAGGTAGCTTTATGCACTTCTGACATCTCAATTAAAAACTCAAATTGAAGGCAAGTTCCTATGTATCCTACTGAAATTTATACAGGGCTCAGAAATAAAGAGCCCATTGAGATATTTGTTTGAAGACTGCACATACACACACAAAACTTTTTTTTTTTTTTTTTTTTTTTTTTTTTTTTTTTTTTTTTTTTTTTGTGGAGATAGAGTGGAAGGTGTGTGAATTTTAAAGAGAATAGAATATTCTCCTGTGTAGGATTTTGACAAAAGCTAAGGCCAGAAGCACTAGGTCTAGTCATACTTATGTCAAAGAAAAATGAAGTCATTTGATAACAATAGGCAGCATGGTATGTAGTGTTTATTTTTGACTGATGATGAATAGTTTAGAGCTCAGTTATGAGAAACAATCTTCCATTTCAGATAGAGTTTTTGCCCTTAATTAGAGAACAGCATTATTGCTTTTTGTTGGTTTTGCACAATAAAATAAAATATAACAATAAAATAACAACAAAAAAAAACATTCAAAATACAATGTATGCTGCAGTGTAACATGCTGCTTCTGACTATGGTATGGCATAATTTTCTATACTTTTTAATAATATTTGTGCCATATGTATGGTGATTCAGCAACCAGAATCTCGCCAATCACATCTCTTTTTTCAACTACAATATTTTACTGGAATTTGATAGTTTATCTTCTCCACATCTCATTTTAATCCTCTATAATCTGCTTCAAAACTTGAGATGATTTTTCTACCAGTTCTAACCTTCAAATTTAAAATTGGTCACTTGACTTTTGAGAGGAAGCAAACCTTGCAAAACTCAAAATAAAACTCACAATGGGATAAGGTATTGTACTCTAAAGAGAAGCACTTCAAATCTTCTTTCCCTTATTGTAAATGATGCTAGATCCAGTAAATTAGGATATATTTTACAGAATAGATTTTCCTTTCTAGGAAAATCTTTCTAGTAGTAAAAAATAATGCTATTGAACAATCTCCTCTATCAATTCATTTAATTCAGTGGAATGGACTTATAACAATGGTGAAGGTATTTTTAAAAGGATAAGGAGACATTACTTCCTGACAGTACAGAAGAAAATAAACACTCTGGGGGGTGATTAACTCACATTTAAATGCTAACAGAACAATCACTTCTTAGAATAAGTGTATTGGGACAGAGAAGGAGATGATAACACAGTAACATAAATGTGTCCTTTGTAAACCAGTGGTAGTTTTTCTTCCCATCAGATGATGGATATACAACATCCTTCACCTCATATGTTCTAAGAATTACATAATATTTGAAGTATATTTAAAGTTCGCTAAACAATGCTTCCTAACTTGCAAGCTTCATCATGAATCACAAAGTGTTCTGAAAGAAGCAGAAGTTAAAAGCCCTGATCTCCAGAACATTTGTGCAATGCTGGTGATACCAAACTGCTATGAACAGAATAATCAGCTGATATCATATACTAGTGGTTACCTGGAAGATAAATAATGCACTGTAAGCATAGACACCCTGTTTAGATGTATGCTCAAACGTAGACTTAAGCTCAAAACCCTTAGCCAAAACCCCGAAGTGTTCAGAAACTTCAGCATTTGTAATGTTGCTGTAGTATACAATCAAATGAGATTCTCCAATCCAAACTAAAATATTAGAAAAAAGATAAGGGCAGAGCATAATTTCTTATTTCTCTTTTTTTCATAGCTAACTGCAAAGATGGGAATTTTAAAATGGGGGAAAAAAGAGTCTTCCTCCCCACATTCCTTTCATCCCTGAATCAGTGCTTGTACCTTCATGTATGTCTTCCAATTCATATTTCAATGACTCTACTGAATGACTCAGATCCTCTGTGAGTACAGAAAAGCAGAGCTGTGTTTAAGGAGTTTGGAGACATTACTGGCGCTGAGAAGTCTGGAGTATCTAAGAATTAATGAAGAATATTTGGAAAAATCTGTAGTGAGAGGCTTTCTATTACACTATTTATCTATGAATGGAAGATACACGGTAAGCACTCTTACAAGGTCTGGCAAGTCTGTTCTAACATGGGGTCATACAGGACTTTTCCGATTTCCAACTACCAGGGAGTTTTATGAGGTGATCTGGCAATCTGTATTGAACAGCTGTTCAGACAGCTTCTGTGCAGAATAAGCAGATCCTATGCAGAACAAACATCATGAGTATTATCTTTTGGCTGAAGACTGAACAAGCAAGGATTTGTATAGGAAGGAATAAACAAATATTTTCACAAAGCCTCAAATCTTTGATCAGAGATGGAGGAAGATTTCTGTTTCAAAACGGGATAGCTACAAAAGAAACTCTGAATGAGAAGGTTGGAATTGTGATGAAATCAGACAAACATCAAACCGCTGTCTCCCTCATGAGCTTACTCAGTATTGAGAAAGTATAAATTAAACTACAGGAATACTGTGTTTCCAATGACTTTTAAACGTAAACAATGTCCAACATGAAAAAGGAAGATCAGAATGGTAAAAAATGCTAGGCTGATTTTGATAAGAACTTTTGTAGAAAACGTGGCTATTCCTTATTAATTTCTGAATTTCCAGTATTGATCAATCATTGTGCTCTCAGCTTTTTATTCAGAAATAAGACACAGAAATAGATAATTATACTATTAATAATGATATTTGCAACTGGTATACTTAAGTTACCTACTAATTCAAGGCATGAAGCTGCCCTTTGGAAGACAGTTGGATTGTGGCCACTAGTTTCACTTCCATATGAAAAATATAACTAATTCTCACTGATTTTACAGAAAAATTGTTACATATTATTTACACTTTATGTCACCATTCATTCTCTCTCCACCGCTTCCTTTTGTGAAATCCTTTAAACACAAAGACTAAGAGGGGAATATCCTTTCTATTACAGATCTCCTATTCTTTGTCTGCCCTAACCCTTTCAGGAAGTGCTCTTAATCTTCTGAAACATTTGTTTAAATAAAGGTTTTTCTCTTAAGTTTCTCCCAGGCTCTGTCAGTAATTACAATGAAATTCCTCTTGGCAGTGTCCAGGGCTACATAGTGACCTTGGTTAAACCATCCCATGTATCTGAAAATACGTGAGAACAGAACAGATGATGGTGATGGTAGGAACCCACATACAAATACTTTAATTTTTCATCCTGAGAATGAAGAAGTAGTATCTGCCTTGGCCTTCTAAGCCTGGTCAATCAGTCCTCACTTAATCTTCACAGACATTTTTACCTTCTGTAGTTGTAATTAAAAATAATGCCTGCCATTATTTAGGCACTCATTTATATTACACAATTTTTGCATTCCTAACATTAACCCAGTTTTTTCTCAAATAAAAGGAAATTGAATTTAGTAAAAACAGTTTTGGTATTAGAAACATTGGTATACAGATTCTTAGCAGTGCAGTTGTATGTGTGTTCATATAATTGCAAACTTAATTAGGAATTCAGTCCTGAGGATTATTTAGTGAATATGCCTTCTACAAAATAAACCACACCAATAATATCCAACCAACACGGTCATACAAAGATACAGAAGAGATAAGCACTGTATCTTAATATAGTATATTACAAAGTTGTGCAGTTCACTAAGAGGTGTGTTTGGATATTCCAAATCCAAAACCCAGTCAATACATGGAAAGAGGATGATATTGCTAAAATTATTCCTCACCTGGTTTCTGTAATTTGCATAATATTTCAGTGCACTAGAACGTACCTTCATAATTTACTGACACAATGTTTATCATCTAAGATTTAGGTATATGACCAACATATCAAATTAGCAGACACTTAGGCAATTTTGGTTCTCTGTACGTTCCCATGCTTGAAATCAAACATGAATAATTTCTGAAAAAGTCAAAAGCACAATTATGTCATGGCCAATTGAAGTCAATACCGCTTAAGACAAACTAAAAGCCAATTTCACTATTCCCTCTCACAAACTTTAAAATTTCGTTCTTCAGGTCTGATTAATGAGAAACCTTTCACAGTAGCAACATTGTATACATACTTGGCTTCTTTTTACCTTTTCCCAAACATGATCAGGTCAGGTACAGGCAGCTCTAACACGTAACAAGGGCATATGAATAACCATATAAAAGGTAGCACGGAGAACACTTCTCCACACTTTCATCCCTATAGACAGTGTTTGTCCCTTTGATCCCTGAGCAGATCAAACAAAATCCACATTTTTGTTTCCCCCCCCCAACTTTCAGATGTTGCCCAGGCCTTCAAATACTGATAGCTAGATACTCCAAGAATATTTTGTTTATTTTTATAAAGCAGGTGTTTACCACAATAGAATATTCTTTTCATCTTTCTTACATGATCCAACTGAAAACATTCCTTTTAAAATAATTTTAAAATAGTTTTTTTTGTATTAATTATTTGGAAGAGAAATTTTGGGAACATCAGAAACTTAAATTATAAAAAGCGGATTTCTTACATTCACATTTTTCAAAACTCCAGAATTTTGCACTTGATAGCATCTATCACTGGTAAAACTCCAGAGGAGTTCCAGTGCTGAAAAGAAATTTTGTAGAGCAGTGGTGTACAGAACATACTTCTGTAACAGCAGGTTTAATAAGAGTCTGAGGAACAGGTATTTACCTCCATAAGAATGGTAAGAAAAATTAACGATTTCAGCTGCCCACTTCTGTGGCATTGAAAGTGTCTGAGGGACTGACTAACCAGATATCCTGTCCATTGCATGACTACCACTGATGTGGTTCCTTGCATGTACTCATCTCTGTGAATTAGCCCTCCTAGATACTAACATTATGCGCAATTCTCCTTGTACAAGGTGACCCGTGTACAGCTTCTGTAAGAATCTTAAATATCTTCAGATAGAACCATGGAATCATAGAGTGGCATGGGTTGAAAAGGACAACATCTAGTTTCAACCCACATGCTATGTGCAGAGTCACCAGCCACAAGACCAGGTTGCTCAGAGTCACATCCAGTCTGGCTCTGAATATGTCCGCAGACATCCACAATCTCCTTGGGCAGCCTGTTCCAGTGCATCACCACCCTGTGAGTGAAAAATTTCCTCCTTACATCTACCATAAATCTCCCCTGTCTTAATTTAAAACCATTCCCCCTTGTCCTATCACTATCAACCCATGCAAACAGCTATTCCCCCTCCTATTTATAAGCTCCCTTCAAGAACTGGAAGGCCACAAGGAGGTATCCCAAGAGCCTTCTCTTCTCCTAGCTAAACAAGCCCAGTTACCTCAACCTTTCTTGATAGGAGAAATGCTCTCAGCGTATTAGTATTCTAATTTGGTTGTCTAGGTTTGCCCAGCATGTGATCTATCCCTGAAGTCACTGTTTAATACAATTACAAATATTTCCTGTCCGTAGATGCCCATTTCCCATTTCAGCTGTAAAATCTAGAATAGTAATAGAATTGAAAGTCTAGAATAAGAGCTTACATTAGATGACTAACTTTTAGACAACTGAATTTATGAGATGACCCTAATTCATATTTCAGCTCATTATCCGCTCAAATAAATCCTTCTACTCCTTTCCACTACTCCATACCATTTGTGGAATTCTATCCTTGATTCAAAATGGAATATTTTTTGGTAAAAATCTTGTGTTGCCCAGATCTTGGAAAATCTTCCGTATGATGACCAGTAACTCTGCACTTAAACAGTGACTGACAACAAAGTACAGCACTGTTATGTAAGGAACCAGCATATTTTGCTTTCCTTAGGATAGATATTTAGACTAAACGTTTTTGTTGTCCCTGGATATATAGGAGTTAATAAAATATTCCATCTCTCTTTCCATACTGAATGAACTTTTTCCCTCTTTCTATCTTTCTTTTTACTCCTGAAGTAGTTATGTTACAAATCTTTTTGTTAACAAACAATAAAAAGAACCAACACTGTTAACTGAGACTGAGTATATAAAAGATTCTGCTTTTCAAGCCCAGAGATGAGAGCATTGCGACTGATTTTTTTTCTTCAGCACCTAGGGGGACATATGTGTATGTGTATTAGAGGTCTGAATATTGATAATCTAGGCTTATTGGCAGGAGGTCAAATAAGTAGCCACGGCTCCATAAGAGTAGTAATGCACCTAAAACAAAGATAGTGTGAAGTGGGAAAATGATTTAATGATGCTTTTTTCTAATGAAGATGAAAGGAGTTGCACAAACTACATGGAATGGGATCAAAATGATACTAAAGAAACTTAATATCAAGTGGCACAGAGCATTGTTCTGATGCTATGCTGGCAACTTTATAATGCTCTACAGATTAAAAAGAAAGACAGCAATATAGGAGGTGGATATAGCAGCCTATTTGGCTAGTGCGAAAATTTATGGCATTAGTAAAAGGTGTCCAAACAATCTACTGATTAAGAAGTACTGGATTCACGTGGAGCAGCAGTTTCCAGGTTGCTAGGCATGTAGATACTTCTGCATTAATCTCTCCAAAATTTCTGTAGACTTCAGTAGATATTCATCAGTCTGATCAACTTTTTTGCTTAAAACATATTTTGATATTAAGGTGTGGTGACACAGTTCCAAGAATCATACACCATTTTGAGATTCCCTTGTCCTAGGAAGGTGTAAGTAAATTGATAATAATCAGAGTTGAGAAAAAGGTGAACTAGTTTAGATAAAATGGAGGGAGAAATAAATTTTCTTGATGGAATGGAGGAAAGCAAGCATATTTTTCATAGAAGGAAAAAAAGACAGAATTTCCACATGAAATTTCAATGGAAGAAGCCCTTAGTCTTTATCTCGTAATATTTGTCAATTAAAGTGCAACATATCTATTAGGTTTTCTTTGCATTTTCCAGACAGGTAGATTTAATCTGCAATCTAAAAGATAAATGAGAGAGGAAAAAAATGAAAAAGGGATACAGGACTCTAATGAAAGACTACTATGATTCTTGGTTCATTTTACTATTTTATTATACTTCACTTTTTTGTTTTGTAGTCTCATCTATGATCCCTAAGGGATAAGAAACAGAGCTGAATGTTTGTTAGGATTTTGGCTCCAAACTTATTTAAAACTATCCCATATGCTCAGCATTGCTGCTCTTCTGCCATAAACCAAACCAATTTCAGATGCAAATACATGTGATAATTATGAGAGTTCTTAGTTAATAGCTCTGTTTTTAATAAACACTTCCTATAAAGTAATTCCTTCATATCGGCTACCTTAATGGTTAATAATTGTCTCTTATCTTGGAAGCATTTGCTATTTTCCATATTGTTTATATATATTCTCTATTAGTTTCTATGAAAAAGAGAAAACTAAATCATTTCTTCCTCTTCCCTTGCTTTTCTTCCTGCAGTTATTTAGAAGTCCAGTTCATATATTGTGTCCTACTTTGATAAGAAAGAAATACTATTGATATTTTTTATTTCAGTTTGATAAAAAGCATGTTTGTTTTTTTCATAGATTTAAAGCCCCAAAATGGACCAGTACCGTAAATAAAACATGCAATCTCATTTTAAAAATTTATTACAAGGAATTTTGTTTATGATTTCATGTTCTCCAGTAATAATTAATTGGAGGTCTTCACTGGTCCCCACAGACTCACTATCATTCAAAATGCACTAAAGGATGATCAACACACAGCAGCACATCTTCAGCAGTAAAAGTAACCATATGTATTTTTTGCTACCAGTTTAACATAAATTTAAAAACAAGACATTTTCAGCGTGTGTGTTTTGCAAACATTGCCAAGAAAACAGATTATCTACCAGTTTTTAAGAGTTTGAACTATATTGTTTTTATATTGTTTTCCTTACTAAATAGTTGAGTGATAATGCTTTGCAATTTTATAATGACTTTCAAAGGATCCTCTAGAAAAAAACAAAAAAACACTTCAGAGCTCTTAATTGATTAATTATCAATAATTATTCATTAAAATATTGAAAATAATTCAGCTTCCTATTCTGTGGGTGCTTGATAATATTTGAAGTAAGAATATTCCTGTATAAAAAGGATTATGGACCTGATGAAAATTTGGAAGAATAAAATGCCTGAAATACTATGCTGTACCCACAGATCAGAACCCCTTTTGATCATCCCATATATTCTATGTGCTGATTATTAATAATTTGAATGATCCTACAGAAAAATATAACACTTAGCATTCTGGACCTCTCCCCTCAGAAGTGCACAATTCTTTGAAATAACACTTCCACAAAACGGTATGTTTAGCTTTTAATTGCTTATCTCCTTTTTTATGCAAATTCTTGAACTGGACAATTAATATAATTCTGTATACAATTTGTACATATCAAATTATATCTTTACTGGGTTGACTAAACCTTATTTTGGAAATTTTAAATTCTCCTACTATAGATGTTTCCACATTCTTCTCCTTCATTGCTTTTTTGAATTTTTCCTCATATGGTTCTTATGTTGAGGCAAATTAACCAGTCACACCATGCCTTGGTGAACATGTATCACCAAGCATATTTTGGAATGACAAAATGCTGAGTATTATTCTCATATTCACTGATAAAACTGAAGACAGTTTGCATTTTGAAAGTTCAACCTCTTAGATGGACTGATGCCATTAACAAAAGAAAAACAAATTCTTTTAATCACTTATTTCATTGCTTTCATAGATGTTCATTTTAATCGTTAATCGAAAAAAAAAGAAAACTTATTTTGGAAGGCAACTCTGGACCACACAGGCTGCACAGGGCCACGTTCAATCAAGTTTTGAGTATCTCCAAGGTCTGAAACTTTGCATCTCTGAACAACCTGTGCAAATGGTTGGTCACCCCCACAGTCAGAAAGATAAAATACTTATATTGAAGTTGAATTCCTGTATTTCAGGAAAGAGGAACAAAGGAAAGAACACATTTTTTTCTCCTTTACTCTGATGAGGAACATTTACTGTGCACTGGCTGGTAACTCTGTTCCCTGAATTGCTGAAACACTGGCATCATTCTTCTCCCAGTCTCATTCTAGTCACACCAACAAAGGCAGGGACGGGAATAACGAAGGATGGACCACTGAATGGGAAGATCAGATTTGAGACCACCTCAGGAACCTGAATGTGTACAAGTCCACAGGAACTGATGAGATGCATCTGAAGATCCTCAGGGGACTGGCAGATGAAGCTGCTAAGCCTCCCTCCATCATTTGAGAAGCGAAAGGGGAAACATAACATCCATTTTCAGAAAGGGAGAAAAGACCCAGGGACCTACAGTACAATCAGTCTCTGAGGGCCCTATATTTCTCAAGATCATGAAGCATATCCTTTTTCTGATAACAATGCTAAGACACAGAATGATCAAAGAAGTGATAGGCGACAGCCGATATGGCTTTACTAAGAGCAAATTGTGCCTGATAAATCTGATGGTCTATGATGGAGTTACAGCATTAGTAGATAAGAGAAGAGAAACTAGCATAATCTATTTGGATTTGTGCAAAACACTTGACACTATTTCACGCAGAATCCTCATCTCCAAATTGGAGAGACGTGGATTTGGCAGATGGACAATGAATAAGGATTTGGCTGTATGACTGCATTCAAAGAGTTGCAGTCAATGGCTTGAAGATCAAGCAGAGACCAGTGATAAGTGGTGTCCCTCAGGGATCAGTACTGAGACAAACACTGTTTAATATCTCTGCTAGTGTCATGAACAGGGAGATTAAGTGCCCCATCAGCAAATTTTGTGAGCTATTGACATGCAGAAGGGAAGGAATGACATCCAGATAGTGTTTGGCAGGCTCAAAATTTGGGCCTGTGTGGACGTCAGGAAGTTCAAGAAGGTCAAGTACTAGATCCTGCACCTGGGTCAGGGCAATCCCAAGCACAGGCAGAGCCTGGGTGATGACTGAATAGAAAGCAGCCTGGCAAAAAAAGGAGTTGAGGGTACTTGTGAATGAAAAGCTGGACATGAGTCTGAAATATCCTGGTCTGCAACATAAGAAGTATGCCCAAAAAGTCAAGGGAAGTAATTCTCTCCTTTTACTCCTGTGTTGTGAGACCCCACCTGGAGTACTGCATTCAGCTTGCTGCTTCCAGCATAAGAAAACTTTGGACCTACTTCAGTAGGTCCAGAGAAAGGCCACAGAGATGATTAGAAGCCTGGAGCAATTTCCCTATGAAAGGCTGAGAGAGCTGGGGTTGTTTAGTTTGGAGAAGAGAAGGCCATCTTTGCAATATCCTTAGTGAAATTACCAAACAGAGCACTCACTATAGAGCTTTTAATGACCAACTTGTGGAGCAAACTCCTATAATGAATTCATGTTAACCACGTTTTGAACACATGGCATTTACTCAACCAAGATTAACTTTTCACAGAACTGCAAACATTAAGAAAACTTGCTTTCTTAATGAAACAATTTATGTGGCTATTTCTGTTTTACTCCTGCTTATTAAGGATTATTTTAAACAAACAATCCAAAGAAGCTTCCATTATTGTTTGGCTTAATTCAGCAATATAAATATCTCTGAAGGCTTTTAAGAGTGGGTGCTGTTCACTGATTTCAGAAAGACAACTACTCAGATCAGTATTAGTGAATTTAGTCCATGTACAGAAATGTAAAATTCTTTGTGGATCCTTGAATGCTCCTTTGCCTGCATTTCATCTGAGAGCATCATGTTCCACTCATTCCTTATCCTTTATGCATATACACTTTAAAAGGTAAGCTTTTGTTTGCTAGTACTAATCTTATTAAGAACAAGATGCACTATAGTATCTTCTTATATCTGAGGGCCATTAGATGACAATGCCTTTCATGTAGACCTTGTGTAGTGTGAATTTGAGATGTGGGTTTGTGACTGAAAAACCAACAACTTCATAAGCCAGTTAAACTTATTAAACTTACTAATCCTTGTTAACATCAAATCTTTCCCTAACCAAGTTTCTAAACAAAGATTCTCATTAAACAGAAGCCAAAAACTGAGTCATCGACAAATTTATAATTTATTATAGTAAAATTAAATATTTGCTATATTATATAGCTTACTAGTTAATGTAGGGATTATCTTAAAAGATCTACAACAGTTGATTTTTACCACACATATGCATTTAGAAATTAAACCAAATCATGTAAAACTTAAGTATAGTCTGTGTGGAGTATATCAACTCTGCACAGCAATAGATTTTGCTCATTAATGACTAATTACACTCCATTTTAAGAACTCGCATAATTTAATTATTTAAGAATCTTGCAATACATTCACTACAAAGCAGTGATATTCGTAATTCCAATTTTGCATTACCTTTGAAGTATATGCAGTTTTAAAAAAAAAAGATATTACAGTGAAATAAATGAAAATATGTTGCTAAGAAGTCTCTACTCACCCCAGTTTTGCCTCTAAACCTCCCTTCCCCCAGCCCAAAAGACATTTTTCCTCATTAATTTTATTTAACTTTTCTGCTGCCTGCAGACAAGTAGTAAATGTCCAGCAAGAAGCTATGGGATTATAAACATATCTAGTCTGTTTACGCATTGGGAATTGAAAGAATGCTGCCATAAGGTGCATCTTATAAATGCATTTAAGACTGTGAAAAACAATTTTCTCATTTCAATTTTGCTCTGCAAGTTAAAACCAAAATGGTTTCATTAGTTCAATTTACCTTTCTAAATTTTCTGATCTTTGTTTTCTTTTGTTTGTTTGCTTTTAAAACTTGGAATGAAGATGTAGAAACTTTCTCTTTCCGGTTTTTAGGAAATGTACCTAGTAAATGGTATAGTATTAGAATATCTAGCAGGTTGCCTGACGACCTCTGTAGACTATTTTGGGGTCAGAAAGATGTCATATTATTCTGGAACATCAAAAGTGAAAAAAGCACTGTTCCAGTGATTGACAATGTGGCTAGCATTTTATACAATATTAATCTAAAAAGTATACACAGAGTGGCAGCCATTCACCTACATTTCAAAATGTTAACCACATAATTGTACTTTCATACACAACAGGAGGGATTCCTGAGGGCATCTTTCCATTTAGAAGAATTTCAATGGGTTTAGATGTTTCTGCTGACTCCCTAATGGAAGTCAGGCAGGTCACAAAATCATAAAATAAAATTTGGTATGTTAAGATTAGGGAGAAGTCCACACACTGCAGAGGCAGTTAGCTATGTATATTCTCAATTCAATAGATTTTTTTTTTTACCAACAATGACACTCGGATCTACATACTTTTAACCTAAATGCCCATTCGTATAATCTTTTTGCATCGCGGATGCTTTGCTTTGCTCTTCAAAGTTTCTCCCTGTTACTATCAAATGACAAATGCGAAAAGCTGTTCACATTCTTCTATCATTTTTGCCTGCCTTGACAGAACAGTATTTTCCTGTGCTGGAAAGAAATGTGTGTCTAAATACAAGAGTAAAATACAGATCCATATTGATTTTCTTGTTCTGTAATCTTTCCCAAAGCAGAATTACCACGGATATACAGAATCACTTGATTCTCTCAAACCTTTAGCCAAATATAAGTAGTGGCAATGAACATCTAGTATTTTGTGAAAGTTGCAGCCAAAACTTGTTTTCATTTAAATGTCAAACCAAAATAATTACATACTGAATATTGAGATTAATATGCTTTGGGTGATCTTCTTGTAATGTTGGCCATAAATTTATCCAGAAATCAAAATACAGTAGGTAAAACTAACCTTTGTAAAAAAGATCTTTCAGTCCTGCTTTTCCACATACGCCTCTGTTTGCATCTTATTCCCAGGTTCAACAAAGTACTAGCTGCCTCCTGGGTCCTTTTCCTAATAAGCCTTCAATGTTTTTAAATAACCCTACTCTAAAATAATCACTTATTCTTGCTAACTTTAACTGCTTTTTTTTTGTTGTTGTTGTTTCAAGTTGTAAGTATATCACTTAAATACCTTTTTAAAAAAATACTGCACTGTGCAGATAGATTCAGCTTTTCTGCCAATCCCGTACTATCAAATCCTTTTACAGTTCTTTGTTGTTATACTAAATAAAGTGCTACATTGTCTGTCCTTATACACATTACTGCTGGATAAAGCCCTTAGTTCCCTAGACTAAATCTGTGCCGCTCTCTGCCCTGGTTTCTCAATGCTATCTCATTGCAACAGCTCACATTGAAAGCATGCTATTCCCACACCCACCAATGCAGCTCTTGGGATAAGAACTGCACCATTGATACAGTTTATATTCTTTTCCATAGTTTCCCACCAGCATGTTGCTAACAATTTCCTGGGCTTTATCAAAAAAAAAAAAAAAAAAAAAGGGGGGGGGGGAAAGCTTTTGAAAAGTGGAAACAAAGAATCAGACTCCATTGTTGATCTACTTTCACCACCACAATCTGTGTTTTCCATCATCCTACATGTAGAGACTACAAACATCACCTAATACAGATACTCCAATCAACAATTTGTTTGGACAGTTATTGTTTGGTATCTCTAATCTTCCATCTTAGTATACATGGATTTCAAATAATCTTTTTTGTTTCCTTTCAGCAGCCTGAAGTGAGTTGAACTCCATCCCCCTGCCTCCCCAAAAAAACCTTTCCTTTGCCTGTCAGCATGAAAAACAACTGAGTCAGTTTCAAACTTTGGACTTGATTCATGCAAGCAAAACATACAGATCACATGAGTTAGCTACGGAAATTACTCAGAAACAAAGTATGGAGCATGCCACTTTGATTAAGTATACAACTGGGATTCCTTACTTCTCAGCATGAGGCCTTTCCCCTGAGTAAAGCTGAGGTCTTTTCAACCACATAAGAAAATGCTAGTAAATGGAAAGAAAAAAATACAACTACAACAACAACAATAATAATAAAAACAACAACAACAAAGATGAAAAATGATGATCTTACGTCTACTGCAGAAAGTGATCTTTAAAAAGTAGAAATAAATGAAAATAAAAATAGGATGTCCGCTCTCTATTTTATTTTTTAATTAAGAAAAGACCTCCAATTAAAAGTAAGCTCACCCCAGGGAATATTTTGTGGTTCAGTTATCCTTTACAAACCTTAATTTATTTTATTATTGAATGCGTTGGATACACTTAGAACCAAAGTGATATAAAGCAATAATAACATGCACACTAGTCCTTTAGGAAACAGTAACCCTTCTTACAAAAAATAGTTGTAGGTAATGTGCTTAAGACGGTAGATTCTTTAGTTCTGTTCCTGAGACTGACACAGTGGCATGCTGTGTAAACATAAAGCAATTTAACCTTCCCCCATGCATACATTTCTTCATCTATAAGCCATCTAATTATATTTAACAACTTACTTAAACATGTCTTTTGAAGGCTACTTAATAATGTTGCATTATCTTTATTCTAAAATTTTGAACTAAAAATACTAAATACTAAATTTTTTCAGCAGTGGAATTTGTGAATATAGGAATTTTAATACAATTAATGTTCTTTACTGCCCTTGGCAATTTAGACAAATCTTCCTCAGAAAGTTGTTTGCTAGAGACAGAAAAAAATAAAAACTGTCTTTCTTCTCATGACCTAGTTTTGTCATAATTTTTGTGTGGTTTTCCACTCAAATATAGAGGTGTGCCCTACCAACTTGAACACAGAAATAACATATGAACTGTGGCTTGTTCACTAATTCTTAAACTATTTGCTGATTAGCATCAATGCTATTTAGCAGTCATTGAAGTTAGGAAGTCAAATTAGTTTTTTCTGTTCAGAGGTATGAAACAATCAGGGGAAGATGCTTAAGCTTTCACTGCCATCTCATTAGTTTTGACTACTCTCCTTGATATCATTAGGATTTTGAAGGAAAGCCATAATAATACATCAGGAGGTCAAATGGAACCACTGTCTAAATGGAATGAGACATAGGTTGAAAGCAGGTAAGATAGGAAATTAAGTCCCTGTAGCTTTTACACTATTACAAGCTAAAAATTCAAGAATGACAAGGGGAATGGAAATGACTCAGATGTAACTATGTTTTCCATGGACTGTTTTTTAGCATACAGAACAAAGAGTGATAAAACAAAGTTTGTTTCCTGTGTTTCAGGCTGGTATAGGACTATGGGAACAGTGATGTGGTTACTAAGCTCCACCAAATTTGAAAATCCTGCAAACTTTGGCAGAATATCACACTTGAGACCTTGGAAAATTATCAAACATTTCAAAATTTATATTTCCACATATCCATAAAGTTACACTGATTCTGAAAATGCCCAGCATTTGCCACCATCAACTTGAAGTGTTGTTCTGAACGTTCTTCACTGAATGTTACAGTCTATTTTACTGATATATTTTTATAAACTTAAGCTGACCAGGCCAGACAAGCTTAGTCCATGTAAATAAAAATTCATGCTTGGCATCACTTTGATAACATTTAGTCCCAGTTCATGTTTGGCAGCGATTTTACTTATAAACTCCTCATATTTCTTTGTATGCTAGGGCATGTGAGGAAAGGTAAAATGGCAGTTCATAGAATGGGTATGCATGTACATGTGCTAAACCATATGGTCAAGGGTGATTGCGTGCATGTGTATGTGCACATATGTGCGTTAAATCAACTGACAAGAGAGGACTTGGGTGTAAGGCTACTGAACAACAAACAAGCTTTGTTCAGTGTGCAACCTACTGAGACATCCATCAGAGCAGCAGAGCACTGCCATGTGGGTCTCTCTGCTAAGCCTTGTGTTTCATGTGTTCTTAACTAGCCCTGATACACAGATTCTGTGGATACACAGGAATCAACAGGTTTTTCAGGCATTGTACATGAGATTGATGCTAAAAGGATGACTGCCAGATAGTGGACAACTGAGTCTCACACTAAAAGCATGGGATCTGGTATGCCTGTGTATCAGCTGGATGCTGAACTGGTGTTAACAACTTTTGCCCAGTTGATTTCACTTCTCTAAAAACATTACACATACATTTCTATGTCATCTTCCAATACTTTCTGTTAGATCTGTGAATCTAACTTCAGTTTCTGTGCCTTCTTTGATGCCGCACACATTCTGTTTGGTAGGATTTTCATGCAGAATCCATCTCATCAGTACTGCATAATGATCTTTCCCCAGCTCAAAATACAACATTAAGCTTGAAAGTACTTTTTGTTAATTCTGTCCACCACATGTACTAAATGAAGCTTTCTCTTTTCAGAGAAAATTACTTTCCTTCCAACAACGCATAAAATAATGACAGAAAAGGCCCTATTTCAGACAGAAATTGTAACAAACATTTCTATAAACTTAACCTCTGCAAGCTGCAATTTGAAAAACAGCAAAGACTTGTTCATTACTAAACAAATATTTTTAATATTCAGGAGAACATGAATGAGAAACAAGCAAATCACACTAAATAATTGATGCTGCTAAAAACACTGTGCCATGCTTAACAATTATATATAATAATTTTTAAAGGTCAGATTAAAAAAATCTTAAGAACATTTCAAAGTAGAAAATAAAAGACTAGATTGGGCATACAATATAAACATGTTTAAAAGCTAGGTGAAACTTGATGTAAAGAAATACAGCTGAATGCAAAGTTCAGCTCTTGCAATCAAAAATGCTGAATAACAAAATGTGCATTAAAGTTCCTGCAGCAAAATTGACATGTGGCAAGATTATAGTTTTACAGCTGGTCCTCTATCAGCAAGCACACTCCAGAAATTATAGCAGCATGTTACCCAGTTTCTATTTGTTTTATGTGAAGTTGATATCCCTTGTCAGTCCTGAAGTTGGTATTACCCACACCCTGTAATTCAGGGCAAAGACACCTGCCACTCGTTTACTCACTGTACCTACATTTTCTCAAGTAGATATATCAGCCCCACAGAATATATTCTTAATTACACAGAAGAGGTTTGGCTTAAGGAAGCAATCTGCGATTGCCTGAATTTCACATGAACCTGATATGCAAAGGGATATTGCTAATGTTGCCAGGTGGGCAACTCAGACAGGAAGAAGAAGAAATAATGAGAACTCAAGACACATTTAACTGCAACATCTGAAGTTGTAAAGGAAGAATAATAATAATAGGTGAAGCTCTACATTACTGAACTAAAATAATTTCTGATATAAAGCTCACTCATTTGATGACATCCTTAGTCCACTTTTGTATACAACTGCTGCATAAAATATCAACAAATCTTTATAGAAAAGGGAGAGAGAGCGTAGGGTAGAACTAAACCTGGTTGTTCAGCTTTTATATGTTGGTACTCCTCTTGTCACTGCTGTTACAAATGATATGTGGATTTCATTAGTGACTGAGAAGACATATTATTAAACTACGGACAGTCTTTTGGGTAAATTCAGAAGGCTTCAAATTGTTCACCAACAGAGCTCAGAGGTATTTGGAAAGGAAATACATTTCTTCTCTACCTCCAGAAAATCACTGTGGCATATGCTACACAAACTACTACACGAAGTCCAAAAAGTTAGGTTCAGACTCAAGAAGAAAACAACTGAATTATTACTATTATTATTATTTGTTTTGCTTTGTTTTGTTTTTTTGCAATTCTCCAACTCATTACATGAATACTTGAGTGACTGCATGGATGCTTCATGAGTTGCAATTGATCAAAATGAACTCATCTGGTCTGACATTTTTGCCTTGCTTACTTTGCACCAGCATTTTCCAGAAAGACCTAATGGCAGAAAAGAAGATGCTAAGTCCCTGATCATAGAGGTGGAACACAGTTCTATTTAGTGTATTTCAAACTTCTTGTGACTTTCTGGTAGCTCTAGGTTCAATAGAAAGACACCAGCCATTGCATTTACAACAATTGAAATGGATGGACTAAGCACAGCCCTTCTCAGGATACACTATATCCTCAGCTCAAAGCCATTGCTAATCACTTTGATATTTCACAAGCCTCCTTAACAAGCTGCCCTCACCTCACCTTTTATTCCCTCCCCTTTTACTTCATTTTCAGGAAATTCCTATGTCCTAAACTATAGCAGTAGAAAGCAATAGAAAATGGGAGTGTTGTTAGTACATTTTATGAAGAGATTTTTCTCACCACTGAAGGAGTGGGAATGGCTAAAATACTATCATACTAGGTTTATGCTAAATAATTATACATTAATTTATAGTGTTCTTAATCCAAAGAAGAGTTACAAGATTGAGAATGACAACCTATGCTTCATTAATCTTAAGCATTCTGTGCTTAAAAAGGCAAATTTAAAATAACAACACTTTTTCGAGCTGAATGCTTTAGCAGACTCCAAGAAGATAAAATATTAGCAAGGTGAAAACTATTTATGTGTAGTTGCAAAAACTATAGTAGGTTATGCAATTCTATACACAAGAGGAATTTAAAAATTAGAAGACATTGGTATTTGTTACTGTCATAATGCTGTTGAACTACCCAGCATTTAAATTAATAATTTAAATGTTTGCCTAATGAACTGGACTTGATTACATTAGGGCATTCTCAATTAATTCTGACAGATCATCTCCTGAATTAGAATACAGAACCAAAATGGTTTATGGATATCTGGTCAAAGTATTTACCGCATGAATTTATCTTCAACAATTTAAAATAGCCCTGTTCTAAAAAGCTAAACTTCTTAAGAAGCAGTGAGTGAAAAACATAGCAAAAAAAAAAGAAAGAGTAACCACAGAAAATTCCCCTCTTTACGATCACATGAGCTGGAAACTGATAAGAAAAGTAAGTGGCAATAAGAAATGACAAGTAGTGGAAGAGACATGCTACCTCTGGCAGCTATTAAAATCGAGTTAAGAGGTTAGAACTGACTGATATATAAACATCTATAAAATCATACAGGAAGATAATTGGAAGCTAGGAAAAATAAAAAGGAATAAACTATAAGCTTCTGTCACATTACCAAGAAATCACTCTATAGTTTTGTTTAAAACCAATTACATAGTACAACAAACTGAACCTCAGAACTTTATCTAAATATTTATTATTTTATTTAGCTAGTTCAATCTGAGAAGACCAACCTAATTACATTAGTGCTAGGAGTGAACAAGCCAGAGACACCATGGTAGCCTGGAGGTTTAGCTAGTATTGATCTTTAGGAAAAATATTTTTAAAACGATTCTCCAACTATTTTAGATTCAGGAAGGGTAGTACAACATATTTATGCAAAACTGAGGAACATATAGAGAAAATAATTGCATTAAGAGATGTCAATTGCATCACTACTTTTAACAGTACTTTTTTCCCAAGCTTATATTTTTTTGTGCATGTATTTTTCCGAACAAACAGCATCCTTACACTTTTGCTAAATGCTACTGCTCACATTAAGCCAAAAAGTTGAGTCCTTTTTAAAAAAAGAAAAAGATCATATCACAATCTTATCCTTTGTGAACTTTTAGGAGAAAGGGAAAAGTTGTGTTAATATTGAGCCACAGCTGTCTTTCCACTACCAGACAAGCAGCCATGAATTTGCATACGTATCTAAAAACTGAGATTGCGTAGGGAGGTGGGGAAGTGTGCTGGAGAACTTTCTGTTCAAGAACATGCCACCTCCTACTCACATTTTTTGTATCATTCATCATTCCCAGCTCTAAGCTAGTTGTGGGTTTGCAAAAAGAAAGCTTTACTTATCATTATTAATTTTTCTAGATATTTTCAAAACTTCCATGTCCTTAACAAAGAATTCAGAGCGCTTCTTTGTCAATTACATGCCATTAATCTGGATAACTATTATTCAGGACCTGCTAAACTGGCTACTCACATATTTCACTACTTAGAGGCACACTTATGCCCATTTCATGGATATAGTTTAGGCCAAATTTGGCTCTGATTAAGTTCTATCTCACCAGGTGACCTGACACACAGTGCCTTATGTTTAGCAGACCAAGAAAGCAAAGCAGAGAGGCAGTGAGAGAAATATTTTGGTATTCAAAATTTCAGAGATTTCTACACATGTCAAAGTAGAAGAATTTCAAAGTATTAAAGGTGCAAAACATTTGTGACTCGGATGAGACTAATTCAGAAGTTTTAGCCTGTAGGCACTCCCTTACCATTACTGGGATGTTCTCAGACTTTAACTCTTTCTGTTTGCTTATTTGTGCATGGGTAAATTAAGTCATACCTTGACTTCAAGTCCAGTCTGCAGCAGATGCTCTGCTAATGTTCATTGACGCTGCAAGCACAATTCACATGTCCTGAAAGAGCTTCTATCTGCAGTCATCTGAACAAGAAGAAAAGTGTAGTCAGGTTAGGAATAAACTTTTCCTAATTTAATTTATTTACATTAATCTATTAAAAACATGTATAATCAATTGTGACATCTTTTCTTGAAAGAACAAAACCATATCATGTTAGAGAACATTGATTTTTTTCATCCACTATTCTTGTATATCTCATATTTCAGTATTATCATATTTGAAATTTCAATATTACACATACTCTTGGACTTGCAATCCAATTCAGTACCAGGGTATTTTTGGAAATTCTCCTAATGACCTAAGTAAGACTGGAATTTTTCAATACCGTTTTACCTTTACTTATACAAAATGAGAAGAAAATAAACAAACAACAAAAACCAACAATCAAACAAAAAAAAAACACCATAGGGAACAGTGCTTCAGCTGGTGGTTTTTTTTGTTTGTTTGTTTGTTTAAGTCAAGAGCTGTTTGTGAATGAAAAATTGTAGTTGACATTGGATTCTATACACTGTCTTTTAATTTTCTCCTTCAGTAACTTATAGAAATTTGGAGATGTGACACTTTCCATAGAAGTATGAGGAATTCCTAGATGCTTAAAAATAGTAACTTTCAGAATTTAGAAATTGATTAAAAATATTCACAGCAAGAGCAGTCGTTTAAAGATTTGAAGAAACATTGATGGTAAAATTATATGAATAGAAACTATATCTCACTGATAGTGAACCTCGTAGTTTTAGGAAAAAGGAGAAAATCAAGTTTAATTGGACAACAAGAATTAAATGTTTCTAAAGTCTGAGAAAGCCACAAACAGCAACATACAAAATAGAAAATCCAGATAATTTTATGGAGGACTTTGACGTGCTTTGTTCAGAATGTCTGGAAACTAATCACAGAAATGCTCACCATTTGGTTTGCAAGAACACAATGCAATATTTGTTGCATCAAACACAACAAAAAGAGTATCAAGGAATAAGACATCCACACATGCACAGCCATTAATGAATGATTTCAACCTTAAATTAGTACAATTTCATTGAGAACATTCAATTTATCAACATGAAAACTAGACTGTTGCAGAAGTGAATCAAAAAAGATTTCAGGCACATTTCAATAGGTTCAATGATTTCCTCTTCTTTAAATGTAAAATGGACATTTCTAAATGAAAGTAATGTTACTTTTCAGGTTCAGCTTTATAGGTTTTCCTTCAACAGAATACAAAATAAAGTATGCCTATTGCTTGCAAGTGGTTAACTTTTTTTCTTGAGTATGTTCCACATTTTCCTTTCCTTTCCTTTCCTTTCCTTTCCTTTCCTTTCCTTTCCTT
>JAPSGF010000001.1:32341693-32460041 GCA_035772895.1 Perdix hodgsoniae
TTTCCTTTCCTTTCCTTTCCTTTCCTTTCCTTTCCTTTCCTTTCCTTATAATGAAACTCACATTAAATAATTATTGGTTTTATAAAAAAATTACTCTTATTTTTAATTGTGCAGATAACCAGTAGATGAGTAACCACCATTATGAGATTATTGTAATCTCATTGCCACTGAGTCAATGGCAAAACATATTGTAAGTCAGCATTTTGCTTGTGTTTCTGCTGATTTACTGCTAACTATTAGTAACATAAAGTATTAATTCAGAGAGAATTAAGTACAGCTATTTTATTCAGTTCAACATTTTCTTACCACTTATGTGAATTCTTCAGAGTTTTGTGACAAAATCACAAACAAAAAGAAGAGTTGTACAGTGTCAATATGACACTTTGTCTAGACTGAAAGTCAAAGTCCAGCAGTGTGCATGACCAGGCATTTCACAACACCACGTGCTAAACAGCTTCCAGCTGCCCACTTTAAAATGTTGGAAATCAAAACAGGAAACAAAACAAAACAAGAGCTTTTAACCACTGCCATTTCAAAGTATTTGAGATATGAGCTAGCTGATGCCTTGCACTTCTAAAAGTCTCACTCTCTGTATCAAGAATTTAAAGCACACTGTTGAGGGCTGATGTAATCCTGAGAATAATTGAGTGCTGATTGAGCATTTTCTATAGAAACCAACCAAGCTAGGTTTTCAGATAAACGAGAAACAAGAATCAATAATAAACTAGGTGTTGAATGTTCTTTGATGTTTTTCTTCATCGAATTTCGCATTCTATATACATTTAAGTTCCCATGTTTCAGGTGTGCAAGAAACACAAAACTGGAGCTCTGCTGTAATCTCCTAGAATCAACCCACTGAAATGCACTGCCACCTTGGTGCGTAATTCTCTTCTATCCCATTGTTCTCCAGTTTCACCAACTGCAATGCTACTTGCAAAAGCCAAATCACAAATGAAAATTCATAGAAACAATTCAGGTAAAACTGAAATGTCTGTTTTCAACTTGTTTGTAAACTTTGTTCACTAAGTTCTCCTAGTTCATAAAGCCACCTTACAGAACCAGAATTTCTCCTAAGTTTATGCCTTCAGTTCATAGTTCATTTGTGTGTGTGTGTGTGTGTGTGTGTGTGTGTGTGAACTTTCCTTCATATTTAGTTAGAGGAATGTACTGTACTTTTATCTTCATTGAACTTGATTACCATTTTAATCAATTTTCATAGCACTTTGCAAAAGCTTCTTTTTAGCCATGACAATTTAGAAATTCTGCTTAACAGTTATTTTCTGTTTGGTATGTGTGTAGCCCAAAAGCAACAAACTCTTGGCAATTTTTAAAACTTATCTTAAGCACATGATGGCAATGAAACTGTATATTGTTGTATATTCTTCACTACCCACTGCCACCTACTGCAGAATTAGGAGCAATGCAAATAGACCTACTTTCAAGAACTTGAAGTCGAATTGTAAATATAAACTGAAATGCTTAGTGCATAATCTATGCAGATATATGCAGCCATATATATGCATTATGGACTTTTTTAGACCTGATCTAAGTAGAATAACGAATGGTTAAGCAGTGTTAGCTTAAATGTTAAAGCTAAATTTTTCTCTGAACAGGTGGCACTTTTTACCATACATAATTAGTTGCACTACTTCTAAAACATTTGTAAAAATTATAAGGTTTTGTTTTATGTTTATTTTTCAATCAAAAAAAAAAACAAAAAACCTTTGAAGCCGTCACCCTTCCTGTGCTTCTTTAGTGTTTATTGCATTTGATCTCTAAAATGCAATTGCAAATTTGAAACTACCCCAGCTGAGATAGAAGGCGTTGTAAGGCTGTTCAGCCTTGTCTTTTCATCAGCTGAACTACTTTCTAGGAATTAATGCCAAATAGCGCAGGTTACTTTAACCCTGCATACATGATATTTTAGGTTTATTTTTTGTAATCCAAGAAAACAAAACCAAATTTGCTGGGAGTTAGACAGAAATTTAAATGAGTTTTTAGTTTGTCAATATTCCAACTTTAAGCTTTCTGAACTATAGCAATGAAATTAGCATATTTGTCTATGGTAATAATGCAAGCTTATTTGTCTTGTAAAAATTTGTCAAGAAAAAAATGATTTAAATTGTAAATTTAAATGTTGTGGCAAAATGGATCTCCCTAGCCTTCAAAGCTACAAGCTGTATTATACCCAATCTTTTTTTTTTTACTCTTCAAAAACATGACAAATTATTCAATTTCTGAGTCACTATTTTTCTGTCTGAGGTGCATTCTTTCAGATAAAAGGACACAAAAATTTCCTTTTCTCTTTCTGGGCTCCATGTTGGAATGCATAATAATTTTGACTTTCTGTAAATTGTTTTGTTTTTTTTTACTGCTTCTGCTGCACAGGAATTTTAAAGGAGATTTTATCTTGCATATTTAAGAAAATGATATATATCCCACTGCTCAGATATAACACTAGTACAGTAACTGTCAATCACATAAAGACTATATGTATTAAAGCTGTTTCTTATATTTAATGATTACATGACTATGTCGCCAGTATCTCAGCTATGAAATAGTCATCGATAAATGCTTCTGACTACAAAATGTTTTTAAAGCATTCTTTAATATAAAAAATAATTTGCCTCTTTACCTAATATACTAGTCTTTTACAACAATGTTTGAAAGGATGAAAAATGGTATGTTATAAATATTATTTGTAAGTATTTATTAATTTCTGTTTTTTTTTTTTTTTATGGCTATAGACACCTACAGGTTAAAAACTAGGAAAAAAAAAAAACATTTCCTACATTAGTGATTTTTAAACCATTACCTGTTGATTGCAGATTCCTCTTGGTTTGAGTTTTTGTGTGGACAGAAGAAAAAGGAAAGAAATTATTTGCGTGGTGATATGGGATTGTGGCTTAAACTATCACAGTTCTGAGTATTTTGCAAGTATTCAGTTTGGAGTAAAGAGGTTGTTTTGAGCATAAATATTTCTTCTATTTAACAAAACAGAACTAGCAAAGACTATTTAGTACATTTGAGCAACGTCAAGACTACTCTAACTTGGAAGAAACAAGAACACATACGCTAAAGTTTAGTCTCATTGAGCTCAATGAAATCTTTCCTCTTAACATCAAAGAAATTGGGCTTTGGTATTTACATCAACATTTACCCTTATACGCTAGTTTTTCCACTGGACATAGGCCTGCTAAATGATTGTGGTAACAGTATATGTCTTTGTTCTCAACATACCAGAAAATTGTGAGGATCTTCCATGAAGACAGGTTATTATTTTTTTTAATGGATGCATCAAAATAGTCTTATGTGTTGTATTAATAACTTATGGCATTTTTCACAATTCTTCATGTGAAGCAGCAAAGATCAATTATTTATCTAAATTCACAAAAATTAATGAACAGCACCCACAGCTTCACACATTTGCCATCATAAGGAGTGATGAATCCCCTTCCCTTTCTGGTGTGTATCAAAGGCAGAGAATTATACATTCCATACAGCCACTCTTGGGGTTGCTTGTAATTCTACTGTCCTTTTCATAAGATGTGACTAGAACAGTCAGACCTCAAGACCATCTCTCCTCCTTTTCTTTCTCTTCACAGTCTTTCTGTTCCCTCAAATGTGCCCAAACCTAGAAGCTAAGACTTGGCCAGCTCCTGGAGACTTTGGCCTCTTCCTGCTCTTGTAATAAGCTTTTCAGTCCATCTATTTGATTATTTTATATAGCACTGTGGTAATTAATCACTCCAAAGATAATACAATACAGCTAAGATGAAGGCTGTTTTTGTGGTAAAAGTAAATAGGGTAGGATTATTACCCATAAACTGAGAATGGAACTACTACAAAGGTATTTCACATTTCTGAGGATCAAAGAAGCCCTTTTGGCTGCATATTTTCAGTAGAAGATGATAAATAATTTTCCTTGTCCCAGATGCTGCCACTGACTAAGTCACAGCATTTTATTTACCCTCAGTGGCCAGTTAGTGATTGTAAAGAATAACTAGGGAAATTCACAAAACACCATTGCAGGTGTGGATCAAGGACTCTTCCTCCCTTTCATTTTAAATTTGCTCTGGTAACATGATTATTCACTTGCTCTCATAGCAGGCAATGAAATTTAGTCACATTTCTCAATTCAAGTACATCCACTTTCAATGGTATACATTTCTGCCAAGTTTGGCCACTTAGTTTATCGGCTTCTTCAAACAAATTTCATTTTGGAAAAAAAAGAAGAAAAAACTTTTACTGCCACAAAGCTGAATGAATTTTTATGAGTTTTTCTTTCAAATAAAATCTGAATCTGTTTTACTGTTTTTTACTCATCTATGGATAAAAATTGTAATTAAAAAAAAAAAAAGACTAGGAAGAAAGTCGTTACATACAAGTTTAATTGAGATTCAAATGAAATAAATTTTGAATTTACAGTAACAACAAGTCTGCAAAAGTGTTTTTAACTGTCGCAGAGCTGTTTGAGGATCAAGATAATTATGGTATACAGGATAACAGAAAATATAATATGCTGGCATCCTATATCTATTCAGCTAATCTTCATCCCTTGACAGATGTTCAAGCACAGTATTTTCATAAACTGACTTAATAGGTATAAACATCATGATAAAGAACTCAAAGTATTTGGAAGACAATTTAAATCATATTTCTTGCAAAATAATTTTAAAAATACGGTAGGTCTCAAATATTTTTGGATTACACTAACTTAAGAAACCTTAAACTAAGTTAAAGATCCAAGTATAAATGTAGCTAAAGAAAGTCTTTTATAAAACAAGCCAATATAAACTACAGTGTCACCTTTAATCACAGAATAACAATGAATTGTATCACATTTACTCTTTGATCCTTGCTTCCAAAGGCTTTGGCATTCAAATTGAATTTACCTCCTACATCATTTTGAGGACTTAATTTTGTATACGACTTCACAGGTCTGGGAATGAATTTATTGCTGTACAAGGCCAGGGTGTAGAAAAGTTATGTGTGGGGCCTGTACTTCACAGAAGAGTAACTGTTAATATGGAATTTCAAGGAATGGGAAACCAGGCAACAGTTAATGCCTTGCTTGTCTCCCAGACTTGTCCTGAGTACCTGTCTACCTGAGACTTATACAGAAAGCTGCCCTGCCTACAGAGGTTTACACTATCTCATGTGTCATTTGATGAGCAATGCAGAAACTGAGTTTAGGTGAAATTGTTTGGCAAACTTATTTTGGGGTTGACTGTCCAGCTCCCGCAAAGCTTTGACAACGATGAACAATACTGCTATCAAAACAACTCTGTGTTGGGTTCTGCTGGGTTTTTGTTGTTGCTGTTAGTTTACTGAAAATAATAGAACGACTACACTTTTACAGAAAAATCATTTCTATTAGAAGTCCTATTTTGGAGGTGGCTTTTTTTTTTTTTTTTTTTTTTTTTTTGTAATGCAAAATGTTCTATCAGCCCTGGTTTTAACTTCAAATATCTAAGTATCTTATACTTTCTTTGTTATTTTTTCCTCTCCTGAGGACAGTAGTTGCCTGCAACACATTATTTAAAGAGACAATGTTTTTTACATGTTGTTTAATAAGCCAAATGGTATTTTAAAAGCATAAACCCAGTTCCTTGTTGACAAGTGCTGGCATATGAAATGCCAGGGTAAGAAAAAAGCCAAGACTGATTACCAATTTTCTGTGTTCCAGTATTTTTAAAATTGACTGTAGCACAGCAGTATCATTATATATACATTCATACATTCTAATGCCTTTTGAAATTTCCCTCTGTGTTTCTACAGGCCCATGTAAGCACAGCAAAAACTGGGGAGAATATTTCAACTAGAGGCACAGTAACATGGTGACTGAAATTAGCAGAGAGCCAACTTGATTTAAAAAAAATAGCAAAATGAACACAGTATTTCACACATTTTACAGTATCTTTCTTGATGAATCATGCTGCTTGCAATACGTTTCCTTCTTCCACTTCCAACTTTGTACATAATCCTAGCCTTACTTGTGTATGATTTCTTTTTCTCTCTCTACTTTGAAACTACCAGCATCCAACTTAAGCAGAATCATCTTAAAAATCTGTGTCAACCACATGGCTAAATTTGATCAAATTCAGACACAATTCTAAAAGCCACACATGTAAGCAGTTGATAATAGTGGCATTTCCAAAATTTGCCCTCCACTACTGACAGCACCCTAGCAAGAATAATTCTATTCTTCAAAGCTAACAGATTGAGAACCACTGAATGATTTATATATCCATCTTCTATTAATTTAATTGGAAAAGAAACATCAAAATAGTGTAAGAACTAAACACTTTTGGAGACCAGCCTTCAAGTTTCTGAACTGAAACATGACTTCCTGGTTTGGAATGAACTAGCCTTCTAAGCAACAAGCACAGGGAAAATTTCAAGAACAATTCTGAATAGAGGGCAAGAATTAATAGATTTTAGCGAAAGCCTGTTTTTTTTTCAACGATACAAGGAAGAATTTCTTGGGAATTATGTAGCAGAAAATTTGTTCCCACTGCTTATTATTTGCCTTCTTCAATGAGAACAGAAATTTTTCCATGCAGTATCTTCATCGGAGAAAAATACCTATCATTGTTAGAAGTTAGTGAAAACTGTTACACATAAGCACATAAGTTGTTTGTAAGTTCAAAGAAGCGGTTCAACATCTGTGCAGTTGAAATTCAGATGCAGAATGGAGACAAAACTAGAAAAAGGGCAATTAATTTGATCATAAGAGGTAGTTAAGAGCTATCAAATACTAAAAGTTACAAAGCAAATCACAGAACTTCCGTCTCTGCCACACTATTGGGGATTTGATATGAATACCTTTTTACATTTACTCGGTGTAATTATCTGCCAAAGAACTTAATATTACATACTGGAGATTTGCTCATTGTAAAGAGAATTCTGCTGAACAGTCCAGATTAATATGTAAATGCATACTTGGTACAATACTTGTGTTTATCAAATAAAACCATTGAGTACAAAAATACTTAAAGTTGTACTTCATGATAATCTAGCAACAATTTATTCTTGCTAACATCTCTTCACAAGAGAGAGAATGTAGCTGCTTGGGAAAAAAATAAATAAAATAAGAGTCTGTTAGAAGGCATAAGCGTATAAGCTTAGTTGAGGAAAATTAGAGAACTTCTAAAAATTCCTGGATCTGCTCTTCATTCTCTAATGAACAGAAACATAAACATGCACAGAAGTTCATCTTCCACTCCTAGGTATTCTGCTTCCCCTACAATCTGTAATTCCAGTCACCTGTTCACCAAGTAGTAAGATATATACGTAGTTCAGTAAGAACTAGAGAAGTCTAGATAATCAGAATAAGCCTTGTTCTGCATGCGAGCACCCTGGTAGGGCATGCACTGTTGTAGTACACCAGAGTGTGTGCTTTGCTGAGGCCTGAGCTTGATGTGAAGTGTTTCTGATCTGGGATGTTCTAATCAGATAATAATCTTTTAACAGATGTGAGGCTATTTCCCCTAGCTAAAGAAGGATAAATCTAGATTTAGCTATTTATCATGGCCACCTCCTAAAGAGCTGTTTATAGGATGAGCAAAGAAAACTGCAGTTGTTCTTGCCTTTGGATGTGTTTTTACTAAAAGACAAACCTGAGAGACATGACCATGCTTTAAAAAGTCTCTCTTCTCAGATGAAAATGTTACATAACTAAGACAAAGCAAGTCATGATGTGTGGTTGCTGGCTGGCAGTACTATGTAGTTCAAAATTCAAGAATACAGTAGGATAGAGTTGGCGCTGAAGTAAATCTTTTGTGACAACTAAAATCTGTAATACTGATGAAATGTGTTATTGTTGCAACTTACTGAAATAAATGTATTACATTGGAAACTTTAAACAGTTTCTAATAAAACACATTATCAGGTAGTCTAGAAAAAATCCATGACTGTCATCACAAGGATATAATGCATTTAGTTTGCCAATTGATCTTTTTCTGAAGGAAGATTCAAGCAAATTTGATTGTTTTCACAGTTAGTCTTAATTACAGCTTGAAATGCAGGGAACAACTCACAGGGAAAATGAGTGTAGGGAGTGAGGAGAGAACAGGCTTAGTACATACAGTGTTTGAATTGATTTGCAGTGCAAAGTTACAAATCTTTTGGTACCTTTGCAAAGGATTTTTTTCTAGTTTTCAACCTTCTAGCATACTTATCAGGAGAATCTAAGAAGCAAGCCATCAGTAAGAAGTTCAGTGGTAATTACTGGTCAAGAATCAGTGGCAAATCTAACAGCTGTCAGCTGACTAAAGACAAAATTAAAACTCTTTACAGATGCAAAAGAATTACATGACATTTCACACAGTGTTTAAGCTTTTAAAAGTGCACCTACATTTTCTAAAGCCAAATCTTACCACAGCTG
Source organism: Perdix hodgsoniae (assembly GCA_035772895.1). Classification (NCBI taxonomy): domain Eukaryota; kingdom Metazoa; phylum Chordata; class Aves; order Galliformes; family Phasianidae; genus Perdix; species Perdix hodgsoniae. The sequence continues at coordinate 32,350,083 of JAPSGF010000001.1, forward strand.
CCACTTTTGTAGGGTAAACCTCAGACTTCCAAAATGATATCATATTCTATCAAACTAGCAGAAGAACTAACCAGAAATGCTACCTAACTAGTAATATGCACTGAAGCACATTACAGACACTGATGTCAGAATACATATAGAAAACATTTTAATTTACAGGCTCTTTTGTAAAAGATTTAGGAATCAACCATACGTGGTAACTGCAAGGTGTAGAGGTACTTTATTAGTCTGGGGATAAAACCATGCATTTATAACTGATGGACACAAGATCATTCTGCTGAAAACTATATATATATTAATGTTTTATGTGCATGAAGCCCGAAAAAGTGGGATAGAACACTGCATTAATGTTATAGATTAACTTGACAAGACAGCTGATCCCATTGTGCTCACATTAAGTGAATACAAGGTTCACTGAATGTTAACACAGAGAAGGAATCATTTTCTGCAGAGATTGCTCAGATAAATTCTGCTTAAACTATTATTGCCCTTTTATGAAAATGTAATTTTCCAAAATTATATAAAAGTTGCATTTCCAATTCTCTTTAAATTTTTTCTGGCATGAAGTTATGATTAATTGGTATTCGAAGTCTGATTTTATAGGTATTTTATTGATAATCAATACCATCACACAACTAGAAAGACAAAAGCAGAAAAAAGAACACAACACAGGAGAGACAGACTAAATGGCAACTCCTAGGGCACCACCACATGAGGGTTTGTTTAAGAACCAACAAGATGAGAGCTTATACAGTACTTATTTCAAACACGCACTCAGGATCTGCTTCCTGCCTTAGCCTTACACTTTCTAGGTCTGAACTTCTCTTCCAGCTGGGAGATCCCTTCTTGTCCAGGAAAGTTGGCAGAAAATCACACTGTTCTGTGTTGTGCAGCCACAGAGATAGTGGCTTGGGTGAAATTGGTCTAGATCCCTAGACATGCTCCCCAGCAGACATCTCTACACATCTCTCTACTCTCCAGAGTCTTCCCAGACTTCCAGCATCACTCTTCCAACTAAGATCTTCTCTATAAAAATAGCTAATCGAGCTAGATAAATAAAAAATAAAGAAATCTCTGATTTGCTTTTATTTTTAGTGTCCTTCCTTTGGAACTACATGAAGAACTATAAAGAACAGGTTTGGTAGCATTCTGTTGTTAACACAAACACAGTGTACAAAATTCAGTGAGATCACATGTGACTTTGCTAGGAATTAGCTGTTTTGTGATCACAAATCTTTTTTTAACTAATGATAACACTTGATATTTTCAGAATGGAGGTCAAGCATCACAAAATTAGAAGCAAATCTATTTAAGAGTGTTTTAAATTCTTTCCAAAATTCTTCCCTTTATTTTACTGAGAAGCTGGCATAACAGACATCAAGCCTAGGGAGCGAAACTGCCTAGGAAATTTACAACAAGAAAAGAATTAAAAACTGAATTTAAAAACTAGGTTTCAAATTGAATCTGTTTACTGTTTTGTTAATAATATTTGAGTTCATTTACTGGACAATGCATTTTAGAATCACAGAATCCTCAAGTATTGGAAGGAGCTTCTGAAGGCCATCTAGTCCAACTCTCCTGCAATAAACAAGGACATGACAGCTAGATCAAGTTGTCCAGGGCCTTATCCAACCTCTCCTTGAAAGTCTCCAGGCATCAATCACATCACTGGGAAACCCGTTCCAGTGCATTGTCACCTTCACTGTAAAAGATTTTTTACATTATATCTAAGCTAAATCTACTCTCTAAGCTTGAAGCCATTTACCCCTGTTCTATCACTACAGACCCTGCTAAAGAGTCTGTCCCCTTCTTTCCTGAATCTCCCCTTTATGTACACTGAAAAGTCACTATCAGGTCACCTCAGAGAACCTTCTCTTCTCCAGGCTGAACAGCCCCAGCTCTCTCAGCCTGTTCTCCTCATAGGACAGGTGTTCTACTATATTGATCATTTTTCTGGCCCTTCTCTGGACGTCGTCCAACAGCTCTATATTTCTCCTGCACTTCCCATACTTTTTCTGTACTTTCCGTAATCTCAACATTAGGTTTTCCCTAAACTACATCTGTGGTCATGTTCATTAGTATATTCTGATAAACTGCATAGACTAACAATGCAAAGTACTTATACAGCTGGATTTGATGGACTTTTTCAAGACTGTGCTGTGAGCTTACTGCTACTTAGGGAACCAAAATGATCACAACAGTAGGTCTCCAGGTCACCTATTTTTAAACAGGGACTGGGTTAGCTCCGGAAAAGCCAATTCTATTGAAATTCTTAGAATATCTTATATAAACAATTAGTCAGCAATATTGAAAAAGAAAAATGAACGCACTATGTTTCCTTTCATAAAATGCCTCATTTAGTGCGTTATTTTACAGGCCAGGATAGTACATACCCTTATGCCATTTTGTAACACAATTTGAACATTCATTCAATATTTCGGAAGTCATATATGCTATTTGTTGTGATTTCCAGGGAAAAGCCTAAGGAGTAGAGGAAAGCTATGTCACTCATTTTCAAGAATAACAAGAAGGACCCACGGGACTACAGGATGGTCAGAACTAACCTCAACCACTAGGTAGGTAATGGAACAGCTAATCCTGGAGATTACCTTTAGGCACAGGAAAGAAAAAATACCACCAGCAGTAGTCACTGTGGATTCACCAAAAGAAAGTCATGCCCAACTAGCTTGGCAGCTCAGTGAAATGTCTGGCATCTTTGACAAGGGAAGATTAAAGAATATTGTTTACCTAGATTTCAGTAATGCTTTTGACTATCTCACAGAAGATTCTCATGAAGGAATTGTTGACATACAGGGTAACTGATTAGACAGGAGGGTTAAAACTAGCTGAACAGCCATGTCCAGAGAGTGTTAAACTGTGGCATGAGTTTTCTTGAAGGCCAATAACCAGAAGTGTACCCCAGGGTCAATACTGAGTCCAGTCTTATCCAGCATCTCCTTTAATTATCTGCATGATCATTAAAGGCAGAGCACTGTCCACACTCAGCACGTTTGCTGATGATACAAAAATGGGATGAGTGGTTAGTATACCACAGGGTCACTCTGCTTTCCAGAGGAACCTTGACAGGCTGAAGAAAGGGGGGTGACAATAACCTCATAGAGTCCAGCAAGGGAAAGTGCAACGTAGGGAGGAACAACCCCAGGCACACGTACATGCTGGGGGCAAATCAGGTGGAAAACAGATCTGCAGAATAAGAGCAGTGGATTTTGGTGTGAAACGAGATATACCCTTGCAGCAAAGAACATTAATGGTATCCTGGGCTGCACTAGTAGGAATATTGCTAGCGGTTCAATCCCCCTCCTTTATTCAGGACTGTTGAGGTCACACCTGTGATAATACGTCCTGTTCTAGGCTCCCCAGTACAAGAGAGGCACAGGGCTACTAAAGAAAGTCCAATGAAGAGCCATGGAGTTAATTAAGGGACTGGAACATTCTTCATATGCAGAAAGGCTGGGATTGCACAAACTAAAGAAAGCTCAGGGAGAAATCTTACTAGTAGAATCCTGAAGAAAGGGAGGAAAGAAGGTGAAGTCGGTCTCTTTTCAGTGGTGCTCAGTAACAGAAGAGGCAAGGGGCACAAACACAGAAGGATCCATTTCAACATCAAAGAAAACTTTTACATTGTGAAGGTAATAGAGCACTGGCACATGCCTAGAAAGGTAGCAGAGTCTCCCCTTTGAAGGTATTCAAAAGCCAGCTAGATGTGGTCTTAGGCAACTTGCTCCTGGTGGCCTTGCTTGAGCAGGGGACTGCACCAAGTACCCTCCAGGAGTCTGGAAGCGACTTCAATCGTTCTGTGATTCTGTTAATGTCTCGGATAATAAATGAAAACTAATACTGTCATTCTCTTAGAATATATGTAGTGAACATTAAAATCATAGAAATTCACAGATGTTTGAGCCATTATAAAGCACATTCTATGCAAGGTTCAATTCAGGTTTTTAATTTGGAAGCAAAGATAATATGTTGGCCTGAGGCCAACAGCATTTCATTTCTGACCCTCAGCAACATGTTTTTAGGTATAATATTATATAAAACATTTTATAATTTAATGTCTCCTTGCTGCTTCTCACAGGCAAGATATAGATAACAATTCACTGTGTCGGGGGGCAATTAGGCTTGATTTTGCTTCAGTAAATATTTTATATAAATATACACACCACACACTTGATCTGTTTGAATAGGAATAGTATAACACCATTTTGACAATGTAAAAAGTCATGAATATAAATGAAATGATCAAGCAGTACAGTGCAGAAGACCACAAAATCTAGCAACAACCTACAGTAAAATGTATTTCTCCTTATATACCAGAATGTAGAAGTTTTTATTCCAGAGACTCACTGTTGGCCTCTCTATAGTTGGAAAATATTTTTGAGATACATAATGGTGAGTAGTTCCTTCAGTATACAGTGATTTAAAAAATGAAAATTTTTCAGGCTTACTTTCTGCTCTCCAGTTTTGTGCATCTTACAGTGGAAATACATTGTATATTTTTATGCTGAAAATGATTACCTTTAAACTACAGCTATGTTCAGAGTGTAGCACCACAACCTTACCAGTACAAAAGAAAGACCATAGAAGCTGCTTCATTTAAGTCTATTGACAAAAAAAAGTTATGTTTAAGAACCTACACTTCAAAGCCTGAATCAGCCACTGGATGTACCTATTTCTCTTCTCCGACTATGCTTACAGCCAAGAATGATTATACTCTTAAACTTTACATAGTTGGGTGGGCCCAACTCATAAACAACCTCATAAAGTTCAAAAAGACCAAGTGAAATGTCCTGCACCTCGATGAGGGCAATCTCAAGCAGAAATACAGGCTGGGCAGATAATAGCTTGAGATCAAACCTGAGGAGAAGGATTTGGGGATGTTGGTTGATGAAAGACTCAACATGAGCTAGCAATGTGTGCTTGCAGCCCAGAAGACCAGCAACCAGATCCTGAGTTACATCAAGAGAAACGTGACCAGCACATCTAAGAAGATTCTGCCCCTATGTTCTGTTCTGATGAGATCCCTCCTTGAGTACTGTGCCCAGTTCTAGGGCTCCCAACACAAAAAGGATATTGAGCTGTTGGAGCAGGCTCAGAGAGAGCTACAAAGATTATCAGAGGGCTGAAGCAGCTCTCCCCATGTGGGGACAGGAGGACAGGCTGAGAGCTGGAGCTCTTCAGTCTGTAGAAGGCTTCAGGTTGATGTTATATATTTTCTGAAAGGAACCTAACAGGGAAGCTCAGGAGGAATTTTTTATAAGAGATAATAGCAAAAGGAGAAGGAGAAATGGATTTAAACTAGAGGATGGTAGATTTAGACTAGATAGTAAGATGACACTCTTTACTGTGAGTGTGGTGAGACACTGAATTAGGTCACCCAAATAACAGTCTGGTCTACTGGAGGTGTCCCTGCCTATAGCAGAGGGATTGGAACTACATAATTTTAAAGGTCCCTACCAATCCAAACCGTTCTCTGATTCTATACTGCTGCTTCGTGAGAGACAGGAACAGACAGGCAGTTTGACAAAATGGCGTCTGACATGGAAGTGTAGACGAAGCAAATGTATGGAATTGAGTTCCTTCACACAGAAAAAAAATGCACCCATTGACATTCATCAACAGCTTGAAATTAATGAAAATCTATGATTCAAAATGTATCTAATCTCAGCTGTAGTCTACAGAAAATGAGCTGATATTTCAGTGTTGGGATCTCATTTGACAGGTTCAAGACAGCTCTGATGTCTCAGACATTACTGTTACTCTATACTACTGTTGGTCAGGGAAGCAAAGGTTAACACCTTATCCACTTAACAGCTAAGAAAGATTTCCCACGCAACATATTTTACCAGCCCATAAAAAGGATCACACACCTTGAAGGAAAAGTAACTTACAGTTTCATGGAAATGCCTACATCTGTGCTGAAGATGTGATACAGTCTAGCTACATCTAACAACCTGAGTGCTGTAGGAAATAGAATACTTGTCATTCTCATCATTACACAAAATTTAAGCAGATAATAAAAGTATAGAAATTCTAAGGAGGATGATATGATGCAAACAAACATCTAAACACTTCAATGATAATAATATATATATATATATATAAAAATATCTAGTAAATACGAAAAGCAAGACAAAGCAGAGAAGATAGAGTATTTGTAAAAGACAGCACTCCTGAAGGTCCGTCTCATATGTCATAATAGGAGAAAAAAAGTGAGGGGAAGTGGATTTTAACCCAAACGTTCCCTCTTAAAAGTGTAGAGCATTATATTCTCACTGTTATAAAGCTGATTAATTTAAATTCATACAGGGTCCAAGGATTTGATGTCTCTCCTTAACTACTCCTTCAGTTGTATTTATAGAGGCTGTTGCCATCACTCCTCTAAACAGTTGTGAAAAGAAGCAGTTATACTGGCAGATGAGGCAAAGCCATTTTCATACACGTAACATTTGCAAAGATAATTTGATGACATGGGTTAAGTCTAAAGTGCTTCACTGTGAGACATACTAGACCTTGTTGAAATGTCTCAACAAGGCTCTTATCTGTAAATGCACCAGACAGTGGTTGCTTCAATAGAATAAACATCTGTTTATACATGTCATTTAGAGTCTAAACTATGTCCAGCTATAGATGAAAATGGACATTCAGAAATCCCTTTCAGACTCTTTCCGTGAAATGCCCAGGAAAATTTAGGTGCACAGAGATAAGGCATAAAACAGTCACTGTTGCAAATTTGGAGTTGTTAGAGCTATCCAACAAGATGAGAAAAAACAAAAACAAAAACTTTTCAGAGCTTTTCCTGAACTTCTCCTGTTTTCTAAGGCTTCAGCATCTCTGATCATCATATCGGAGCCTATTTTTAGAAATAACCTGGAATTTAGATCTGGATTACTGCCCTGGGAAAAAATGATGTTTGAGTTAGCTTCCTAGGAAAAATTAAAAAAAAAAAAAGAAAAGCACAGTAACTACTCAGTGCTAATTTACAGAAGAAATTTACAGAAAGAGGACTGCGATACCAGCCTCCTTTCTCCCAGTAAATCTACTATCTCTTTGCCCTGCACATATTCCCTCTCTCCCGTACTGAATTCTGAGTTAATTCTCGCAAAGTGTTTCATCTTCAAAAGAAAACTGCTGCCATCCCAAATTTGTTCTCGAAAGGGAGGTAGGAGAAGGAGGCTTGAAGATCTTATGTTTGAAAAGAGAATTGCATGCAGTTTACTCTCTTTCTAAGCAAGTATTCTAAACCTCAGATGTCACTGTAAAAAGAAAGACACCAGCATCACACCAGATCCACTTTAAAAAGTAGAGCAAGCACTTTTCAGTTAACTGAAAGAATGACTGGTGTTGCCTGTTCTCGAAGTCCCAGGGGAACTGAGAAGAGCTGTATGTCTGTCAATAACTGCCTTACTGATTTGGGGGCAAAAGAACTTACATATTATTTGACATTCTATATTTACTTTCAGTAGCTGTCGTTTGTTACATCAGCCTTTCTTTATCTATTGGTTTTAATACTTAACATACTTGTTTCTTTATCTATGTGCTTGAGTGATGATATGGAAGCCTTTCTCACTCACAGTGGGAATACAGGCTGTCCTCAGTTCTCAAGACATATTTGTGACTTTGGTCAGTGGGGGTATTTAGTTTCCTTGTAGATGCTAAAACCACATAGCTACTAAATGAATTAAAACAAAACAAAAATGTGTCGGAGTGTCATGATTTTCACTACTGATATTTAAATAGTAATTGAATACAAAGAGGTAACAGCTTTTGTAATGAAAATACAGAAGACATCAACATAACACGGCGTATTTGTTATTGTTGTAATTGACAGTCCTCTAATTTTGTGGAACTATGACACAAGACACCAGCAAAAATTTGGCCTCAATTGTTCATCTTAATTTGATTGTATTGCATTAAACACCAAAAATCATTTATCTTCCAGGTCACTCATGTAGAGAATTGATGACAGTCTGTGCTTAATTATAGAACAGTCTGACATAAACTGATATCAAATCACTTTATGTCTGTTAACTAATGAGATAAAGCAGATACGTTTACTTCTCTCCCTTGATTTTAGTCAGATGTTGGAATGAATATTTAAAGCAACTGCTAAAGTAAATAAAAGTGAAGAGCTGACTGATAAGGCCATCACTGAAGAAATCCTTTAGGAATATCAGTGACAGACTGGGTGGAACATCACTTACAATTCTGACCCATATTTAGTATAATAGCTAAATCTTTTTTCCCCGTTTGAAAAATTAAGCTCTTATACATCACATCTACCATGCTTTTAATTGAGAAAGGAAAAAGGACTAGGTACTATGCAAAGAAACAACCTTGTAAAATAAAGAAATTCACCTGTCAGTACTGACAGGAGCTAATTTGTTATGTCTAGTGATTGCTTTTTTTAATTGTAGATTGTTTCAATTATATATTGAGATAAAGAAGAAGTGCTAGAATACCATCACTAATTTCTTAGAACAAAAAATGAATGCAGTGCACAAGAGTTCACTCTGCTATTACGATCTCCCTTGTTTACTTTGAGGATCACCTATTTAGATTTGACTGCTTTGCACCTTAACATATCCTTACAGCAAAAAATAGAAATAAATCCATTATAAAATTCTTTTATATACACGCACGCACAAACACACACATACAGGAAACAAATATTCTAACAAAAAAGTAACCATGAAAACAGATTTCCTTTCAGAAACATCTCATAGAAAATGTGTTTATCAGCCCTAGTGTTTATTTATAAGCTAAAATAATTAAAATACATTATCAATTAAAGAAACAGATGTAGATGTGGGAAAGGAGTGCAGCATATGTTTAGAGTTATGTGAACATGTTCCCATTTGTGAAAGATACTTTGTCAACATTTTTTAAAATGTAAAGCCAACATTTCATCCACAATTATTAATGTGGCACAATCTGAAAAAGTTACTAGGCATAAGTCTTATTGAGTAGATCTGCTTCCCATATGTAGTTGGTCCAAATGTACTCACTTAAGTGATAAAAATAAATTGTTACCCCTTTTTACTCCTGTTAGCTCTGCACAATCAAATACAGAAAAAAAGGAAGTGAGCTTCACTCTATTTTAACTCTTGCACCACCAGCAGATGATGCAGTTGTTGAAGCCATATTATTGATGATACCATACAAGCCAGAAAGAACACAGCTTAACTACACAGGAAGGCACGATGCATAGGATGTGGTTTAATTAGGCCATGGCTTTATTAACTCATCTGGCAACATTATCCAGCAATATGTCATATAGAGCAGGTCATCATTCTTTCCTTGATTGTTCCAACATATTTTGAAGGTTGCTGTCAACTTTCCCTACTTCCAGACTAATTGCAGATGCTTTTGGGATCTCACCATCTTCTCCTCATTTGTACCCTCTAGAGTGCATATGAGAGTACAACCTGCTCAGTTGCCCAGTTGTCACAGCTTGAACAGAACCTCCCGGCCTTGCCAACTGTGCCTTTAAAAAAAGGATTCAGTTTCTAGTGCTCAGTCACACTCATAGTAAAAAGAATACCAAAAAAAAAGAAAGAAAAAAAAAAGGCAACATTCAGATGTACTTTTTCATGTTTAAGTTTGTGCCTATTGTCTCTTATCCTCTTACTGGGCACCACTGGAAACAGCCTTGCACTAACATATGCTGGCTAGAGAGGCTGAAGTATCCGCACTTGGAGGTATTTAAGGACATTTGGGCAGGCTCTTCTATTCTGTCCAAGGTGACCCTGCTAGAGCTCACAGATTGGACCAGGTAACCTCCAGTGCTCCTTTCCAGTCTAAGCCATTATGTGATTCACAGTGCAAGCATGAATTAGGTGCTAAGTTACAAAATGAGTACATTTCACACGTGGTTAAAGGGTAATACATACAATATCTCACAAAAAAGTTGCCATTCTCATTTTTTATCTTTTACTCTTCTCAGTATTGTTGCAAAGTATCTGAAAGTGAAAATTCACATTTTCATAGCCTTTAGATCCTGAAGAATTAGTGATCCTTTGTGTGGATAAGTGAATAAAATTGGCAACTTACTAAGAATCCTCTAGTTATAACGAGTAGCTTATCCTGAAGTAATTCGACTAATGAAAATAATAATAATAATAATAACAAATAAAAATAAAAAACCAACAAACCAGAAAATCAAAAGCTAGATCTCCCAAAATCCAGCTGTCTCAACCTCAAAGCCTCATCTATATAATTGTTGGCAATAATTTTTTCTTTCTATTATTTACACAAAAATACCGCATATTCCATTTCTATATAAAGAAAACACTATAAGCACTAGAGTTTGAAATATAAAACTGGTATCTGGGAGCCAGCTTTACATACTTTCTTACAGTTTCCCACATAAGACTACAGTAGCAATAATATACTTCCACATGCTCAGATTATTTGTGTTTAACTTGCTGTATTTTCAATGAGGTACATTTAAAAGACAACGATGCCTGGCACCACATGCATAATTTTGATTAATAGACAAAACAGTGTCATCTAAAGTATGCTCATTTTATTAAAAAGAGTAATTTAATCTTAGCCTTTATTCTGTTAAATCAGTCATGTGTGACCCATTACTAACCCACTAACATGAGATGTAACTTGAAAGCCAAAGAATTATTCCCACCATATTGCTTATCAGAGAACAGGAAAATAGGTATATAACGCATGTTCTTGTTTAATTATTTTAGTTGGTAATTTATTGACAGACACTAAATTTCTACTTCTCTCTTCCTCTGTTAATTGTAATTGTCTCTTCTCTTCGTTTGCAGTATTCACATATCCTGTCTGCGTACATATACACAAAAATAACACATTACCACCGAAATATAAAACTTGGGTAATATTTAGTGAGTCATTGAGCAGAAGTATGATAACGGAGAAAAGCCCTGCACTATTTTCAGATACAAAGCTGAGAATCAAACACTTCATTTGCCCGAGGCCTACAAAAGTTGCAAGAAAAATGGAACAACTTAAAATGAGGGTACTAGATTTCTGTTCACAAAAAATCATAATCCAGATAAAGATGACTTTTGGACATGTTTCTGTAGAATTTAGAAAATAGTTTGAGATAACATTAGAAGAGATGCATAGAAAAAATAAAGTGAAAAAAGTAAAATTAATTCAGAACAGGAAATTGTATAGAATCATTCTCTGGAAATAAAAGAACAGTTATTATATTCTAGGCTTTATTTGGGTATTTATTGGTCTAATATCTGGTAAAAGTGCAGACGGATACTCAAAGATTTAAAATTAATCTTTAGAATGTGCTCTTTGATCTGTGAAGGAGAGTGGCTACTAAGGGTCCAATTAAGACTAATCTGAGTGAAAAATACCAGTACTTATTTTTTTCAAAACATCTTTAAGACTTTTACCATTGCTTCTTCCACTTCCACTCTCTCCCAAGTCATTTAGAAGACAGTAATTTATTCTAAAATTCTGGTTGCTTCATTCATGAACTTAGAAATTGGTTTACATCAGCAATACTGAATTTAGTATGAGGAGATACGACAGATCTTCCCTTTCTTAAAAAGATTTTACATCCATTTTATGTGGAACAACAATAATGTTTTCCCTAAATGATAACTTCTGAATAGATATGGGTTACTAAATCAAATTCTTTCTCTCCAAGTAGGATTTCTCTGAAATACTATTTAAAGGAAGGCTACTCTAACCCAGTAAATATAGTTACATCTCTAGGAACGCTACTATGCAGTATAAGTAAAATGAATAGGATTCCATGGTTCTTAGAAAGCAAAAGAAAGGTGCATTATGTGTTGTAGTGGAATCTTTCTATCTATTCTAATCATTAGAGCTATAAGAGACTTGGTTATTTATTCAAAACAACTTAAAGCAACTCCAAAAGTCCCAGTGTGATGTTTTCACTTCTAATTTTCATAAAATGTTGTTAAGAGTGGAATCAAACTAGTTAGTTATCAGTCTTGATGTTGGCATAAATGTGACTGGAAATGCACTATTTGTAATTACTTGAAAGGAAACAAATTACCTTTAAGAGGAAAACCATAGGTAGAAATTGCAGAAATTAGATGTGTTAGACTGCTCTTATAAAGAAAAAAAACAACTACTACACACACATGCAAAAAGAAAAAAACAAAAAAAACACAATCCACATTTAGCTTGAAGTCTATGAGAAAGAATATTTAAACAAAACAAGAGCAAGTATGAATTAGTGGAACAATGGATTTGAACGTGATGACCATGAAACTTTTTATCTATCATTTCTATGAAATTTTCCAGTAAGAAACGACTTTTTCAACTAAATTTATTCCAGGCTTGAGTTTTCGGAAATGCATTGGCAGATAGAGGAATTGACTCATGCTGGACCTTCACTTAAAATTCCTCAAAATCAGAACTTTGGAGTTTAAAATTAGAAACAAAGTTCATTATAAAAATCTCATACAAAATCTTAGGTCACAAAATATTAAACGCGTGTTTAGTCCATCCTAATCAGTATAGTGTTTTGATGGGGTTGAGAACCTGAGTAAGGATTATGATGAAAGGAAACATATTAAAGGAGAATGCAAATAAGTAACTCTATTGGAACTTAAATCTTCTATGAAAATAGACCAGCATTTTCCTGGCCTGGAGGAAATGTGAATTTTTCCACAGTGTCTTTCCTAATAAAATATTTGTTTTTCTTATTTTTTTTCCTCTGCCTACTACTACCTTCTTAGCTACCATAAGATGAACATGTTGGACAGGTACAGTTCCTGAAGTGGCATTGTCCCATCTAGGTCACTGCTGCTATTGTGTTTTATATCAGGAAAAAAAAAAAGAAAAAAATTTACACCAGGAATCACTTTCAGTACACATCAGTTACCATGCATCTCTAGATACCACAATCAGAAAGGACCAGTGATATCACTGACTATTTCATCTGACGTCTTTATAAACGAACAGTAGAATTTTTTCCCAGAAATTGAATTGAAATAAATAATTTTACAAATTGCAGCTAGTGAGTTTGCTAGTTCCTTTAGTTAGCTGTTAAGTGAAGTACTTTCACATTAGAATACCAGGATCTACAACCAGGTAAAAAAAGAACAGGAAAATTAAGACTGGAGGAAACCTAGTCTATAAAGTATGGTGCCTGCAATGTTCTTTCTACTAAGTGGAACAGGAAATGCTTAGGAGAATATAGGACAAGTTCTTTTTAGTGAATGATAAAAAGGAGAGGTTACTGCTAAATAAAGCAGCTGTCCTCTAGCCATAACCATCACTCTTAGCCATATGTTGGGGAACACACATTGCTACCATTGCTACCTTAAGTTTTCTTAGGGTAGAAGAGGTTGGTGATATTTTCACAATTTAAAATCAAAATAGTTCCCTTTGCTTTTACTGTACAAGAAACTGACTGAAGAGATCTTGAACCATGAAAATGTCTCCGTTCCATCTCTCACACTTGGCTTAATATTTGGAAAACTAGGTCATTTTAAATCTAAGAAATTAATAAAAAAGTAACCATAGCAACATTATAACTCCAGAACACTTAGAGCAGTAAGTTCTTTTTACGTCTAAAAGTACAATTGGCATGCCTTTTATCTCTCTGAGGGACAAAAGGACAAAAATACTGCATTACTCTTATATCCTTGGTGTCTGTCTTTCCTCAGTGTTTGGGCTCTGACACAGACTTCCCAAGGCAGAAGTCAGTGAAATAAAGTTTCACTGCTCTTGCAATCTAGAAAGCCAAGAGGCTAAATAAAGGATCATCACCCAGAAGCACCATGCTGTGACAGAAAGGAAATCTAAAGCCAAATTTCCTCAGTCCTTGGCTTGTATTTAACCTACAAGAAAATCCTCATTACCATGACAAAAATAAAAGTTTAACTAATAATAATGATCCGCTCACAGCGAAGCTTATTTCTACTACAAAATATATTACTGAGATGTTCTCATGATGGAGCAGGAACTTTGACTGTATACATTAGGTGTAAGTATAAGTCCTCACACCAAAGACAAAACTTCTTCAGGCACAAAATCAAATTCTTTAAGTGTCCTTTTCCCATTTTAGTATTTGTATAGCAGTACATACATCCATGAACATATTCATATTTACATATGGAGTGAGTACTACAGATAAAAAATGGAGACTAAATAGATCTCTTATGAAAACTTAATTTTAAACAGCATGAACTGGCACTCTTTCACTAGCTTTCTTGTGAAAGTTTGATATTTCTCTTCAGGAAAGTGACTACTATTGGGTGATGTTATTTACATGCACTGTAACATCTAATCTGTGCAGAGTCATAGGTAATACCAAGCTGTTTGATTTTCCTTGTAGGTTCCTTTGTAATGACCAAATCAGCCAAACTTTAATCACTGTCTATTGTTTCTCTGCATGGGAAGATTTAACAGCTCATTTACTCTGTTGACTCGATCTGTACAGAGCAAATAGTATTGTTGCCCATAAGCTGCAATTGAAAGGAAATGAAATTTTAAAACGTATGACATCTTCCAACTAGGCAATATAACAAAGGCTCTTTACAGGCACTGTGAGCCAAACATTCTTCACAGTCTCCCAAGTCTAGTCACCTCAGGGGTGGACTTCAGTAGCTATTTTGTAGGAATAGAGAAGTAATTTTAGAAAAAATGTATAATTTTACCAGATCAATAATTTTACTGTCTAAAAAGAAAAAATTAAAGGAAAATAGGCATATCAAAATTGATCCAGCTGCCTTGAAATATAGCAAAAAAAAGAAAAAAAGGGGGAGGGGTCAAATAATTCCCCTTAATAACAAAACACCACTGCATCTCATGTTCCCAAAAATTATTCATCATCTTTAACTACAGAGTAGAATTGCTTCAGAACTCAGCATTTCCACTTTGCCACCTTTTTCTTACCAAAGTAAGAGATTTAGATTTGTTTCTACTCAATAGCTTCATCTAATAAAATCATGCTACATGTATGTATAGCTGAAGCTACATCTATATCATGGCTGAGTCTCTCTAAACCTTTCTTGTTTTTCTTCACCATAAAAGAATGGAAAGTAACATTTTTCAGAAAAGCTCAGAAAAAAAAAAAATCCAAAAAAACCCCAAACCACACACAAAAAGAAACCCATGCACCTTCACCTTTCATCAAGTACCCAGAAACATTAGTCACATATAGGGGCTTCTGCTGAGTACTTTGCATTTTGTCCATGTTCCCTTGATTTGTAACCTGTTCACAGAGATTGATTTGTGTTCGTGAATCCAATGCTACACAAGGGTTGTGTTAAAAACAGTGAATTGTCGTGAAACAGTTTAATTTTTTCCTCACTTTATGACTAGCATTTTCATCCTATTTTTGTGAAGGAAAAAGAAAAAACACCCTAATCCAGGGAATCCCTTAGTCTATAGCTATCTACTTAGGAAAAGTATGACACGAAGAAACAAAAACTAGAAATAGCAACAATGATGCTACCACAGATGTTCTGTCCCATATTATATCCTGGAACCAAATATATATCATGTGGAGTCTGCATGTTATTACTATGCATATGTACTGTATACATGTGACATCCTCAAGCTAGAATGCGATATGAAAATTGTTGTGGGAACAAAACCAAAACTATTTGCAATTTAGCTGCAATAAAAACTACACTGAATTACAGCCCAAACTGCAAGAATTACTCATGTGCCTTATTCTTAAAAACAGTCAAAACATTTTCAATTTCAGAGAAACAGAAGTTTTTGGAAAGGCTGTTCTATCAAAGTTAGAATGTAAAGATACATTTGGTTTACCAGAAAAGTTTTATGTAGCAACAAGTGAGAAAGGAGATTTCAAATAGTCCAACTCACTAAAGCACCTTTCTACTTAACTCTGTGCAAAAAGCATTCAAGAGATTTGCTTTCAGTCAAGTAAAGATAAATTGTGAAACTTCAGACATTACCATAAAATTAGATTTTCATCTTCTGGTCACATCTACCCATAACATCTTGCTTGAATCCTTTTCAGTGGCAATTGAGAACAAAAACATTCATGATTACATGCAAATATTTTCCTGCTCCCTCTCTCAGACCCGCTCACTTTTGGAGATTTAAAAGAAGGAAAGTTATGTGTATATTCCCGTTAATCAAAATTCATGTGCTGTGCTAACTTCTACTGCATAAATTTCTGAATTATTAGCAGGGGAAACTGTTTGAGACAGTGCCCTCAAGAATACCATTTCAGAATGAGACACACATTTGAGTAGCTCTCTTGAGCAAAAATGATTTACTTATTTTTATTTCTTTTTAAGGAGTTGTCATCTTTGTGAAGAAGCAAAGACATAAGAAACAAACAAGCAAAAAAACCCACCACACCAGAGCTCACAGGTATTTCAGGTAGGAATGATCCATATAAAGCTACACCTATGGAGATGTTAATAGTATAATCTTTCTCTGAAAAGAATCTTAGGATTTGTACTATGGTTTGATGACACGGGGAGTTCCAGTAGCAATGCTGGTTAAAAACCTCTGGACTTTCTCTGGTTCTTGGAAAAAACTTGCCACCAGCTTTACTGTGCTGACAACTCATGGAGCTATGCTGTAACTGAACCACAGAACCTAGAAAAACAATGCTTTCCCTTTCCCACTTCTTTTTTTCTTAACAAAAAAAAAAAAAAAAAAAAAGTTGACAAGTAATACATTCTAACTATCCACAAGAGACAGAAAATGGGAAGCAAATGCATCAAACCAAAACCAAGGTTCACAGTAGTATTCTCAAATCCCAGTGGGCCTTTAGTTCAGTGGCTGACACTCATACAATACTGTTTCAGCCATTTCATATACTGTCAGCCTGCAGAAATTACATGATAATGTTAGACTACATCTCACGAAACACAACTCTGAGAGGACGGCATTGCACCCAAACAAAACAAACCATCTACTTCAGCTAGTAAACTTTGTTCCATGTTCTCTCTGTAGAAGCTATTAGGATTTTTTATCCCTTCCTGCCCTCTCCAAGTGCCAGGACAACACAAAGAAGAAAGCAAAAAAGGGATGGTAAGAGGAACAGCATGAAGTACTTAAGTAATTTTTATTAGCAGGAGGCGACAGAGCTTCAACCAGCACTGTTTCCCAGAATAGAAGAAAAAAAAAATCACCATTGGTCACTTAAATACTACAAGCAGCATCCCATTTTTACCAAACACTGGTCTTAGATCAAGTCTTGAGGAAGCTAATTTTTCATACAGAAAGCTATCCTTGCGAGGAACAACTTATAGAATAGTTTCTCTCATACATTAGAGTTAAAACTGAACATGCTCCTTTGAGTTTACAACAGAAAGCAAGAAGGAGTAAAGAAGTGTCAAGATACTAGGAACTAGAGAGGAGTGGACAAGAAGCTGAGTGATGAGATTGCTCACTGATTCTATATTTTACCCTTTGTTTTATATTCTGCTGGATGGAATGGCCTATCTTCATTCTTTTACTGAAATACCTTTGTTGATGCATTTTAAAAAGCTCATGAGAAGACAGCAGTCAGTCCTAGAAAAAAAGTTTCAACTCAGATACAACCCCATAAACGATTACAATTGTAATCTAAATCTTAACAGATACATAAAGATGTCTTTAATGGTACTTTAAATGGAGCTGCCTCCAAAGGTTTATTCTGACCTGAAAAACAAAATGTCATGTTTTTTGAGTACTGTTATAACATGCAATGAATTCTCAAGTTAGTGATCTGGAAGTAAAGAAGTAGTTATATATTTTTGAAGATTATTGTTGCGGACCTGCAAAACTGTTCTTTAAAGATCAGGGAATCACAGAATCGTAGGGGTTGGAAGAGACCTCCAGAGATCATTGAGTCCAACCCCCCTGCCAAAGCAGGATCCCTACACCAGGTCATACAGGTAGGCATCCAGGTGGGTCTTGAATACCTCCAGAGAAGGAGACTCCACAACCTCCCTGGGCAGCCTGTTCCAGTGCTCCGTCACCCTCACCGTAAAGAAGTTCTTGCGCATATTGGTGCGGAACTTCCCATGCTCCAGCTTCTGGCCATTTCCCCTTGTCCTGTCTCCGTACACTGCTGAAAACAGTCTGGCCTCGCCACTTTGCCCCCCACACCTTAGATATTTATAGACCTGGATCAGGTCCCCTCTCAGTCTTCTCTTCTCAAGGCTAAACAGACCCAGATCACTTAGCCTTTCGTCATAGGGGAGATGCTCCAGGCCCTTCAACATCTTTGTGGCTCTCTGCTGGACTCTTTCCAAGAGATCCCTGTCTTTTTTGTACTGAGGAGCCCAGAACTGGACACAGTACTCCAGATGAGGCCTTATCAGGGCAGAGTAGAGGGGGAGGATCACCTCCCTCGACCTGCTGGCCACGCTCTTTTTAATGCACCCCAGAATGCCATTGGCCTTTCTGGCCACAAGTGCACACTGCTGGCTCATGGCCAACCTGTCGTCCACCAGGGCACCCAGGTCCCTCTCCGCAGAGCTCCTCTCCAGCAGGTCATCCCCCAACCTGTACCGGTGCATGCAATTATTCCTCCCTAGGTGCAAGACTCTACACTTGCTTTTGTTAAACCTCACCTGGTTTCTTACTGCCCAGCTCTCCAGCCTGTCCAGGTCTCGCTGAATGGCAGCACAGCCTTCGGGCGTGTCAGCCAATCCTCCCAACTTCGTATCATCAGCAAACTTGCTGAGGGTGATGATCAATAGAAGTCTGTTGGCCTTTTGGATAGAAAAGCTGCAACCTGCCTTTGGACTGGTAGATGGGCCTGGATGCAGCCAACTTACAGTGTTGAACTTTTTCTTTCTGAAACTAGTGGCTCAGCGCTGAATATGATGTTATCAATCTATTGGGACAGCAGGTATAAAATCAGCTATGGTAGCCTTTGGCAACATCAGACATGTTTCTGCCGAAGTGAAGATAACACAGAAAACAGTCATGAGGTCATAGCCAAAGTAGAGACTATTTCTTTCATACATTTTCTGTATAAAATAATTATAAAAATGATCAACATGTACTTGCAACTAAAGGTTCAAACGTGTTTAACCTTAAAATACTTTTTTTTTTTTTGTCCTGCTTTTCTTTCCCTCTGAGGGTCAGTAGTAACTGGAATAAACTACAGAACTGTCAGGAATCACCTATTCTGTGGTCTCAAGCTGCAGTTTTACTTGGAGGGGAAAAAAAAAAACAACAAAAAAGGAAGTCATTTTGCAAGATGGCATCATTACTATTGAAAGTTTTCTTTTAATTAAAAGTAACTGGCAGTGACTTCAAAGAAGGATAATTATACACAGAACTATCTGTCAAGAGAACACTACTTATTGGCATACTCTGGGAAAAATATGTCTTAAGTACAAAGATAGGAAACAACTATACATTTTGAAGGGAGATGTTTTTGTTTTCAGATTTCAGCTATATAAAAATTTTACTTAAAGAGGTAAGTTTGAGTTGACCACAATATCCACTTACTGAGAACATAAGATAAGGATCTAAGACATAGTGTCCAACCCACAACCTGCATGCAACCCTGGGCAGCTAGTAATGCAGCCCACAAGAATGTACACATTATTACATGATTTTTAGCTATATTTTTCTTAAGTCTACTGTGCTTAGTTCAAATGCAGATTGTGTAGGCAGTAACAAAATGCTGCATAGGGGAGGACACAGTGCTAACTCCGCTCATGGCACCTGCCACACACTCAAACTGATACCCCTGTGTATAAAATGTTGCCTGTGCTCCTGCTGCTCAGCAAGCAAAATGTAGTAACTGCCAATAATAATATTTCAATCTATCTACACGTGTGCCCGTGAAGACACGCAGTTTTTGTTATTTAATTATTAATTGTGCACATTATATTCACACAGAATCAATAAGTAGGCCATTTTCTTTCTGTGTGAAAGTAACTTAAGTGAAATGTTTTATGATAAATATAAAACACAAATAAAAGTCCAAGGAAAAAAAAAAGTATATATTCCAAAATGTTAGAATATGTATTTAATCACTGGAAATAATTTTAAACATTCTCATGGAAGCTTAGTTTTACAGTTCTGCAAGGAGTAGCAAATATAGAATTACCAGCAAAACTGTCTGAGTTTTAGTTAGGAAGGAAATAGTTTTTTCAGAGTGCGGTATGATGCTATGTTTTAGTTCTAGGAGAAAAACAATGTTGACAACACTCCATTTTTTACAGTTGCTGCTAAACAGTGTTGTACAGGGCCAAGGCCAATGTCAGAGAAAGACCCAAGGAGCTGAGAGGGGACAGAATCTTCGCAATGGGAAGGAGCGAGTGAGTGAGGAAACGCGTGGTGCTCAGACACTTGCTGGAAATCACAAAAAAACAAATCACAAAACCAAAAGTGATCAGTAAGACTTATGAATGCAGACTGATAGAATATTTTCTATAAATAACAAATTAAACTTGCTGGGCTGCATGTGAATTTTTAAACTAAACTAATTATTGGAATAAGTGACCACCACATCTGCAGTGTCCATATGTCAGCACAAAAAAATACAGATGCTATCAGAAAATATACTCAAGACTTTAGGATCTGTCTTTCCAGAGGAAAACATCTCTCACTTCACAATCCCACCTTATTCATTCTATTGTTTCTTGGCAGTACATTTTGTAAACCACTATTTTTAAGGATGAAGTACAGGAAGAGTAAAATTATATCCAAAAGCTCTGGTGAACACCTTGAGAAATTACAAAGAATTGTAGCCACAGCCATTGAACCAGACCTTGATATGTTATTTTCATAAAAAAAAAGGTCAAATATAATCATAAATTTTGTTTTAGTTTTTTTGTTGTTGTTGTTGTTTTGTTTTGTTTGTTTTTAACAATTTAAAATAGGTATTAAAAAAATGAAAGAAGTTTTGTTACCTATATATATTAACTACATAATTGTGTATGCAACCCATGACAACTTTTCATTCAACACAGCCCAGGTAAAAAGACCTGAAAATGATCTAAAACATAAAATAAATAATCCATTTTAAATTTAATTTATAACAGTGAATCCTCTCTACATTTTCTGCCACATGTTCCATAATCAGAACATGTTTTCTGTATACACTGTTGTACAATAAGAAAGCAAACACTAATTTTTTTGCATATATGCATACATCACTCCAAAAGTAATACTTCCTATTTATTTCCATAGAAACTGCAACTGATACAAAGAACGTAATATTTGATAGAGCAAATTTTCTATAAAACGCTGTCCTTCAACACAGTCATTAACACCTTTTTGCTAGTGATTAACAAGAGTCTGCAAGCTGTGCTTGTAAATATTTGCATGGCTGTACAGAATATGGCTTGTCTTTCCCACTATTCTTGTTACTGCTGAAATGCACCACCCACTGCTCCACAGACGTGCTCACATCTACTGTCTGGTCTCTATAAATGCTCAACAATCATAGATGAATATCAATGGGAGAGAATTTTTTTTTTTTTTCCATGTGGAAAATGGAATTCAATTCCATGCCTTTGTTTCACCTGTACTTCCATGTCAGACAGTTTTGTCCGAGTGCCCCTCTGCTGCCATCCTTCACACAACAACAAAATGTAACAGCATAGCAGCAGGAAGGTTCAACCTCTACTGCCATGCCACCAGCATCCACCTCTGACATTTTGGGCCAACATAAGAGAATAGGAGACACTACTTTCAGAGCAGCCCTTGTGCTTCTTATCTAAGGCAGCAGATTACATTCATCTAAGTTGAAAAAATCAGCACACTAAAAACAGAGATGTCAGACTTAGAAGATGCAGTTGAAGGCAGTCATATCAAAGGAAGAACAAAAAGGAAAGGTGCACTTCATAGAACTACTTGCAGGAGATAGTATGTTGTGATATATTCTGAGTGATTTATTACATATGTAAAAAGACCTATTTGTTAAAAATGAACATCAAGTCTTATGAGAGACCAAGAAAAGTGAAAGCTCTTATCTTTCAAAAGGTTCCGACTAACAAAAGGATAAAGAAAGATGTTTTGATGGAAGTGGCTTCACTCATAAATGCCTTAATTAAAGTAATATGAAAATCTTAAGAGTTTGTACCTAAAAATATAATTGATTATTTTACCTGTTATCTTAAACAGCATCCCTCTGTAAATATACATTAAGGCTTTTAGCAGGAAAACAAAGACTGTGTATTTTGTTTTATCTGTGTACTTGATAGCCGTTTGGTTAAAATTTGTTTCACTAGATCTCTATGTAGCACAGTACAAGAATGTATTCTATTTCTCAGCTCTTGGTAAAGCCTACAGGCAATAACGAGACATTTTACGGTAAATTTCAGCTGAGATAATGAAAGTTTTTTGAAATTTTTTCTTCCAGACATAAGAAAAATGCAGATTAGACTGCTGAAGCAGTGTCCAGAAGCATTGTTACCCTTGACCTTGTCTAAATGCTTATTTTCCAGAAACCCCCTGCCTTCTGAGAACTTCCTAGAAAAATACATTAACAATGAGTTCTGGTCTGTATCATCCTGCAATACCACTCTCATCTTGAATGGAAATCAAAACAAAAACGCTTACTTGCATAATCCACAATGCCATTTTCTTTTTATTCCCATGGTTAATACGCTGATCCAAAGAACATTGGAATGTCAACAGCTTAGCTTGAAATAAGTAATAAAGCCTCCTAAAAGAAAATAAAAGGCTGTCCAGTTCTCCCTTACTTTAACTAGCTAATGAATTTGCATTTGTTTTAATAAATTAATTAGTTAAAATTGTAACTGAGAAATTAACAATGCAGGGGGTAGAAAAGGGGAGAAGGTTCTTTACAGTCACTCACTACAGGTAATACTGACCCTCAAATTATCTTCCCTTATAATATTTGCTAGACTATATTCCAAATAAAAGTCCTCTACACCCCTAGCAATCAATGGCAATAGTTTCTGCTGGAACATTTCCACTAACCCAAGAGTCTAATCTAGAGCCTATAAAATTCACATCAATTTGGAGGCCCTGAAACAAGTCTGCTTATCACCATCCTATCTCTCTTCAGGCACAGATTCCAGTGTTCTTTTACAGGTAAGAACAAAGTAGAGGTGACAAGGTAATATAACTAGGACACTACTTATCTTTTGTCTGAAGATACATTCATCTTGTATTCCCTTCCTGACTCCACCTGCTCCAACTGTCATTATCCAAAGATATTACATGTCTTGGATACTCATCTTTAAAAACATTATTCAGTTAAGAACACAAAGTTCTCCTAGGGAATGACACAACACCTTGATTTAATGCACCATTGTTTCCAAAACAAAAATAAAGAGACCAAGACATTCCAGAGAATATACTCAAATAATGGATTGTTGCAGCAGTCTGCCCTGAACATGTTTTCTGGGAGCACGTGCTTTGCTGCTACATCAGCCTATCCCAAAGATTAATACTAATTGTGAAATATGACCAACATTAGTAAAGATAGACCATTCCTGTTCTACATCCATGTTTTTGAACTCTAATTGGAGCAATTCTTGATTCTGCTGGTATGAAAGTTGAGGATACAGTTAGACCTTCTCTCACGTTCAGAGCTCACTCCTGTGTAGCACTTATATCATCCTGTCCAGGAAGGCAGAATTTTCTGGCCTATACTTAAGCAGTGAAAGCTGACAGTCAACATTTTTTTGAAGTGCATTTTCAAAAGATTATTATATGCCTCAGGTGGTGTTACAAGGCAAGAAGCTGAAGACTTTCCTTTAAATGTATTTTTGCCATTATAAAATAGAATTTATAAACAAAAAAAAATATGAAAAGAGTCAGACTCCTGCACTTAAAGGACATTACTGACATGGCCGTGACATCACTGACAGTCAGTCATGAAGCTCTATGTTCAGACTTTTAAATGAATTCCGTAATTCAAAATAAGAGTTTTGCCTTCAAACCTTGCATCAACATTGTAGTGAGTATCTGCAAAGGACTCTCTACCTAATTAATTTTCAAATCTTTTAAACGCATCTGAATATAACCAAAGTAAGGCTTTGATTATTTTTGCTTTAACAGGGTGAAGCAATCAGAACTGTAATATGATTAAGTAAGAGCTGTCTCTGCACTCAGTATTTGATCTTGAGTCAATGAGTCAACTACTACTAAAAATGATAACAGAATGAAGCATTTAGTAGAGCTTTGGTTGAGATTATTCTCAGGACTTGAGCTCACTTTCTGACATTCTCTAGCTTTACTACTAAATAAAATCTATCAAGCAGATTGTTATGTTGATGAAACAGTTTATATAAATCTAAACAGCAATATAAAGAGAAAATCATTTAGCCAATATTTTCTGTATCAAGAAATTTCAATTGTATTTCCTTTTGTTCATCTGCTTAGCTATACATGCTGCTAATCAGTGTTGTGTTTTCCAGATGTTGGGACTTTTAAAATAGGCAACAACATATCAAAATTAAGAGATTCTGAATATAGCAAGTTCATTAACTGAGATTATTTGGCTGACAAGTTAAAATCTGGACTACAAAAATACTGCATACATGATCTGTGCTCAAATTTCCTTCTAGTTTTTTTTTTTTTACTTTGCTCTGAAAGTAACGCCTCACATTATTTCCATGGAAACTGCAACAAAGAGCTACAACACTCTTCGATAGAGAAAGTTCTCAGCTATGCAATACTGTTCTTCAACAAAGTCACTACTATTAGACTATGCATTTTTCCAGTGATGAACAAGAGCCTGCATGCCATACTAGTACATGACCTTCTGTTTCACAACTGCTATGACGTGCTATTGTTAGGAAAATGTTGCCCATACAACATTTCATCATCTTTTATCAGACTGAACAGGTAGAAATCAGAAAGGTGCCAAATCAAAATTATATCATGGATGTGATATAATCATAGAATCATTTGAAGTGGAAGGGACCCTTAAAGATCATCTAGTCCAACTGCCTTTAATAAATAGGAATATCTTCAATTAGATCAGATTGCTCAGTATCTGGTCCAGCCCAACCTTGAATGCCTCTAGGGACAGGGTAATCACAAGCACAGATACAGATTGGGCAGAGAATGGCTTGAAAGCAGCCCTGAGAAATATTTGGGTGCGACAGCTGGTGCATCAGTTCAATATGAGGCAGAAAAATGCACTTGCAGTGCAGAAGGCCTGTGTCCATGGTCACATCAAGAGAAACATGACCAGCGAGTCGAAGGAGCTGATTCTGACCCTCTATTTTCCTCTCATAAGACCCCCCTCTGGAGTACTGTGTCCAGTTTTGGGGACCCCAGAACAAGAAGGACATCAAGCCTCTGAAGTGGGTCCAGGGGAGGGCCACAAAGATGAACAGTGGGTTGGAACATCTGCCTTATAAGGACAGGTTGAGAGAGCTGGGGCTCTTCAGTCTAGAAAAGAAAAGGCTGAGGAAGGACCTTACAACAGCCTTCCAGTACTTACAGGGGGCCTAGAAGAAAGCTTAGAAAGGACTTTACATAACAGAATGTAGCAACAGGACAAAGGGAAATGGCTTTAAAGTAGAAAATGGTAATTTTTAGACTAGAAATTAGGAAGAAAATCTTTATTGTGAGAGTGGTGAGACACTGGAACAGGTTGCCCAGAGAGGCCGTGGATGCCCCCTTCCCTAGAAGCATTCAACACCATGCTGGATGGGACTTTGAGCAACTTGGTCTATTGGGAGGTGCCTCTGCCTATAGCAGGGGGACAGAAATTTGATGATCTTAATGGTTTCTTCCAATTCAAACCATTCTATGATTCTGTGATCCACCACCTTTCTGGGCAACTATATCATTACCCTTACAGTAAAAAGCTTTTTTTTTAGTTTTCCCCTTATACCCAATCTAAATCTCCTCTCTTTTCCTTTGAAACTATTTTATCTTGTTCTATCACAACAGGCCCTGCTAAAGAGTCTGCCTCCTTCCCTCTTGTAGACCTCCTTTAGATACTGAGAGGCTGCTATCAGGTCTCCCATGATGAGGGCACAGAGCGTACTCTCAGTAAGTTCGCAGATGACACCATGTTGGCTGGAAGCATTGATCTGCCTGGGGGTAGCAAGACCCTACAGAGGGATCTGGACAGGCTGGATAGCTGGGCTGAAGCCAATGGTTGGAGGTTCAACAAGACCAAATGCCAGATCCTGCACTTTGGCCACAACAACCCCAGGCAATGCTACAGGCTTGGAGCAGAGTGGCTGGAAGACCGCGTAGAGGGAATGGACCTGAGATTATTAATTGATGCTCAGCTGAACATGAGCCAGCAGTTTGCCTAAATGGCCAAGAATGCCAATGGCATCCTGGCTTGCATCAGAAACAGTTTTGCCAGCAGAAACAGGTAAGTAATTGTCCTCCTGTACTCAGCTCTGGTGAGGCCGCAACTTGAGTACTGTGTCCAGTTTTGGGCCCCTCACTGCATGAAAGATATTGAGGCCCTGGAGTGTGTTCAAAGAAGGGCAACAAAGCTGGTGAGGGGTCTGGAGCACAGGCCTTATGAGGAACAGCTGAAGGAGCTGGGATTGTTCAGTCTAGAGAAGAGGAGGCTCAGGGGAGACCTTATTGCTCTCTATAACTACCTGAAGGGAGGTTGTAGTGAGCTGGGGGTTGGCCTCTTCTCTTGTGTAACTGGTGATAGGACTAGAGGGAATGGAATAGAGGGAATGGCTTCAAGCTGTGCCAGGCTGGACGTTAGGAAATACTACTACTTTAAAAGAATGGTCAGGCACTGGAATGGGCTGCCCGGGGAGGTGGTGTAATCACCAACCCTGGAGATGTTCAAGGGAACTTTGGATATCATGTTGAGGGACACGGTTTAGTGGGGACTGTTGGTGGTAGGTAGATGGTTGGACTAGGTGACCCTGTGGCTCTTTTCCAACCTTGGTGATTCTATGATTCTATGAACTGCAACCCACTGGCCTCAGCCCATCAATCCAGCCTGTCCAGATTCCAGATGTAAGGCCATCCTATTCCCAGGAAGATCATAATACTTCCTCCCAACTTGTCATCTACAATATTAATATAATATTCCTGTAGGAATAACAATGTCATATTTTATATGGTTAAGGAATGCTTTTCTAAACACACATCTGTAGCATCACAGAGCAACACGTGACCTTTTGAATTATACACATACCTTTCTTGTTCAATATTGCATTGCAAAGAAATTCAGTTTCTATTGTGCAACCCATAAAGTATTAGTTGAAAAGGGGGCTTAAATTCTGTATTTAAAAATACATCTGATCTATCTGAAAACAGGCCAGGTTAGATCTCTTGCTAATTTTCAACTGCTAGAGTATTGAAAGGAATGGTCTCTTCAACTTTCATAAGTAAGTTCCAAAATTAAGTGTTTTGTCCTGCTTTAAAGAGGGAAACTCAAATCTAGAAAAACCTCAGAATTTCTAAAATGCTCTAAAATACTTCCATCATTGTTGAAGTTTATAAGCCAACGAATGAAAATCAAATAAAAATCTAAGCCAGTTGAACCCAGGCACTGGTGTTTATGTAAAAAAAAAATATATATATATATTTAAATCTCTGAAATGCCCCAAATAAAATAATAATAATAAAAAAATCTATTACACTGCTGTACCTTAAGTATTGTCTTCTACAGAACTTCCAAACTGAAGACTTTTTTTTTTAAAAAAAGACATTTAGGAGTTATTTCTTTTTCCTTCTGTAACTGAATCTCCTAAGATCTTCCTGCATTAACTGCCTCACTGAACTCAAACTTACACTAGATAAAACTGAGAATATTTGGTTTAAAAAAAAAATTGTGAAACAATAACTAGCCCACAGATATTCAGAGTTTCTTAGGCTTTCCACTTCAAAATAACTACTTTGGATGTCACACATCCAATAGGATTCTGATAGCTGGCAGCTGATCCTGTGCCACAGAAAGTTCCCCAGTGTCCAGAATTATCACATTCATAACATTCTTTATAAGCATCTTGGATCGGATGCTCCATACTTTGCAAAACAAGAACAATCAGCATGACTTTGTACAACGTTCTCATTACCTCATCGTTCTACACAGGGTAGTGCATTTCAGATTTAGTCTGAACTAAGGAAGAATTGCCTAGCTCCAGACCTTGTCATTTTAAGCCCTGAGCATAATATACATTATGCACAATATTGAGCATCTATTCACATGAGGCCACATACATCAGTTACCACTCAGGTATGAAAAGTGTGGATGGCTCAAAGCCTGGCTCTTTAGTTACTTAGTTCAGACATGAATTTAATACATTTTCAAAACAAATTTTCATCTGCATGACTAATAATGTAAAGACATCACCATAACACATTATGAATGCAAAATGAGAGTCTCGATAGTTTACTGTACAACACCCTACTTCAGAATTCTGCAATAAATGCATTTTAATCTTATTTTTAACGTTTCATTAACATCTGTGGTATGTCTAAGCTGAATTGTATTTTCGAGCAGAATACATTATCTTCATATTGGACGATGTGATGAATTTATTTTTCTGGATTTTTCAGTCAGATAGGAACCAGCGTTCCTGTATGAGCACAGTGAGTAATCATATGCAAAACAGGACCACCCAACATCTGTCTACATTTACTTGGAATAGTTTTATACTCCTCTGCTATAGGACTTGTAGGAAATTTATGCTGAATACATGGGTGGGGTGGGATAGAACCCTTCCTCTTCGCTTAATCACATTCAGGGCTGAGCAATGATCCATTTTGTCTGGTTCTCTCCATTACTCTTTCTAAAATTAACTCACATCTGACATTATAACATATGTTAAATATTATGTAAGCGGTCTGTTCTATATTTGGTTTATTTAGTCATAAATCCTGGCATGCACATTAAAAAAAAAAAGAAATAAAAGTAGCACTGGTAGGAAAGAAAGCAACTTTTGCAAACAAAATCAAGTTGGTAATAACTGGACACCATAAGTACATGAAGGAGCTGAACTAATCCACTGCAGCAAACCTCACAATACATGATCTGCTGGTGAAAATACTCTGCAGGCTAATATGTTCATTTACGTTGTAGCAACAGAAGTTTCATAATCTGGCAAGTGTGAAAGTGATACATAATAGCTACAAGAAAGATCTGGGAGCTTTTCTTAATAGTCTTGATTTTGGACGATTTTACTGGGAATTTCAAGCTTTCTCTGTAAGAAGCAGCTTTAACCAGTACTGAATTTTGACTGTTTTCTCAAACTGGTCTTCCAGCTTTCCCAGCATATTTGTCACAACATTTTTCTCAACTGCATTTTCATGAAAGCCTGCACTATTTCATACAAAATTTCCAGTGCTGGCTTACATAGAGTCATAGAACGGCTTAGAGGTTGAAGCACATCTTAAAGATCATCTAGTTCCAACCCCCTTCCATGGGCAACGTTGCCAACCATCAGTTCAGGCTGCCCATGACCACATCCAACCTGGCCTTAAATGCCTCCAGGGATGAGACACCCACAGCTTCTCTAGGCAAAATGTTCCAGGGCCTCAACATCTCCCCTCTTATAGTTTAATGCCATTTTCCCTAGTCCCATCGATATCCAATCATATAAGTAGTCACTCTCTTCTGTTCTAAGCTCCCCGCAAGGATGATGTCCCTGCTATTTTAACTGTATCATTCAATCTGATTTTGGCTGAAATAAAATACAGAGGAACTAAATTATGTATAGCACACCATTTTCTTTTTGAGGTCACTGACCTTTCATTATTATCCATTGTTTTGAACTGTTAAAGAGCTAAAGGTTTTCACATCACAACTGACTGCATTGTTGCAATGAATTTAGCCTCCAACATGCTTTGGGGGTCAGGGAGAATATGTATTTTGCTATCTGTGCCTTAAATCCCACTTCCTAAAACAAGCTTAACAGCATCAGACACAGATGTTTAGTTCTGAAAGGAATTTCTTATCAAAGTGGCCCTGAAAGGGCAGATATGGACTGCTTAACAGGTAGGAGATTGTAACAACACAAATGTTATAACTTTCAAGGAAATGAAAGCCAGCTAACACTGAGGTGCCTAATTACATTCAGAGGAAATAGATTCACAGATTTCATCAGCGCTTTAATTGCAGCAGTTTTCAGAGACAAGAACAACTCAGAAAGTAGGGTATTGTCTGAAAAAAAAACAAAAGGGGGGGGGGGGGGGAAGGTTATGCAGCTTAGAACCAATTACAGAAATACCAGCTACTCAGCTCTAGTAATAATTCCTCCCAGCAGCCTTGTTTCACAAGAATGCCAAACTTACACTTCCTTCTACCAGCTATACACTATAAAACAGTTATAATTTTCTCCAGTATTAATGTCAATACCAATGTTGTAAAGCCCTTCCAAGGTGTTTTCTGATGTTACGGGAAATTGATTGAATTGGTCCTGTTTCAGGACCATGGAGCAGCAATATAATTGCAACAAGGGCAAAACTAAGATCAGTCACTGAAACATAAGCACCTTATTAACAAGCTGTAAAGCATGAGGAAGAATAGCTCTGTAACAGTTAATTCCTCTTAATAGAAGTCCAAAGCCAGAAAGAGCTTTAAAAGCTAAACAGAACAACAGGTAAATAAGACTTCTAATTCAGTGACAGTTATCCAAAAACTACATTTTTATCTCCTTTATATCAAATTATTTCATAGTCATAATTATCTTCTAATTATATGCTTATTTCTGAATAGTCCAAGTTACACATTATTACTCCTCGCTTTGGCCACTGGTGCTTAAGAAAGTATCTTTATGGCATTTAGAGCCACGATGAAGTTCTGGATTTTCAAATACCAATGTATTCTCACTGAGATATACCAAAACAGCCACAGAAGAGCATTATAAGACTTGGTCTGACATAATAAAGCAGCATATTGTGAATGTCTAACTACTGTGAAAGGATATCTATATTCAGCTGCAGCTGAGTAGCTTGAAGGATTGTTTATAGTCTAAACTGATTCTACTAGTTTGAACTACAGTAAAATATATGAAATTATTAATGCTGCCATTGTTATTTGGAATGAGAAACATTTCACATTCATGTAACAATTATATGACATACAATATTCTAACCTGAGGCTCAGAGAAGTGGAGATCAGATTTTAGTCAGCACAGGCTGTAGGAATGAGAGTTAAACATGAAATGTCTTGCTTTATTTCTCTTGACAGCAAGCTGAGTCTTCTACAATTGTTATTCTCCTACTACCGTATGAGACGCTTCAAATATAGCATATATACAGATTTCCTAGTGTTGGCGCAGTGGGCTTTTATGGACTGACACTTCCTTGGGCTATTTCACAAGAACAAAATCTACTCTATATTTTTGCTGAAGCTAGCTTTCCATTCCCTAGTTACCAATAAGCCAGAGGCAGCAGAACAGGACTGTCTTTCTGAGCACGTAGAACATTCACAGTATTAAACTGACCTAACACTGATCTAGACTGTACTACTGTCTGTCAGTTGAGTCAGAAGAAAAGGGGATAATTACCACAGGAGGAAGAGCAGACATTGAAGAAAGAAGCTTGGAAAAGTATGTTGAAGATCAACAGTCTGGAAAACACGAGTTCGGTATCAAAAGAGAGGAAAAGGGAAGCGTTCTACAGTGTTAGAAAGAATTCTGCCTCCATCAAAAAGTCATCCGCAACATCTTAACAACACATTTTATCTTATCAGAAAGACTAGGCATTCTGGTCATCTTCTGGTTCAACAACATAGCACATGGTGAGGAAAAAGCAACAACCAAACAAACCCACACTAAAGCTCTCAAAATCTTGTAACCTACAATACCACAGAAAAAAAAGATATTTCTTTTAAAGCTCTTCAACACACATTAAACACATTATACATAAAATCATAGGAGATATCCAGAATATTTCCATGACAGAACAAATGAAAAGAACCTAATTAAGACTGGGTGGGTAGTATAAGTAGGGTGGAGTGATAATGATGAAAAAGTAGACATGGCAAAAAGGAGCTGACCACATCCTTAAAATAGTTCACATCCAGATGCCTTACTATTTATACTCCCCCTCCCCCCAAAGGTGTAGTATGCTTTTAGATAAAGTGTTGTTTTTATTGAAGGAATGTAACAGAAAGCAGAAGAAAGAGCAGAGGAAAACTCTTGAGTGTCTGTGACCTGAAACACATTTCTAGCCTTTATATTTTCATTAAAATTGCTCCCCTGACTCTGCATGCAATTAAGAAACATACATGAACACACAGTCAACATTACAAACACACAAGAGATTCTACAGTCACAGTTACTCCAAAACATCAGAAAGAGCTCTGAAGAGAGAAATCACAATTCATTTACTAGGTATTAAATTCAAAACAACAATGCTCTTTGATCCCAACAACATGATTATGAAAAAAAAGGTACACTCAATAGCAAAAAGGCACTACTGTTTAATTCACTACTGAGCTTTAGCTAAATTTTTTTCTAGTGATTTCAGTTACAAGTCTCACTGAGCAGTTACTTTTTGCAAAGCACAGGATGCCTCAAATCTGTTTATCAAAGGCTTTCTTTACACACAAAAATTACAACACCCAACCATTCAGATGAAACAAAGTAGCATAGACCATTCTTCCTTCACATACAGAGGTATTTGAGCACATACACAAAAATGTTTCTAGCAGTATAACTTTTCTAGGAATGAAAACTCTTTCATCTGTGGCATTGCTACGTTCACACATACGAACTGCTGCAGATGCTACTACTAAAAACCTAAACAATCCTGCTGCAACCTTAATGAACTACATCAGAAAACAGTCTGAACTGACTGCTTTACTCCATGTGAGAATATATACAAACTATATCTTACATCACCAAACTTTCATTTTCCATCAAAAGCTCAGTTAAAATAAGGAAATAATTTTGATGAAAACAGAACAGGAAAAAATGCCCATTCTAAGTGATTATTTATTTATTTTAAGCAAAATCTCTCCAACAGGATTAAGACAGAATATAAATAAAAACAGTTTCAGGAAGACCAAAAATGACAATGGTTATAAAACACTCAGGAAACAGTAAATTTCAGAAACATACACCCAGAAAAACAGATAATATTATTCAGTATTAGCAATGTTCTACTTGGATATCATGTGCCTCAAAAGTCTAATATGCTAAATAGATGGAATTTTGGGTAACAAAAGCTCAATGAGCCTTCAGCTGAAGTTCATTAGTTCAGAAAAATAGGCAAGTCACATTTCAGCATTTCTCAGTTACAATTTCTATTTAATTATGGTCATCTTCACAGATTTATTATTTTCACTTGTACTTGATACTTGGAGTATTGGATTCCTATAGCACAGTAGAGATCTTTTCATGTTTGATTTCCCGTTCACTTGCACAGGAGAGGCTGGCTGAATAACAGGACCAAAGATTTCTCAACATTTCCTTTTCCATTTTCCTGGATGACAATCCAATGCTCAGGATTTTCTTTCATTGGGCAACAAATTAATTCATGCTACTCAATAACTAATCTGAATTTGTGTGGCTAATTAGCACAATGTGTACAGGTGTAGAACAATCAAGACAACATATTTTCATTTTCCAAGAACATTAAAATTCCAATAAGGTTGGGACTAACCATATTCTCAAAGGCAACTGATATCGCAAATACAATCTTCTTTTAAATCTCATTGGCATTATTAAAAAGGCTTCAGATTACATAGACTCATAGAATCTCCCAAGATGTGAAGGAACCACAACGATCACTGAGTACAGCTCCTAACTCAATGCAGAACCACATAAAATTAAAACCCTATGTCTGAGGGTGTTGTCTGAATGCTTCCTAAACTCCACCAGCTTTGTACTGCGACCACTGCCCTCAGTAACCTGTTCCAGTTCCCTATCGCTCTCTTACTGAAGTATATTTTCCTAATACACAGCCTGACTCTCCCTTGACACAGCTCCATGCTGTTCCCTCAGGCCCTGTCACTATCACCAGAGAGAAGAAATCAATGCTGGTCCTCCACTCCCATCATGAGGAAGCTGTAAAAGTCATCAGGAAACCTTCCCTTGGTTTTCTCCTCTTTAGGCTGAACATATCAAGTTACCTCAGCCACTTTCCATACCTCTTGCCCACCAGATTCTTCAACATCTCTTTACTTTGAATGCTCTCTTATAGTTTTATGACTTTCTTATATTATGGAGCTCAAAACCACATGCAGTATTTGGGGTGAGGCCACACCAGAGGAGAGAGGTACAATCCCTTTTTTCACCCAGCTGCAGTGATGAGCCTGATACACCCTCAGGGTACCACTGGACCTTCAGGCTACCAGAGCAGATCATTGACTTATTATTCAATTTGAGATATGGGAGTTCCAGTTTGATATATTTCACGAGATTGCTCTATATCCTCCTGCCCCCCAGTCTGTACGTGCCACCAGGATTACCCCATCCTAAGTAGAAAATCCAGCACTTGCTCTTGCTAAACTTGATGCAGTTGGTGATTGCCCAGCTCTCCAATCTGTCAAGATCACTCTTCAAGGTCTCTCTATCCTTGAAGGAGTCAACAGCTTAGTATCATCTACAGACTTGCTCACTGTGCATTCAACTCCTGTATCCAGATCATTTATAAAAACTTTAAAGA
The DNA here is from genome assembly GCA_035772895.1 of Perdix hodgsoniae. Taxonomy (NCBI): domain Eukaryota; kingdom Metazoa; phylum Chordata; class Aves; order Galliformes; family Phasianidae; genus Perdix; species Perdix hodgsoniae. The sequence continues at coordinate 32,384,556 of JAPSGF010000001.1, forward strand.
GAACAGACCCTACAGTTGAGGCCTAGGGGTACCTCCCTAGTCTGGCCACTAGCCTGATGTAACTCTACTTAATATAACTCACTAACCATCATCCAATTGTTCTCCCATTATGTTATGTCCAGTTGTACACTGGACACTTTGTCCAGCAGGATACTCTAGGAGACATCATTACAAGCTTTGCTAAAAATAATAAAACCCTCCAATCCACTGGCTTTCCTTGGTCAACTTGATAGGTAAATTTGTCATAAATGAAAGTGACATGATAGTTAGTTTGCACTGATTCTAGATTGTTCTCCTCTACCGAGAATGTAGAAAAAAATTAAGTGAAAGTCTGTTTACTTCTACACGCTTGTGCACCTGTAATTAAACAGCAGAAAACTGTCAATTTAATGTTATAGTAAGTAAAAAAATTCAAAACTAATTTGGTTCTGGTCACCTTGCAATGAAATGAGATAGTTCTGAATGACTCTCCTAGAATGAGAAATGACCTTTTACAGACACTAAGCAAATATCAATAAGCCCTGTAAACAAACTCAGATTTAGAGTAAGAATCAGGAGAGCTATACCATGGTCGAGCTTGCAAACACAATTTTAAGAGCTCATTAGAAAAGTTGAATAGGCTTCATGGTCCTTTTCAACTGCAAAAACTCAAATCCCAAGTAAGCTGTTAAGAACATGACCATTCATATCCTTCTTTCAGTATGTTCAATGACTAGCATAGTCCTGTAACTGTTATCTACCTTGTTCAGAACCATACTATTGCTACTAGTAGTGAAATATTTAAGAGGAAAAGGGAGGAAAAAAGAAATGCGAATAAAATTTAAATTACACGAAATAATAAATCAAAGAGACCTAAGCTCTGACATTTTGATTTCTGGTGGTCCATATGTTTTACATATTACAAAACCATCATCATAAACAACCCTTCCTAAAGAATACAATTCACATTCTTCCTGAACCATCCTATCTCATTTGTTTACGGTTTCCTTCTCAAAAGCTTCATTAAATTGAAGACAGCATGAGCAAGTTGAAACAATTCATGAAGAAAAAAAGATCTCTATTAAATAATGTCAACATCAAAGGCAACAATAAGTAATCTTCTGTAAAGGGAAGGCTGTGAAAGCATCTTTTGAGCTGGTTAAAACTGGCAATTATCAATTTCATTTTGACATGAATAAAAGGGAAGAATGTGTACATGCTTTAATCTTCTTACATACTTTATAACAGAAAAAAAAAATCAAACCACCTTAAGATATTTGAGTGAATATTTAGATAAGTCTGTACAAGCACAAGCAAGTTTATGTAATTGAGAAGAATTTTACTTAATGTGTTTGATTTGTCCCTTAGTATTTATAGTCCTACAGTTATTAGTAGACAATGATTTTTAGTTTGGGTGAATACAAGATATCAGTTGGGCAGAGGTAACCACTGCAAGAAAATAACATGCCATGCAGCCTGCCCCAGGGCCTGGTATGAGGTGCTGTTACAAAAAAGTCAGAGAAGAGAAACATCAACACTTGATCGATAGCAAACTATTCCCAAAGATTTCCAGTAATCAAGGAAGATGAAGTAAGATAAAGGCAGCATGAAGTCTCCATGGAAAATTACAAGGACAACGCTCAGCTTACTTTTCCCCTTTACATACAGTAAAATTATCATTCCAGAAAGCAACACACTTGTGTGAATGTACTTTTATCAGTATCTGTGAGCAATTTTTTGTTCAGGTCACAAAAAGGGAATTCTAGTTCATTGCTGTTCTTTGACATGCCCACTCATCCCTCCCTTCAACGCCCGCCCGCGCCCCCCCCCCCCCCAACTTTAATAATGCACTCACGAGATATCAGCTGTAATATTTTATATTTCACTATTCACAAGACACTACTGTAGTAAATCTGTCTAACAAATGCCTTTCTGGAAAGCTGATAAGATTGCTTGAAGAATGCAGAAAATACAGACATACTTAGTCACTTGAAGACATAGGGATGGGCTTCGAAAAATTTGGTAATTTAGAAAAAAATTGGTACTCAGCTCACAGATCTGGAATGATTCATTTAAAGCAATCATTTTGAAGAACTTACATATCTAAAAGATTCTTATTTTCCAGGCTTTATCAGGCAGTTTAATAAAATTGTATACTTTCCTGCAAGCCTTACAAAGCAAAGGATAGTCAAACAATGCATTCCGCTCATTGCATAAAATATTCTAAATTTCACTATGCTTTTCATTAGACATTCAAAATGAATGGGATGATTTTAGTATAAGAACAGAATTAACATCAGAACTCCTTGCAGAGAATATCCCATTTTTAATCGGTTAAAATCAGTGCTTTCAAGAATTCTGAAGATTGAGTTTAAGCTACATTTATGTCCAAGTAAAATTGTTCCAGGACACTCTTTGCTTAGTATGGCTAAGTTTGGAAAGGCAGGCAGTATTCTCATAACTCTCATGAAACTTCACCTGGGAGTACTTGCATTCTGGTGTTGTGGTCCCAAGTTGAAAGACATGGATCTATTAAAACAAGGATCAGAAAAGATCCAAAAAGACAATCAAAAGCTTGAAACCTCTCCTGTGAAGACAGGCTGCTTAAGCTGGGGTTGTTGAGTCTACAGAAGAGAAGGTTCCAGAAAGACCTTACAGCAGCCTTCTCATACCAAAACAGGGCCTACATGAAAGAAAGGGAGAGGTTCTAACAGGGAATGTAGTGATAAGACAAGAGGTAAGGGATTTAAAATAAAAGAGGGTAGGTTGAGATTACACATTAAGAACAATTATTATATACACATTAAGAATAATTATTTCTCACTATGACAGCAAATAATTATTTCTCACTATGACAGCAGTGTGGCACTGGAACAGGCTGCACAGAGAAGGCATAGATGTCCTATGCCTAGAGTCATTTAAGGCCAGGTTAAATGGGTCTTTGGCCAACTTGATCTAGTGGGAGGTGTCCCTGCAGGGTACTCGGAATTGAATGACCTTTAAGGTCCTTTCTAACCCAAACCACTGTTTGTTTCTATAACAGGTTTTTTTTCCCCCCTCAATCTGGGAAACCACTCTTGCAGAAGAGAAAGCAAAACAACTTTGCTGACTTATGGTCTAAAACAGTTTATTTTCTGGTAAGTCGGTGCATATGCATTCTAAATATTCTTTTGACAGGATAATCTGAGAAATTTATGTAAGCATTCTTAATACAAAGTTTCACCATTTTATAAGATATGGGTAATATACTTTGAAAACTTGATTTTATTCAAATCTGTGACCATTGTATGATCTAGGTCAAGAATTATCAGTCACTCAATGTTATCTCATAAACATATTCAGTTCTCAACTGTTTTTTCTTTAATATCCTCTATATAATTACCTCCTTCTTATTTCTATGCACACTAATTGATTCTCTAAGGATCTACACTCCTATTTTATTTTTTATTGCATATGCCAGATAAAATGAAAAAATACAACAAATTCTTATTTCCCTAAATCACTCTACATCTACAGTATTCAGTGCTACAGCACTCACAGCTCCAATTACCATTTATAGATAATATTGTTACTAGTACCATTCACAGGTATTAATCTTCAGATGTTATTCCAATCGGCCTTTCTTTCTCCAAATTAGCCACTTGAGGATCAGGACAGTACCATTTTAATTGTTTTCTTAGCACTAAAGACAGCAAAAAGGTACTATGGAAGTCACAACATACAGATGATACATCAAATGTTGACAAGCTTAGAATAAATGAAAAATCATTATGCATCTCTATAGCAGTAGCTACCAGATTAGGAGAGGTAGTATCTTTGTAAATTTCCCATTAAGACAGGCTATTTAAATAGCTGGATCCTATAAGTTAAAAAAAAAAATCATCACTGCTCTCACTTGTTACCAACTCTAATGCTATATCTAGACCAAAGCCTGGGTCTCACTTTCTTTCGTGAAATTATTTATAGCAGTGTTGAGTGTTGAACCCTTCTTACATAGACATAGCGGTATAGGTTAGGACGAATATTGTGGAAAACTATTTTAATCACTAAATCATCCAGTCTATTCCAAATTACAAATGAAAAAGTTGAAGAAAGACATACATTCATAGTATATGGCTCCACGTACTCAGTTTGAATAAAGACTCTTCAAAGATGGAGGAAAACATCTTACAGTATTTCTCCATAGTACTCACTTGTACAGCAGGAGCACTTCAAACTCTTCCATGCTGCCTGGCCAACATATCTCTTCCTCAAGAGACTAGGAAAGTTTTCTCTCAGGCTAGTTAATCCTCAGCTTCTTTGCCAAGATCGCCAAAGTTACCGATTATCACATCACAAAAAAAAAGAACCACACTGTAGGAGCTGGCATAAAACTATCAGCTCCTTTCACATACCTCTTCATGGCTATCAGATGGAAGTAGTTTTGGGTTCCTACCGATTACTCCAAATAATCAATTTTTGGGGTGGAGGGGAGAAATTAGTCAAAATGATGTCACAAGGTCTTACTAGGTCTTACAAAAGCTTATGTCATGACATTATCTGAAGGTCTGACAGTTCCATATTTAAACATATCAGATTCTCTTGTTACTGCAGTACCTCAATCCTTCACATTCATTTTTACGTGGGAGTCCTATGTCAATGCCAGCAAGCATGCTAACGCTTGTTCACCGGAATCCGTAGTGCTGGCAAACATTTGACTGCAACTCTACTTAAGGTTCTCAAGTGTATTTCAGCGCACTCAGGGTATTAGAGCTTTATATCATTTGAAAGAATCCTTTATTTTTAGTGCTAAATCAACAAAGCTGTTAGTGTCATTTTCAGTCATCTACTGGGAATTCAAAATTACACTCAGCTGCAAACTATTGACACTCCTCTTAACAAAAAAATGTTTTTAATAAATCTTTACATTAGCCTATGAGATAAAAAAATCTTTACCATGAAATATACAAGTGTATAAGTGTTTTATGAAAGTTTTATTAACTTTACAAAAGAAGAATTGGCAGTGAACCATGAACATCCTGTACTCCTAACACGTGGTTATAAATTACATGTTCTTTCCAATAACATCTGAAAAAGAGACTGTAATTTAAATTTCAAAACCACTTGGCATACCTACTATATAGTGCTGACATGAAGTAAAGGGAGGATCTGGAGAGACTCAAACAAAGAGTGAAAATATAAAGACATCCTTAGCTAAAAAGCTGCTGATGAATACAATTCCTTTCCAGCTGGACAGGGATCAAGTACTTGCTTGTCATATCATTCAATGCACTGTTCAATCAGGGATTCTTCCTTTCAACAAAAAGAAAACTTAAGTGCTGCTAATCATCCCCTGTAGAACTTTATCTTGCAGATACCTTCTTTATGTCAGGATTTCTCAATGACCATTGCCAACAGTAGAAGGATCAAAGTTGTTATTAAACAAAAATGCAAACATGCCTTCACTGATGGGGAAAAGCAGTTATCTCCTGTTCTTGCATAGAAGATTTGCAGCCACTAGCAGCTTAATGATATTTAGTGTGAAGTGAAAAAGATCCAAATGAAGACTCTGAAGAATATCAATAGAAAACACTTTCCATTTTTATGTGAATATGACTGCTCAGTTTAAGACAACTTATTTCTTCTAATTTCTAGTAGTAACATATACGCCACTTCATCCATCTTAAAGTCATAAAATATACAAAATTTATATTTTTGAATGTAGTTTTTCATACCACAAACTATTTTTTGAAATGGTATAGTATTTTTACATTCTATAAATGCCTTTAATAGATGGTGGCATATGTTTAGAAGAATATTTTTTTTTTTTTTTTTTTAAGTAATTTTATGCAACTCATCCTCACAGTGCTGTCTGGATAAAACTGGCTTTTCTGCCTTCCAGCAGTATATAAAAACCCAGAGAGAAGCTAACTGCCAGTGGCTTGAACAGAATGCAAGCCTACAGAGGGAAAGCTGAGATGCAAATAATCACGTGACATCAAGATGCCTCAAAGACCAGTCCTTGGTGCAAAGGAAACACAAGAGTATTTCAAGAAGAGTAAGTGAGAAACAAAGATGACATCCACACACACAGATTTAACCCTAAAGTAAAACAAGACACAGCACACTACAGTTCATGATAATAAAAAACCTAAGCAATATTTTATAATAGCACAATTAAAAAAATCTAAATAATTTAAATAATTAATCACAGGTCTGCTTTTGAAAAATAAGTTTAAATAAGAATGGTGACTAAAAAGAACTTTCAGAAAGTTTACAAATTTGGCAGGCCATTTTATGTCGGAATAGGATACATCTACACTCTCTGCAGTCCATTATAGAGAAGTAATATGTTCTTAGAACTGTGATACACATCTGACATTGGAGAAAGTATTCAGAAACAGAACTAGCTCACTGGACAGTCTGGACCAGGTAGAAGATCAAGTGATAGAAAACATGAGTATCAGCCCAGAGAAGTCTGCTGGGAAAAGTAATGAGTGCATACTAACACTAAGCAAGAATTAATTCCTCTAGACATTGTAGATCACAAACTGTCTGAAGAGCTGTAACAGTTCTAATTCACAGCATGGATTGCAACAATCTGAGATAAGCTACTGGAAAAACCTAGGCAGTCTCTGATAATGCTTCAAACTTTTTTCTAATCTTCTTAATATGATAGACTTGCAAATCACAGAAAAAACTGAAAATATTATTCCTAGTTAACTAGATTCTAATGATGTGAAAAACCAAAGTATAATCTGCCTTGCACAGGTCTTGAAGCTTGTAAGTTTTGCATATAACTGATGCTTATACACATTACTTAGTCTGAATAAGGAAAAATTAGTTAAATTTCAAATCAATTTTAAAAATTCATGTCAAAGTTGACTAAGGTGGTGTTTTGGTCTGAAATAATTGTTTTATTCAAATTCAGAATAAGTAATTTTGTTCTTCTATGTTCTAATATTTTGTGGTCTTAAAGTACTTTATAACTGAAGGTAACGTTTTTCAAATACTGCGGTAGAACCATATGTCTTAAATAGAACAACAAGATGTTATGAAAATATATTTTGGTTTAGTTTTTCTTATCTTTTCCAAAATTGTTTCAATGGCAAATTCTCATTCATGTGAAATGCTTTAGGGAAGAGTGACCTCTGTCAAATCACTTACTAAAGCAGGACTTACAGGCTGAATACTCTGAAAATGTGATTTACAGGCACTGATCTACTACTGGAAATACATTCTTTGATTTTTTTTTTTTTTAAGCTGAGTTACAGACTCACTAGAAATAAAACTGGATGTTAATGTTGTTTTGATATAGTACTGAAATGTTTTGTAATACAGAGACTTTTTTTCTTGTATTTTTATTCAAAGATGTAACTAAAACAGATTTTAAAAAAATGAATCTAGCTAAAACACAATTCCTCCATCTTGTGTACAGTGCAGTACCATTTCAGTTAACAAGAATATCTGCTCCTTTTGCTTAATACAAATTATTCATTTTAAGGCTACACATGATTCTATCCTGAGCATTAGGTATGAGATCAAGAATTTTTGTTTAAATAATGTATGCCATTAATGTTAGAGGCCCCATTCATCAAATGACACTGAAATAGTGACATAAGATTTATGTACAAATAATTTAACCCCTAATATAACCTATTTTATACTGGCACTCAGTCTGTATACAAAAGCATTAATTTTTTATTTTCTGAATTATCAGTACTACATTTTACTCGATTTCAATCAATTCATGTCATTTATGCTCATATAATCTTCATTTCCAAATTCTATTTGGGACTAGTTTGAGGAGAATCAGAGAACTGAAAAGAAACAGAAAGCAAGTAGGAATTGGTATAGCTAAACAATTATACCATGGCTTCAGTGTTGCTGTCATTGTAGCTGCTTCTTTTTAGATTTGTCAAGCACAACACTGAAACAATCAACACAGTTCTCACTGTCTGATGAGCTTTCATTAGAGAACAATGATATTTAGGCTCTGCTAAACTTCAAGACAACAATTTGCATCTGCTTAAAGATGACACAACTTCAATCTTTATTTCTACTCTCTTTGGTCTTTAAGAAAAACAGATTAAAAATAAATACAAAAATAAAGCTGAAGAAAACATAATAATGAATACCTGAGTCCCTTGCAGTAAAAAAGGAATTTCATTCTTAAGATGTTAAATAAAAAAAATCTACCCATGACTGAAGACCTGGGAACCTTTGACCAAATAAATTAATTTCCTCAGTTCTGAATAAGTGATACTCTCTACAAAGTAGAACTTGCCCTTCTATGAAATGTGTTAAAGGCAAATGTCATCTATATAGTGTGAATGTTGGATTACAAGGGCACGATGTTAATCATAGATCACAGTGCTACAGTACAGGAGAAAAAAAATAAGAAGCAATGACAAGGAGAAACATGTACCACAGTTTAAAAATAGAACTCCTTTGCTTGCAGCAGGATGACACTAAAGTATTACGTACAAAGAACTTCTGGTAAGTGAATTCTAATGGTTACATAATAGATTATATAGAGCGCTACAAAAATAAGTGGCTTAATATGAAAACTAAACCCTTTTTAGAAATCTAAGAAAAAACCTTCAAAGAAACACAAAAATATTCTAATGTACAGGTATTTCAGAACTTGAGTGAAAACGCTAATCTTGGAATACAATTTTGTTCTCCACATTCATTCTAACTGGAGTAATTTTATCTGAGACTTGTTTTGTACATATCTGTCTGCTCATACATGGAGTAGGCTTAAATTTACAGAATATACTGTCTTCTTGAATGTCACTTAAAACTAAAATACAGAAATCAAATTTCCACTGCAGTAAAATGATTAATAATGTGATAATGACTAACACTATCAGCTTCTCTTCTCCCTAACCTTAAAAGTTAATATAATTTAACCAAGCATGTTAATGGAGTTGATTCTATCTTATTAACATATGAGTAATTTTAACCACATTAGAAAACCCAAGTGAATCACAATTCTCTTCCTTCATTCTAGATCCAGAAAGCTCAGCATACAAATCAGCACAAAAGCAGTTACCAACTTTAATATGAATTATTTGCTAGAAAGGTAGGATTCTGCTTTTTGGATAGAAATTTCCAATATGTTAGAGTGAAAGGGGAGAGAAACATAAGACAAACAAACAAACAGAAAAAAAACAATGGCCTTGACCACATTTCTTCTGTGGAGAAATATTTGCTACTTAGAGGCCTGGAATGGAATCAAAAATGTTTCATTTTGATTCCCATTATTATTAGGATACAAACTAAGTTCAAAGCCTAGATAACACTGCCTACGATTTAAGTCAAAGAAAATACATGTGTTTTATCTTGTTTATGTCTCCTGATACAACAAGGCTCTTCTGTTCTTGACACTGTCAGTAAAGGCAAATACACAGGGCAAGATGTGCCTAAAGTTTATCAATTACTATAGGAAGAATAAGATGGAGAGAAAAGAAGTCCAAAAACAAGAAGCAAGAGCACTAAATCAAGACTAAAGAGGTTCTACGAAAACACAATCAACAATTACTATCTACAGCTGTATAAATGGTTTAGTACAAGCAGACTAGTGAAACACTGATTTTAAATCAATTTTGCCTTGCAAATCTCTGCTCTTTTTTCATAATGCGAAACTATTTTAGAAAGTTTTGATTACACATATTTCAATGCATTTTCTCTATATATGATTGACAAACAATAGTTTAAAATTTGCAAAATATTTACATGATGTCAAATTTTAAAGGTGTTTCATTGTGCTCCATAAAACAATGAGATTGGACAAGTAGGCTGGACACAGGTATTTACTGAAGATAAAGAACTTCAATAATAATACAGGAACTCAAAATTGAATACGCGTATCTGTAACTTTTTAACATTGATATAACTTTTTCCTTGCAAGCAAAAAATTCTACATCGGGAACTGCTAGGAACCGTTGCTGTGGTAGCTCTACCCTTGGAAATACAAGAGACATTTTAAAGGGAATATACACCAGCTAAGTTTAGACATTCAAACATATCCATAGGAAAAATGGTTTATATATATATTCAGCAGTGTTTATATATATTCTGTAGTGTAATTCCTATCGATAGTATTCCCAGCGCCTGCTGGTCAGAGCAATCGACATATGTAGTGTTCCGCAGATGCAGCTGCAGTAACACAGCTGGACACAATGTTCGATGCATCTGGTGCACAGATGTTTTATTGTGCCCTTGGTAGCCAGCCAGATTTTAAGGAACCGTTAGTTCTTGGAGTGAAATTGAAAGAACAAGAGAATTGTGCTCTGGTAGTAATAATCCAATTTTTCTAGCTACCTTAACCACTTTCTCTACAAGGCTGATCCACAACAATTTTCTCTTACCTTCCCAGAATATAGGATCCAGAAGAGACAAATGAATTGAAATTAAGTAGGCAAGAAAAATCAAAGCTCTGTTCTTTGCTCTCCCAGCAGTCTTGTTTTCAGCCTCTTTTCAGTAAGAGTTCAATCCAAAACACCTAGAAGACAATGGAAAAAAATAAATAAATGAAAAAGAAAAAACTGAGATTTGGCATCTACCTTCAAGTCTGACATGACTACTAGTCAATCTTAGTACTGCTACAAATGCTAAATTCTGTCAGAAACGATTTAAAGAAATTTAAACATATTCTCATCTCATCATTCACAAACTACCAATATTTTACCAGCATCTTCTTCAAACTTTAAGTTTTAATTTCATGTTATGATTTAAGTTTTAATTTCATGTTATTTTTATAAGTCACTGTGGGGTTTTGTAGTGATCGATATGCAGCATTCCAGAAATACATAGCCACATTACAAGAGTACATGCGTATGCCTGATAAAACAACAACAACATGATTTTCAGTCTCTCAACAGAATTCAAAATCATGTAAAAAATTTTAAATAGGGAGTAAATACATTAATTAAGAAGACACTTGCTTTTCTGGCAATGTTTTCTGTCTCTCAGAACATCCGTTCTTCATGCACCTTGCAAGGCACATTATCTATGTAACAATATCGCTGCTCCAGTTGCAATTACAGTTCAGTTGTTAAATAGGTAAAACTGTAATTAATATAGTAGTATAATTTTTAAGACAGAATTTTTAAACTAAATGCACATTTCCAAGAAATACAAAGTGTACAATTAAAAGAATGCATTTCCCCCCAGGGAAAAGTTATTATTATACTATCATAAAAAGCCATAAGACAAAAAAAAGAATTTTTATTTCTCATGCTGCAGATAATGGCAAAACAGATATGCCCATATAACATTTTGATTTCAATGAAAATATAGTTTTCAATGGAAAAATATAACTTTAAATATTTTAAACTAACTTTTACTAATACTGTTGGCCATCCTAGCCTCATAAGCAGCACTAGTATCATTAACAGTACAACAATTACTCAGCTGTTACAAAAATTTTTCAAGCTTTTGTTTTCACTTTTAGACCACATTTCGTTGTGAACGAGGCAGGAAAACAAACAACAAAACATACCAAAAAGCCCTACACATTAATGGAAACTTAAATGTGAGCTCCATTCATTCATCGCTCACCTTGAAAACTGCTTTGGTTCCAGACTGTTCAGTTAAATTGGCCAAAAAAAGATGTTTCTACCTGAAGTGATACAGTTTGCTTACTCTTTTTTTTGTTGTTGTTTTTGTTTTAAACTTTACTTTCTTTTACTACTTCCTGACCTGTATGTTGATAGAAACCAGATTGTTGACAGCTGGGTGGTTAAAGATTAGCTAAGAAATTTCAATTAAAAATTGAGACTCAGCACTTAAAAATGAGATACATCAGTTTTCAAATTCATTCAGTGCTCAGACTTTATGAACAGTTGAAAAGTATTGTAGTGGTGACTTTCATCCATAAGTAAAGTTACTTACTAAATAATTGAGAAAGCATGCAAAATGAGTGTTCTGAAAAACATTTATGGGGAGGAAGAACTCGTACAGAAGTGAACCCTTTCTTTTGCCTCCTAACATAAGACTGTAGTAAAAAGCTTGTTCTTATTACAATACAACATATAGACTGAAGTGTTGTTTGTTTTTGTGGTTTTTTTTTTTTTAAGAGAAACTTTTTCAGAGAAAACTTTTCTCCATTCACACTAAGACCAAGCAGATAATTTCATTTTCTCATTCTGTTTTTAACCTAGGTTTCATCTAATTCAAACAAGTAGCTACAGTCCAAACTGTGAGATACAATCAATGAATCTGAGTGAGAACAAGTAATCTACACTAGGATATTAGCAATTCAAATATTTCCCAAGTTTTGCTTAACCAATTAGCAAAAGTAAATGTTCTACGTACTTCCTGAGTGAGAATTGGTCTCACTAAAACGTCATTATTTTTTACCAGAAAAAGAACTTTATTGCAATAACTACATAACCCAGTTTACTCATGGCGCAGAATTCCAGACAATTATTTCTTTACACCTCATTTATTACTTTGTATTTTCAGTTTATATAAATGTTTGCATCACAGATTGTCAACAAGAAATATTAAAACATTTTCCATACCAGGGAAGTATACACAGGACTTAGTTTGGAAAAATAGATAGCTGATGATAGAGATCTGTAGATACATGAATTACGTGGAGCACATCAGGAGGAAGCAATTATTTTCTATTTTACAAAGCACAAGAATGAACCCCCCAGGAAATAATGAGGTAGCAGGTTCAACATAAGGCAGCATGCATTTCTATGCTTTATATGATCACACTGTGAAATTCATTTCCACCAGATGTTATGGAGGTCAAAAGGATCAGCATTCAAAAATGGATTAAACACGTTCATGGAGTATAACCACATTAGCAGGTCAGGCAGTACCACTGATTTAAGTGGTTCCTCTATCACTGATCCCTGCAAGCTGTGAGGATATAGCTACGAAAGGATCATTTTGCACTTATCCTTTTTCTTGATTTTTTTTTTCTAGACTTTTAAAATCCAAGTCAAACTCAAAACCCTAAATAAACAACATTTCTTTGAAGGCTTCACCTACGTATTATAAAATATTGTTGTTTTTTTTAATTATTTCTTAGATGGACAAATCCTTAGAAGGGAATGTATTTTGAATTTCTGAAAATAAATTTAAAAAACACTTTCACAGGATTAAGCATCTTTACAGTAATTTATGAAATATAACTATTCTGATAACTAATAATAAATATATACAAAATATTGTAAATTATTTGAAAAACCTTGTTTCCTTTTACACAAGAGATTGTTAAAATTAAATTTATTCCTCATTTAGTAATCATCACTCCATTTTTATGATGGAGACAAAAAAGTTCTATAGTAAGCATTTCAATTTATTATTACCATATTTAATTCCATGATATACTCACGTTATAGTTGGAAAGATTAGCATGGTAGAATGGCAAAAGAGACAACCAGGAAAAGAATGTTCACCCATATCCAGAGATCTAGGCTTGAAGGGAAAAATGCTACAAAAGAGGGATCTCCAAAGGGAAATCTTATCTCAGTGGCAGTCAGCCTCTAAATGAGCTCTAGGAGAGCTGTAGCCAGGCTCCACCCCTTCCAGTCACACAGTTGAATTGCCTCCACCTGTGCTCCCAGGGCTGACCTGGTCCTTTCCCCAGGTGATCAATCAGTAGTTCAGGCCATGACTCTATTGTTCCCATTCACCTCTTATTTTTACTGACAGATATCAAATTGCCATCCCTGACTTCAGATCAGACAGGAGATGTTTTCTTCAGTTTTAAAACATGCTCCTTTCAAAGCATTTTTACATCAAGAACTTAATTCAAGTTCTCCTCTACTCACTCCATGCCTTGAAAACCTTCCCCATAGTGAGTATATATACTCTACCCTGTAATACTAAAGCATTACTTCATTGATTTGATACTTGATATCAAATGATACCATGATAAATGGGCCTGAAGCACTCAAAATAACTATTACACCTGCACATAATCAGTTGGGGAGTAGAAGATATATTTCTTACTCAACAGTAGAATCGCAGAACAACTTGGGTTGGAAGAGAACTTCAAGATCATTCAGTTCCAAGTCTCCTGCTATGAGCAAGGTTGCCATCCACTAACTCTAGTTGCCCAGGGCCCCATCCAACCTGGCCTTTAAAAACATCAAACTAATGTACAGAATCTTGAGGCATGGATGAAGGGCAGAGGTTTGGTGTATCTTCTTAATGTTTGTGCCTGAAAACTACTTTATTAATTTACAGCTGTGCACTGAAGTTATCAGGCTTTGCTGATTAACAAACTTGAATACCCCTTAAGATCCAGAGAACTAGGAGTCTGGATAAATATATCTTCTTTTGCGAAGGAACTTTAAAAACTTTTAGAAAAAAATATTTACTTAATATTTTTCTGCATTTACTTTGCTTTTGTGTACATGCACCTGTGTATAGGTGATAAAAATCTCCAAAAAAAATTGAATTAGTATTTCAGCATTTTCCAATTTTTTTCTTTTGAGAGCAGAAACAGAGATATTCCTCCTTTTTCACTCTTTCAGCAGCTACTCCAAGGAGCTATAACACGGCTCTAGCTGGTGCACAGTGGATTTGGCTCATCTGTTCAATATATAATCACAGTTCCAAGTCATCTCCATAATTACTTTAAATTCTTCATTGGCATCACCTAAATATGTCAGCTGTCTTTTATTTCCTAGTTTGATTTTAAATATGTTTATTAGATACTGAAGGCTGAAAATACAGAAATGTATGACAATTATATACATATACCTATATTTGACCTTAAAAAACACCATAAGCACTATGACAAAACACAACTTGATAACTTTTTAGTGCATTCAAATTCAAACTAAATTGCGTTTCTTGCTTTCTTCCTCTTGTTTTTCTTGTTTGTTTTGTTTTTAATTCTATGTTGTTCTTCCATCAGCCTGATCAATGATTATACTTATAGCCATTGCACAGATGTCAAAGAAAAGTAAAGCTAGGTCCAAAAAAAATTTGTCCGTCTAGTAGTTGCTATCCCAGCACCAATATCCTAGGCCATTTAATTCCTGTCCATTATTGCCAAATGCCTCCACAGTCCAAAATTGTTAGAATGCAACCACTGGAGCTCTAACAGACTCTGCTACTGAACATGTTAATGCTGCCTACACTGAGGGTGCAATGAATAGTTGAATATGCTTAGGACTTTTAAGAATTTGTGAAGTAGATATTCCTTAAATCATTCTGTTTGGGGCTCTATTGAGCATTCTCAGAGACTACTTATCCTTTAACAGAACCATCGTCATATATTATTACCTGATCTGTACTCAAACAAAGCATTGCCGGGAATACTTCCTCAGAGCATAGGAGACCTAGGGCTTCAAATCTAACTATTACTTCTCAAACTCAGATTCCAAGTCACAGAAGACTGCCCATACTAGGAGGGTACAGTGTATATGATTTGATTATTTCAATTTCTCATTTCTAGTTTAAATGAAATAATAGGTAAAAGAACACATTGTAGTCCACTTGTTAGATCAGTGATACTGGAACGCAGAGGTTGCAGTTCCTGCTTCCCAAAATGACCGAGTATTTTACATTAAATTTTCACTGAAGCAATAGCTATTCCATCACTTGTCTGCACACTAATATCCCACCCACCAGATCATAAAGTTCCTTCTTGTTTACTTTTTCAGTCCAGTGAATATTTAATTATTTCACGGAAACAGAACATATTCCTCTTTTATAAGCAGGTACTCAGAATGTTCATGGGGGAGTTGCAAAGTTAAACTCTGGCAAGAAGAAGGATATGCACCACAGCATCACATGCATCCTATAAACGTGCTTTAGCCTATTGAACCAAATGCTCCCCAAAATTAGAAGCAAAATTTTCAATTGTGCTGAACCAGGTAAAAGTAGAAATATTTCTCTAAAGAATTACTAAAATTCCTAAAACCTAGGGAGTTCACTCCTTCTGAAAACACACACAGTTTCATATGTAACTGTCACCAGAAATAAGATATTTTAGGTTTATGATAGAGATTTTCAATTTTTGTCTCTCTGGTTGAAATAATTAGTAATTACTACCTAACTTAAGTGCAAAGCATACACAGTAGTTGATATCTGTAGTCATCTTACCTAAGATAATCACCCCATCAGCCATCTACTCTATCCTTAATGAACATGAATCATTACCACAAATACAGTCCTAGACATGCTTAAAAGTGAAGATATTTTGATGTGCAATTAAAGAATAAAATTATCAAAACCACTGCTACCTATCTTTGGTTTACATTAAAACAAAACAAAAACAACACAGAAGCATAGACTTACCTTACAGGGTCTTCCAAAATTCAACTATATTTCCAAATAGAAAACACTCAGGTTCCAGAAGTCTAGCTCTGATTTCATCCTTCACTCTAGCACTTCCCAAGAGAACCAATTCTGTACAGAATGAAGGTTTGCAAACCTCAAATCTGAGCGAGCCTGAAATCTGTAGCAGTTGTATTTTGTAACCCTGAGCTTGCTTAATTCTTTTTTTCAAAGACCTAGTATGCAGTATAAGAGTTGATATTCATCACAGCCACCCGCAAAAAGCAATTTACTTTTACTGTCAACTATTCAGTTTTCTTAATCAAAAGTTCCAACTACAGAAACTATTTCATCTCTACACTCTCTCCTTAATCCTAGCCTTCCCTAAAGGCTCTGAAAGTGCCTGACACTTCATAAATGGATTTTCCTATCAGCTGATAACCACTCATACTTCATGACTCTGGATGCTGCTGAAGTCATCAACAATACATGCACAGTTGCTGCAATCTTGTTGATCTCTAATACTGTGCTTGACTAAAAACAAGAAAATTATCTGTTCTAGCATTTGTAAAAAAATCAAGCAAAAAAAGTTATATTAGCGGTTGAAAATTCCTCAGCTTGGCTTCAAAAGCTCACAAAATATGCCTTTATGCTCTCAACTCTTCCTAACCATAATTTTTCCCAACACTCTTCATTATAAAATTAAGAAATTATCTCTGCGTTGTAATTAAGAATCAAACACATGTATCTGCTAATGTCAAGACGTCAATTTACCTCACAGAACTCTTCAAATTACTGCAATAATTCAGCTCTGCATTCCTTCCACTGAAACAATTCCTTTCTCAAAACTTTGCCTAATGTTAGCAAACATGGCAATCTAGGCTACGCAGAATGTTAAAATAAGTTATTTGAATATTGCTATCTATTCCTAGTCATATTGAAGCATTGCTGAGATTCCTACGTTCTAAGTCTATGTTATGCAGCCCCAAGCTTTCTTAATCCCAGTTCTTAAATACTTACTGGGTATATTCCTCTTCTCAATGAGATATTCAAATGCACTCCTGTCTCTATCACTGTAACTTGCTAGATTCTCTAAAATAGAACCTCAAATCCCACCCTTAATTATGAAGGCACAAGAGAGAGCTATCATCAACAATTACGTTCAGGAGATGGCAAGTTCTAAAAGATCAGTGGTTTCATTAGAAAGTAAAATACTGACTTTCATCACTCTACATTTGATTAGAAAGCCTGAGATTTTTAAGTCCATTTGAAAAAGAGACTACAAATTTACCCAGAAGAAAACTCCATCTCTTTTTATACTAGTTCTAAAACTGTCTCAGTTAATTGATGTATCTGCCTTGATTCTCGTGCCACATAACCATTTCCAACATCTTCTTAGTATGCAATCACTATAGTAAAGTATAAAGAGGATTAAATGTGGTATAAAATAGACTTTCAGAATGAGCTGTAGTCTCTGATACCAAAATTGAACATATTATGAAACTACCTGTGGGATCTAAAGCAAAAACAAGTGACTGAAGCCTTGCAGAAACACACAAGAACCCACAATCCCTTAGACTAGCATTGCTAAGTTTAAATAGACTAGCTAGACAAAGGGTGACAAAAAGAAAGTGCTGTGTAGATTAACAGATGGATTACAGAAACGCAGAAAAAGTCTTATTTGAATGAATGTGTTAACTTAGAGATCAAACACAGTTTGATTCAGAAGACGGAACCTAAAGAAAAAACAAGAAAAACTATTACCCTATTGTGTTCAAAGTCAGACTTTGCTATCTGTAGGTTGAGCAAGGCAATAGCTAATGGGAACTTGGAGTGCCAACTTCTTTTCTCTTCCCTTACTGGGAGTCAAATACTGCTAGCACTGATTTAGGAAAACACTTCTCAGCTAATACTGGAGTTTACTCCATTGTAATGAAGTGGAGAAGGTATACTACAGTTCTAATCTCAAAGGGGAAGTCATAGCTTCATATGTGCAACTTCACAGTTGAAACCAAGCAAAAACACAGGACTGCACTCCTCCCTGATGCCTATGGGAGGCAATAGCTAACAGCATCCCTTTCCCAGACGAGACATGAATTTGCCACTTCAGCAACGAAGGAAAGGAGATGTGAGCATTTGGCTCCAATTTCAGTACAGAAGTGGCACCTAATGGCTCAAAAGCAATTAAGAGCATCGCTCAAAAGTGACTCTTGGCTGCAGCTCAGCAGCTGTTCAAAGAGTAGAAATGAGCTGAATGAAGTGGACAAACTTACCATTTACCCTGGGATCTATGCAGGTAAGAGCTACAATCAGAGCTTTATTAGTCTAAATATATGATAAGTTATCACAAATCTGGGCTCTACTGGGTTTAAGAGACAAATTAGACCTTAAATCTCAGATCAATACATTAACTGGTTTCCTGCTTCCATAGGAGTGTTTTGCACCCTTGGTGACCAATCCTCAAAGAAATTCAAAATGCCAATTCATTATACATCAGTGAATCAAAAGCATTCAGCACCTTACAGGACACATGATCAATAAGAAAGCTTTAGACGCTTTTTGTTATCATGACAGATTAGATTCTACGAAGAAAAAAAAAATCACAAAGAGAAGAGACCATCAGTCATTCAGTAATTATATGGTAATTACTGAACTGTAAGACCATTTCGTTACTGTGGGATAAGCAATAGAATGCTTAATAATTTAACCAATTACCATTCATTATAATAGCCAGGTTGGCATTTGATGATCCACAGGGGTCTCACCTGTCTCTTCACATACCCAACATTTAATGTTGCCATAGTAATGTTGTTCACACCTCTCCAGTTCAACTTCTGTCAGTCTTCAGTGTAAGTTCTTCTTTATGGAACTATCAAGAAAAGGCTTACAAAATAGGTACAAATTACATAACGCCCCATTGAAGGCCATTCTTATGGCACTTGTCAATGTTGATGTATGTTATTCAAGATTTGAGCTCACAGAGAAGGCAATGCTATACTCATTTGTCTGGAATATTTAAGGTGGAAAAAAAAACAAACCACCTCAGAACTGCTGATCACAAGGCTGAAATCTATTGTTCTTAAACTGTGGTGCTTTAAAATGAAGAGCCTTTGTGATGTTTTATACCTGCATGAGTGTATAGCTTTGGGGATTTTTTGACTTTGTTTTTTTAAATGGCTACAGTCATTGTCCTTATATCTGATGGACAAGTGTCTGCTCTCTTACAGAAAAGTGCAGTTGAATAACACTCAGAATTCTTTGAATGAGTCTATTAATTCTTACACATTACATATTTTTTGTTTTTAGAAATACAAGGAAAATAAAGGAAATAGTCTTGAGAGATGCAAAGTGATTTAAATACTGTAACTCCTATTCAGAAAGGAAAAACATATCTGTTATTCTTTTCAACTATATTTACAGCCTCAAATTGAGTTTTCAATCCCATGCCTTCTGTTGTAATCATTTGAGCTAAAAAGTCTGAAATGCTGTGCAATATTTGTTCAGGAAAATTTATGTTTAGGGATTCTGCCTCATTTGTAGTTCAAAGTCTGTTATAAACCCAAAACTCAGAGCAAATCCATGAAAAGAATGCAAAGAAGGCTGAGTTAACATGCTCTCAACTTTAACAAGCAAGTTGATTCAAGGCTTTGATTCCAACCATAGTGAAAGGTGTGGTCTTGCAGATTTAAATGGGATAATGAAGAAACTCATGATTTCACTAGTATCACTTAAACATTTTAGTTAAAGTTTAAAGGAAATTGGGTCTGTGAACCTACAGAGCAATAACACAAATGGCTGGTAAGCAATATCATTAACTTAATATAGTGAAGGTTATCATACCTTATTATAATCTCTAGTTGTTCTAGAAAGCTTATTATCTGACTTAAAGGGATGCCAGAATCAATAAGAAAGAATGCAGTTTTATGATCATACCAATGTGTAGCAAGATGCCTTTGTTTCCTGCAAAGAAACACAGTTTCTACAGTCTAAACAAAATAGCTCAAGAACATTCAGAATTACACTTTAATATCATGCTTTATATTTGTGTTACAAAGCACAATCATTTTGTAGTGTTTTATCTACATGAGGGATTGGGGACCTTTACTCTGCAGCATTCTTTTGGCTATCCTGATGAAAGTACTGCAAAATTCAGTCCATGAAATTTCCCTGGTTTGTATGTGTTGCACAGTATCATACCCACAAAATTCAGAGTAGTTTCTACTGGAACACAGAGCTGACAATAAAGAGCTAGAGCTGGAAAAGAAAGGGGACTAGAGAATGTGAAGAGAGTTGGGAAATAAAACCTGTAAAAATACAGAACAGCACAGGATCTCTCCCACAAAAACTTATTTTGGCTTAAGAGATGCTAGCAGGTGGCAGATATGTGACTGCATGTTCATCAGTCAGACCAGAACTTTTTTTAGACTTCCTTAAATGAAGTCTCTCTCAGTGGAACTATACAAAGTAATTACGGTAGGTACTTAAGCAAATGGACTGTTAATAACCACATAGAGGTGATAAGCCTCCCAGGCCAGCTGGAGACCTGCTAGCAAAAGAGAAAAAGAGGAAGGAATCAGAGGAGTAGAATATCTTTTAGTAGGAAAAGGAATTCTGTAAAATACTGACTGATCTAATTTCTACTAAAAACACTCATCAACAAGAAAATCTAATTGATACTTAAGAGCATTGGCTATCTTCAGCCTCCTGCTTCTAACCTGATAACTGAAATAATTCATAACTCATTTGTTTTGTTGTCCTAGAGGAAACAATAGAATATTGATAGAATGACTTATTTTAAGTTGATGCATGGCATTACTTCCTTTCAAAATATCTTCTGCTCTCCCCAGTATAACACTGTTCTATGAAGACTAGTTTTTGTTAAAAGGTATTTACCCAACACACCTTGTGCTGACCTCTCGAATGTGTTTTAAAAAATAGGGAAAAGGTTTTGAAGTTTTAAGGGTTATAACAGTGTGACACTATTTCAGTGCAATCCTTAACAGCAAAAGACAGAGAAATGAGAAGTGTAATGAGATACAGGCTCACATCACGAAACAGCAGAAATTGGAACTATTACATTGTCCAGGCAGTTCTAATGAGCTACAGATAAGACATAACAATATCTAACAACGAACATGAAACAAAGCAATTATGTTTCTTATTTGTACGCGTTATTCTAGACAATTAGACAAAGAGTTTTGTGGTTTAGTTTCTATTAAGTTTGCCTAAGAGTACTGGGTGACCAATCTCTGCAATTTCAGACTACGGAAGTCTACAAAACCACTTTCTGTTCATTGGGCAGCCTAAGGCTTTCTTTCTGTGCTCATTCCAAACTAAGCCACCTACAGTTCGCATAACTCTCTTTGTAACATACTGGCCTCAGCCAGTCTGCTTTGGATTCAAACTGCTGACATAGAATTGAGCAATGCAAAACAATTCTGTTTTCCTTTCTTCGTGTCTCCCACTGTATGTTCCATACCATAAAACAGATAAGATTTCTTTTTAAAAAACCTCAGAATTTGAATCTGCAGGATAATTCAAGGATTTTTGTTACTTTATATTAATATTTTTAGTTATTTTCAGTTCCCCGTTCCTTCCATCTAAGACGTAAATGTGATTGAGAGAGTGACTACAAAGTAGTGGTGCTTATTACTGTTGCTCAGTTCAATCATATTCGATGCACATACTAAGTGGTTTCAGAACAGTAACATTTGCACAAATATCCAATGTGAAGATGTCAGTCTTGTGACCTGACTTGGCATTTCCAACTCGGTTGCTGTTCATAAGATGATGCACTGACAATGCTTGTAAACCGCTTTTTTCATGTTCCCCTTCTCTACCACCACTTTCTGAATACACAAATTCAGATATAACTACAATTTAAAAAACCTCAAGCACTCAAACACAGAAATGTCCAGTACTGAAATATGTTAATTGATTAATAAGAAAGACCAAGTGAATATTTAATGTGGTTGAAATATTATATATATGCTTTTCTTGAACATTCAACTTTATATAGGCAACCAACATACTGAACTGCAAAGCAAGGGGCAAATCAAAACTTCAACATTTTAAGCTCCCAAAATATTGTCCCATTGCATTAAGCAGTGTCTTTAACAGAAGTACTAAACGAAACACAAAGATATTCCTGAATTACTGTAGTAAGGATAAAGCAGGCTGATCAGCCAATTTTTCCTCAGATCTTCTTTCTTGTCTATTTTTGAATGTAACCAAAATGTTTTCTTTCTGCACACATCAGGAATTTTCCCCAGGGAACACATATTCCCCAAGAAGACAAGGGGCTTCCTAATGAAGTCATTCATCTCCCTCAGCACTTTTGAACGCATTCTTCAGGCTTCATGGACCTGAACACACTCTTAGTTAAACTTCTGTCTTCCTCTGCCACCTACAATACCTTTCCCAAACTTTGCTACTAGGCCAGAGACCTATAAAGCCAGAAAACAGGTATTGCTAGTAAAGTATGAGACAAGTAGCACAAGATTACCTGTACTATTCAGCAGTGGGAGCAGTTTATTTTCCCATCTTTTTTTTTTTTTGTAAACACACATGTTGAAGACCTTACAGCCTCACATCTCTTGCCAATTTCATCACTGTCCAAGTTCTAGACTTCCCAATTACATTCCCATGTCTTCAAGCAGATTTGTCTTTCACAGCCTGTTGTTCACAAGCCTCCTATTTCCACCTCTCATAAGCTTCCTTTTCACATTTCAATCTGGTGAGGAGTTCACTGATCAATTATGGTGGTCTACTGCCACATACATTCATTTTTCACGGCCAGCGTGCTAGGCAATTAATGTGCTTTGAAGTAGCTGCCCTTGATAATCAACAAATTTATTATCCACCTTGAAGAAAAGCCTCCTATAGAACCCCAGCTCTTAGTCCCTTCAATAGGCAAAAAGCAGGGCTTACATTCTTCTGTTTACCCTCATTGCTTCCCTTTGGATCTTAATTTCACCATTTCTTGGTCACTGCAGCAAAGGCTACTGACTTTGTCTCAAGTAGCCGTTCTTTATTCATTAGAAGCAAACCTAACCTAGTACCTTGCCATGTTAGCCTTCCCAGAAGCTATATGAAAAAAATATCTTGTGCATTATTCAGTATTTTTGACTTTCTGTCTTCCTTTGGAAAGCGTTAAGAAAAAAGCATCAGCTATTGTGTCAAAAAACAGACAGTGCTTTTCTAATGTATCACACTTTCTGTTTTTCAACAATATAAAGCTCTGGCTTTCCAGGGAGATGTTCCCTGATAAAAGCTTATTCTTTGTTATTATTTGTATGTTGAATTCAAGTGAATTATTTCCTGTTTCCCTCAGAGATTTGTTCAAAAGCAGTATCTTCAATGGGGTTTACTATCAGTACAATATGTTAAGTGTGCATATCTCTCGCCTTCTCAGGATCTTGGTCTAAATGAAATTACATCTATAAATGATCCGATGACTTTGACAGAATATTTGCTGTGAAAAACACAGTTTCATAAATCCCAAAGCAGGAACAAGTAAACACTTATATATATGAGATGGTAGTTGAGTTTTTATAATGAATTTTCTTGAGCCAAAACTTTGCATTACTGAAGTTACATGTCATTCATCCCGCAATGACCACTAAGATGCAGACATAAGTAGGTACTCATGTGGAACTCATGAGTACTCAGGTAACTCATGAGTACTTAAACTCAGCTTTAAGGCATCTAAATAAGCATTTCAATTTCAGACATTCATCACATTAAATTCTCACGTAGAAACCGATCTTGCAAGAACTAAATATCATACCTTAACATAGATCATGCAAGTTTCATCAAATGATTGGAAATGCTTAAAATTTAAATCTACATCTTTTCAGGATAAGTGTCATTGGTAGCACCTTTTTACTTGTGGCCTGATTTTGGGGACCAGCTTATGATTATAGGAGTTGAGACTGTTAACATCTGACCAATCACACCCCTTCTGTTCCTTTCCGTTTTTTTTCTTTTTTACTATATCATCTTGTGTTCTAATATTCACGGAGAGTTTTGTTTGTTTGTTAAGTCATAGGAAAAAAAAAACTAGAACAAAAAATAAAAATCATTAAATAATTTTCAAAAGTGTATATGCTCCAAAAAGATACTCTTCTGTCCTCCTCAAACCCCAGTGGACTTTTCTTTCTTTAAAAGGAGAAAAGGAAAATGAACAAAAATCAATTGCAAGAAGTCACCATTATACAGGTTGTTTCCCCAGCCTTTGCAGTTGGTTGAAATAATATGTACTTTGCAATTCAGTAATGATGTTGCTAGAGGTCAGTACTTCTGACACTGCCTTGGTGGACCATCTATTCATTTTGTGCTTTCTGACATAAAACAACATTAGCTTCTTGTAAGAAAGCTTATAGTCAGATGTTCTAGAATTGTTCTTCCAGGGTATTGTAGATCACTTTGTAAAGTAAAAGCCTGAGAATACTAGATAATTTCAGAGGCTCAGTACTGGTCTACTAATATGCCAGGAAGAATGCGCAATTATGATTTTCAGCTAAGCAACATATGCTGTTTGCTGTCCTGTTCTGAACAGCTGTAGGTTAGATGCTGTTAAGATTAGGCCCCTTCTCTCCTCCATATTTCAAAATTCAAATTGAAGTAAAATAACAGCACCTGCTGAACAAAAACACTATTTCAAAATGTGTACTTGCACACAATTACTATGAAGAGGCTGGCCACCATTGTTACCAGTCTATTCTTTCTGAATGGAAATGGCAGAGAAGTTTTCGATGCAGCTGCAGCTCTTCAATTGTATAACTAGTGCTGGCCTCAAGCCAACCCTCAAGAACTCAAGTGGCACCAAAAGATACTATATTGATTTGCAATCGAACATAATAGGCCATCAGCTTAATTATTACTGAAGTGACAAGGTTCTGGATATTTCATATTTATATTTCTGAGGCCTGTGAAAGATGAATGTAAATCTTTTAAATGCCTACATTTGCATATCTTCAGAAGGGTTGAGTGCTCTTACTGTATTCATAGCCTGTGAAAGACCAAAAGGACTGGCTATTCAACTCAGGTTGCTAGATCATGCTGTCACTTACTTACATAAGGAAACAAGGCAATAAAACTGAACACATTTCTACAGGAAGATACCCTTCCTGATCTTTTGTAGACATAAAAAAAACCTGCAGTTGATCATTAATATCATCTTTATAATCTTTTTCTTTCCCTGCTCCCCACATGAAAAGATTGTTTGAGTACAAGGGACCAAATTTTCATCTTCAAGCACTGAGAATTTTCCCCAAATACCTACTGCACTGAGCTACTTTTTCCCACTGAATATCAGTATAGCAGTATAGACATAGGCTTTCCATATAGGACTCACCAGTTTGAAGATATTTGTGAAGCTAGGGAAAAGCCAAAAGAGTTACTGCTAGAGAGCAACACCAAGGCCCAGGATTCCAGTCCTATTGCTGCCCAGTTCACTCACACAAGACTATCAGCTAACTATCTCCTAAATATACACATCTTTTCCTTTTGGAAGTGTGCATCCTATAATTCTTACTTAGAATTAGAAAGAATCATTAAGATACACTGTTTTAACTCAATCAAGAACTAACTCTATTTTAATGATTCTGGAACCAACTACCATTTCTGCACTTGTCCAGCCCCCTCCCCTTCTACCTTCCTTACAGGTTTCTTCACAGTTAGGCCACATTTTCACTGGAATCATTTATACACCAAGCACTGTCTTCTTGCATATTCCTAGCCTCTGAATTTCAACTGTCCTCAAGTGTTCTCTTTTTCTTACCATTGGTGTTTGCTGTAAATTGCTTTCCACACACTGCAGGTGAGTAGCTGAAAAAAAGTTGTTTCTCCAGTTCCTTGGAAGATATATAAAATACAGCTGAAAACATACTTGTGAAGATTACAAAATTAATTTTTCTCCTACCCTAGCAAAACCAAAAGATGCACTGCCATTCTCATCTTCTATCTCATGTCAGTAACACTATTCCCAGAGAATTTGGGCTCATATTTTCAAGTATTATTGCCTTCTACTGGAGAGAATATGCCTCAACTTCTGATAAGCTTCATCTTTTCCTAGTGCTATCCATTTGAAGACCTCTAAACACCACAAAAAGAAGCCGCCTGTTCTGAAAGAGATGGCTGACAACCAGGCTGTCCCTTCAGTTTGATTACTTCCTCTTAGAAGTATTACTGGAAGGTCAGATCACAATACACTTTCAGTTACTATTATCAAAAGAATTTAAAACAAAATGGAAATTAAGAGTAAATTATCAATTGCAAAACACTGTTTTTCAATATAGTCAACACCATTAGCTATGCATTTTCACCAGCAACAAACAAGAACCTGCATGTTGCACTCATCAAAACCTGCATCAGTGAAGGGAACACATTTTGCACCACCTCACGATGCTCACATGCACTTTTTGGTCACCAGACATGCTCAGCAAGTGATGTAGAATGTCAGTAGATGCCATTTTTCCACACACAGGAATTCAATTCCACACTTTTGCTTCAGCTGCATCTCCAGGGCAGACACATTTTGTCAGACTGCCCCCCTCTGCTGCCATCTGTCGTACAGAAACAAAATGTAATGGAATAGTGACATGAAGGTTCCACCTCTGCTGCTGTAACACCAACATCCACCTCTGACTTAACAGGCCAATGAAATAAAATAGAAGGCATGCTTTCAGAGCAGCCCTCATAGATTACATCTGTATCTTGAAAGCTGAATGGAACTTCCCAACTTGAAACATACTCATCTTCCTGGAGGTCATGAAAAATTCAGTTAGATATAATGTTTTGGAATGTGAGAGCTTTCAGTGATAACTTTTTAGACACACAACTGAAAAACACTAGAATTAAAATTTCATTTGCACAATTTCTTCCTTCACACTTAATTGAATGAAATATTTGAACACTGATGTCACGAAAATTGCAAAGAATTGACTGTTCAGCTACGTTAGAGAGGCGATCAGGCCCATCACAACAGGCACTGAGAATGTTTCTGCAGTGTGCTAGCAGAGATTGGCAAGGAATCGACCAGAAAAGACTTCTGCTAGTGCAATTCCTACAAACTAGCCTGGACTAAAACAAGACTGATAACAAGCACACACATTATAGTCTTGTAAAAGGAGAAGAGCTGTATAGCCACCACCTGCACAAGCAATTTTGAAATGAAAGGATGTGAGGATGAAAATTGGGCAATTGTTACTAAGTAGCTGAGGATCCAGCTGAGGATTTTGTTGTTAACAGGAACAACAAAAGCTCACTTAAAATACAGATGGAAAGTATCCAGAAACCAATGAGAAAGTATCTATATTGGTTCTCCATCTTACAGGACCTGAAGAGTAGACCTTTGTATAATACAAAATGTGACAGATTTCTAATTGCAGAAAAGGAATTGTTTTGAGAGCCCTCCCCCATCCCTCCACCCCAAAATAAAATACATTGTGGAAAACAAAATAATCATATACCTGCAGTATGACCAGTTCTTCCTCTATTTCAATGTATTTCTATATTTGCATGTGATAGCTGGAAGTATGTACAGATCTGTGCAGAACACAACAACAAATTATTTCATCTGCATCCGAGGTCTTCATAGATATTATCTTTATGATTCAGGATTACAATTTCAAACTTGCAATGAGACTAAAGGTAGATTGTAAGTAATGTTTTAAGAAAAATTTTAAAGTTTCAAATATAAAATCCAAATGTGAATGGGCCATCTCTTAAAGAGTAAATACCATCACCTATTTCTCAAAACAGAAAGCCCAACCATGTTCTTAGGTCTTATGTAGACAAATCTATAGAAAAATTTTTTTATGGAAAAATAGACAGGAGTCAACAGCAGGGGTGAAATTCCCTAGTATTAACTATCTTACAGAACTTATATCAACTCACAGTAAATAAAAAGAGAGAACATTAAAAGTCATTTTCCTCCCACAAATTTTGTTGCACAGGTTTAACTAGCTACACTCGAAATAACTGAAAATTACAGAATGCAATGCATTAAAAGCAGTCAAATCAGCAAAAATAAATATATTTTTGATTAATCAGAGTATTGTCATGCTGTCCTCAAACTCTGAGGCTTCTGAAACTGGTAGTATCTTTCATGAAATGGCCTAAAAACCATTATACTTCCTAAAAGGCCAAATATATCATTGGTATATTACCTGCCGAAATCTAAAAGAGCCGTTACATTTTCTGTATCTAGGCTTCTCAATTCGAGATTCACAAGCTGAAATGAATGGAACTGAGAATAAAATTAACTAGCTTTATAGTATATGGACATTCATATAAGTGAAACAGGCACTGTTGGATGTCATTCTGTGTAATCCAGTGTCAACTTCGTCAACAAAGAAAGTCACCACGCAGTACATGATAGAAATGACTGAAGAATGGAAATTTGTTAACCACTCCTGCAAGATAAAGTATAATTGGGTAATGGGAGCTAATTTCCCACCACTCATCTTTCCTGAGGGAGTACAGGATAATAGATTTTCTCTAAGAGCCCTCTCAAGGATTGCATTGAAGACCAAAATTACCACTGAGTCCTTATGTACTTAGTGTCCCCATAGCGGGATGATAATACAGAATTATAGGCATACTCCTACACACACTTATTTTACTGCTGGTTCATAACATCGTTAAACTTGATATAAAGCAGGTATATGAATTATGATTGTTGAACAAACAATGACATTAGATGATGTCGTCTTCTCCCAGTTCATGTAAATAAAATATATCTGAGGGGTGTATATGAAGCAATTAACACACAGGAGTAAAATTTCCATTTTGAACACCAAATACATCCTTTTTTTTTTTTTATCAAAAGGACTAAATATACAAAAGAATCCATTACCATTTAACATCTGCTCTACATATACTGGCAGTCTTCTTTTGAAAATACTTTCCTGAATCAAAATATGTTCTATATCACAGATATATGATATCAGCCTTCAAAAACAACCACCACCAACAACAAAACAAATGAAAACAAAACAAAACACAGAAACCACCTAACCTCGAAACTACCAAATCTATGTGGGAAGATATCAGGTCTCCTTAGATATACTGAGCATTCCTGTTCAGCTGAATCAATTAATTCACTTAGAATCAAATTTTTGGTTCCACTGACATTTTCTTATGAATCATTGATTCATGAAACTATGTTGACTAAATGGGTAAATTCATAGTTTTCTCAATATTCTCAATTCTTTTCCTCAGTTCTGAAAGCATAGAACAAATCTGGCTCAAAATGTCTTGGCATAAGTTGGGTACTAAATTGAGACAAGATGCCTATCCTCATCAAAACCTCCCAATGAAAGCAGCAATAATAAAGAGTCTCATAGGAGAGAACAAAGCCTCATCAGATCCCCTGAATTTCAGCAATTACTTGCATAAGTAGCAGCACTATACCTCACCAAAGGAAGAACCATGAAGGCCTGCTCTTAAGTTTGGCAGTTGATAACAGTCTGCAGAAAGAGCAGAGATTTCTGGACAGCAAGGAACTCTGGCTGAACCTTGTCATGATCCTTATCACGTTTCCTGTACTTGCCCCGATAAGGTCAACTTGCATACAGTTTCTCTTATTGGAAGCAACTACTGTTTTCTCTACGTTAATTAAAATAAACAGGAAAGATAATTAAAAACAATATGTGTACAGATACTTAGGAAGAAGATGTAGGCTACAGAACAAACATATTTCACCTCATATTCAGTTCCAGATACATCTTCATCATTCTTATCTTAATCCCCGAATTAGGAATACAGAATGTCTTAAAAAAGTATCTCAAAGAGATACTCAGAGATTGTAGGTGTAAAGTGTTGTAATTTTGCTGACTTTTTCTCACCCTAGTCTTACTGGTTCAATGTGTTCCTTACAAATCTATCAGCAAAGAAGGGGAAAAACACTAACTTCTAAAGAGTATTTCAAAAATAAATAGCTTTAAGTTCAGTATATGTAGAAGAACACAAAATAAATCAAATATCAAACAGTAGCATGAAGAAACAAGCAAGCAGGCAGAAAAGTAACAGAAAATAAAGTATATGATGTTTTTCCACTCTATTTGAGGGCCAATTGCTTTACCTTTTTTTTTTTTTTTTAGTTATTTTAGTGGAAAATGACATATTAAATATTTGTCACTTAACTTGTAAAGAGATTGCCTGTTGCAAAGTGTTGTGATGGAGTGATATTTATAAAATAATATAATAATAAATTAATAAAATAATAATATGAAAGAATAGTACTAAAAAATAAAAATAAAAAAATCTGTATATCCAGTAGAAAACCAAACAGAACCAAATTTTTCACAACATTCTTCATAGCTACCTGTGATAACTTTGCAAACCTTTCATAACCCCTGCTACTCCTATTCCTTGGAAAAGGCAAAGATAAAACTTCTAGAAAAATTCTGTCAATCTTGTAAGCATGATACAAAAATCACAGAATATCTTCGCTGATACTGACAAGTGTGAAAACTGAAACACAAAGGTAAATTGCCAAAATTGACCTTCTCTGACATGTGGAGAGCAGCTGATTTTAAGTTTGCAAAGATTCAAATACACAAGCATGAATACCTTGATCAAAACAACAACAAAAAAACACCAAGCAAGAAAGGCTAGAATATTTTCATACCACCAATCTTTCAATAAACAGCACAGAAAATAGATCATGTGTATCACTGCCTTTCACCTTCCTCTTTTTCTAATGTTCTTTTTAGCTGTCTCTTGGATGACTAGAGCAGAAACCAGGCGGCAACATTCTAATCATCTGAATATATGTATTTTCCCAGTTGTCAAAAATCATCGAAAAATGTCAAGAAAAGGAAAAGAAAAGGCGTGCAAGACAATAACTAGCCAAAAAGAATTCCAAACAGTCTGCATTAATAGAAGTCCTTGTAGATAGATGTCTGATGGGATGAAATATGTGATATAGTACCGATTGCTTCAGATAAAAAGCAAAACAATAAAACATTCCAACTTAAGCAAATGTATATTTGGTGGGAGAAAGAATAGGTCGTATCAGCAATTTACAGAACATAATTTAACAGTAATTTAGTAACCTTCAGAAAGAATACATCACTAAATTAACCACAGTGCTAATGTGGGATGTTAACATGCCAAGCAGAAAGAGAATAAGCCTTACTGAATGTTTTACAGCTTTTTTTTTTTTTTTTTTAATAGCTAGATTCAAATACCTGCTCAGTTATTGTACAGGATTGAGTTTTAGCACAGTTTAAAATTCAAAGATCCAAAGTAATCCATCAAGGATCTGTGAATCTCAGTTGTTTTCCTTTTTTTTTTTTTTTTTTTTTTTAAGGGAAATGGAAAATGATGCAAAACATCTGAATAACCAATAAAAAGCACAGTTGGGATAGAGAAGAATTAATGGATTCTATGTTCAAGTAAGCCTGACAGCTGAGATTACTGGATCTTTGTGATATAATTTATTTTACCAGTTTCATACTGATGTACCCACTCTCTGTTTTGTAAGAATTTAGTGACACTAATAGTGGAGCAAAGTCCAGTATGCTAGAGAGAATCCTTAGAAGTCAGCCTCATTGTGAATATTTCCACAGTACAGGCATGACTAATTATTATGTTCCACAGTGTGTGCAAATCAGAGTTTCAGTAATGTCCTGGCAGCTCTCAAATGATAAAAGAAATAATCCAGTTAGGTCCATAAAATCAAGTAAGGAAGATTAGAACCAAACTCAGCATAAGTGATTCATGAAACTAAGAAAAGACAATATGAATATCACAAAGCATGAAGGGCTGCAGGATTGCTTTTACTCATGACACAACTATCACTCTTCAATATTTTAATCACAACCAGATCTGTCACTACAATCAGAGACTTCTAGCTTCAGTACACGATAATTAGTGCATATCTACCACCAAGGATCCAAAGTCAAGTCTACTGCAGATCCATTAACTTTGGTAAAATTACAAAGTTTGTTCCTCAAACTACAGCACTTCTAGAATACTTACCTTTGTTATATGTTATAAGAAATTATTTTAAATCTTTCTTTTCATAAGGTTGTGGGAAAGCAATGAAATTAATGATTCAGGCAACTCTGTTGGCTTGGACTAGTTGATATTTATACAAATTTGAAAAGCGATACAGTTACTTAAAATCGTATCTGGAGGAAAAGGACAGGAAACAGATGCAGTGTTGTACATGGACTACTTTCAGGCTAGCAAAACATTCATTTGAAAATCTTGTTCTTTGTCCGAAGGTGTTATTGGATTAGAACAGAAAAATGCACATGGTGTAAGCAGCCTTAGCAGGCCATTCCATAGCATCTTTTTATTCATTTCAGAACTACCATCCATCACACATGCCTCTAGTCATATAGTACTCTCTGTTAAGAGACGGCACCATCACTTAACACGTGATGAATATTCTACTCACTCAGAGGAAATTTTATACTAAACAGGCAAACTTGACTGAAGTCAACAGAACCAGAAAAGAAAATACAGACTTCTAAAAGCACTTCACTAAATGGTACTAAATACTAAAAGTACTGCAAGACTAAAGAACATTAAGAGCAATAAAGCTGGTGAAGGAACCAGAAAACAAGATATATTAGGAATGTCTGAGGGAACCTGACGTGTCAGAAGGCTGTGCTGACATTCAACCAGAACTGGACAGACTAGACTAGGCAGAGAGGAAACTGATGAGGTTCAATAAGAATGAGTGTAGAGTCTTGCAACTGGGGAGGAATAAATGTATGCATCGGTACAGTTCAGAGGTTGACCTGCTGGAGAGGAGCTCTGAGGAGAAGGACCTGGATGGCCTGTTGGACAACAGGTGGCTATGAACCATCAGTTCTCCCTCCTAATGGCCAAGAACAATGATATCCTAGGATGTATTAAAAGGAGCATGGCCACTAGGTCAAGGGAGGTGATCCTCCCCTTCTACTCTACCCTGGTGAAACCGCATTTAGAGTACTGCAGTCAGTTCTGGGCTTCCAAGCTCAAGACAGGCAGATTTCCTAGAAATAGTCCAGTAAACAGTAACAAAGATGTTCAAGGGCCTGGAGTACCTCTGTCATGAGGAAAGGCTGACAGACATAGAGCTGATCAGTCTAGAGAAGGGAAGGCTGAGAAGGGATTGTCAACGCTGTTCATTAGAACCTAATGCACTGTAGCCAAGCCAATTGGATGGACACTTCATTCATGAGAAATAATAAAACAAGGGGCAATGGGCAGAAACTGAAAGTTGGAGAGCTGTTGGATAGGGTCCACAAGAGGGCTAGGAAGAGATGATCGGAGGGATTGGAGCACTTCCCCTTCAAAGACAGGCTGAGGGAGCTGGGCTTGTTCAGCCTGGAGAAGAGAAGGCTGCAAGGAGAACTCGCTGCAGCCTTCCAGTATTTAAAAGGGAATTACAAAAAGGAGAATCAACTTTTTTATTTTTTTTTCCTCCCAAGAGTAGACAGTGATAGAACAAGGGTGAAGGTTTTAAGCTCAAGGAGGGAAGGTTTATATTGGATGTAGGAAGAAATTCTTTACAGAGACAATGGTGAGGTACTGGCACAGGCTGCTCAGATTGGCTCTGGATGCTCCATCCCTGGAGGTGCTCAAGACCAAATTGGATGGGGCCCTGGGCAACCTGCTCTAGTAACAGATCTGGAGGTTGGTGGCCCTCCTGCAGCAGGGATCCCTTCCAACACAAGCTATTCTATGATTTTAAGTTCTATACTAACAGAAGGAGACCTAGCCACTCTCTTCAACCATCTGAAAGGAGGCTGCAGAAAGGTTAGTATTAGTTTCTTTTCTCTGGTGAGAAATGATAGAACATAGGGAAATGCCCATAGGGAAACCAATGAAAGTTTTGATTGGATATCAGTAAGAGTTTCTTCGCAGAAAATGTGGTTAAACATTGGAACAAACTGTGAAGTAAAATGGTGGAGTTACCATCCCTTCAGACATTTGAGACATTTGTACTAAGTGCTTAGAGATATGGTTTAATTATGGACTTAGTAGCATTATGTTGATGATTGGAGTAGACCAAGTTTTTAAATCCAAATAGTTCTATTGTTATATGACTGGCAAAAGCAACAACAAAACTTTTAAACCATTCTCAAGTACCACAAGCTACATTGTTTATACACTGCAGGAGAAAGATTTGAGCACTTCTGTGCAGTGTAATGGCAGTTTATCTGGTTCTAGATCACATGGTGGCTTCAAATCACATTATAGAAGCTGGAGTGTAAAAAGTAATAATAATTAAAAAAAATAAACATAAAATAAGTAGGGTGTCTTATTCTGTATCTCTTCAAGAGCTGGTCTTTGTATTCTAGTATACCTCAAAGTGTTTTTCCTCAGCTGCTGTATGTTTTTCTTATCTACTTTTTTGTTAAACAAGCTACAAAACAAATAGCCATGCTATGAGTAAAATTTCAAGCTTAGCTTTGCAGCAAACATACAAATATTTAACATTCAATTTACTGAACCTTCTACAAACAATTTCATGCCTCATTTTCCAGCTCTAAGTTGCTACAATGGATATCTTTACAAAACATGAAGTAAACCTCTAGTGTTAAGTATTCATTATAAACACCCTCCTAAATTTCTTTGACCATCACAATATTTCTTTGATGTCCCAGCATTTTTACACTTCAAAGACTAAGATAACAATGTGTTTTTAAGAAGTCTGGAGGGGAATAAAAACAAAATACATATCTATAGTGCAAAGCAAAGAAACTGCAATTTCTGAGACAGTTTCAGTACATTACTTCAATTGTCCTGACTTTTTTAATCAGCATTGGAAAGACTTTTTTTTTTTTTTTTTTAATTGGGCAAAACAGGTCATAGAAATTGTTGATATTAAAGTGAAACAAACAGCCATGTTATTGTAAATAATCATTTTGGGTTTTTGTTGTTGTTGCAGTTTGTTTATTTTTTAAATCAATGGGATGATGACGATATGAAAAAAAAAATCACTTCTACTGCAATTCTCCATAGAACTGATAACAAAAAGGCTTTGCTCACTCAAGCAAGCATAATTTTTTTAACCATACAGTCCATACATTGACTTAATATGACAGGACTGGAAACTTCAAGCGAGAAGAGAACTGGGAATTTCAACAATGCTAATATCCACATTTTTCCAAGAAATATGGATATCTAACTGTGCAGAAATCCACATACATGCACAGACTGCCATCTGTTACTACTGCAAGGATTTTGGCCGCTCAAAACAAATTGAACCATACTTGCAGAGTGCTGTTAGGACAGAAGGATATTAAATAGATCAGATACTAGAATGAGGTGTCACCTTCCATGTTTCATAACCTAAGGAATGATTTTAAGAATATTCTGAGCCAATATTTTGATCTGTTAGGTAACAAGAAAGTTGACCTGAAGAAATAATGTTCCATCTGTCAGAATACACTGTGCATACTTCTTGTGGAAACTTATCTTCACAAATACCTATTAAATTCCCTCATAATTAAATATATATATATATATAACATAACTCCTAGACATCCCTTAGTATTTAAACTATTGTATTCTTCTAGTTGTACATTCCTCATCTAGGTAGTTCAACTGGGTAGGTATCTGCTTGCATATTCAGAATTATTTAATTGGGGAAAGCAGTTTCCATTTTTACCCTACAATTCAAATAATTTTTAATAGTAGATTACTAACAAGGAAGACAGAAAAAAATGACAAGAAGAGATTTGAGCAAATTTGTATCACAACAAAGTCTGAAGACAAAAAAAGTAGGTATATAACTCAAAGCTATTCTTAGAGAATAGCTTGTGTCAAAAAAATTGCACACAAAATGCAGAATATCTCCCTCACAATAGTGCTGTAATAATAGTATACAGAATACAGTATAGTAGCGTAGACTACTTCCCTTTGAATGCTCACTCATTAGTTTTTGGATGGGTATGGACAAGGGGCAACATCACACACCAGGATTTCTGAACTCCCAAAATGTCTGACAGAAGGTAAGTACAACTAGAGTTCAAGGATGCATCTAGTTGTGGATTGGTTTATGGTTCATAATGAATTATATTTGATGGAGATATCATTTTCCTATTTTTCTAAGCATATTTATATATTGAAAATTCACTATAAAAACAACTCCAGCATTTCTACAACAGTATTAACCAAACTCTACTTAAAGAACACGTGATCCGATGTAGTAATTACCCCAGAGAATAGTGAGGAGAAAAATGAAAAAGAACAAGCTTCAAACCAAAATAAAAATCAAAAGTTATTTCAGAATATTTAAAATAATTCTTAATTGGTATATGTATTTCCTCGGACTTAAAGATGTCTATAAAACAGCAATTATTTTCTTGCAAGAGCAAGTAATTGGTTTGACATACAAGCGTGAGACTTACCAACCAGCATCTACCCAACGTTCCCTTAATGATGCATAAGGCTAAGTTTTCCACATTTATCTAAGTGATAGGTAACTGATCTATATCTGACCAAAAAGTTGAATATTCTAAGGCTGGATTTCAGATTCCAAAGATGACCTCCTTTGCTAACACCTCCAACATCCCACAGGTGATGAAGATAGATCTCCTTTAATGTCTTTCTCTCCATAAACACTTTATTATTCTATCAACCTTGTGAACAGATTTCCTTCTCTACTATTTGATTTAAAAAGAAGAAAATAAAATAGAAAAATGTCTAAAGTTCTAAATCTATTGTCTAAAGTGTCTAAATCGTACTACTGGCACATTCATTCAAATCAATTTGTCAACTATACTCTAAATTAGCTTTAATATGCATGCTATATATATAAATCCAAATAGCACTTTCAGTGAACATTGCTGATTGATCTTGGGGAATCTACAATACAAGTACACATTGAATTATTCTATCATTCCTTAAACATGGGTCAAAATTGACCAGGGATGACGTATTAGCTTACTCCCCCTGTTTCTTACAAAAACCCATTGCCACTTCTCCTATTTGTAAATAAATGGAATGTTTGGTACCAACAGATGAAAACACAGATGTTTTAAAAATATGGAATATATAGAAAAAGTATATTTGCTGGCACAAAGCAGAGAATCCCTCTCAATCAAATTTAATTTGTGATTTCATAAGTGGTTTCTTTTAAATATATGCAGACACTTAAGAATTAGGAGTTATTTTCTTCTCAGGAATTTGAACCCATTCTTCCACCTACTCACACAAGATTAATTTCAATTAAGATTTTTTTTTTTTAATTAATTTGTCCAGCCTGTAGTTTTTCCCTCTCATTCCACTTATGCTTTTGGTATATAAACCCATTCTAAATGTTTTCACAGCTACTGAGAAGGTGTAGATTCTTAGTGTCAACTCATTCACCCAACATAATCATTCCCTTTTAATGAAACAGTTAACAGGAGAGTGATGAGCATAGTTTTGCTGATAGGGTCCAATAGCTGGGGGAGCGAGAGGTGACAGTGGTATAATTACTAAGCCTGACATACTTTGTTCACTTTTTCTCACCTTTTTAGGCAGATGAGGTAGTACTATGCAATGTCAAGAATCAAAATGGAAATGCAGGCAGTGTGAAGACCCAGGTGAGTAATTATCAGGGGCTGCAGATCTGTGACGGTTCCTAGTGAGCAGGCCTGACAA
This sequence comes from Perdix hodgsoniae, assembly GCA_035772895.1. Classification (NCBI taxonomy): domain Eukaryota; kingdom Metazoa; phylum Chordata; class Aves; order Galliformes; family Phasianidae; genus Perdix; species Perdix hodgsoniae. The sequence goes on from JAPSGF010000001.1 coordinate 32,422,377, forward strand.
GGTGCAGATTGTTTTTTTTTTAATTCTCCAGCGTGAAAAGTGTCTGTCTTGCTGTTGATAGATCCAGGACGTGGTATTAATACACCAGCAAGAGCTAGTTCAGCTCTTGACAATGCATTATCTTTATCTGAAAAGAGAAAGCAGCCTGTTGTTGAGAAAGTCATTGCTTTTGACCTCTTTCTATTAAGGCTGAAAAATACAGTACAGCTTGAAAAGTAAGAGTTTATCATGAGAGATGGCTTATATTTACAGATCTACTTTAATGGTATTTCTGTCTTCAAAATTTGGAGCAAGTACGTCTGCACTGTTTAAAAAAATGTTCAGCTGACTAGTTCTGTACATAGGCATTAAGCTTGTCTTGCTTAATTTTTTTGGACATGTGAACTTTACAATGTTAGCTTTCTATCATTAGACTTGCAAATAAATTCCAGTGGAAAATATTGATAACTACTAATACTGAACCACAATTAATGACAAGGCAGGCTTTGATTGTAGGTATAGCTAGCACTTGTTATATTATCTAAGAGTACACTAACAGCTGACTGTTCTAATGACCTGTAAAGCATTGATTCTTCTATTACATGGAGTATTTGATGTTCTGCATTCAAATTTAAAAAAATATATATATATATGTAACAATATCACTTTTATTCCCCAACTGGATGAGTAACACTTGTATCAAGACTGAGTACCTGTAGACCTAAATAGTATTTTCAATATATAAACCTGATTTCTCAGTCATTTAACACACTCTCACACAAGCTCTGCTCCCTTTTCTCTGACAGTGACTTACTCCTGGAAATACTCAATAACCAGTTTCAACCTAGCAAAATTTTATTTGAACTATTTTTACCATCTCCATTCACGTTTATTTCATTAGTGCAGTAACACTGGCAAGATGATGATGAACTTCAAGAGCGTATTTAGGTGAAATTAAAAAGATAACACACCTAAGATTTTATACATGTAAAGTTGCCCTTGAAAACAAAGTCGCTGGATACAAAGTTATTGGGAGCTTCAGCAAAATTTACACCTTAATAACTACTTGTTGGAACTGACATTGTTAGTTCCATTCTTGTACCATGAAGTATAGAATTTTTAAATGTTCTTGAATTACACTTGAATAATTATTCTGCATTCAAATTTTGATGTTCAAGTTAATAAAGTAAAATGCATATACAAGCAAAAACTTCAAGTTTTAAAAATAGTACACATAGGTCAGCATATACACACCTGCAAATGCATGCCTTGAGATGATCTTATAAAAGAATTCACAAAAAGATGTAGAATGCAAGCACATACAACCAAGCGGTATTATCCAAAACCAATGTACAAATCTACTGCTATGTCACACATGCAAAACTAATCTCATTGCAATAACACCCAGTATTAAACTTCATCCCTCAAAATTTTACACTATTGAAAGGAAATAATAGTGTTAAAGAAAAGCTAATTCTGTGATCTTTTCACATTTGTCTGCAGATGTTCTAACATTTTTATGGGAAATATTTGCCTTCCTTCTTACTCACTCAAATAGTTACTCAGCTAGACACACTGCAGTCTCCTTGAGTAAAATAAAATATCCTGTTTAATTGAATGCCTGACACTTAGGATTGAACTACTAAGGCAAGCCTGTACATGCATTACTCAGAAGCAATATTAAAAACAGACTACCAAATAGCAGAATAGAAATGTACAACAACAAAAGCAGATAATCATGATTGAGAATTTCTGATGATGGATGTGAAAGCATACGGGGAAAAAAAAATGCAAATGAAATCTATGCAGGAATGCAAAGAAATAAATAATTTGACACCTACAGGCTGTAATAAGATCTCCGATTGTTGGTATCACACCTGCAGACCTCTGAACTAGTATGGCAGAAATACAGTGCCATGACTCATTTACTGTAATAAACAAGTTGCTGACTGATGAGAAGTAAAGTAATTTGTACCTTCTTCTACTTAAAACTTCAGTGAGATGAAGGGTAATTAGAAAGCCTCCGCTGTGAGGTGGTAGCATAATCTCTCGTGAGATGCAGAGTGCCCACAGCTTTAAATTAAATGGAAAAGCTTCACCTCTATGGTTATTATGCATATTTATCTGGAAAAATTTTCCTTAGCATCTTGAAACACCTAGAATACAAATATGATTCATCACCAACTTCATCATTTATTCCCTGAACTTAGTGCAAAAGTCACTTAAGGAGATTAATTGGGCCCAAACTATCATTTGCATGAGGAACATAAGCAGGAATATACGAGTTAGCAAGAAGAAATACAATAAAATTATATTTTCACATCAGTTACACAAGCCTATGAACAACTTTTTTTTTAATTCACTTTCAAACTGAGCCCTACCTGCTACAGCACTTGTATTTATTGTTCGTTATTCAAACTACCGTATAACAACATTAACTGTGGAAAGTTAATTAAAGATTTGCTGTATTCTACATATCAGATTTCCTGAGTGATACTTGTATATGATGAGCTCTGTTGAACCACTCCCATATATTTCTTAATCCGTTAGTGAGACTAAATGGGAATATGATCACTACAGGAAGTTACTAAAGAACTGAGCACAGTTTTTGGGGTACAAGCAAATGCTTCTCTGTATCTTAACCATCATTTTCCGGACCTTCATGTTCTGCAAGAAATTAGATATAATACAAGCTGCCTAATCTTCCAGGGAAAGTGACAGAGCTGTTGCACAGATACTGTGAGTAAGCTCATGGCAAGGACATACATAAATAGATGATAATTCAAGATGCTTAGTGTTTATTAGCCCACAGAAACTTATCTATGTATCACAATACAGAGGTGACAGAATCTAACATTATATTGCAGGCATAGGTGAAATAAGTTTGAAAATAATTCATGTGAAAAAAAGATTTATATTCATGTTCATCTCTATTGGATCTGCTCACTTTTTTTTTTTAAACAAAATATGCACACCAACTTTAAAGCCTACCTTGGCAGCCCTTACAAACCTACTATTTCTATGAATTGCACCACAGAAGTGGGAAACCGCAACTGTATTGTCTGCCAATTCTGACTGTGAGATTTACACCCTTTGTAGTTACTTTCAACAGCTTCAAGCTGTACCTTGCTTTAAACAAGGGACAAATTACTTTACTTCCCTCTAAACTGTTTCTTATGCATAATTAGAGGACATAAACAAATAGAAATCATAATTTATTAGAACTTCCTGGAAATCTCTATTTGCAAAAATTCTCCCAGTTTTCACATTCAACTCTGAAGTAAATGCCAAGTACATGGTGCAAGCATGAAAGATGAAAATGATTTAAAGAATTGCGTTAGACAGAAGAAGAAACAGTCCCAAATAGCATTCTGATCAAAGTTTCATGTAGTCCTAAAAATATAGTAAGAATGGGATTTTTAAACAGTGAAATAAAATCAAATTATTTATTAAGAAACTGTGTAGATATCATGATTTCTGTAAAACAATAATTAATTTGTGTCCAAGCTGACCTGTCAAGCTGAAACAGTTTGACTGGACTCTCCATAAATATTCAGCAAGTATTAATGAATATCAGTGAGTGTCATTTTTTCTTTGAAGCAATTAAATTACATACACGAAAGACAAGGCATGTGCAACCAGACAACTTTGCCTCATGATCTTTCAGGTCTTTTCCAACTGAGCAGTTCTATGATTCTATGGTCCACACTTCCATGTCAGATGCCATTTTGTCAAACTGACCCTCTGTTGTGATCTGTTGCATAAGCAATGAAATATTGTCAGGAAGGTTTAACCTCTGATCTGGTTGAGGAGCTCAAGATATGGTTTAGTAGCTTGTGGTATCAGTGGTAATGGGAAGACAGTTGGACTAGATGATCTTGTAGGTCCTTTCCAACATTGTGATTCTATGATTCTCTACTGCTATGTCTCCAGCATCCATCTCTGATGCTTTGGATCAATGCAAAAAAACAGGAGGCATTGCTTTCAGAGCACCCCCAGTGTATTTGCACAATAACCAAGCTGCTACTTTGAACAGGTTCACTGAAACTTCTCTGCTTTTTTCAAATGTTCCTTGCCAAAGTACATTTGCTTAGGATTTAGATTCTGAAAATCTAACAGTTTTTCTTTCTTCCCCAGCAAAACAAAACAAAAAAACAGCAACAACAACAAAAAATGTTGCATAGTATTTCACAAAATTTAATTCTATGATTATGTTTCCTTTACAGAAAAAGTGATACAATAGCTCTTGTACATGGACGCATTATTCATCTCTTTTAATTAGATGCTAATTAACAACTCATTGGCTTTAATCATATCAGTCTGGTAATATTATTGATGCCACAGAATAACAATCAATTTACAAGAAATCAACGTGGCACGTGTTGACATAGGAACACATCCAACTGTAATTCACTCTGTGTAAATATATCCACCCATACTTGGATTCTGAACAACTTAGAAGAGATTCTAACTTAGTTGATGGGTGGAGGAGTGAACTAATGGGTATAAAGTAATTTTTTCTCTGGAATAGCCTATGTTTATCTTAGTTGCAGCTTTTGATTTTTTTGCTTGTTTGTTTTAAAAGATGCCAAAGCACCCAGTAGGTTATTCCTCCAGACATATTAGCTTTTCAGAGTGTGCATACAAAGCTAAAATTTTTCTATTTCAATCTATGAGTTTGTCATTTTTTGTCGTAGTTTTAGCTGGGATGGAATTGTTTTCTCCAGAGTGTCTTCTATGATATTATGCTTTGGTTCTATGAGAAAAACAATGTTGATAACACACCAATGTTCATAGTTGCTGCTAAACAACTGTTTAGCAGCCTGAATCTCTGACTGATCACATGAGGCAAGCAATGGATCAGCTGTGAGAGCACAGGAGAAGTCAATTCACCTGTGCAACTGGAAGGGTCGAGCCTGGCTCCACCTCTCCTAGACCCCATTTAAGGGCTGACTGCCACTAGGGAAGGATCTCTCTCTCTGGAGATCATTCCTCTTGGAGTCTTTTTCTGTGAGCCCAGAACACAGACAAACTTTTCCATTAATTTCTGATTATCCTTCTCCAACATGATAATCTTTCCAACTATACACTAAAGAGCAGCCTAACTTCTTTGTATACTTGGTAATTATATGTCTGTATATTCATTGATTATATACAGAACTGAGGCCATTCTCAGAGAAGGTCCCAAAGAGCTGAGAATGGACTGAATTAGGACCGCTGACTTAAACTGGACAAAAGGGTATTCTTTACTATGTCACATCATGCAGAAGGAGTTTTGGTGGGGATGGGAGTTCATCTGTCTCTCTTCTGCTACTTGGGGCATTGGTCAGTGGAGTGGTGAGCATCACTTGTTACACATGTTCATATATATATTTATGAACACGTATGTCATAGCTATTATCCACTTCTTTCTCTCGTAGTAGTTTTCATTTCAACCCATCATTTCTGCTTTTTTTGTTTGTTTGTTTGTTATTCTCCTCTTGTCTCACGGAGAAGGAGGGGAATGAGCAAACGACTGCATGGTGCTCAGCCACCTGCTGGGTTATACCACATCTTCCACAGAGGAAGATAAAGGAGGATCTTTGACCTCATGTTCCCAAAATCAATGGGTGTATAACTGTGTTCAGCAATGATCCAATACTAAGATTGTGCAATATTTTTATGAGTTATGGAAACTGAAACATCAGAAACCATGGGCTAGTTCTAAAGAAGTTGTTATGAAAAGAACTCCTAGGTGTTTAAGACCAAAGTTAGACATCAACAGAATACTTTCTCAGTCATCAAAACACAGACGGTGTTTTATTGGTGTCCCATTATTCCTAGTTCTTTTAAAAAAGGTAGAGTGTAGAGAAACGATTCTCACCACTCCTTCTTCAGCCAGGTAAGGCTTCTCAATGATTTAAAATAAATAATATAATTCAGCTAACAAATATAATAATGTAATTTTCCCTGCCACCTAGTTGTGACTTTTTTTTTTGCAATTGCAATTCCAACAATTTATTTCAATGCAGAAAACATTCATCTCTGTGAAGAAATATTTACTTTTTCCTCACATACTAATATAAGTCTCCACTGAGTTACAAGCAACAAAATGAATTTTAAGCAGTCAGAATCAGACTTCACTTTTAACCATGTTAAAAATAATTTACTGTGTTCCCTACTTTACAAGGCCCAAACCATTGAAGGCAGCCTGCATTCTGTCAGATGAATTTACAGTCTGCAATAAAACAAATTCTCTGTTTTCTGTACATTCCTTGTGTCACAGAACTATCTAGATCAATCCATGCCTGGGGGGGGGGGGGGGGGGGGCAGTAGGCCCATGGCCCCCCTGGCCCAAAAATGAAAAAGGGAGGAGTAGGGAGATGGGAGCAGGACTCAAAAAAAAAAAAACAAAAAAACTGACCAGCAATGATCTAAGGATGAAAACTTATTTTGCTGACTATGATGTCAGAATACAAGATAACAGATTATAAGAAAATCTAATTGAAATTAAGGTTAAGAAACCAAATAAAATATGAGAGCGTGAGTTTTCCAAAACCAAAAAGCCTACTTTGAACTGAAGGCACGCAGTTTGGAAGCATACCCACACCCTCTGCCAGGAAGTGAGCAAGGGAAGAGCCAGAAGCTCCTGTCTGAGAGCAAGATTGCGTGGCTTCTGTGACATATGCTCCTCTCCAACCGTGCAGTCACGGGACATGTAGTTGCTCTTCTCTTTTGAGAACCAGGTATTCACAACCTGGAAAGTTGTGAATCTACAGAACTGGAACATTAATTCTTCAACTACTTGTGCTCCACAAGATGTCATGATGTGGAACACCAACAGCAAAATTACAAAACTATGACACCTTGCAAAATTACTTCCACCTTAATTAGTAAATTTATTTCTGTGTCTTCACTCTTCTTTACAAAGTAGGAACTTCAGATATTTACCACAAAAGACAGCTACTTCTACAATTGGAATTTTACCAATCACTTCTGCTATTCCATACTTCATTTTTATTACTATACTGTTCCATTGTCTTCACTGGGATTACACATTAAAATAGTAATATGTGAAAATTAGACGAAGTGAAATTTTATATTCATTTTCTAGCACTATGTCCTAAACAACAGGAAGGAAGTTAGCAGCACTCTTAATAAATTGAACATCTATTTGCATATGTGTTCTAAACATTAGATTACTAATACACTTAAAAGAACTCAAACACCTGTATTAGGGCTCCATACAGGAAATCATTCAGGCTAGATGTGGCCCTGGGCAGCCTGATCTAGAGGCTGGTGACCCTGCACACAGTAGGGGGTTTGAAACTAGATGATCATTGTGGTCCTTTTCAATCGAGGCCATTCTATGATTCTATGACCATCATTATACAAAAAATTCAGCAGTTTATACACAGGACTGATTGCCATGCTAATGAATGGACAGACAAATACTTGCATATAATTTGCTTCATAACCAAATTTGGTAAGTGTATTGTGGTTTGTCAGAATTAAAAACAATCATGAACTTTACATAAAGATATACTTTGCATATTAAAACATGGTATTGTAAGAAAATAGTGAAGTATGACTCGTTCTTTCTGCCGAAACAGAGAACATAACTGGTTTACGGGAACATATTTTTAGATAGACAACTGTCTTATGTAGATACACTATATATGTTCCCAGCAATTTGGCCATGGTTAAAGGGTATTTATATTCTGATGTGGCTAAAATTGAACATGTCAACACTAATGCATTTTTCTAGGAGAATCACTACTTTCACCATAATTTCCATGGAAAATTTGTGTGCACATGCAGTAATAGACACATTTATAACATCAAAAGGATTCAATTTTCTTTTCAATCATACTACAGTATGAATAGCTTTTCCTATTGAATTTAACAATAAGGCACATTACCACAATCTAAAGGATGGGGTACTTCTGCTTGCTCATATGAAATTATGTCAAACAATATATAATATATCTCACAATAGTTCTGGGTTAACTGCTCCTTTATATAGGTTTATTTCTAATACATTTGTGTCAGCAGATTTTAATTATTATTATTTAAATTTGTAAAATCAGCATTTCAAAGTCCACTTAACTCTCTACAATATTAACAGACTATTTAAATATTATTTAAAGGTATTCAGTGACTTTGTATTAAGAAAAGAGAAAGATCCCTACTCAGATGCATTTTCTTTACACTAATAGTCACTACTCACATGCGTTATAGCCTCTATCACTACAACCTAGCTATAGCATGCTCACGAGGGACAAAAAGGTTTTATCTATGAATTGTCTCAATCCTGCATACCTTATGCATGACAAGAACACCAAACCAAAAAACTAAAAGAATTGACCCCTAAAATACATTTTGTTTCAATTACACACTTGTTTTGCTGTCATGAAAGGATTCTTTCAAAGTCTTTTCCGGTCAGTGAAAAGATTCAGCCTTGTGGGTGTCTAACACTTACAGTCTAAACTGCCAGAAAGTGTTACCTTGTACATTTAAAGGACAAGTTAAGGTAACACAGCGATTTTCTCTAGTAATTAAAGATGATAATTGGCATGTTTTAAATATTCATATTTAGGCTTTATTTTATAAGCCCTATGAGACAGAACATATAATAGGACTGGAGATTTCTTAGAAATAAGCCTCTTCTGCAGTGTTAATCATGCCCAATAAAAGACCAGCATTTGGAAATCGAGAAGCTAAGGAACATATTCTTCCTATAAAGATTAATGTTTTTCTCCTTCTGAGTAAAAACTGACCTATGTAATCTGGTGCTATCTGCAGTCCTCTATATTGGTGCTTCATTCTTTAGTAAAGCTGAGCTCTTCTCAAAAGGGATTAAGCAAAAAAAAAAAAAAAAAATTGCAAAAGGAGCACAACATTTTGCAGCTGTGAAAAATCCCAGATTTCACATATTTACAGAGCTATTTTTACGAATCATAGGTTTTTGTGGGATTTTTTTTTTTTAAAATGATTTTTCAGGCACTAGGAGGCCATTATTCAGTAGTATTTTCAGACTTCCATAATCACCTTCCTACAAAATAGCAGTATTCAACATGAATTCCTTAACTAAAACTAACAAAGTACTCTTACGGTTAATATATAAATGTGGTCTCTTACCCAGCAACTCACCCTGCCTATCACAGTAGTCTTCCAAAATTATACTAGAGTGAATCTGGAGAGAGACAATGGAGAAATATGCTTTTTAATCTTCAGCCTTTAAGGGAGGCCTTAAAGAACTCTTTCAACTGCTGCTCTTTGTTATGGAAATTGAGCTATGAACCAATTTGCACAGAAATTCTCCAACTACAGAACCAGTATTTTCTCTTTACTCTCACTGATCCATTCTTTACCAGTATCCTACTAGCCTGTCCTTGTAACATTTAACTTCTAACATTTCAATTTCAACACGTATCTCAAGATATCATCACAAGTTTTGCATGTCCAACCTGTCACCATTAGATGGGCAAATGGAAGTGGGGGGACAGATCACAGTAACACAATCAGGTCTGTGGTGCATATCTCTAGGATTCTCCTCAGCAGCCAGTTAACTTTAGCCAACCACTTCAGTAGCAGAAAGCTTGGAGGTTGAACTCTGAGAGATACTCAACTGAATTTCTGCTCAGCTGACAATGGTAATCTTAGCACATGTTATGGTTTAGCCATTATCTCCATTTCATGCTGGTATTTGTTATTTGGAATAACACTGCTAGTTCTAAGATTGAATCAGATTATTTAAATATCCACTGCTCCTTACAGCACCAAAGATTACAAATGACAGTTCTGATGGCTAATTAAATTACTTAAAGAGCAAAAGCAAAACAAAAGCACATGTTCCTTGCTGAAAATATAACTAGAAAAATGTTGCTAAACATTGAAGAATAATACAAATATTTATAATGTAAAACACCTTTAACAGTGTTGGTTTTTTTTTGGTTCCTTGTATAGTTGTGACACTTGGTACTGTGAAAAATCTATTTCCCTACAGCTGTGGTACATTAAGATACTAGATTCATAAGACAAGAAAGAAAACAATCTACTGCTAGATATTGCTATATTCCTAAAAATAACTGGCAGTCTATTTCTCAAAAGCAGGAATAGTAGAGGTACAATGAGAGCATAAAGAAGGGACCAAAAAAATACGCGTCATTTTATAGCAGAACTTAGCAGAACTGTAGCAGAACTGTTCCAATAAGTTGCAGTGAATACCTAATATGGCAAATAAACTCATTTCACTCCTGAATACAACAGAATTGCAGAAAAACAACAAAAGAAGAAGCTAAAGGGAACAGCCTTAAATGAGTTTCAATCTCATAAATAACAATGGTTCTTCAGATTAATCAGTTGAATCTGAACTCATTAAACATCTAACTTCTGCAGGAATCCTTTTCACTCCGAATTATGTTAACGTTATTTTTCTTTTTTAAGACTTGTCTTAGCAAGTAGGAGAAAACCCTAAACCAAAATGAATAGAAAGAAAGGAAAGTAATTCAATAATATTTCCTTGTGCTCGTATTCCTTTTGTATATTCAGTATCATGCTACACCATATACAGTTCCTCTACTCGTTTGTTACTAGAACCACTTCAATTACATTGTGCTCCAAAACAACAGCACTGTCACCACTTTCACTGATCATGAGCCTCATAAATAAGCATCAGTTAATAAGCTTTGCCAGGATGATGGCAAAGGACGAGAGGAAATGGCCTCAAGTTGCACCAGGGTAAGTTTTGGTTAGATATCTGGAAAAACCTCTTCACAGAAAGCATTGTTAAACACTGGAATAGGCTTCTCAGAGAGGCAGACGTGGTTGAGTCACCATCCCTGGATGTGTTTAAAAACTGTTTGGATGTGGTGCTCAGGGATATGATTTAATGGAGGGCTGTTGGAGTTAAGGTAGTATGGTTAGGTTGTGGTTGGACTTGATGATCCTAAAGGTCTTTTCCAAACTGAGCAATTTCATGATTGTTCAAAAGAACTTTGATCACCTGATCATCCACCAAGCACAGATTCTGAAAAAAATTTTGTTCTAGCAGTTAAAGGCAAAAGGTGCTCTCACAGCCAAATCTAGATAAATCAGCATATTGAACTAAATTAAACACATAAATAATGCTTGTACAAACCCAGATCTTTATCTCTTCTTATGTATAAGTCCTATCAAATAGTAAAAGAGGAACAACATAGCAAAGGGAAAGGAGAAAGGAACACACACAGTCTATGTCTTACCTACAAGTAATTGTATTCGCTAAACATGGAATTGTTAAAGTAGTATTTGGGAACTGTCAGTATATAATACAGGCTGCTGGTGACTGCTTACTGTGCAAATCTTTAGCTCCTCCAGTTGTGAAAAAATAATGGCACTTTCCTTGGGTTACTGCAAACCTGCTTTCTGACAAAGAAATAAGAGGCCTGAGTACGTATGTGTATATATATATATAAATTTACATATATAAATATATGAAAATTGTATGTGTATGTATATATATATAAATATATATATACACACACATATACATGGATAGAAAGAAGGGCAGAAGGGCAGGAAAAGAACTGTTCAGCCGAAGTCCCACATTAATCATAAGTGAAGACTTGATGCTTCAAAAATTTGGAACCTCTTAAGAAAATAAATCTAGAGAGAATTTGCAGCAGTAAAAATGATAGACAGTTTTTCTTCAGTCAAAATAAGATATTTCTTTTGTCAGATATTTGACAGTGATATTTGTCTGCAACTCAACCATTTTTTTGCTTTCTCTCTAACACAAGGTTGCACTCACCTGTATGTACTACTGAAATTACTACTGAAATAATGCATGTATGTATAATCAATAAAGATGTTATAATTACAAAATAAACAAGAGAGTTAGGCAAAGCAGATTATAATAACAAAAAGAGAATAGATAGAGTGCTTACCCACATCCTGGGCTCGCTGCAAAACTCCAGAGGAGGGATCTCCAGAAGAGATCCTTTCCCCCTGGTAATCAACTCTTAAATAGGTCTAGCAGAGGTGCAGCCAGGCTCCACCCCTTCTGGCAGCACAGTAATTAACTTCACCTGTGCTCCCATGGCTGACCCATTGCTCTCCTCAGGTGATCAATCAGAGGTTCAGGCTCAGATTCAGCAGTTCCCATACAATGCAAAATAAACATTTGTTATATATGTGTGTGCATAGTGTACTTGCTTTGTCTTTCCATCCTTAAAATATATCTTGAACCTAGTTCATATCCCTTCAAGAAAATTAGAATAGGAGCATAGTCTAGAATCTGATAGCCTTTCTTGTTTGACTACCAGTAGTTGATGTGGGATGCAGTATTCTAACAAGAAATAGAATAAAATATACAACTACTTAAAACTGTAAGGCAGAATTTACTTATTTATTTATTGAAGGGGGTTAACTTATGGAAAATGAGAAGGAACTAATAACAAAATTACAGTTGAGTGATGCAAGAGAGTTGAGATATTTTTTTATTCACTGGAAGTTCCACTGCAGAGAAATCAAAAAGCTCTTTTTTATTATTATTTTTTAATTTGGAAGTTCTTACATATAATCCTGGGAAAGGCCAGTTGCTAGCTGCTGACTCGGCAAGTCTCCCCTCACCCTGTTGGTCAGAGAGTGATCAATGAAATTGACAAATGGCACTGAATGCCGAGTCAGCCCTACAGAGGTTTAGCTTACTGAAATTTGCACACTGAACAGTCAAAGCTTGAAAGACAGGAATAAAACCCACTGACTCAGAGTTGTCTATGGAGAAGGAAGGAAAAAACAGAACAAGGAGGCAGCAAAGGACACAAAGGGGCAAATGGGGGGGGTGGGGAAGTGCAAAGCATTTTACTGTTCATAATTTATGGTCTGTTAAAATTGTTGAAGCAGGTGAAGATTAGGTTCAGCACAAAGACAAGCATTAAGAGGATGGAGGAATAAAGCAAAGCATTAGAACTGTTTACTTGTGAAGTTCTCCTCAAAGGAGAGACTATGACAAAGGACATAACTTTGTTCTACTCCCAGACAGCATTGCTGCAAATAGTCTTTACAAACTTCTAAACTTGTAGGAGCAGAAGGTCTGACTTGAGACTTGTTTTAAGTACTGGATATATAACCTAAACTCAAGATTCCCTAAGAACTGAGATAAATTAGTCCAGCTTCATCGTAGAATTTGAGCTGATGATCTAGAGTGAATTTGTCAGTTTAGGAACCAGAGACTGTGTTGGCAGCAAAAAAGGAAAAGGAACATCACCATGATTAACTGTGCTATCAGTGCTTTGTTTCTCATTGCAAGCCACCAACAAAACCAATTGATTTTGCCTCTTCTGTTTCAGAGTCTTTTTCCACTTGCCTTTCATTTAGTTACAGAATATTCTGCTTTTCTTATTATATTTTTCCTACAACTTTTAATTTATCCTATCACTAAATGATAGAAATGAAAACCTCCTTCATAGAGTTCATCATTTTTAATGCACTTTTCATAACTCCAGGTGAGTTATAGCTTTTATCATGCTCTGCTCTTGTTAGTGGAGTTCTGAATAAAGTGCCTGCAAAGACCCCTGTAAGCCATACAATTTTGTCTAGCTTTTCCAGCAATTTGGTCTACAGTATCAAAGTTATCTTTACCATTTATTAGGAAACAAGAAGTCTGAAATCCTCTCAACTAAAGCTAGTCACATAAGCAAACTTTCAAGCAACATAGAAATGACCCAAGAAATGTCTTCACAAAGGATTAAAAGTGGCTTTCTTTCAACAAAACACAGTATTCTAGTCTTCAGAGAGCTAACTGAACTTAAGGCAGCGAAGATCACATATCTCTATGTTCCAAGACAACTGAAATTTTAGAAATCGTAACTTCTTATTTTATTTTTTAAGATAAGTATCCCATCAATCCCTGAGATTACATTTGCTTACAGCAGCCCTTTTAAAAATCATCTCATACTTTCCTGAGAATAGCAAGAGTGGTGATCAATTGAGTTAGAAAGATGCCTGCCATAATTTTAGATAAATGACCTCAGCTCCATTCAGTTACTGCAACTCATACACTCACAATCCCAAATACATCAAATTAAGTTCTCAAATGGGCTTTAGGCTCAGCATGACTATCAGATAGCTCTGTCATAACAGTTTATATAACTAAAAATAATTCTAAATCTATGCCTTGTTTTGCTTTGAAACACAGTTGGCGATACAATTTCAGCATATTTTTGGATCTTTAGAACAGAATTTTTTTAAAAACCAAACCTTAATATTTTGAGGCAGTTCTACATTTGTGAAGTGGTCTGTGCATTACAAAGAAGTCTGCAGAGAAAAATGTCGAAATCATCTCAGCAATAGTTTTCCTTTCAGGTCAAATACACTTTAGAAGCTGCCAGAAGCTTCAGACAGTAGCTTAGAATTTTAAACCCAGAAAACAAATATCAAAAGAAACTTTCAGATTGTTGGAGACAATTGAAAGCTTAAAAATTTATTTTTATAAGGTGACTTAACCATGTATCCACTTATAAAACATCATACCTAGTCTGTTTCCACCACTGTTCAAGCCAGGAAAAAAAAATCTTAATAACAACAGTTCTCTTTGAAAGTATATTTGGAGAAAAGGAACGCAAATGATTATAATAGTGGTAACATCAAAGACGGTCACAAAGGATGCTTTGCACTATGATGATGTGTTTAAATAGTAACATATTCCAAAAGTGTGTGCTCAGAATATTGAAATGATAACCAACAGTATGGAGCTACACAATGCAATTTGTAGTGCTCTATGCCAAAATTCATTTATGATAGCTGATCTTATGGCTTTGTTCACACTTAGTTTCTCTTAATTCCAGTGCAGCAGCCAAATATATATATCTACTTTCACAATGGTTTAACAACAACGTAAAAAACACTTAAATAGTACTTCAGATTTGACGTAGAAAAAAAAAAATTAAGCAATATTAAGAATTTTCCAGCTAGAAATATGCGAACTGTTTTCTTGTTACAGCTTCCCCCACTCCCCCTTAAAGCTATGATGCACACAAAATCCAATGAATCATATTACCTGCCTCACAAAAAAATCATGCAAAGGATGAAAAGAAGCCTCAGCACACTCTAAACTGTCTGCTTAGAGGCCAGTCCTAATAACAAGACAACCGAGGAGTTGAAGTGTTCTGTTCAAATTATACCCAACCAGAAGGAAGACTGTATTGTTTTAGTCTCATTTTTTTCTCCAACAATCATGTTTTGTCTTAGTCTCATCTTCCTCCCAGAGTAAAAAAAAATAAAAAATAAAAAAAATCACTAGAGTAAAAAAAAAAAATCCAGTATTTATCTATCTCAAGATAACCTTTTATAACAACATCTGTTCTTCCCACTCCCTCATCGAAGAGGCTACGATAGTGACATTTTGTATTAGAAATTAAATCTAGATGTTTTATAGAAAATACCCTCTTTTCTTTCCTTCCTGTTTTGGTCTTTTTATTTTTTCCATGAATCATATGTCATTAAAAATGTCTTCTCAAGTTCTCACATGCAAGAAAAAAAATTGAATACTTCTGTTGAAGGTTGTGTGACAAAATGTATATTAAGTTGCATCCCCAGTAATATTCAGTCATTGCACTTGATTTCATTAGTTTTCAAGCTTAGGTTGTTATGTTTCTGATTAACAAAGCACCTGTTCCGCATCACAAAACAACTGAAGAATACCCTTCTAATGCTAATGAATTGTGTCCAAGAGTTAATTACTCTGTGACCTTCGATCATGTTTGCATTTTAGGACTAGAAGCACATATTTTAAACTTGAAGAAGTTTAGAAGTGACAGTGTACCATTAAAATAATACCTATGACACAGTGTGTTCATATAGTACTACACAATTCAGAGTCTGATGAGAAGAGGAAAAAAGAATCAATAAAACAAAATTTCATAATAATCCAACATACAAATATACAGAATCATCAAAGCTGGAAAAGAACTCCAAGGTCATCCTGTCCAACCACCCATCCATCACCAACATTTCCTACTTAACCATGTTCCTCAGAACAACATTAAGCATTTCTTGAGCACCTCCAGGGATGGTGATACAACCACCTTCCTCAGCACCTTATTCCAGTGCTTGACCACTTTCTGAGAGAAGAATTCTTTTTGTAAAATTCTGCCTGAATCTCCCCTGGTACAATCTGAGACCATTCCGTCTTGTCCTATTGCTAGGTCAACCCCCACCTCACCATAACCTCCCTTCAGGTACTTGCACAGAGCAATAAGGTCACCCCTGAGCCTCCTAATCTCCAGACTGAACAATCCCAGCTCTTTCAGCCACTCCTCATAAGACTTGGGCTCCAGAGCCCTCACAGCTTCTTTGCCTTTCTTGGAACATGCCCCAGGGCCTCAGCCCTTTGTGTAGTGAGGGGCCAAAACTGAACATAGTACTTGAGGCATGGCCTCACCAAGGCTGAGTACAGAGGGATGAATACTTCCCCACTCCTGCTGGTAAAGCTATTTCTGATACAAGCCAGGATGCCATTGGCCTTCTTCGACACCTGGACATACTGCTTGGTCATGTTCAGCCATGCATCAGACAATACTCCCAGGTCTGTTTCCTCTACAGTTGTCCAGCCACTCTGCCCCAAGCCTTTAGCATTGCCTGGGGCTGTTGTGGCCAAAGTGCAGGACTCAGTGCTTGTTCTTGAACTTCTTCCCATTGGCCTCAGCCCAGCAATCCAGCCTGTCCAGATTGCTCTGTAGGGCCTCCCAGGCACACTGACACTTCCTGCCAACTTGGTGTCACTTGCAAACTTGCTGAGGGTACATTCAATGTCCTCATCCAGGTCCTCAATAAAAATACTGAACAAGAAATATAACTCTTTCACAAGATAGTGAGATCACATAAGATCTCCACAATGCCAACAAGATACAAGTAAGGCTCTTTTGACTAGCCTAAGTACAAATATTATGGTTAAGGAAGCTGTCTGGCTTTGATTCCAAATTTTGAGTTTTGATAACACAAAATTGGTATTAAACAACATGTAGTCTATCATAAGCAATGTCTGCATGGAACTTAGTCAGACCTAAATATATTCTTCCTAGAAATATAAAAAAATCAGAAACAATAATATTCAAAAAAGTATGTACAAGGAAAACCAATACAATTTTGTTTTTCCCAGAATAGATAACAAGATATCCTTATAAGTTAACTGAAAATATACTTGATTGCTGTGGTAGAACTAGAAACAGTCATCATCAGAAGTGGTCAGGCTTGTAGTTCATCAAGTCTCTACTTTAAACCTAACAAAAGATATATTTCTTTTTCAGTTCAGAACTAAGCAAACTTAGTAGCAAGATAGAGAGAATTTTTTATAATCTTCCTTCTATAAGGTCCTTTGAAAAATGCTTCCCAGAATTTGAAATACCTCAGTTGATATATGCATACATATACATATATATTTAGTCAATCTATGCTACAGACTAAATATTTCGTCTATTAATGCTCTCAAATTTAGAAAATAATTTAGATACCAACTCAATAGGTGTTTGAAGAGCACTCTCTTAACAGTGTTATCTTATTGGAAATAATACAGGAAATAATTATCAGATATTATTCCCTATTGTTAGCCTTCATACTTGTCCACTGCTTTATTCAAACTTTCTCCCTCCCAGCTAATCTACTCAAAAAAAGTAACACCACACATTGAAATCTTTCTAGCTGAACCATGCTTCCGTCAACTGCAAAAACTCACCTGCCATTACAGAAACCTCACCACCAAAAGCTGCTTTAAGGCTGAGATCAACCAAGTATCTACCTTTTTCCCCTGGTCAGCCCATTCACCACAGCTCTCGTGGCAAGAGCAGATGGAAATGACAGGGGAAAGAGGGCACTGGAAAGAGCAGGGAAATAGACAAAATGAGTTCACTGCATCTTTTGGACTTCTGCTACCATGATCCAGGCAACGGCCTCAGTTTCACCTTTCATCTCAGCAAGCACTGGTGCAAACTGAGGTACATTCACAAAATTACAACCATGTGTATATTACACAGAAGTGAGAATACGGAAAGCATACAGTTCACTTGCATCTTTGTTCCTCTACTTGGACATCTTAGAGTGGAAAAGTTTAGAGATGCTGTAATAAACTGAACAAGACCAACAACTATGCTGTGCTTAAATCAGTAGCTGCTGAAATTATTCTGCTTACATGTAATATGAGTATACCACTTCTCTTGATCAGAAACCCATATTGGAAGGTTGGTTTTTTTTGTTGTTTGTTTTGGATCAACAAAGACATATAAATTAACATGAAGAAAGACTGAATTAGGGTTTCATGAGGAGATAGTTTATTACTTTAATATATGCCCCTCACTTCCATCTGGCTTAAGAGCAAAGCCATGTTTTCACTGCCCTTACAACTATGAGATGTCATAAAGAAGAGATCTAATGTTCTTAGAGTTACACTTCGAGATTACCTTATCCTTTGAGTACATTCCACAATTACAGCTATCCTTCTGTTTCTAGTCTGAACCACTCCATACTTGTCAATATTTATATTTCATTTTAATAGCTCCAAGAGAAGGTAAAAGACCTGAGTGGGAGCAAAGATCAAAGAAGTCCACACATAGAACTGCATGAAGACCACAAACTAAGTGAAATGCAAGCATCCACACTTCCTCATTTAAAAATCACAGCTTTGACACCTTTTGTCACTTTTGTTTGGTTCACTGTCATCATCCCTGCAAGAGTTTGGCAACCAGAATCTGACAGAAACTGACATTAATGCAGTCATCCTTTGCTTTTCTTACAGCAGCAGCTGTCAGAAGCTATACCACATTAAGCCAAAGTACTAGTCATCATGAAGCTTTTCCAACATTAAAATTTAAGAATATACCTTCAGAGAGTTTAAAGTAAGTTAGGATTGTCATTTCAGGATAGATAGAGAGATGGACAGATGAAGAAATGGATGAGTGGGACAGAAAAAAGTGTTACAACGTTATGTGAATAGGCCATTTAGAAATCTCCGCTTTTATACTTCTGTTCGACAAATTCCAGAAATATTGGTGATGTTTCTCAGCATTCCAAGTATCAGTGATGCACTAATAATAGCAAGGAACTTTCTCAGCTTCTCAGTAAGCATTGGATTGAAATCCTAATTTTAACAGCTTCTGTCAAATACACCTATCATCTACGTAAGTGTCGTTGTATGGTTTCTTCTTCTCTGACATAAGTTCTGTGGACTGTAATTTTTAGGCCAGTTACGTCCTCTCTCTTTCACATATATGTATACGTAGGCCCATTTGTAGATATACATACTTTTCTAAGTGCTAGTAGGAAACAGCAACACAAAGGGCAACTGAAATTAGCAACATATGATGAAGAAAGCCAATGGAGGGCAAGGAACAAGGATGTGTAAAAAGGACTTATTCCAGAAATTAAAATCTAGCAGCTTGTAAGAATAAGCTAAAGAACTTCCAGTTTCATCCACTCGGACTACAAACTGATAAAAAAATGTGAAACAAACATGAAGTAATAACAGAAAGGAAAAAGCAGATTGTCAATACATCCATCATTCTACTTAGTGTCCCCTGTGTTTGTTTTTTTAACTACAGAATGGATGGAAAGGTAAACAAGACCTGGTCTATTCTGAACATTAAGATATACATTTGCATAGCAAATCCACAAAGAACACATAACCTAGAAGCAGGATTCTCTTCAACTACAGGAGCTCATATCAATATTTAAGAAGCCATATTTAGCAGTAAAGTCAACTGCCCTCATTCCCCAACCCTTGGCCTTTTGAGCAGTCAAGAAGAGTCAATCACTACTAAAACTGAGGGATAAAGCTTCTTAAAAATAAATAAGAATCAAGCAACCTACCTCCACCACAGCAGAATTCCAATCCTTCACTAAATGCAGCGAAACGATTCAGTAAGATCAGCTGCTACCATACACACAGCTGAATAGAATCAGTGCCACCAAAACAGCAGTAACTACACTGCATCAATACTTTGTGTCCAGAGCATTACTTCGCTTGCATAGAATAAACAAGCCCACTTGTAAGGAAAAACGTTAGCCACTGGAAGTTCATTCCACAGAACTGCTTCTAGCCAAATCCACCCAGCCCGGTGGAGAGGCCACTCAGCTCACACACTTAAGAACGACATCTTGGGAAGAATCACATACTTATTTCAGGAGGCAGAGATGCCCTCAGCTTGGGAAGGGGGCAATCAACATTAAAGAACATTAGAGAGCAAACAACAAACACACACAGCCCACTTTCCCAGACACTCTTTGATCCTATCTATCTATCTATATCTGTGTATATGTATTTTAAAACATCTGCCCTGAAGGCTTAAACAGCAGCACTGAGAAAGCCAGAAGGGAGCCTGCTCCCAGCCCACTGAAGAAAGCAGCTATCCTGTTCTCCTAAAGCACCTTTACATTCCATTGCTGGTGAAAAGAGTGATCGTGGCACCTGGGCCCCAGCAGTTATAATTAAGCCAGGACCACCTTTGACTTGTATTTAATAATTGGGATCAGGAGCTGGGAGTGATCATGTGAAGGAGAAGCACCTGTGTGAAGGCTGTGTAGGGCTGTGCAGAGCAGGGAGGGGCAGAGCCACAGATTCCTGATATGTAACAGATACTGTAAGGAACAAAGGAATAAACCATTCTTTATGGTTGTTACAGGTCAAATAACCATCGATAAGCATAAATCACAACAAAAGGGAGTTGAGTTAGTCTGTAGCAAAAAGCCCTCTGGCAGTCACTGCAAATAGAGTCTGCAATAGTTGCAATGTGGAGCAGCCTAGCCACCACACAGCCCGCCTGTGTTAGGGTTGCAGCTGAACTCAGTGACCTCTGGAAACCCTTTCTGCTTAGATTTTTACATTCCCGTGGGACTGTGTCAACTCTTACCACTTTTAGGAGCCCTTCATTTCAAGAATGAAAAAATGATATTATTGTACAAAACTCTGGATCTGTATTTTCAGAGAGTGAAGCAAGACACACTCATTGGGAAAAAGAAATCCTAATGATGCCTCTAATGAGAAAAAATTAAGCATGAATTGAAATAATTTTTTTTTTTTTTGTGTGACTCTGAAACAGTTGAGACTACATTTGAACTGCTTAGAAATAATTTCTCATACATACCAGCATTCCCTCTGAATGATTCAGCTGACACTTGTAGAAAGAGCTATTAGCTCAATATAAATAGCACTGGGTTTTGGCATTTT
Source organism: Perdix hodgsoniae (assembly GCA_035772895.1). Taxonomy (NCBI): domain Eukaryota; kingdom Metazoa; phylum Chordata; class Aves; order Galliformes; family Phasianidae; genus Perdix; species Perdix hodgsoniae. The sequence goes on from JAPSGF010000001.1 coordinate 32,443,534, forward strand.
ACACAATGCTCTGCATTTCAGCTTCTAGAAATTTCTGACAGTTTCTGGACGGGCATCTTTCCTGGTACACGCTTTCCCTCTGTGTAGCCCTTGAAGCCTACAGGCAGCACAGAAGCAAAATGTGTTTTTTCAAGAAGAAAATGATTAAAACCACGTACAGAATAAGTGAGGTTTTGTATTTTAAAGAAAAGTCTTTTGATAATGGATAACCTACTTGTAAAACCTCCATCATGTAAATCACAGCACAATTTCCTTTTTTCTGAACTTCGTCTGTTCTGTTCAAAGTACAGTTTTGTGCTGTGGTGTACTCTACAGTATCCATGCATATCAAGAAATGGTGACAAGATATAGAGGGACAGCAAGACTATTAAATATCCATCATGCCACTCTGGATCAGGCTTAATGCAATCAGAAACACATGACTACATCAACTTATCTCCTTTGATCAAATGTGATTAAGTAAGTCATTAATTTTCAAGACAAATAAAAAATGCAAGATCATTTTATTATAAATGTAAATGCCTGTCTTCTTAAATGATTTTTTTTCTAACGGAAGCCCTTCTAATACAGAACTTTGTATACTTCAGAGAACAGTTGTTTTAACATTGGTTTTAATTTTAATGAAACATTATGTATTTGTATGCATGTCTTCTTTCCTTTTTTCTCACACTGCTCATGTTGTCAAGCAAAATTTGTGCATCAGCTTGATCAAGATAATTTCATTATACCATTGTTACCATTATGACTTGGGCAATTAGTAGTTTATAAGAATAAATTTATAGCAATCAGTGATTGAGGCACATTTGCAGTAGTCAGGGTGTAATAAAGCCCAATCAATTTCTTTCATTTAATATGTAGGCTGTGACCCTAGTTTTGATGAGAACTCTTAGCTATTTCATCTTTAAATAAAAAAGAATGTCTGCAAGCAATTATAGTGGTGTGTTAATTGGATATTCCTTTTTATCTTTTATACTACAGAATGCATTGCTAACGAAATCCTTGTTTTCCCTCTCATTCCTTTTCTCTCTCCCTCTCTGTAATGAACTGATATTGACTTTGTGTATTTTGCTAAGACAATGGGCCAGATTTTTATTTTCAGTTGTACTGGTGCAAATCTGGAGTGACTTCTTTAAATTAAATAGAATTATTTAGATTTCTGTGCATCCAACCAAAACCAAAACCCACTCCTCTTTTTCTTTTTTTCCCCCTCAATAACAGACATCATGATTCTGCAGCCCTTACATAGAACTGAATGCTACTTCAAGCTACAATCAGTTATTATCTCATATATGAACTGAAGTATGAACTGGTGTGCAGTATTCAAATGGATGATTCATAATCTTAGTCTTAGCCTAAGGTTCTTTATGGCATTAATTCCATGCTGACTTAAGGTGACAGTTGGCAGATGAAAGCAGTACACTTTAGAGGAAGAAATGAGATTCCAGCCTAGGTTCAATCAACATTATACATGCCATGTTGCACATATTTCCTGTTCCATGAAACCACCTATATCCCTGAGCAGGTCCATCAGCTGGGGAACCAGTTTCTACACAGTACTTATCAGGGCATTATTATGTTCAGACAATATGCTTTGTGTCTGGAGCACGAACATCTTAGAACAGCAACCTTGGACTTTTCCTGATATGTCTTTTCCCACTAAAGTTATTTAAAACACAAGGTTAAATGTCAGTGTTTCCTGCTTTGTCTCGGTATTCTGAAGATGATTATTTATCAGTCATACAAATAGGAAAATGAGAAATATTTAAAATCTGTTCAGATATTTAACCTATATAACTGTGTTCTGCAAAAAAAAATCTGGAATATTCAGCAAAACTTGATTTTCATATTTTAACAGAAGTGCAACATACACTGGAAATGTCTGCATTATCTATTTTGCATCATTTCAATAATTGTGCAAGTAAGACATTTTACAGCAATAAAAATATTACCATTTTTAATTGCCAAATTTTCATGCTTTCTGTCCCTTAAACTGACACAAAATTGTCGGTGTAAATTTTCTTATTTGTATCAAAAAGCTAGAAAACACTCAGAACAATCAATTGTAGCACAGTCTGATGAAAGGAAAGTACTGCTGGTGACTCCAGGACTCATATAAACAACAATTTTTATTTAAGTGCCTCCTGATCCATTCAAATGCTTTACTGTACTTCTGTGATTCATCAGTGCTTCTGATAGTTTATTACCTGCAGGCTTTATTTCTAGCATAATTGCAATAAACATTTTACTTGATGTCTTCTGAGTCTAGGGGGTAGAATCCTGAAATCCTTATAATCAAGCAAAAATCCCACTGAAATTAACAGGAATCTTATTTGTACATAAACTTATTGAAGAATGAAAACACGTTCAGTAAGCTTAAACTTAGTCCTTTATAAGCAGATTTTAATTGATTATGGGGGAGAAAGATTACTAAAATACAGAAATAAATAAAGAGATCCTCAAGATCTCAAGGAAACCTAGCTCAGGAAAATGAACCAGCAAACCAGGTGAGCAATTCGTTATAGGAGATGGGCGAATATAAAAAGACAGTTAATAACACGTATAGGTGCGTGTGCATGTGTGTATACACTCACATACATACTGCCTAAAACACTATGCTTTAGTGAAAGAAAAATGTGATTTTTAGTGCTGTGAACTAGATTGCTAAAGATGTTCTTTTTGGAATGCTTAATGTTCCAACTACCTTCTGATAATTTTGAAGTGGAAAGGAAACATGTTTTCTGGGTATTATATAAGTTTGAAACCATTTTTTTTCCCTATGTTTAGAAATCACCAGGATTAGAATTTTCAGTGCTTGAAGATTGTCTGTTGAAATTCACTTATATTAGAAGTTTCCTACATAGCTACAGATGCTTCATAAGAATACACAAGTGGCAGTTGTTTGTACCTAATGGTTGGTAATATTATGATGAATAACGCTCAGTATATTTAATTTATGAATGTTGTTACCTCCTAAGTGATTCACAGTCTTAGATGTATGGGAGGTAGGGGGGAAAGGTGAGATAGAAGAGGAAGATTACTTTTTAACGACAGCAATCTCAATTCTCAGTTCTGACATGCATTTCCTCTGTCTGTTAGAAAACTGCTTAGTTGAACCAGGCCTCAGTTTCTCCTCTGCAAAAGAGCACTCCCTGAGCAAGCACTTCAGGGTTTCTGTGTTAAGAGGCTGTAAATAATTTTTTGCAACTGCAGCCCCGAATAAAAAGTTATAGCAATATCACTTGGGATTGCTAAAGCTATGAAGAACTGTAAATATATCATAATTACAAGCAGCAAAATGACAGTGTTTTCACTTGTGCTGCTCTGTAGCTCTCCCATTGCAATAACAGATTTTAGGATCAAAATTCATCCTGACTTTAGGATGGTTTTGATTGTTTTCCTTCTTCAACGTACTGTTTAAATTTCATTTTTCTTACCATTTTAGTCTCCTCTAATCCTTTAATTACAAAAAGGGTAATTATAAACACCAATATGCAAGGATTGGGTTCCAGAAATTATAATAGGAAAAAATTCAAAACTGTAAAAATGTGGAACATTTTTCAGTAATTACTTTTAGACAGCATGTGTTTACTATCAGGGTTGCAGGATAAACTGCAATTGATCAGTGTGTTATATAATAATGTTCCCCTCCCAGCTACTGCAATACAGAAGTTCTGATATGTAGCCCTAATTTTTACCACAAGAGCACAGATAGTTTTGCAGCTCTTACTTGAAGACAAACAAATAGAGCCATCACTGTGGATCACATTGCTTTCAGCATCGAGCTTTAGAGCATGAAATACAATGACGCATAGGTTTGCACATGACGCAGGCAGCCATTTGAACCACAGAATTCCTATTCTGGCACGCAGTGATGGCACATGATTTTTCATAGGCATTTTCAAAGCAAACAACTTATTTACCTTAGCTGTTTCAAAGGTTTACAAAGGAAGCAAACTGCAAGGGGAGTTGTTCACAGTAAAATACTTCTTCAGGACTTGTACACTGAAGCATGCAAACTATCCCTGCTTAACAGTGGACACATGGAAAAATCCCGCGAGAAAACTATGTAGAAACTTCTCCGACTTCCAAGGCTGCTGCTTAACAATAAACAGTAAATCTGGTGCACTGATTCTGATAAATCAACTGTACAATATTTTTAAACTTCAGGGATGCTACTGATTGATTTTGTTTAACTGAAGACATCTAACCCATATTTGTTGTGTACGAGTAGCCTAGTCAAATATGATCACAAGTATGAACTAATAGGTAACTACTGAAATACCCAAAGGCTTTACAACTTACAGTGAATGTTTCAGAAGGTGTGCTGACTTTGCAGGTTTTTTGATATCACATTCTGTTACATGGTAATGCTGACATTATATGAAAAGAAAAATATTAGTCTTTACTTTTCTCCCTATGGGTAAAATATTGCAATTGAATCATACTGTTTGCCATCACATGCCAAAAAACAATCTTCATTGTGACAGCTTCACATCCCATATAGCAACACTGCCTGCTTTGAAAAGAAAAAATAAAATATTTATTATTTTTCTAATTAAATGTTGCTAACTCAATGGACTATTTCTATAGAAACTGATCAGGACAGTATCAAAATTCCTTGATTTGTATTGGAATTCGTGTAAGCATTTGGAGATATACTTAAAAATTGAGTTTGAATATCTTCTCTTGGTGTTATCCAGTTGCCAGAGTTTATTGATTTGAATGATGCTTGTGTGGAAGATGGGGGCAAAAGCAGTCTTCTCGTTGTCACAGTTGTTTTGCGCAGCTATTGATGTGATGAAACAATTTCATTTGTGAAATACAGTAAGCAGCAGCTGCTTAATGGAAATGAAATACTTTAAGAAATTGCATGCATAAAATCTTCTAGGTGTTTAAACCTCTGGTCAAATGAGACAATTTATAATGTTAACAAACTTAATTCCAGAACAAGTTGTATCACAATTGGACCTGTCATTGTACTACAAGTAACTGTCCCTCATGATTCATTATGACCCACCCTGGTTGACATGTGCACTGCGTGCAAACAGTGTGTGGAGAGGGAGTCAGGAGAGGGGAGATAACAGAGATAAATCTAAATTCATTCTGGAAGCAGTCACACTCAATGACATATTCACTGACTTCTTCAACAGCTCATTTGATAATGTTCTTTCTGCACTATTCATTTTTCTGAAAGATGAAAGCTGGCTGAAGATCTCATCTGCTCACTGATGCAGGGAGAAGATTTGAAATTAGCACAAAAATAAAAAAAGGGAGGGGTGGGGTGGTGTGAAAAGCAAGCACTATCTGATTAACAGTTTCTTGGTCCTGACAGGGAAGGCTAAACACCCTGCCTTTTCAGGTCACCTTTAATTAGATATGCATTATAATTCTACAATATGTCAATGGGCTGGCTCTGTCTGGCAGAATTGTGCTTAGAGAAGGGGAAAAACATTAATCACAATAATTAATTGCTTGAAGAATGGAAATATTGTTTTCTGTCTCAGCTAGTAACATGATATGTACTTGCATACATTTTTTATCACTGCTCTGCAAAAGGTTCAGTCTAGGAGGTTAATAACATGTTTGTAAGAAGGGTGCAAAATGGTCAGTAATTCCTGGCCTTTTTTAAATTTCTGTTTCTTTTTTTTTTTTTTTTTTTTTTTTTAATAATGAGGAAGTAAGGGAAGGAGGAGACAATGCTAATTACGTTAGCCAGCCAGAATGTTACATAGTTCATTACTGGAAATGAGAATTAAAATACTAGCTAACTGCTTTTCTCCACTGGTTCTGAAAATATACCACACCTGCTTCTGCTGATTTGACTGACTTGTTAATTACCCAGAAAAATCTGGGTCAGTATTTTATAACCAAATTAGTTACCAGCTAAAGATTACATCCGGCTTGCCAAAAGGAAATTAAGAAGTGTTGCATGAAGGGGGTAAAAATAAAAATGTGATACTCATGGGTCATTTTGGGATATTGCCTTTAGAAAATGCTACATTTTCCCTTAAATCTCCTTTAATTTTGTACTAAAATTTTCAAATGCCTGTTAATATTGCAGAATTGTCAAGAAAGTTTACTGGCTCAGAAAAGCACCTGGTAGCTCATCTTTCCATGAATGTTAACAACCACAAAATGTGAATCTGTAACAATGCAAATGCTGCACAAGCTGTATGTGCTCTTGAATGAGGATGCAGAAACAAACTTCTACTAACTCTTTCCTTCATCCTTATTTCACCTTCTCATTGCAAATACATGTGCGAGCACGTACACTTTTGTGCATGCATGTCCTTATGAACATTAGCCAAAAAAAGAAAAAGCAGCAGTCACAAAGAACACTACATGCTTATTTATACAAAATGCTCATTTGCTTATTCAGCACTCTGCAGTCTGGCCCACTGCTCAGATGCTATCTTTGCTTGCCCTTACTGCTCATACGAAACATTTGTTTTTCCTTATCACATCAGCTTTCTTCTCCTAATAAATTAATCACTCATCTCTCTATCAAATACACCTTCTTTATATTTTCCAAATTCCTAATTTCTCTTAACCAGCACCTACTTTTTCACACCTATCAAAGAGTGGAAAAGAAAGAAGTTGAGAAGGCTGCATTAAGGGAATTCAGTGAGTTGTATACCTACATGTACATAGTAAACCTGCTTCTTACTTAAATCAGGAAAAAAAAAATGTATAAAGAACTACAGTTATATTCAGAAATCTTGGCAAAAAATCCTTAGTACTAGTTCTATCCCCTTATCTGAAATGCAAAGATCAAACAGATAGTCTATAGAATAAAGATAATTAAAGACAGAATAAAACCAGTTCACTTTGTCTTCAGATGGAATAAGTAAATAGACAAGTAAAAAGAATAACTTTTGGGGAAGAAAATATCAAAAACCAATAGAACAAAATGAACTGTAAAATTTCACCCCTCCAGAAAGATATAAATGCTCAAGGACAAAAAGAATTATGTATTTTTCTATTCAAAAGAATAACACAATTATGTATTAATTAATTATATTCCAGCTAAATTCAAAATTTCATAAAACAGATGTTTCAGTAGAATGGGATATGAATCGACAGCAGTAGTGTATAGGACTACTGTCAAGTAATAATTATTTAATCTGAATTGTGCCAGTCATTTAATTTTTTTTTAAATTAATGCAATAAATTTTCAGTCACATTCAAATAATATATTTTTTAATAATTTTAGGGCTTTTCTTTCTATGTTGCTTACAAACTTATGTTGTCTCATTTTATGTCTGGAAAATGTGCCTTAAATATTGTCAAATAAATTGCTACTGTTCTGAATTCTCACAATATATGGAAAATTAAGTGTCAGAAGTTGGTACATATTTCAGAAGTCATCGCAAATTCCTAAGGGAATCATGATGAATATTTTTCATACATGATTGTGAGAAAGGATCTGCATTCATTCAGTCTCCTAAGTATTGCCTAGAAAGCTGTGAAAGAGAAAGTGTTTGTGCTGTAAAGAACAACAAAACACCCATACAAGATTTCTGTTACAGTAGTTATTCATTTCAGAAAGGAAAGCTGTATGCAAATGCAGTAGTTTGTGACAAGCAAATCTCTCTATTAGAAGAACCTGTGTGAAGGACAAAAAAAAAAATTAAGAATGTCAGGGAAATTATTTATTTAAGCTTGGTGGGGAAAAAAAAAAGAAAAAAAAAAAAAGGAAATTATAAAAGTATTTTTAAAATCTAAAAAAAATCCTAGAATGATTAGAATTAAATAACAAGAAATTCCTACAAACTACTAGAACTGCAAACAGAACTTTTTATCAGAAAAACAAAAACAAAACTAAAGATTCTGTTAGACTTGCATACTAGAAGTGTAATAACAGCCAAGGAATAATATGATGGAGTAGAAAAGTTAAAGTAACTTTTCTAAAGTAACATTTCTAAAGTAAAGTATTGCAGCAAAATGAGAAAGGAAGGAATTGGAGAGGTTGCCTAAAGGGGCATTTTTATGAGGAATGCATCGGCAGATTTGCCTGAAACTGAGCAGCCAGTGGAAGAGGTAATAGGAAAAAAAATTGTGAAATGAACAATAGTATACCGTCATAAACAGAGTTTGGTGAGCAACAGTTGAGATATTTTTGTAGATTGGTCAAGCATCACAAATCTCAGTTTTTGAAGCAGTTGCTGTTTTATAGCAGCAATCCAGCCCACATATAATATACACCTGAGTTTCTAATGCATTATAAAGTGGCTTCTGTGTATCTATATGTTTCACAGAATCACAGAATTATCAAGGTTGGAAAAGACCTAAAAGATCATCCAGTCCAACCATCACCAATACTCCCCAGCTAAATCCTATCCCTCAACACAACATCCAAACGTCTCTTGAACACATCCATGTTCGGTGACTCCACCACCTCCTTGGGCAGTGCATTCCAGTGCCTGACCACCCTTTCCGAGAAGTAATATTTCCTAATGTCCAGCCTGAATCTCCCCTGGCGCAGTTTGAAACCATTGCCTCTAGTTCTATCACTGTCTACATGAGAGAAAAGGCCGACCCCTAGCTCACCACAACCTCCCTTCAGGAAGTTATAGAGAGCTATAAGGTCTCCCCTGAGCCTCCAGGCTGATTTCATCAAGACTGAAAGACTGTACTTAGTAGTAGGTTTTCACAACGTTCAAGAGTTACCAATGGAATCCCACAGTGGCATACACTTCTTGACATGCTCCTAAAAGATCTGAAAATAGCTGACAAGTTAGATGTTTACTGACAGTATAAAATTACTCAAAATATATTAAGAAAATGGGAAAAAAAAAGAAAAAAAAAGAGAAAAGAAAAAGAAAGGAAATGAGAAAGTGATCAAAGAGTTGGGTATGTATGTTAAAATATGGAATGACTACATGATAAGTTGCCTTATATAATTCAAGTTGATAAATACAAAGTTTTATATATATATAAATATATATTTATATATATTTATATATTTATATATATATATATATATATATATATATTTCTCCATATATATATATATGGAGAAAAATGAAAGTCCTAGCTAGGTTTACATGTGCTGGCTGTTAACTTAGCAACAAGTAGTAAGGAAAGAAATCCTGAAGTCATTACAGATCTGCTCAGCAGCAGCTAAAAAGTCAAATAGAACATCAGGAATTACTTGGAAAGCATCAAGAGCTTAGGACAGAAAACTTTGCAAAGCTACTAAAGAAATCCATGGCAATCATGCAATTCTGGTTCCCTCCCATCTCAAGAGAAATACAGTAGTACTAAAGAAGATGTAACAAGGATAAGAAGATAATCAGAGTCCTAAAATGATTTCCATTTGAAAAGAAATTAAATGGACTAGCTTGCAAGGAAACAGATAAGAGATAGCTACATAGGCATACACATAAGTATGAATGATATGCAGAAGGGAATTGGAAATTACTGCTCAGTGTAAAGAGTAAGAGGTATCCCATGGAATTTTCAGCTGCAAATTTTAAACAAACACAACTTAGCACTTTTTTATAGGACATGTAATTAAACTGCAAAACTCATTACCAAAGGATATTGTGAAAGAGGAAAGTATAAATGGCTTTGAGAAGATATTAGGCAAAGTCATGAAAGAAACATTTACTAAAGTGTATTAAACAAAGACACAGCTATAACACCCAGATTCACTGCAGATTGGCAAGATACTGTGAGGGAAGAAATGGGGAGTTATCACTGTGCACTTTCTGTGTCTTTACATCGTATTATTATAAAGCATCTGCTACATGTGACCACCACAGTAAGAATGAATAGATTTGTTTGATCTTAAGCAGTACAATCATTCATACAAAAGAGGGGCCTTTGCCAAGAGTTTGTTCTTGTCCTGCATAAAGGTTACATTAAACCTAGGACAGGATGGAGAAGATGGAAGAAAAACTTACCAAAGCAGATTTTAAATAGCATATGTGCTCTCTGAACCTACACGTCTCATTCAGAAATGTTAGTTAAAACAAGACTGATGTCTCATCTTAGGTTTGTCATAAAAAGCCAGCAAATAATAACAACTCCTAAAACTTCATCTCCTTTTCTTATGTTGGTAAATTAATGATGCAATAGTGTATTGTCACATTATGTCCACAAGTATATTCTCACCAGTTTATTGATGACAAAACATGAAGAAAACTATGACATTCATAGTCTAAAGTTGTCATATGATAATACAGATTCTGCATTAAGAAACCATTTGAGAAATTTCTGAATGCCTTATTACCTGCAAGTACTGTAAGCTGAAAAAGAAATGCAAAGATCTTTTGACGTAGTCTGTTATCAGGTTAGCGGATGAAGAGAACTTGGGAAGAAGGGGTGAAAGCAGAAAACTAGAACTCTTCTAACTTTAACATTCTCAATATAACCTTAAATTCAATCTATTGTCCTTAAAATGATATTAAACGAATTCTTCCCTCTCACTTCCTGAATTCTAACAAATGAAATAATATAAACTGACCATACACTAAAAGATACTGTCTAAATCACCATCAGATATATAAAGTATTTTGTCCCATGCCTCAGATGCATGTGGTATAATCTGTTAACTGACACAAACCCTTGAATCTGTGAATATACCGCTACATACAGAAACATGGCTGTCTAATATGAAGCTTGACTGACTCTATTTGAGCAGAATTGTTACTCGGCATGTCAACTGGAGCTAATAAAATTAGTCACTCAGTGCCTTGCACAACAAACCTCAAAGCGAGCAAACTTCTGTAGAAATTATTTGGCACAGAATCACCAGTCACACGGTTTGGTTACGTATCTACATAGCATGTACTCATACTAACAAATTAGAGTGTTACTTTATTCTCTTCTGAGCAATAATCGGTTTGCAAAAAACAAAGACTAAACAGAAATAAACTAAAAATAAATAAATAAAGTTCATACCTGAATAGCATTGAAAACTCACATCTTAACACTCTGCAACCCAGCAACTCCAGTTCATGATAAAAGGTTCAGAAACTAAGTTTGCCTTATGACAAATTACTTAAAAAATTATACATATATACTCATTTAAATTAATTGTATATTTGTTTCATAAGGTATTTGTTTATATGAAGTTGGTATGAAGTTCTTTCACCAGAAAATAATTTCACATGTGTTTTATGCAACTGTCTGATCATTTCACTCTCGTTAACATCAATATATGAATGTAAGTACAAGTATCACTTTTGCATCCTGAGAAAAACTGTTATGGAGTAACTTCCTGCTCAATTAGAGATGCAACGCTGAGACCAAGATATTTTTTTGGTTTAATTCTGATTTAAACTTTCTTATAACAAAGTGAGTTACCTTTAGCCTCTTGTTTCTGTTCTGAATGTACTTTGCACTGTTCCTGTGCCTAATATATAAATGCATTGTTCTGAAATTTCTTCTCTAGAAGACATAGTCTCATTTTTAAGTTCTATGCACATAAAAAAGCAAAGCATTCCTCTAAGAATTTATTTTAAAAAATATATAATCAATTTGAGTAAATAGCATACATTTCTCTCACATATAGTACTTGTCTGTAGCATACCTTGAGTGCTGATACTATAGAAGTTAACGAAATATATAATCTCAATGCAATATAGACCTTAATTACTACTCACTTTTGGCTACTGGTAAAGGAATCACCAGCCAAGAAATAACACCATATCAAGAGATGGACTGAGGTAATTTCACAGTTTTCCAGTTTAAAAAACAAATGCAAAATACCTGACATACACATTTATTCAGACACATAGAAGGCTTAAACCGGAAGGAATGAAGTGCAAGAGTTGTTTATTCCAACAGAATTTCAGAATTCTGGAAAGAAAAAGCAGGTTTTGAAGTCTTCATTTCTTTAGTATTTACTTTTCCTTATTTCCATACATTTTACCTTTCTAATCTGTAAATTACAAGAGGAAAAATTCAATTTCCACATTGCTCAGTGTTACAGATGCTGCTGCTATGGAAACAATCCTTCATGTGCCAGAAATAAAGACATACTGCTGAGGAGCAGTAACTGCAAAGCAAAGCAGCATTACTTTTTAATTTTTTTTCCATTAGAAGTCTAATATAAATGCCTAAAACATTGTTTCAATTCATTATGCATTCTTCTACTTTCAGTGAACTCTGTAACACTTTTGACTATTGAATGTTGTAAGAGGTTTCCACAGAGCTGTCAGCTTATTGTTTGAGGCATACAAAAGAAGACTGTGTAGTGGAGATTAGAAAACACAGAACTCTTTAACAACCTGTATGTTTATAAAACTGAAATGATGACACTTATCTAATAACAGCTCTATTGTGAGCCTGTGCATATCTGAAAACTAATGTAGTAAATAATAAATGTTAGTGATGCTTCAGAACACAAATAATGTCTTGGCCCAGTGTGAAGCTCAGCAGTAAGAACAAAGTGGCGTCTCATCCACTAACATTCTCTCCATTCCCAGCTTATGGTTTGGGCTTGTTGGCTCTTTGGACTCCCTTCTCCTCTACTTTAAAGCTGACTGCTAGTGTTTCTCATGTTGATTTCAATCAGTTTTGTTTTCATCTAGTTTATACCACGCTAAAATTATAAAACAATTTCCTGGTTGCAGAAGTTGGCCCTTAACTATTGGCTGTGCAGATGCAAGTGAGAAATACTTCAGTTTTAATACTACTCATCTCTAGTACCATTTTACCTATTTTGATCTGAAGCCACACTCTTGTTTCTGCACAGCATCTCCCCAAACCATTACTATATCCTACAATTGCCTCTATTAGATACTACTTCCATAAAAATAATAATAAAAGAAAAATAGCGGCCCCAATGGGCCCTGACCAGCTTTGGTCAGTCCTTCTCCTAGAGCTATTAAAATATTAAAGAAACAAGCATATAACACAGAAACAAGTGATGGCAAATTGCTACAGCAGCATTTGCCACAGGTACTTGTACTTCATTTTGCCCCATCTTAAAGAAGAAGAAAATTCTTCACTGTTTCCAGCAAAAGTCTGAAGGAGAAACAGATAAAATTTCATATTAAAAATAATCAGTGGGATAATATAAATTCTAAATGTCCTACATAGCTAGTGCTTCTAGAGAGGCCAAGAGTCATAGTTTTTGTAAATGTCATGTTTTTATAAGGATCGTGTTTTTATAAATACAGTTACAGTTCAACTGGCAAAAGGCTGGGTGCTCTCCAGCCCTGAACAATTAACTCAATAACATCTCAGGGTGGACATCCCTGAGGAATTTATGAAATAATTTATTTATACATATACAGATGGAAGAACATTTAGGTATGGATTGCCCTACCTGTCCAGCTAGTTGCAGCATCAGCATTTTGCTCAATAAAAGGCATAGATAATGTCTGTGACATGAATCAGGGCCTTCCTGTCATGATCAAGGCACAGATCATTAAGTGCTAATGACCAAGGAGGCACTGAAAGTATTTATTTTTTTGATGAGGTTGGAAGTTCTACATGAAGCTTAGACCATCTTTGCATCAACAATTCAAAATCCTTGATTCCTCAAGGATTCTTTCCTCAGTGTGAAGCAAACCAAACCTTCATAATCTTCACACAACATTATCTAGCTGGGAAGAAGTTCTTTGTTCAATTCAACAGCAGTAAAAATTTGGATGTACGAGATTCTGCTGCAGTGTGTGCCTCCATGTTAAAGGTGACAGCACAGTTCACTGCCTTTGTTATGGACATTTTACTGTGTAGCTATCAATATAATCCAAGATTAGAAGAACACTTTCATACTGACGTATGACAACTTCGCTATTCTGACTGATTGCAGACATAACCTGGGACATCTTCTCTAAACTGATTCCTAACAATGGCGTCATGAGAAAATCCTCTGCTATAATTTTAAGACAGAAGTAGTGGCAGTAAAAAATGATAAGGATTCATTGGAAGGAAATGCTAGCATTACTGGTAGCAGTTACATACTTGAGTTGGAGATACAATAAGAAGAAACAGGCGTTGTGCATATCAAGTGAATAAATTATAAATTTTTTGTCTGTTCTCTCATCAAAATACTCGTATCAAAAATCAAGAAGTGTGATCTGTGATTTGCTCATTAAAAGTACATTTACACATTATGTTGTAAATTAGAGCTTTTGAGAGGATAATTATTTTTCTACTAGTACAAAAATTATTTAGCTAACTTCACACTTTGCCATGTAATGAGATTTCTGTCCATAATTGTATTGCTTTTACAAAGAGTAAAGCCATGTTAGTGATTTATGCCATACAAATACCAGTGATCAGGGAGATCTTAACAAACGGATATCACTAGAAGTTCAGATGATTTTGGATTTCATTATCTTCATTACTTGCTTACAGAGAACTACAAAAATCCAATGTATAAAGTTGAAACTTTATATAGTGCTACATGGCACTAAATGAATGTTATCCTGAGATACCCATAAATGACCTAACATGTATAATATACTATATCCAATAAGTTTTGTTGGAGCTGTTGTTGCCAATACATTCAGAAATTGCCTGAAGGAAAAACAAATAATTACAGTTAGTCCTAGAAAGAGTTCCAACAACATAAGTACGTTTCCTTAAATGTTTAAGATCCTTTTTGAGCTCACAGCACAAGGTAACAACAAGCCACACTCTGTAAAGGATATTACAAGGAAGAGAAAGGATGTAATCACTCTATCTCTCCCACAGACCTACTCATTACTTTTCTAGAAATAAATGTGTGTGATAGGAAACTGCTTCACAGAGATGAAATGAAACAGAAAGGAAGCCTGGTGATTTAGGTCCACTTTGATTTAATCATGACAATCAGTAGAACACTGATGGGTTCCATTAACTTGTAAACAAGATCCAAACACAGAGAAAGTCATCTGGGAAATTCCACAGTTTCAATGGCACATAATCTTAAAGTATGCTACTGAACTAACACAGTTCTGTGGGCCAGAATGTGTGGTGTAATAGCTGGCATCTGTGGGACAGGTCAGTCCTTCTGAGGTGAGACCTGCTTCAAAAGTTCTATTGCTTTGCAAGAAAAAAAAAAAGAAAAAAAAAAGTGTAAAATTGGATTTTATTGCCTGAAATGATATAAAAGTAAGATGTATATAAATTTCAAAATGATTTCCTCAAATGTTGGAAAATTTATTATCACAGTCCCTAAACTGTGTTTAAGTCTGTATGTATGTTATCAACAACAATAAATTGATAGCTTAACTACTGAGAAAGAAAGGATGATGACGTATGCATAAGACCATACTATCATCTATGTGAAAATAAACATCAGTCTTCTCTATGACTTAAATAAGTAAATCTACATAAATAGATGATGTTAGAATTGCTGATATAAAAATGTGAAACCTTAATCTGGTCAGACTGGAACACAGTGACATGATTCTTAGGAAGAGAACATTTCCATTGTGTGGAACAGATGATGATGGGAAGAACACCTATAAGGATGACAGACTCTTAAAATATATGGTTAGATTTCAGTAAAATATTTGTTGCTAAATGCAGAAGGATCATACACAATTTGTATTCTAAGAGACCTCAAGAAGAGAATAGAGATGTGTCCTCAGTTTCTTTCAGAAGTAAGCTGGAAGCAGTACAGCTCAGAAACGTTCCACAGATCTGAGTAGTAAACTTCTCCAAAGAAAAACAGCTGGGTGTAGGAATGATTCCAGATCAGGGAACTTCAGTAATTTGAAACAAAAAAGAAAATTCATCTGAAATGAACATATTAGTAAAGGCTTATAAAATACTGTGTTGTAAGGGAACTTGTTACAGTTGTTGTTTTATAATTTGCCATAGTATTTGTTTAAAATGCAAAGGTTTTGAATATGCATCACAATCTAACTGTTCCATTGGAGATGGAAACTTTCAGATGTATTTGTTTATAAATAAACAATGTTCCCCACTGTGCTAAGCTAGGAAACTGAGGTTGAAATAGGTCATGGACTCTGCAAAGTAATTATGCCTGAAATCTTGCTAAATGGGATAGCATGATAATTTAACTGTTGCTTTCTGGTTGCCAAAAGTAAAAAGAAAACAAAAGAAAACATAGAAAAAAAGAAAAAGAAACAACAACAAAAAACACCACCACCAAACACACACATACAAATCTTAGGCATATTCTCTATGTAGAGAAAAATATAATTCTGAACACGATCAATTGATGATACAGATGAGAAAGCATCTAAAGCTCAGAGGACCATGGTGGTGAAACTACAGTTCATTTAAAAAATAAATAAATAATGAGACTTCATTAGCTCACACTGAAGTGGAGAAACTTGAAAGTCTTCTCTAAGTTAAAAGCTGTAACAAAGAAAGCAGAAGAAGCAAAGAAACAAAGGAGCAACAGAAATAAAAGGTCTTGTGAAATTAAGCAGTGTTTTTTTCCCCTCTTCCCTGAGTTTGACAACAGAAGGAGTTGATGAAAATGAGAGACTGACGTTCAAGAAGCATAACTTGATTATTCTAGCAGCAGTGAGAAGAAAATGCTGCAAATAATTCATCAGAATACCAGAGAATCAAAAAGTAAAGGAAAA
>JAPSGF010000001.1:32460141-32729389 GCA_035772895.1 Perdix hodgsoniae
AAAAAAAAAAAAAAAAAAAACAAAAAAAAACCACATGACAATATACTGTATATTCTGGCATGATAAGTTGATTCACATAGCAGATAATTTATCCACGCTGTGTGATACATTTCATTAAAGGAGCAACCACCAAAAGTAACTTCTGATTTGCCTTGTGCTGCTCAATCTATCAAAAAACAGTCTCTTCATCCCTGTAATGGTGACACTAAAAATAATGTTGAAATATATCACTTTATTTTGAAATACCTTATAGCAAATTAATATATTCTACATTACAAAGTACTTTGTTTACTGAATGACACTATGCTAACTACACTTAGCATAATATGGTACAGTAAACAGGGTTACCTTCCATTGATTTTTAGTGCACTGTGTGATGGGTGTATGCTAGACCAATGTTTCTTGTGTGACAAGATAGATAAATTGTCAAAAAAAAAAAAATTAAGATGCCTGATTAATTTGATAGATTAGAAAGTATACCCCAGACAGGGAATAAGATGCAATGGTACAGCTTTAGCCTACAGGCTTAGGAAATGAGAAAAGGAAAGGAGATGTACAAATAGATTGATTATAGTATCTACTATTTCACACAGCCCTACATTTTATTTGCTATTCCTGTATTCAAAAGATGAAAGGAAAGAAAAACATTTTGTTTACTCAATTGGTAATGTTTATTTCTTGAAAATAGAACATGTGTCAAGTGACTGCTACTGAACACTTCTGAGTGGCCTTGATAAATTTTGATGCAAAGTTTGCACAAAACTATTCACTGTGAAAGTTCCTGCTATTCTGAATTTCTCAGTCATAGGACTTGCTTTGCTAAGATACTACATTATCTGTGGTAAAAAACAAGAATTTAGGAGCCACAGAACTCACATGCTCATAAACAACTGAAATGAAAAGCATAATGTTAACAAAAGTCCTACTGAAATGACGAGGTCTTGAGGCTTCACAGGTAGAGCCTTATGGTTTTGGAAACAACAGAATCACTACCTCAGTCAAAACTCCTATTTATGCTATCACAAGTGCAATTTCTTCTTCCATAAAC
Organism: Perdix hodgsoniae; assembly: GCA_035772895.1. Classification (NCBI taxonomy): domain Eukaryota; kingdom Metazoa; phylum Chordata; class Aves; order Galliformes; family Phasianidae; genus Perdix; species Perdix hodgsoniae. Next base: position 32,461,190 of record JAPSGF010000001.1, read on the forward strand.
ATAGCAGGAATGCTTGCTGTAAAGTTATTTCAGTGACTGACAACAGAATATCTAAGCACCAGCAATCATATACCAACACCTCCAAAAAGCATGAAACTGATCACCCAGGTGGAAACACGTTCTTATGATTCCTTGGTGTTTGCTATCTGAATGAGGTTTAAAGCTAGCCCAAGTTTAAACTATCTCCTACATAGGCCATAGGTTCAGAATTATGATTTAATTTGCATCCTCATGAAATTCTATCCCCTAGCCCTTTGATCTTAAACAGTTTGTTCTAGTATCTAAAAAGGAGTCGACCATATCAAAGATATAATTTAGGAAGAAACGTCTAAAAAACCTCTCAACTGTTAATTGCAGCTTCCCGAAAGAAACCAGAGACAAGAGTGTGTATGTGTATGAATGTCCCTTCTCCCTTCTATTCTCTGGAAAAGCTGTCACACTTCCCAGCTGGTTAGCTGCCATTGCCAAGAACTTCAAAGAGGAAATGCACTTGCACAAACAGCTTAGATGACACCAGAGGCAGCTGGGGCTTGGCTCTTCCTTTTCCTTCTCTTCCCTGTTGCTGTGCTTACAGGACAACTGCAGAAGACTTTGTTTCATTCAATTTATTAGCATAGACACACATCTCTGAAGTTTCTGAGAGGCAGAATCTTACAGTGCACAAGCTAGAGAAGTATCTTCCACTTGCTGTTAGTGCTACAAATGGCCTGTTGGCTTGGTACATGATGTACAAGCAGTCAGTGTTGCAAGAGGTGCTCTGAAAGTAATAACGCCTATTTCATTATATTGGTCCATGAAATCAGAGTGGATGCTGGTGATATAGGAGTAAATGCCACTATTTCATTACATTTTGTTGCTGTGAGGCAGATGGCAGCAGAAAAACAGTCTGACAAAACAGCACCTGACATGGAAGTACAGATCAAACAAAGGTGTGTCATTGAATTCACCCTTTTGGAAAAAATGGTACCTGCTGACATTCACTGACACTTGCTGAATGTTTATTGAGACCAACCAGTGGATGTGAGCACAGTGATGCAGTGGGTGGTATGTTTCAGCAATGGTGACAGCAACTGGAAAGACAAGCCATGTTCCAGATGGCTAAGCACAGCTGTTACACCATGAAATGAAGAGTGTCTCAATCAGCTTGTCTGCGCAAATTGGCTAATGGCAGTGACTATGCTGCAAAAATAAGTGTTTTGTAGCTGAGAACTTGCTCTATCAAATAGTGTTATTGTGCTCTTTTATCTGCTGTAGTTTCAGTGAAAATTAATAGGAGGCATTATTTTCAGAGCAACCTATGCACAGAAACTACATGTACATGTACTTTTAACTGAAGCAGAAGTGTTTTAAAAGCTTAGAGCGTAGAAGTAAACTTTATGCCATATTTAGATTGCAAGTGAAGTTGTTTAGAAAATGAAATCTCAGGTGATGTTACAATAAACCCCCCTTCCAACTTCAGCAACTCTCATGCCATCCTTTGATTTCAGTAACAATGTCTCATGATAAAAATGAAGGACCCGTCCTCTTTAAAAGTAAGCTTGGATTTCCATAACTACTAGCATATCGTCTTCTATTCAGCTCTGCTTTCTTCAAGCTAACCTTACCAAAAAGTCCCTCTCCCCTCTACCTCCATGGATCACTGGGACATCCTCCTTGTCCAGTTCAGTTTTGCTTTTTTTCTGGGTCCAGTTGCACAAGGAATAGCTAAATATCATGCATTATCCTTCAATGGCAACATGAAGTGACTGCAAATCCATACACATATATATATGCTTATCTCTAATGACTGCAAAGTTATAACTTGCCATGTAGAAACACAGAATAACTAATGAGCTTTAAACAAAAATCATGTTCTCCTGCATTGGTTCAAGAAGTGTTATCCTGGTAAGTATACCTGAACTAGATTATCTCCATTTTCTATGTTGCTTTGTTGGACACTTATTCTGTTGTCAGCTCTGACTGAGCACAAAGCAGCAACTCTGTTGCTATCTCCCATCTTCCAAGTATCTTTGTCCTTTTCTGGATTAGTGCAATAGCAACACTTTCAGCTGTGACAGCCATTTCTAGAGTACTAATGTGAAATGTAGGCAGATATCCCAGTGAACATATTGCAGAATGATTAGCTCTGGAAGATTTGAACAGCAGAAATGTCTGGTGTATGCATGGGGATCCTCCACATTATGCAGGCAGCCAAAATTATGGGATCAAACAGTGGCATAAGGAAGATGGAAAAGAAGAAATCTTAATTCTGGTGGTTTTTTTTTTTGTTGTTGTTTTTGTTTTTTTAATCACTAAGTAAAAAGAAACATTTAAAAGTTATCAACATGATAAAGACCTTCAGAAGCTGCAGCTGCCAGGTTGCTAAAATTTAAGAATGAAAGTTGAAGCAGCTGAAAGAACTGAAAAGAAAGATGTAATCAAGACAGTGAAGGCAATAACAGGCTAACCTATGAAAAGGCACTGATAATCTGGGCAAAGGTGGCATGATGGAATGGGGGGGAAGAAACCAGACTGAAAATTATTTGTCAGATCAAAGGCAAATGGAAAATCCATTCTGCAAGAAGATTTGGCATGTTTTGTGAAAATGGGAGTAGAGGGCAGATGAAAAATCAGAGTGTAGTGGAATCACATGAAAACTTATGGAAAAGAATGAGGAATGAGCAAGCAATCATCTGATGGAGACAGAGATGAAGAAAATTTAGAAAATGAGTTTAGAGATCAGTAAATGACAAAGTTAGGAATATGCCTTTCACTAATGTAATCTTTTAAAAAGGGCATTTATAAAGAATATTATTTGCTCCCTTTTCAGAACCCAGCTTTCCCTGCATGCAAAAAAGTTTCCTTGAGTGAAGCAGGTATTGATTCTTGTGTTGCTTTGGAAGCGGCCCATCACTGCTCCCAGAAGAACCTTCTATGACCACAGGCAAAAGGTGCAGTGGATTCATCAGACAAGGATACAGTTTCATTTCTGAGAGGGATACCACTAAGTTACAGTCAAATTGCCTGAAAACTGAAGTAGGTTTTCTTTTTACAACTTGTTTGCAGATGGAAGGTCTGAGAACTTTGTCACATAACTGCTTGATTATTACTATGCAATAATTTAAACTATAGATATTATGCTAAGTCTGTTCTTACATTAATGCCTGGTTCTGCTCAATAATGTTAATTATATGTTCTGTGTTTCATAACTGCCTTAATTTCCTTGAAGATAACAGCAGCTTCAATTGCATTTTCCTGATAAGCTGATGTGCAACAAAAAGCAATCTGTATAGAGAAGCAAAGCTATACACCATACAAATACACCACGAATATCCCAATTATTACAATATATTTTTTTCACAATGCATAACACAGCTTTTTTAAAAAAGAGAAAACGTCTTTAAAACACAGCTCTAATTATATAATGATATTCTTGACAGATTTTCATTGCATAATTATTAGAAATTATGTTAGAAAAAAAAAAAAGATTTTCATCACTAAAAAAGAAAAGGGGGGAACAGAATTATGTTGTTCTGAACATATGTACCAAAGTTACCATTTCTTCCAATGAGGAAAGATTGAGTTTAAATAGCAAATGACAACATTATTGGCTTACACTGAAATTGTAAACTATGAAGCTGGAATAAATAACTGCTAGACTACAAAGAAAGTAATTTGGTCTGCAATAAGTTTATGTATTTCACTGAATTATTGTCTAGATTTGGATATATGTATAAATCTAAAGCGAGTGGTTAAGTCAGCATTTTAGCCATAGACAGAATCAGGACTGCAAACCAGTTTGTAACCCCCTCCCCCCCCAAAAAAGACATTTGTCTACAAAAGAAATCCCTTTTCCAGGAACCCCATGGGAGCAAGATAGCACACTGTTGCTCAGAATGTGGCTTTTAAAATTCCCTAAGACTGCTGTATATTATGATTGGCTCAGGCATCTGAGCCAGCATACAATGAATACAGTTGTAATTTTTACAGTCACAAGGCAATGAATGTTCCATGTTATTTTGCTTGTTGTCTATATGTAGAGAGCAATTTACGTGGAGAACATTACTGTATCTGTCATGTTCCATCTAAAAGCGCTGATGCAGAACTGCTTGGAGACAGCAGCACTGTAGTATTGATGCTCATGGCAGAAGAGATTTAGATACCATGAAAAGCTAATGGTGTTAACTAAAGAATTCTTCAGTTCACATCAGCAGAAAGAGAACGTTTAAAGGAGGATTAGTTTAAGAATAAATGGCAAAAATTCAACACATTGAAATTGTGCAAAGTGCATATTGTAGCAATTACGGAGACTTTTGGATACAGTACTGAAGAGCCAAATTATGGCTGTATAGCGTATTACTCTTTAGCATAGATATCTGCATTTATATGGGATGACTTTCTTAAGGACTGTTAAAAGTTATGTCAGTGCTTTAAAATAAAATACAGCTATTGTGCAGGGAGATGCACCTGCACCAACTCCTAGTACTTTTTAAAGCCAGCATACTTCTTACCCCTGCTTAAATTTTCCTTGTGCTCATGGATTCATCTTCTCAATTTCTCCTCTAGGTGGATGATAGGGGTGAAGCTGAGTTAATTTTGTCTCGTCTTCTTTGGACTACAGAGAAATGACTGCAATAAGGAATGACAGTTCTGCAATGAGACTGCTAAAGACTGTACAGCATATGGGTAGGACATTAATTCTGGAGGATTTGCTCTGAAGTAGTCTGTATTCAAAAATTTTTTAAAAGCTGATCATGAAAGGCTGGAAATCTGCTAGTTGGTTCTGCACTAACAGGTAAACTAACATCAGGACCATCAAGGACCAGATAGGAGTGAATGGCCAAGCCCACTAAAGCATATGTGCAAATGGCCCTGTATCTCACTGAGCTATGTTCCCTCATCATATCAGTTTCAGGAAGGAAAAGAGTTTAGACTCTGTGTTGAGTAGGGCTGTCATCAATTCACAACTAAATACTGCCTAAGAAAACAGGCTTAATTAAGGATTCGGAAATTAAATATCCTGTTTCTTAAGAAAATTGTTATAAGATGGGATTCCTGGTCTGCTTTTGAAATTATTATGAAATCTGATGTAAATGCATGTATGCAAGAGGGCTGCTCTGAAAACAGTCTCCTATTTTATTATGTTGACCCGGAAAGTCAGAGGCAGATGTTGGCGAAATGGCAATGGAAGTTGAACCCTCCCACCATTTTGTTGCTGTGCAACAGACGGCGGCAGAGGGGCAGTGACAAAGCAGCATCTGACATGGAAGTGCAGATCAAGCAAAGGTATGTAACTGAATTTCTCTGTGCAGAAAAAATGGCACCCTCTGATATTCATCAGTGTTTTCTGAACATTTATGGAGACCAAATAATAAATGTGAGCATAGTGAGGTGGTAGGTGGTGTGTTTCAGCAGCGGCAACCACAGTGGGGGCACCTCCACTGGTGCAGGTTTTTTCAAGAGTAGCATGCAGGCTCTTGTTTATCACAGGTGAAAAAGCATAGCTAACAGTGGTGGCTATGTGGGAAAATAGAATGTTGTAGCCAAGGATTTTCTCTATCAAATACTGTTATTGTGCTCTTTGTATCTGTTGTATTTTCCACAGAAAGAAACAGGATGCACTATTTTCAGAGCTGTTTCTGTACGAATGCATATGTATACAAAACTAGCAAAACTCCAGAATATCAGAATCAATAGAATAAGAAAACAAAGAGTATTAACTCTTACTATGGAACAGAATATTCTAAGTCCTGCATCTGAAATACTGATGAGGATATTGTCTCCCAGTCATATCAACTAGTTTCCATTAAAGTGAAGCTATTCTCTTTCAAATATCATCATGGGGTTATATATAATTCTCTTATTCATTTAGAGCTCAGATTTGCTCAGTTTATAAGTGAAAAACATGGCTTCTTTTGCCATTTGGCAACAGAAAAACTCAGCTTCAGGCTTTGAAAAATTTACTTTTTATTATATATTTTTTTTCTTCAGTTATAGCAGCATTCCTTCAAATCTATCTTTTTTTTTTTTTTCCCCACCTCTCTAGCATTCATTTTCTAGACAGTCAACAATAGCACAACTACTACTCTGGGACCAGGTTCTTTATACATAATTTCCAGCACATTTTTCTATACACTGTAAGGAGAGCAACAGTATACTGAAATAGATCTTTGTTAAGTGGCTCCTATGTTACAGTATGAAGCATTTGCATATAAGATTAACTGCCTACTGTTTTATTCTTCAGTCTACATTCTTAAGTTCCTATCTTTCTTGCACAGTTCCCACTTCCCAGAGTCCTAAAAACTGTCAACTTCTCTCCAAATATTCACTTTACTCTTGCTCTCATTAGGTGTCAGAATTGCAGCATCTTTGGAAAGACACTACGTTTGTATTTCATGCTTGGATAAGACCTAACGCACAGGGACTATCATCTTTGTTTGAAGCATATAAACAACAAGGCCACAGAAAAGTAATGTGAGTATATAAAGAGGATTTACACTTTTTGAGAAAAAGAAGATGGAAGAAAATTATGTTCAAATGTGCTGTGCCATAGATTCTTTAAATAATTAGATGATTCTGTTCAGTGTCTTTAAATAAGAATAAACATGATTTTTTGCATCATCTGCCTGTTTTCTTCATTATTAGATGTGTTTTACTTTCCTAATTAAGAAATGTTTACAATAAAATGCTTATCTCTTTGTAAACAGCTTTGAGTATTTAATTGGGATACTCTAAATTGATTAACATTTTTCATACAATTTGTGTAAAAGTCTCAATATTTCATACTTTCTTCTGTTTATTTCCTTCTTTGAACTTACTTTTAGATGTTTGCCTGTTCTCTTATCTAATCAATTAATTGCATTCAGCTATCATACCTTGTGACCACAGGCAGAAAACAATGTTCAACTCTATTGTATTTAATATAAAAATACTATTCTCTAAATATTTTTACAGGTAGTCTTACCACAAGATACCAGCAACAATTGCAACCCGCTACTCTCTGTAGGAAATTTCATATTTCTTCTGCAGGAAAAAAATTCAGCAATAGATCAATTTAAGAAAGGCACTCAGGAGGGTGTAAAAGGTGACCACCAGGGGTTGACTATGTGGTACTTTAAGTACTCTAGTTTAGTAGGGAGCATTTAAATCTATTTTCTTTTGACCTGTAAAGACTTCTAAGTGCAACAGGTACAATCTTTACACATTAATTTTCTTATGCACCAAGTCTTTCCAGAGGACATCAGGGCAAATGTTTCAAGTTAATGGAGGGCATACTGTGGTGATTTATATCATCTGTCACACACTGAGGACAAGTGGCCATGGGATAACATTTCCTAGAACCTACTGTAGTTAGACAAAAATATTCAATTTAGCTCTTTTGAAATCTATCACAAAGATGTACAGCAGAATGTATAAATAGCTAGTCTAATAGATGGGCTGGCATAGAAACATCTGTACAGGAGATTGTTCCATTTAATAGTAATTTGTCAAGATAATTGTGTCAAATGCTGTATAACCACAGATGAAGTCAGCATTAATAAGATTTCAATCTTTGTTATCAGAATATTAGTAGAGTGCCCTTAGACCTTTATTACTTTTATTTCTGAGGCAGAAGAGAACATTTCTATTTTGTCCTATCCCTTTTTAGCATTCTTCTTGAAATTATGATAAAACTACAAAATACCATGAATCCATGCTCAGAATTCTTAAAAAGAAAAATGATACCATTCAGGACAACAGAAAGAAAACACACTTAAAAACAAACAAAACAAAACAAACAGATAACCACACACACACACACATACAAAAATCAAAAAAAAGTCACATTGAACTAAACAAAATTTTCCAGATTTATATAGTAACCTTTGGAAGCAGCTTTTGAAAATACTGGAGATATGTCTGGCACTTTTAACTAACAAAATCCTGGGAAGAACTGTTCATAGGTACAATAACAGTAATGCACATGAAGAAATGGAAACTGTCTGCAATGACTCTTATCAGAGGGGTGAAATCCTATCCCTAGCTATACATAATGATCTCCCAAGCTCAGCGGTGTTTTTCCAGGAGCCAAACAGCATGTCTTACTTCAACCTGACATGACTCTAACCAATATGTCATGACTCGTTCACCGAACTTCTGCAGTTAAGCATTTTACTGCATCAGTGATTTGATAACGAGATCGAGATTTTGCAGCACTCCATCACAAATGGGACCAGAAACAGAGGGACTTCTGAATCTTGGCTGCTGGTTGCTTGCATTTAACCTGATTTTTCAGTAAATAGTTAAAACTAAATATCTGTAGAGCTCTGAATAATTTTATTATAAACATTTCTTATGGCCTAATTAGGACAGTAAAATGCATCTAAGAATAAAGTCATATTTTTTCAATAAAAACTTTATCCTTCGAAAACTGAATTACTCAAAAAGCTAATATCACAGAATCACAGAATCACAGAATGGCCAGGGTTGGAAGGGACATCAATGATCATGAATCTCCAACCCCCTGCCACATGTAGGACCACCAACCTCCACATTTAATACTAGACCAGGTTGCCCAGGGCCCCATCCAATCTGGCCTTGAATACCTCCAGGGATGGATGGGGCATTCACAACCTCTCTGGTCAGCCTGTTCCAGCACCTCACCACTCTGACTGTAGAGAACTTCCCCCTGATATCCAACTTAAATCTTCCCTCCTTCAACTTAAAACCATTTCCCCTTGCCTTCTGTTATTTACCCTTTACCAAAATGATGAATTTTTACAAAGCCTGTTCTGATAATCTTTGTTTTTTGTGTGCATTTATCAGATCTGAGAATTAATTTCTTACAGTATAAACCATGTGTGGAGATTTTTGTAAACATGTATAAGCCACATCTATATCTATGATGTTTGGGTGATTCTAGTGGCCTTTTTCCTTAATTCCTTTTTGTCTTTGCAAATGACACTTAGAAACAGATACAGCACATCAGCTAGGAGAAAAGAGAGATGTAGTACAACAAGGAAAGATACTAAAAAAGTGATTACATTAGGCAAAATACAGTTGATTAGAAAATGATGTCATCCCACTCTGACTAGCAGAAATTGAGCTTGTAGAGCTCACTGTGTCTGTTTTGTGCAGCCAATCTGGGATAGTCAGTGTCACAACTGATTTTCCAGCAGCCACCATGATGGAGGAATTAGACTACACAGAACAGGAGAGAATGCACCTTATAGGAAACATTCCTTCTGGATAGAATGATGACAAACACAAGCAAACAGTTTTCCAAGACTGTCTTGTAAAAGAAGTCTTGTATTTTTCTAGTCAAATGATTATGAACATGAAGTTTATCTTTTATCAGAAAAGTTTCAGGGGCAGGGATTTAAGAGCTCATCGGACTCTTTCTGATTCTACAGGTATATGCTGTCATACATTTCTCATATTTTCCTGCTTTTGTTATATTTATTCAAATGCACAACCAGATACAGGCAATTAAAGCACATGAACAGTCATTCATTCTGACAGAAAACAAGAAAGTACTCTGAGATGTTCATGACACATCAGTGCTGTCCAACGCCAACTTCACACATTATGGGATCTCTACATTCCATAGCAGAACATTCAGAGAAGTACTTAGTCAAAACAAAGAAATAAATAACAACTGGCATTTTGATAACTCAGGCCAAAGTAGTTGGCTAATGTACCAGAAGCCCTACAATGATACAGGCAGAGAGATTACCTTAACTCTTTGTCCCTGAACTATGATGCACTGAAGGCTCTTAAAAACTGATCATTACACATACATGAAGAACTACCACCTCCTTAACGTGGATAAAAGAAATATACATTGTTAGAGTTACAGGAGAAAATCCAAGGCACAAGAGTGTTTTGTGTATCATAGCTTGACGTCTGCTGAGCCTGACACTTGACATCACGACACAAGCGTTCCCCCTTCTTCTCTACAAAAGGCAGTCCCTAATAAAAAGGAAACTAAAGCTAACTCTGGAATCAGATGAACCTGAAAATCCCAATCCAAAAGCACAAAGAGAGGAAACAGTGTGAATGGACAGATTTTGTGAAAGACAATAAAATCGAAACTGCCCTGAATACATCCAAACACAGCTGCAATAACTCACTTATTAATGTCTTTTCATTGGCAGTTATATCTTAAAAATCTGCCAAAGAAACTTTAACAGTATCTCTTGTCATAAATTATTCAGCTGAAAGATATACAACCCTGTAAGCCAGGTGGTGAAATGTAAGAGGCTAGCTCTTACATTAGATGCTATTTTATTTTATTTTATTTTATTTTATTTATTTTATTTTAATATTTTTAATATCTTTTTTATTCTGATTATTATTCCAGACTACACATAGAAGCCCATATCAGTGGCTGATGAAAATTTATCCTATGGGGCTGGAAAACATTTAAATTAGGAAAGGTATTAGTTTCAAACCAAGCCTACTTGCTAAGCTTTTGATAAGAAATTCTAAAAAGTATTAAAATTGTCAGACAAATTCAATGAGTATCAATGAAATTAATATTTTGACAATTTGCATGTTATGAGGCATGTATGGAAAAGATTTACAATGTCCAAAAAGAACTTTTTAAAAAAAGTCTATAATATGCCTATGAAGATCATACTCCTGTCTGGCTTTCAGCAGATGTGCAGACAAGATGCAAAAAAGATCCAAATAAGGGAGGCAATGAAGTTTTGTGACATTTTCTCCCATTAATTTCACCACAATGACAATAGATAAAGAAAGGTATAAATAAAGTAATAGCACCAGAAGTATCGCAAGCAGTTCCTCCTGCTAAACACTTAACCAGTGAAAAAACTAAATAGGAAAAGATTTACTCCTGACTGTAATATTACTTACTATGTCAGTGCCTAAGTTCTACTGCAGAGTAAATGGTCATCACAAACTTTAGGTTCTTCTAACAGAGAGAAGAAGAGACGCTCTGCCAAAAGTCTACAGTCTCAATAGAATCATAGAATCATAGAATCACAAGCTTGGAAACGACCTGCAAGATCATCTAGTCCAATCATCCTCCCAGTACCCTTGCTACGACAAACTACTAAACCATATCTTGTAGCTCCTCATCCAGACGCCTCTTGAATACTGACAGGGACAGTGACTCCACCACCTCCCTGGACAGCCATTCCAGTGCCTGACCACTCTCTGAGAGAAAAAACTTTTCCTTACATCTAATCTAAAACTCCTCTGGTACAACTTGTGGCCATTTCCCTCAGTCCTGTTTGTTGCCTGGGAGAAGAGGCCAAACTCCTCATCACAGCCTCTCTTCAGGAAGCTGTAGAGTGCAATGAGGTCTCCCCTGAGCCTCATCTTCTCCAGACTAAACAATCCCAGCTCCCTCAGCTGCCCCTCATAAGACTTGTGCTCCAGACCCCTCACCAGTTTTGTTGCCCTTGTCTGGACACATTCCAGGGTCTCAAAGTCTTTCTTGCAGCAAGGGGCCCAAAACTGAACACAGTGCTTGACGTAAAAGCAGCTTACAGATGGGGAAAAGAATGACACACAGCATTGCAAGCCTTGTAGCAAATGTCATGCCTAATTCCTGGGTGTAAGGGATGTTTGAATTTGCTTTCCATATTTGACCAAAATAAACCCATCTGGGGTTTATTTAGGAAAAACAAACAAGCAAAACAAAACAAAGGTAAAGGCGAAGAAACTAGTGAGTAGAAATAGTGAGTAAAAGATCATTTATGGAAAAGGACTCATTGAGAAAAACTCTAACTTTTCTGATATTATATGATATTCGGACCCATATATTTAGTTTTTAAGGGTGTTTGGCCTTATGGCAGATGGCAGCCTACAGCAGCAGTAGGCAAGTATCTTGCTCAGTAACTAATTCATAGTATTTGCTGAACAGATATTACACCTAAAACAGAAGTGGAGGGAAATGATACTGCTCCTTTAAAATACCAGTTTCCTTAAGATATCAGTTTTCCTGCTGTACTCAATCTTGACTTACTGCCTTTTCTGTCTTTGCTGAAACACATGACGTAACCTTTTAGGTCCATAGAACATATTAATTTTCCCCTTGGGTACTTTCCATTTACATTAAGTGATACAATGCTTACTTTGCTTTCTTTGATGCCTTAATAAATGCAAATACTGTAACATTTACGAATGGCCGTGAAATTTAAAATAAACAGTCTGATCTGAAGTATTTTTGAGCAGAAATGCAAATATAGAAATGACCAAATAGGGAACAATAGGCTCCTGACTGCAGAGATAAGTCAATTAATTCACTTGCAGCTTAGAAGAAAAGTGTTCAGCTTAGTGTGTAATATAAAACATTTAAACTCTAGCTATAGTGATTGCTGTACAGTAGACAGTACAACCATGGTGGCAAATAGATCTCATGTTAGCTCTACCATCAGACCTTGCTCCTAAGAAGATGAAAGGAAATCATATAGTATCACTTTCAAATTACAAACTATTTTGGAGTGCCCGATAAAGACATTTGCCATCATGCACAGCATGTCCCAGTGATATTTCTGAGACATAGATGGTGCAATCTTCCCATGCCTTTTGTAGTTCCTCTCGCTGATTTGGCCATCAGTTCTGCAACTTCAGTATTCATTTTGGCACATCATGTAACTCAGGCTACTGGCTAGTTCCCCATTCATTGTAGGTAAATGCCACCACTAACTTTGATAAAAGAAGTAAAGCAGCCAGGAAGAAACCAAACCAGTTTTGTTGCATTTTTATTATTTTCTAAGTAAGCACAGCCCTCATTGTCAAAGGATATTATAAAAAATAGTAAACAAATCACAAATGTGACTTTTAAAATCAAGGCTCTAAAAACTGTAAAGTAGAGGAAGAGGTGAGGGTAAACATGGCTACTCGATTTTGCTTTCCTATTCTTAGTGTAATACAAAATATGAGTAGAACAGAAATGACAGGTTTATCATGGTTTGGTAGTATTTTACTTATACATTTAACATGTATATAGGCAACAATTATAAGTAAGTGGAAGGTCAGGTTAACCCTTTATAACTTAACTAGAAGAGTTGCCCAAGGAGGTTGTGGATGCCCCATCCCTGGAGGCATTCAAGGCCAGGCTGGATGTGGCTCTGGGCAGCCTGGTGGTTGGCGACCCTGTAAATAGCAAGGGGGTTGAAACTAGATGATCACTGTGGTCCTTTTCAACCCAGGCCATTTTACGATTCTATGATATAAAACCTCCATTCTGTTTTTCCCTTGTTTCGGTCACAAGCCTATGTCCATTAGCCTTACTTGTCCTGAGTACCAACCACATTTATTTTAGAGTATCTGCAGCATGTTGCCAGAGTACAGCACAGTGGGGCTGGGAAGCAACAAGAAGTGTATTTTTTGTGGTTGCACCCAGCATGCAGAGCAGAAAGAAACTCTACGTTGTACCATGTCCCAGGTAGGAGGTGAAAGATGTAGGCACCTTTTCCAGCCCTCATGCTTGTTCTTTTTTTTCTCCAAAATGGAAAAAAAAAAACCAGCAGGGAAATGCTGCTGTCCCCTGCGTCCTCTTTTCAAACACTGTCCTCGTTCAGAAAAAAAAGCACACACGGTATCAATGGAAAAAACTGGAGGCTGTAAAGATCAGAAGGAGTAAAACAGCTATTTTTATACTTCTTCCTAAAAATTCTTTTATATTTTCAAGTATTTTTTTATCTTAAAGTAAATACATACAAGACAGTAAAGATAAGCATGCCTTGGCTAAGGTTTTACTGAGATCTTACAATATCACATTGATAAAATGTATGGTTTGCTTTCCAGTGATATGTGAAGGGTAAGAATATATTTTACAATACATCACAGACATCTTAAATCAATGTGACTTTCAGTTCCCTCTATCAGCACAATAACCCTAGCTTTAGGTTGCTCTTATGAGCCATTTCCCTATTTCTCGCTTTTGCTCCCCAGGGAAAAATTAACAAACCAGTTTGTTTAAACTCTTCTTGAAATATTAGCTCCCCTGTTAACTCAATTGACTCCAAAAACTAATTTGGAAAACAGAAAACATGACATGCGTCTGGATGACTACACATTGTAATATACACGTTAGTTACTCTCTCTGCATTGCATAAGGGACTAAAAGTACATTTATCTTTTATGGAAACTTCAGCACAGGAAGATGCAAAAAAATAAATACACTGAACATCATGTAATTCCCAAGGCAAAATTTAATCATTTATTAGAAACGCTGTGATACAGGTATTTCAGGTTTCATTTCCTTGTGGGACACCTAATGTAAATAATCTAAGCTGTCGGATTGATTATGGAAAACATTAAACTTATTATGTCAAGATATTTAAGATTTGTGTAGCCGGATATTAATTTGGCAGTACTTTTAACTGATATCATTAGTTTTTTGCTATCTACATAGAGGGTGAAATGTTGGTACCTTTTAAAACTAAACTTAGCTGTGGTAAGCAGTTCAGTGAGTAATGATAAAACGGTATCTTACTAACTGGGTGTTGCGCCAGGGCCATAACTTTTCCAATGAGTTGTAAGATACTATTTTTCTTAGCTTCTTAGTTTATGGGAACATTTTAAACATTTTTCTGTACAGAGAACATTCTAAAGTGAACATTCATTGATACTATAGGCATCCAAATCTAAGTCACTTTTGACCTAAGTATGCATGGAAAATTTCAGTCGGGAAATTCCACTAATGCCAACTAAAGCTTTCTTACCCTGATAACATTTTTATATGTTTTGACATGTATTTATATTCCCATACATTTTCATGATTTTCCCAAGGAAAATATATTTTATTTATTTATACTTACTAAAATTGCATTTTTGATATTTAGAAAGTTTTATGGTATAACTCGGAAATAGTTGAGTATATGTTATCATACACAAAACTTTCAGTTATCACGAATACTTTTTACCCACATTTATCATTTAATATCAAACATTTCCGATGCAACAAAAGAGACAAAAATATAAATAGCAAGACGTTTAAGCACCATTAAATGAAAATCACCTGTCCTTAAATGAAATATAAACACTTATTTGTATGGTAATTAAGTAAATATTTTTAAGACAGCTATACACCATAAATATAGGCATAATTAAAGTTAGGCACAACTGAAAAAATGCACAGGGATGGGGAATTTGTTTTGTTTTTTTTTTTTAAACTGTAGCTTTTTTTCATGTAATGAAAAGTTCTGAAATGCTAACACTTAATTTGGGTTTGCTCCAAAACAGGAAAAAATGTTATAATGTTTTGTAATGCAAAATGGACACCTCCAGCTTTTACCCATTCCAGTAATTAACTTTTGTTAAAACAGAATTAAACATTGGGGAGATTCTTTTTAATGTGAAATTGAAAATAAAACTAAAAAAGTCTATAAAATCAACTCCCAACATGATCAATATCTCAACCATACAAAGAACCATGACTCATTTTGGCACCTGTTCTTATTTTAGTATTAGTCATCTGCTAAATACTTTTTTTTTTTTCCTAGTGGGCATTTTCTTTAATGTTTGGGAGTTACAACACTATTTTAGTGATAGTCAAAGAAAATTGCTATGATCCTTTCTTCTCAGACTTCACAAATCATCCAAGCCCCAAGATAAGGCATAACTGATTCTCACTGAAACACTGCATTTTAGCTCATAGCACATTTTGAAAAAAATATCCCTCTCTTTAAATCATGTCTGGCTACTATTGCTTATTCTGATGTTCTTTTCCAGAAATATCCGAACCAATCATTCTTCCTTCTCTAAGATAACTACTTTACAAATCGTTTACTTCAACAGCTGACTCCCCAGCAGCAATTCACAGTTATGTCTTTTTTCTTTTTTTTTTTTTTTTTGTAAGAGACTTTCCACCTTTCACACTTCTAACAGAGACCCACAAGGTCAGGCTGAGCCTGGCTCTGTGCACCTGATTGAGCTGTACGTGCTTGCACAAAACCAAATTAACTGCAAAGATTTGAATTCTAGGTCTTGACACCATTCAGCAGCAATACTAAACTTTGGAACTGTGACCCACAGTTCAGAAGAAAAAACATGAAGTACCTTGTCATGGAGTAACAACCAAAGTTTTCTTGCTTTCTGTCCCACCCATACAGTTCCAATTTTCTGAGTGCTATACAGCATTGCAGTACCCCTTCCTATTGGTTTCTTGGAAGGGTTTCAATCTTAATGATAAATTATTTGCAAAATTACTGAATGAGTTACAAAAATCCCCAAATATCGGGCAATCATTGCCTTAAAGTTCAGTATTACTATCGTAGGCAATACTATTACCTTATAATAAGGTCTACTGTTTCATCAGCACAGCTTACATATCTAAATTCCTATACAAAAGACCTTGTGTTCCTACGTGTTAAAGACATACAGCCCAAACAAACCATCCTAGCAGGAACATTCAGACCGGTTGTAAAACAGATATATCTGTACTATTAGTTAGTATTGCATTTCAATCAGCTATGAATGTGGCAAGGATCTTCTTTTCTGGACCACTCATGCAAAACAAGACATTCTGATTCACCTTTTTTCAATATGTATCAACTTAAAATAATAACGATCCTATCCTTACAATTTTTGGATTTAGTACAAAATTTGAAGTTATTTATGACTTTCTGAACTCCATATACACAAACCAAAAAAAGTAGGATTCATATGCTTTTAAGAATTTTAAGAATGTTATGTCATAATGCATTCTGAACCATAAATATTCAACCAATTTGTCTTATATTACCTAAATTCTATCATTTTTAATGCTATACCAACTGGGCCTCAACTATCCAATGTGCAATGTTAGACTAATTTTTTAAATAATGTGTTTTTAACTTTATCTGTAAGGTTGCTGATTCACACTGATTCAATAGCTTCCATTTACATCTTGGCTGTTTCCCCCCCAGCCTTGGCCTCTCTTTTTCCCTGATTCTGGTCTTCTGTTTCTATTTCTTCAGCTCCATAAACATCATTCAACTGGATTCAAACTGTCTTTTTAATCTCTCACTGTATTTAAACTGATTTTATTTTTTTTTTTCCATTTCTTTACAGAAAAGCAAACTTCTTTCTCTTTCTTTCTCACCTTTCTAATTTTTTATTTTTTGTTTTGAGGGCTTTCAAACTACTTCCCTTTGCAAATTAATAAACAAAATGAAACAGTCCAGATATCAAAATTTAGTGCCTCAAAGCAATTCTTCTGTTTGCATTAATACTTGTTCTCCATGTCTGATGCAATGGTATAGAAAACAAGGTGGACTTTTTTTTTTTTTTTCAAAGGAATATGTGGCACTTTATTTGGCAACAAGTCTGGAGCGGGAAATATCTACTATTGGGGTTTTATTGCAAATTTGTACATTTTCAATTTTTTTTATTCTAGAGAAATTCTCAAATATGTGCCTCAGGAAACTGGACAAACAATAAAAACACACCATTAGGCAACATGTGGTTGTAATGTACAGTATTTTTTTCTCAGCACAACTAATTATTAAAAATATATATCTGCATCCAAAAAGCCACAGAATTTCAGGATAGAATTCTTCAGACTCATAGCAAACAAACAAAACAACATAATCACTAAAAAAATAACAGAAAGCACCTTGGACAATAAAATAAAAATCACACCAGTAGGATACACCTCAGTTTACACAAAGGTGGCATAGAGAGACCTAGTTGGCCAACACTGCAAATCTGAGCTGCCAGCGGAAAGCGTCAGCAAGGAAAGAATTCAAGCTGGTACTATTGAATACTCTCTTAAAGAAGAGAATCTGAAATAAATTCTCAATCTACATTGAAAATATAAGTGTAGATAGTACTAAATTTGTGTAAAATTTCACACTGATTAGCTGTAGATGGCCAGAAGTATTAAAGAAAAAAAGAGCAATTTTCCAGAAAACTACATATTAAAAGTTGTTTCTACACTTCTTCTTATAAAGACCTCAAGTATTTACCTCTGTTATGCATATACCTGCACAACGCATATAAAAGATCCATTTAATTCATAAGGACTAGACAGACTATAAACAAGTGTAGAACTTGGCTGAATGATTCTAATTACTTTGTGAAGCAGAAATGAATTTCAAGTAATTGCCTGAGAGCCACACTAGAGATGCCAGTTATCAAAATTAATACAAACTCACTAAATATTGAAAAGATTAACTGTAATGTAGGAGGGAGAATTATAAGAAAGTCATCCTGAGCCTAGTTACAGAATGGAACAAGTGAGCCTAGTATTTACTCTTTATGCACCTTGTTAATATATTTAAGTCAGGGAATTCATAATATTCATTGCAAGTCTAACTGCATTTCTTTATAAAGAAACCATCAATATAGCAGTTCTGCGAGCTACAGTGTTCATATTAAACCTAGGGCCTGAACTCGTATTGCACGTAAAGAAGAGGGAAGGGAAAGTAAAATACACCTATAAATAGTAATCATATTTAGCTCACACTTTCTATGGCTTTGCTTTCATATGAAATAAAATCCTGCTGCACACCTGAAAGTTACTTTTTGGCAGAGAGACTAAGAAATAGAGGTCAAAGATGCTCAGCTACAATCCTCCTACAAATGTTTATCAAAATTATCAGATTGAGCCTTTCTATCTTCTAAGGCAGAGGGCTGTGAATATTCCATATGTTCTGCAGTCTACCATAGATAAATCAATGTCTCTCACATGCCTCTTATTTTCTGATGATCTGCTTCATAAGGCTACTTTAGGGATACTTTCAAATTGCTAGCTGGTTTGAAATTTCCCATAATGAGTTCTCCATTCCTAGTTCAAAGTAAATCCAGTACTCAGGATTAGGGAGGGAATGATTTGACTAGTGTGTGTGCAAGGTAATTATTTCTTTTCTAGAAGTTTAACTTCAAGCTTTCAATTTAACATTATTTAGATTTAAATGATCAGCATTAAATACATGGATATTATAAACCACCAAATAGTGCAGAATGTAACTTTAGCATTGAAAAATCATGCCGTAGTATTTTAGATGCCAGGACCTATTTTGTGACAACTAAGAGGATCTTTGACAAAAGGCAATGTGGTCAGGACCTTTATCAGGAGTAACTGAAAAATGACAATGAAATGGCTGCAGCACTGCACCAAAGGAAAATATGAGTGCTGTGGGTACTTGCCAACTATTGCATAGTACTCCACATTGGCAGCCCCAAGGGGAATAACTCTAATTTATTTAAACCATAGCTTTTGTCTCACCTGAAACTTCGATGTCCCTTTAAATCAGCTAATGAAATGTAAGATGTAACCAAAGACACATAAAACTGTTGCTTTTTTTTTTTTCTTTCTTTTGTCAGTATTATAACACAGTGAAAGCATTTTGAACACTTCAGAATGGTTTGTATTCAACAACGGAGTGAGAAGAATAGGCATAACCGTCTGCTTATACTTGAAGCACAATAGGAGGCATACATTCTCTCTGTGATAAAATATCAATGAACCGTGTTACTCTGCATGTAGAGTGAAGTAAAACACTATAACAACTTTTCAGCAGGTATTCACTGAAACCTGAAGAAGAATTCATTTCAGATAAGCTCATGCTGCTTTTGTGTTCCTTTCCTATAATGATTAGAGTGATTTTACCTAATTTAAATGGGACATCACAGAAAATGTTAAATCTTGAACGCTTGTGTACCTGCATGTCACTGTACATGAAAGGAAACTTAAAGCAGGAAAAAGCCCTCACTAACAACCCAATGTAGAAGTAAATTGAAAGAATCATGCTAAGATCTGACTTCACAGCAGTAAGACAATGCATCTCATCATTTCCTGAAAGTAAAACGAGACAACTTGAACTCTACACCCAATTAATACTTTGAAAGGTAGGCAAACTTACAGGAATTTCATAGGGAAGAATGAAATGCACCACAGTAGAGTTTTATATTAATCTTTATTTTCATTAAAATCATCTTTGACTACTTCCTCCTATTGATTTGTTTTTGTGAAGGATTGTTTTATACAGAGTAACTTAAGATTCTCCATGTAAATGTCAGATTCCGTGAGAGCTATGATAGTCAACTAGAAATAATAAGGACAGTTCAAAGCAAATGCAGAGTGCAAATAGCAGTTTGGTCCAGAATCCTTTCAGATCCTTTCTGAGAGGTAGGAAGGATGGCTGGGCAGCAGCATCAGTTTCATGAGAATCTTTAAATAAGTTCCTGTTGGTGCTGTAGGGTATATCATACATCAAACTTGTGTAAATTAAGGTAAGAATAGACAAAAGGAGTGCTCCAAACTCAGCAATCACTTTCAAAAATATCAGCTTCAAGTTTACGAAACTGGCCATTTGTGATGATTTTTAACTGACATCAGTTTAAACCCAAGTTGACATCCACTACTAAAGAACACAGCACAGAACAAAAACAATCTAGCATATCACTAAAAATCTGCAGATCTCTTTTTAAAGCCATAACACTGATATTCTCTCTCACTATCTCTGCTTCAAAATATAAAACTTCCCTCAAGTATTTAATCAACATACAAATAAATATTTTAAACTATCAAAAAGGCAAATTGTGTTCTAATATGTTTCCAGTCAATGAAGAGGAAGGACAGGAAGAAAGAATAAAAAACTTCCTTTGCATCGTAGTCACACTCTGGAATTTTGGTGCCTTACTTGCTCTATTACTACGGGGAAATGATCTCTCATGATTTTTAATGGTACAGCCTCAGCTAGATTGAAAGGGTCTATGAGGTTTACACTATGATAGAACTTATGATACTGAACTTGTATGACGAATGCATTACTTAGCTGAAACATAAAGTTAAGCACAGTGTATAAATCTCTGCTGACTCAAAAGCCACTGTACTATACTCCTTGGCTTTCCAAATGCTCTGCAGGGACGACAGAATTAGCTCTTTGCATCAGCTACTGTCACTTGTTATAAGCAACACGGGGCATGTGCATT
Source organism: Perdix hodgsoniae (assembly GCA_035772895.1). Lineage (NCBI taxonomy): Eukaryota > Metazoa > Chordata > Aves > Galliformes > Phasianidae > Perdix > Perdix hodgsoniae. The sequence goes on from JAPSGF010000001.1 coordinate 32,482,046, forward strand.
TATGAAAGAAAGAATCAACTCTTGTTTTCAGATTATCTCATGGATAAAATTCTGTATTAAAGCACTGAATTATGGCAATGGCAAAGAAAGAAACTATTCTGATTGCATACAGAGTTTGCATAGCAACTAGCCAGTCTGCCATCGAATTTTATGGGAGAATTAGCTGTATCTACATAACACAGACTCAAGGTTAATAAAGGGAAGGAAGAGCAGCATGTTCTATACACCTGCCAAAATCCAAGCTCATTTTGGTGTTTCCAACCACTACAGACTCTAGCATCACTCCATGTTACAAACACAATGTAAATGCTCTGGTATCTGCCCCACTTTCATTAAATATTTAAGCAAGAGCCTAGAACTTCACAGAAACATTTTATACCAAAACTAAGCATTTACTCACAAAATTGTCAAAGCACAACTGGACTTCCGTACTGTGTCACATAAGATAACTACTTTCATTGTCACAGAATGTGGTTAAAGTTGATAGCCTCTGTTTCCCCATCATATCATCTCTTTTGTACATTTTCGAGTAGAACTTCATTTAACTACAGGCTGAGGAACCAGTTCAATTTAACAATCCCTTGATTAATTTATTATTCTTATTATTCCTATTACACATGGTATATAAACCAAGGAGTGATCCATAGTATAAAACACAATTTTATGAAAATACTAGATAAAAGCAGATTAAACATTAGGAGGAAAAATACGTGTGTATAATTTATTTTTATAGTGCTCTGAGCTCAATTTGCTCTCGTGAACTTAATTTTGCTATTATCAGATTTACTGTTAACTTTGGTAGCAGCAAGAACATGTTCCTTTATGCATATGTGATACCAGTGTGGTTAGCCAGCACAGAACTGCACAAAAAATAGTTGTTGAAGAGATTAAATAATGCAGTAGTAACTCCATCATATATCGATTTGGGATGAAAAAAAAATTGCTTGGGAAAAAAATAAGCTATCCTAAAAATGCAATGAAACAAACACACACACAAAAGAGTGTGATATGCCTTCTAAAAATTTGCACTTTGCCATTCAATTTTGTACGTGTAAGCCCAAATGCTTTGTCTTCGGGCTTAATTTTAGCTCCATTCTACTGCAGGTAAGTCTTTTGCAAATTCTAGCCTAAGGGCATACTTTTTTTCCTTTGTGTTTAATGCTGTTTGAAGCTGACTGAGTGGAACTTGTGAAATTCTCAGCATCACAAGAGAGGTTTGTGTTTTCCATTTAACCCCTGAGTTCTGACTTCTGCTCACAAATTGTCTGAGCATTATGTTACATGCAGCATTTTTCCACACGCTGAGATGAGTGGTGAGCACTAATCAAATAAAAGAATAGTGTGTTTATTCAAGTATTAGTTCCACTTAGACATGGATATTTTTAATTATAAAAGTGGTACCTGAATGTAAGGGAAAGTGGGGAGAATCTAGATAATACCTGTGTACGTTTTTCACTAAGAATGTAAGATCAGTGTGAGTAAAAAAACAGATCAACAATGAATGGGCTAGCAGTCATAAGGAGAAAAAATAAATAAATTACATAGCTAGAAATTTGGCAAAGACTACAGTAGTTTATTTTTGTAGTCAAAATGAAAGCCTTATATTAACAGAGAAGGAACTGGATGTACTAGCTTCAAGGCTTTATTCAAAGAACTTACACCTGAAGTTAATATATTTTTAGGACTGATAAAACAAATGTAATTTAGAGTGCTCAGTGTGCTAAATCTACTTGGCATGCTCTACAGCTTCCTCTTTGCTGCTGTAAGATTCGCTGCCTATAGCTTTTGGCAGTCCCAACAGAGTTAGCTCTTTCCACTAACAAAATACAAAATGCAAAATTAATAAAAGGACCCTTTGAAACTGACAAAATTGCCTCAGGCAAACTATCTGCCCAGCAGCTGGTTAAAATTTAATCAGTTATTTTTTTTTCCAGTCCTGTATATCTTTTGTATGGAGCTCTCCAGACTGAGTGTGGTCAAAGTTAGTTAAAAAGAAATAATAGATAAGTCTTTTGCTTTCAGTAAATTAGCTGCAGAGCTAATTTATTTCTGGTTTATGTTGGCAAATGAATTGTTACTGGTCACTTCTGAAGCATCTGAAAAGTTTATTAGCAGATTTATTTAAATACAAAAAAACGAACACCTAGAAAATGACTTAGATTGTGATGAGAACACAGGGTTTGTTTTGTGATGTGCTGTTTCTTTAACCCGTAAGTACTTGTGCAGGTGGATTTTAGCAGCCATGGGGTTTTTATACATTAATGCTACCTGTTACAGGTGAGGAACATAGATTCACTGCGTAGTGAGATGCAAAATGTAAGTTACTGTTCAGCTCATTCAGTTTGCTTACTTAAAGACTGTTCCCAAGTGCTTAAGTAAAAGTTTGCATTTTCTTGAACCACAGATAAAGTAATTTAAGAGTGGACTTGCATATGTAAAAGAGCTTCCTTTGTAGTATCAAACTCATCTATGAAGTCTTAGGTTAGACCTTTGAAAGTAGCAAGATGCAAAAAGTATTTTACATTGTTTATGTAAACTTTAATTCCAGGAATACTTTTTCAGGAACAAGAACAAGCATATGAAATTTTGCCTTGCTTTCAGTTCTTAAATTATAGAACTTTCAGCTGCAGAGACTATAGTAGTAAAATATTTTTAAGAACTCTCACTAAGACCTTAGATACAATTACTACCTTCTTTGTCATAATGCTGAAAACTTGCAGTCTTAGAACAGATTCTACTGTGCATTGTTCCAGCCCACCACCAGAGAGGAAGGCTCCCCTTATAGCTTAAAATAGAGACGGAAAGAAAGGAGGGCGTCCTTATGAAGCAAATAATTGAGCACAAGAAGCATTGGTCCAAGCAACTGTACAATCTATGTAATTTCAGATGTTATTATTTTTGATGTCATGATAAAGTACAGCTTAAATGAAATGTGATTCAGAAACGAGCCTCTGAAATGAGCTTTGTCTTTCACCCTTTTTTACATAGCCTTTATGGGGATTTCAAAAATGTTTTTTTTTTGTCAGACTCTCGACATTTCTACATTTCCATCCTTATTTCCTACTAGCAGTGCTTACTACTTTTACATTTATTATGAAATTTTATGGGACTTCTGCAGAGTCTTATTGGTGGAGATGTCAAGAGAATTAAATCACCTAGTTTTTTATGAGTCACCCATCTATAGTAGTTCTTCCTAGTATGACTCTTCCAAAAAACTGATTTGTTCTTAACCAGTGTAGGTACTTAGTGGATGTGTGTGTTATTTAATCTCTTAAAACTGGAAGAAAAATCAGGCTGAAGAAGAATCTAAATGATACACGGACAGCTCTTTCAGATTATTGCCTTGACGTATTGATAGTCACAAAATACAGTGAAGATAAATTTTTGTTGGCCTTTTTTTTCCATAGACTTTTAGGATTTTTATATACATGTACTGAAGAATTAGGAAGACAATAAAGTTTAATGATGAACTCTGGTGAGGAGAGAGCTTTTTTTTCTTTTTTTTTTTTTAATTCAGTGTTATTATTAACACACACAACTAACTGTAGGACAGAAGTTGTATTTTTTTTAATTTGTTTTCTTGAATTACAGCTGGAAGTATACTCAAAATATCTATTTGGTGGTAATTTTTCTCTGGTATACCACCTGCTGCAGAAGCAGACATGGACTATTATTAACAAGTCACAGTATCATAGTGGTGCCAAATTATATTTACAGAGCTGAGTAAGGAAGTTTATTGTGACCTAAAACTACGGTGTAAAATGGATTCACTGAAAGCTAATGTCTGACAACCCCTGCAAGCTGTGTGATCACACTCTGCATGTCCCTGCAGGTATCCCTTGATTGAAAGGTGCCTACATGATCGTATAGAGTTCATTCTGATGCTCATCTACTGTCAGGGTCACTCACCTGGTGTCTGATAAGCTTTGTATATTTAAATGATTGTATGAAATTCTGAAACTCATGATTTTTCTAAAATTCTCATTTCCATGAATAAAAATGTGTTAAGAATCCCCAAGTATTTCAATGCAGTTGAGCAAGTTAGTATCCAATAAATTCACAGAACAGGTAGCCAACTTATTAAAGTCACCACACTGGTACATGTTTAATGTTCTAGTCGTAATAACTAATAAATTGCTTCTGTAACATTGTGCTATGTAAGACAGTGCCTCAGGCTCTGCAGCAAATCCAGGAAGCCCAAGGCAGGCCCCAACTACACCTACACATAAACAGATTCAGTTTCAGGTGGAAATGCTTTTAAGCTATTTACCATGAGCAGAGCATACGTCTGTCCCTAAACAACCAACATAACATGGCCAATAAAATCTCCAAGGATAGCTTACTTATGGGCAAGGATTTCGACAAATTATTTTCTTCATGATGTTAATGTTTGTTTTTATTGATATGGCTTTCTACTTAGTTTTAATAAAACCAAATGTCATTTATTGCAAATTGCAAAGTTCTTCCTTCATTCTTTAAATCTAGTGATGTAAAAATAAGAATATGACTTACAAGAGAGTCAAATAAATCTATATTTATCTAACAGAAATAAAACAAAATTGAAATTGTACATTTTAGTTGAAATTCACTGGGAGAAATAAATTCTTTTTATCACAACAATTCTGTTTGGTTGTTATCTGTATTCTTTATCTGTTTCTCCTATCATTTGCTGTATTTGTTTATGCTATGAGGTTACCCACTCATCCATACTCTACCATTAATGAGATGGTTTTGCATTACTATCAAGCATCCACCTATGTAATAGATAGACCCTAACACATTTGAACTCTTGACAATTCTTCTCACTGAGGACAGGCTCTGGATCTTTTGAGCTCCTATGGCTGGGTGACCAATAAGCTCAGGAAGTTGTGATATCAGATCTGATACAAATATCTACTTCTACCTGTGCATAGACAAGCAGTCATTGCTCTGCTTCCTTGTGCAGACTGAGGGACTGTGTATCATAATAGTTCTTGTGCTTCTGTTGCTCAGAGACATTCTGTTGGTTTTTTTGGATTTGGTGATTATACAGTTTACAATTAAGCACAATCAAGCAGTAACCATTGTGACACCAATGTATGTATATCACCTCTCACCTGAATGATTCTTTATAAATGATGGAAAGGAGATGCGGCATGTTTATAGACAGCAGTGGCAAGATTCTAAGTTAGACAGAAGTGCAAGTAAACTATCGCATTCAAACACATAAACAGTGGATCTACAGTACAGTTTCTATGTGTTTCTAATGGTTTATTAACTCTGTGATTCTTCACAGAGGAACAACAGTTCCACAAGAAAATAGTGAAATAATCCTAAACAAGCAGTGCATAAGAACCAAAGAACATATTTTTAGTAAAATGAGACTTTATATATACAATCATGTTGCACCAGTGTAAATACGAGATCAAGTAGAGTCAGTTTTACAGTCTTTGACATCTAATAAGATCCGCAGCATAAAAGGTGGGCTCATCAGCATCTAGAAAGGGAAACTGGATAACCTATCTTTAGGAGATAAAGGGACATCCTCCTGATATACCAGCATTTCAAATAATCATATGACATGCAAAATATCCAGATTCTGAGAACACTTCTCTAGATAGCCATTGGGAGATGAAAGAAATGAGTTCATTTCCCTCTCTCTATAATTATGCAAGGTATAACACGTTATGAAACAGTGAGTAGAAGAAATCTCAACTAGAAAATCCTTTTTTTAGATTACCTGCTAGCACAAGGTCTTGCATGGGGAGTGTTTGAGATAAAAGGGAAGAACCATCGTGATCCTCACAGATTTGCACTGTGCAAGCCCCAGGTCAGTACGTGTCTTGAATAAATCCTTACCTTAATTGGACCCCTCAGGAAAGACAGGTAGAGGATCACTTTGCTGTGAATTGTAATAGGATCTGTGAAAAGATCTATAAGAGTTGTTGGCAGTCTTTATGTGTTCCTGATGGTCCACAGAGACCTATCTAACTATCACAGTTCAGCATTCTATGCTTTTACCAAAGAATGCCTTACCTGCCAAATTGCCTTCCCTAATGCACTTTTAGACTACCCAGAGCTTTGTGGATTTGTTTTCTTTTTTTTTTTTTTTACTGCTGTTAGCACTTAGGACATGCCTAAGGGTATCATAGCTTTGACTCAAAAACACCTTTCAATACCTAGCTACCTGTTCAGAAACCCCAAGAGTTCGGAAGTTTTAGTGTCCCCTTAAAACAGACATGCTGGAAAGAAAATTCTACCCAGATTTCACCACTGTGGTAACTAGCACATCTATCTGTCATGTAAACTCTTTTTGTGCTTACTACAGAAACCACATTCCTTGATTCTTGAATGTTATGAGAAAGGCTGCTGAAGTGAGCTGTAGACAAAACAGAAGATTTCAGTAGATTTAGAGCTTTGACTAGGAGTAACAAAAAACTTAAACTCACATGAGTAGTTCTAAAGGATAAGATAAAAGTAATGAAGAAGGTATTTATAGGATATTCTGTTCAGAAGTATCCAAACACAAGTATCCAGAATTATCAAAACACATTAATTTCCCACCAATGGAGGCATCCAAGGCCAGGTTGGATGGCCCAGGTAGCCTGATATAGTGAGTGGCAGCCCTGCTCCTGGCAGTGTTTTGAACTTTGTGGGCTCAAGGGTCCCTTCCAACCTGATACATTTTATAATTCTCTGAAAAGCCTCTTCCTTTCTTTTTCTTTTACACGAGAGGTACAAATTGTGGGTGGGCAGAAAGTCTCTGCTGGCTGATGGAGTGACCTCTCTTTTTTCTACAGCATAAATTGAGACTGTTTGGATATTTTCATTGCTTTCCAATATGAATGAAGAAATGAGAAAGAAAGATTTGTATGTAGGTCCTACTGGGAGAGCAGAAGAAGTACTTTGAGTAATGTATGAAATCTAAGCCAGGGTGTTCCTTCAGTTCATTATCAGGCAGCTATGACCAGTGGTTAAAAAAAAAAAAAAGCTGGGGGAAATTCCAAATTAACCAGTCTTTATTGATCACTTCCCTTAATCTATTAAGAATATGTATATGCAAACTCAAGCAAATAGTAGGCATTGAGCCAAATAGTGCTAATGACTTACATACCAACAGCAGAGTAATTCAGCTGCATATCAAGACATCAGGAAAGTCCAGTTTTCCTTCTTTTCTCCATCCCTTTTTGTCTTTATGCAATGTCATAATGTAAAGGAAATATTCAATGAAGAATTGGATAGACTGAGTAAAATATTACTAAAATTCTTAAAAGTGTAACAATAGCCTTGATGATGGAATTATTTGGTGCTGCACCAGGAAGGTTTAAAAGCTGGCGGTACACTTTCTCTCAGATCACCAGACTTAAAGATAATTAAGATAGAAAGTGTCAGGTTTCTAAGTACAATTAATCTGATCTGTTTTTAATTTGAGGAAGATGGAGATATGAGGCACATAAATGAAATAAACTAAATGAGTCTCTGATTAGGAAGAAAATATGCAATAAAGTACTTTCAGAATGATAAGAACATAACAAAAGACAAAATACTGGTAACAGTAAGTTATATTACACTGGAAGGTCAATTACAAGTTAGATCAAAATCAAAAGCTCAGATCTTGAACTTGTCAAGCACAAGAGAGCAAGAAGAGTACAGGCTCAGAATCACTCTACAATCCTGAATTCAGTAATCCACTACTTGTCCTAACTACCTTACACAGTGGTAATGGTACAGCCAGAAATCAAAGGGATGATTTTCTTCAGCACTTTCAGATATTCCTATTTTTTACAAAACCAGTAAGTAAAAAGGCAGAAATCCTCACATCTTTACTGTCTGTGAACTTTTATGAAAATTCATTTCCCATTTACAAAGGATCAGATTTTATTACCATTAATATATATGGAGCTGAATTTTTTTTCTCTGTAATGCTATTAAAAGTAATGTGGATGTGTAAAGGGCACCAGTCACTTTGAATTTAAGTGGAAAAATTTGAAATTAAAAGAGAGAATTTTAGATTCTCATCAACCATCACTGTTAATTAGGGAGATTCAGTAAAGATAAGTTTAAAGACAGTTCTTAAGTTAAATGCTTTGTAAATCCCATAGATTCCTGTGGAAAACCATACTATAGAAAAGACAGTATCTATTGCTGAATTACAGAATACACATCTTGTTTGGTATTTTACTGGAGTTTCACATCATATGTATAAAATAGCTGAGACATATGTATTAATGTACCAGCTAAAATTAGCAATACAGTAACTTAAATGCAGAGAACATTAAAATAAAAATCAAAGAATGCAAAATAGCCTTAATCTTTATACTGTAGCAACTTTATCCCGGTTTGTCTCAGTAGGCACTGTGGCAGTGCCTAAGAGGTGTATACAGTATATATAGCAAACTATTGGAGCGTTTATTTTGCCAGAAACCATAGACATTTGTTTTTATTAGCATATCTGAGGTATACATCCCAGTAGTCACTAACTTCGTGCCTGTAGTGTGAAAAAGACAGGTATTTAAGTACCCATCTAAAAGTATAATTACAGAACATTTGCATATCTTTCATGGTTCTCTCTTCTTTTGTAAAAGGATGTGGCAACAGAGAGAGTAGGAACTGCTACACATTTCCCATCTCTGTTTCTGGTGTTAGGTTTTAAATTATCAGATAGAAAGTGGACATATAAGTCTATCAATTATGTTAAGGGGAAAAAAGCAATGGCGGTGGGAGTCAGGGCTCTTGGGTTTACGTGCAGTTTATATCCTGCCAACACTTCTAAAGAGCTTCATTCACAAATGCTCCATGCCTCTGAATATTTTCTCCCTGTTCTTCTCCCAAATTCCATCAACTTTCCACTTCTTAACATGCCCTTTCCCCTAAATTAATTTGGTTCATTACCACCCTCTGACTGAAGGTATGACACTGTGACCTACAGACAGGTAGGTAGGCAGCAGATGCCCATACCCTTTTGTTGTGTTGGCTGCAAAATCTGTATTCACAAAAAATAGCATGGATCTAATTCCACATGCATCCAGCTACCAAGGTGAAGCTTCTTCCTTTCAGGAATACATTCCAAAAGCAATGTCTAGGTGCAGGAAGAGACTATAGGGCCTTCAGCTGTGGTACATTTTAAGCTGCAGCTTTTATTGAGTCTGCTATGTACAGCATTTTGGAGCTAAGAAGGACAGCATTTGAGAACAAACACACAGTGTTTTAGAAAATGCCTGGTATTTCCAACATCAGCTCAACAGCCACTTGAGAAAAAAAAACATATTAAGTTTTTCCAGTGTGTTAGAACATTATCAGGCCATTATACTGACTGCCAGTGCAAGATAAATATTTCTTCTGCTTCAAAATAGAAAACACTGTTGATGTTCTTTCTAGGACCTTTTCCACGTACTGACTTCAGCACATCTTATCACTGAAAATCTCTGAGAGGGAACAGGATTGACACCAGGATTTTTCTATTTTTTTCTACTCTCCCTTGCTCTCCAGCACAACAATATAACTGACTTATAAACAAAAGCTTCCCTATCCAACTGCAGAGCTATTAACATTCATAGATACAAATACACGATGCCTGGGAAAGCATTATCTTTATGTCATACCTGGTCATAGATCAGGATTCTGAGAAGAGAGCAACAGAAAAATCTTACATGCGGATCAATATTCCCCTCATTGATAATCAAATAATGAGTAGGGAAGACTAAAGCTGATCATTTCCACTTCAATTGTGTATAAAATATCTACTAATTTGTTTGTTATTTTTGAGGTCACAGAGTTTTAAATCAGGAAATAATCTGCAAAACAGAGGAAGCCTAGCCCACATAGGTGAAATTACTGATAACTGCCCTATGAAAGTATGGCTTTTATTTCTCACAGAGATGATAAATTGACAAGCAAAATTCAAATACATCTGTCAGAAATTTTAAATGTACTGAGTGAGAGACATGTTTTAAACAAAGGGATTTGCTCTGCACAGACAAAAATGTTCTGATTTTATCATGATTTCTTGCAGAGATGGCATTGAAGGTCAGTTTTAGCAGCTCTGTGCGATACATGCAGTCGATACTACCGTGATAAATAACAAAAGAGAAGGCTGTGCATCCATTTACAATAGCTGGTGTGCATGGGTGCTTATCAGATGCAATCTCACCTTCCTCCTGACTGTGACAAACTTAAATCTTAGTTGAAAACAGATAGCTGCATGTCTTAATGAGGCAGGTCAACACATATTCTAGTCAAACTCAAGGGCATCCTCAGGAGTTGACCACTGATACATGCTTATGCTTGACTGAAAATTTGAAAGCACCATTTGAAAATTCATTTTGTCTTCCAATTTGGATTATGTGTGCCTCAAAATTGATTACTAAAGTTTCGAGACAAGGTTGGAAGCTTTATACTGCACTTGCATCAGTTTTCATTTCAGAAAGTATGCAAAATATTTCAGCTGTTCTGTGCACTTTTGGTACATTTGACTAATAGAAAAGAAACCAGATATTTCAAAGCTCAGGAAAATCTTGATTCCTTGATTTGCATCTATTATGACTTCAAAATGAGTAGCTTGTGGTCTTTGAAACGTTGGCCCCATTTCACTCAACATATTACAAATATTTCATGAATCTTATTAAAAGCAGTGAGTTTATCAAACACAAAGTTAGGAGATGAGTGGTTATACCTTTTCTGATAGGGCTGGATTTACAATAAAAGACTTCTGTCCACAGTCTAAATTAATGCTACTAAGTGCAAGGAAGTGCATCTGCATGAGAACTATGTCATCCCAGTGTTCAAAAAAGTGGGACGTATTTTACAGACAAGTATACTGAGGTATGGTAAGACAAACTGTCAAGGGGAAGAAGAGGATACAGCGGTAAGGGAGATTAGCATGTAGAAGAAACTTAATTGTATGTGCTTGTGCAGGTTTCTGAAGAAGAGAGTTCTGAAATGTAGTACCTGAAAACTTTATTCTGGGTTTGTCTCCATAAACTGGAAGTCTCATTGATGAGATTTAGAAAAGTAGAAAAAAGAATGCATGTGTAACTGTGCTTGAACTAAATAAAAGACAACTCTGTTGAATGTAACAAGGTTTTCAAACAAAACAAAAGGGATACAGTCATTTAAAGTTATGACTGCTGTGTTTTAGAAAGGCTTTTTTTGTCCTGGAAATACAACCTCATCCCCTCTGATCAAAACAAGTATATGTTTTATATTGTATATACACATTTACAATATTTAAAACATAATTATATTTATATTAAAGAGGGCACTTTACAAAATGTAAGCATCATTTTTAATAGATCTCAGTGATTTGTAAACCTCAGTTTCACTATGGGTACTTTCCTATGGGATCTCTTGTTTTTCCTCTAGTCTTTGAATCTTTTAAAGCCTCTCTCATTATTTTTGTTGTCTGAAGTTGGGCAATAATGTTACTGTGATTAATTAAGCAAAAAGACATGGAAATGGGGGTGTGGTAATCATCAGATAATAAAGCCCTCTGGGTCTCGCAATGCATGAGGTGCAGCCAGGATCCCTTATCCCCAGAGGTCTGATTATCTCCAGGAAAACTACACCTCCCTGTACTTGCTGCATGGCTATTATGAAATATCTTTACATTTTATAGATAAAGTAAATTACTTTAATCACTGAAAATTGCCAGTGTTGTGAGGTTTCAGCTGTGAGGTTCACAGAGCTTAATCTGCCCATTTCAAGTCTGAAATAACCAATAATTGTTCTAATAAAAGCAGCAGTAAATCATTATTTAAATGCTGGGATCATCCCCTCAGAGTGGCAAAGGCACCTTCTGTACACCTCCAATGACCTGGGGTGCTCACTTAACTATAACCTTGGAAATGCAAGCCATAAGGGAAATGTTCTACTACAGCTGTTTAGTGTGTATAATCAATGTTTTGTTAGAACATCAAATTATTTTCTGTCATTCTACAAAGCCCTAGGTCAGCAAACAACATCTGCCCAACATCTGAACATCTCTTCAGAAAAATTCCAAATGCTTTAAGTCTGTCACATTTCCAAGCAGATATTTTTCGGAAAATCTTCAGTGGCTTCTGTTCAAAGGCAAAATACATTTTCCCAGTCTCAAATCATTGGAACGCACATGAAACATGTTTACTAATTGCTAAATATGATGATGGTGTCAGAGACAGCTCTATTCTGTCCTCCACATGCTTTGGAATTGTGAACACAGGGGTCTGGCAGAAGCCACAGTCAATCAAAACATCTATCAGTCTTATTGCTGCCAGCCCTGGGACTGCAGTGTTTTTATATTTCCCCTCCATGGAAAAGTACAGAAATGGAAGTTTCAGAATTACATCACGGCGGATGTAGGAGTCATGGAGGGACAACAATATCAATTTCCAGAGCGTTGATCTTGGGAAAAAGATTTCCAGAAACAAAGAGAGTTACACTGATATATCACTTTATTCTTACCTACCATATTACCATATTTTTGTTAATATACATTAACTCTTTGGAAAGATTTGCAATAATTTACACAGGACAGTGAATTTTCAACAGTCCCTACTTCCTAGAGGCTTTTAGTAAATTAATCTATTATGAGAAAAACACTAAAAGACACGGACAAAAAAAGCAAGATGTTCTTGAATATATGTCAGTTTTCAGAAAGATAATCTAAATCTGGACTGTGTGAACAAATGAATCAAAAACACTCCAATGTTTTTTTGCACTGTAACATTCATATGCACATGAGCTATTCTCCTGAGAAAGCAACTAGTTATATTTATCAAATTAATGTATGGCACAGTTTCACATGGCAATTCAAACAGGAAAAGATTTGCCTAGTAACAAAAAAAACAAACAACAGAATCAGAACAAGGAGACAGAGGAATGTGGGTCCTGATGTCACTGATTCTATTTTATAAGGAAATGTTAAAAAAGTTGTCACACCTCTCATGACAGGAAAATAATTTCATTTCAGAAGGAAAGAGAACGCTATCAGTGATTCCCAAGAGAAATCTGAGATTATTGTGCCAGAGGCAATTAACCCTGAGTAATAAAAACTTCCAGCAGCCTCAAATGACAACTTGATAGAAAAGCAGATGATATCTTCAAGGGAAAATAGTGACTTACACACAAGATATCTTTTGCTTCTCTTCTGCCTTTCAACCCAAGCTTTTAAGCTTCATGCAGTAATTTGTTTACCAAGTTACTAATGAAAAGAATTAATCAAAAGAGCTTTAATATGAGAAATATGACCAATAACATGAGCAAGAATCATGTGGTATGGAAGACCAATGCCATTTTCTTCTGGAAGAAATCTGATTTGAAAGGTTGAATTTTGTTGCACGTTACAAAAAAGGAAATGAGAAGGAATGCTGTGTGGAAAGATGCACTTGGCATTGTTAGAAAAAAATAAGATAACCAGTTCTAACAATGAAAGTGACGTAAACCTTAAAGCTAGTCTTGTTCATTCCTTATAAATTATATAAAAAGCAGACTGGGGAATTTGGTTAAAAAAAAATATATATATATATCCAAAAAATCATATGGAAATTAAAAACACAAAATGTTTTTGAATCGTAATCCCTAATTTTTTAGTGTTAAAAATCTGCTGTATTCCTGAGATTAAAAGGCACATACTAAAAGCTCAGTAGTGAAAGAAGAGTCACATGTTTCAATATCAAAATGTAAGGAGGAACAGGGAAGGAAGGCAGTGCTTACGCGAGAATACAATCCTGAGGAGTACAGGGTCACCTCTATCAGAACAATCAGACATATTTAAAATGTCAGAGGGATATATTGAAAGCTACTTCCTACAGGTCTTCTGTACAACTGCAACTGTGAACCTGAGCCCAAAGCATAGAAGGGAATGAACTCATGTTTTCATTCCATGTAAAAAGGAACATTCTGAATGCATGAGATTATTCATAACCAGATAATCCTATGTTATTAAATACAAGGAATCATTCTGATTTTCAGTGGTTTGCAGTTACTATCCCACTAGAAAAAAAACAGAGTGAGGAAGAATTTTCTAGTGTTTTCCTGAATTTTCTCTATGATTTTGTTAGTTTTCTCAAGTTAAAAAATGAAATGTGATGCTTCCTACAAATGAATATTTTAAAATTTTTAGTTATAGTGGTTTGTACTTGAATCAAAACAGTGAAATCATGGCTTTGTTGTTTTCTGTATTTAAAAATAAATATTAGTAGTATTGAAATAAAAGCGTGACAAAATATTTGTGTTTGGAAAGGCTGAAATATTTTTCTTATTTTTTCTCTTCTTTCGAGAAGAAGGGTAGATATCTTAATATATGTACCAAACCTGAAATGTCATTAAAACATATCATATACTCAGAACTGAGATTTTGCTGATAATGTTAGTAGAATTTCAAAGAGCAAAAACTTGAAAAAGTGAAATTTCCTGGAAAATCTAAGTCCTATCTGAGGTAAATAATAAGAAATAATTCTGCTACCTTAAGAGAAGAAATTTTGGTCATTTTTCAACATAAACAGAAAAAAATATATATAAACAGAAAAAAAAAAAAAAAAGACAACACAAAGTATACAAGAACTATTAGATAAAAATTCTATTCCTGCAATATTTGGTACAGATTTGGGACTTAATCTGTCAAAATTTTTTTGAAATTAAGCTCTAGTAAAGTTGAAGTCCATTCACCCAATTGAACGAATAGTTTTTACATCCCTCCTATCTCATACAACAGACTTCACATACTGAAGTGAAGAGGAAGCCCACCAAATTCTCAGCATTTCCAGATGAAACAGATGGGTAAAGTACTCCAAAATTTCTAATTACACAGTCTTTAGCTAATGTATCTCATTGGTTATTGCAGTTTCAAAAACTAACTTCTGTCTTATTAAATTTCAGACAGTATAGAGTACAAGATGACGAAACAGCAAAATACAACAAAAAATACAAAAGATATACCAGTTTTTAGGAACTACTTCTAAAGTAATGCTTCCTCAATTTTAGGTCAGGAATCAAACAAAAGTACTACTTATGTACATCTCTTTTAAAAAAAAGCAACATTCTGTCAAAAGTTACCTATACTGAAACTATGCTTCATCTAGTCTGCTTCATGTTCAGTATGTTATCTTATGCAAAGGAAGAAAAAGCATGAAGTTGTCTGAAGGTATCCTATCATACTTCAATATTTCTTTTCATAAGTCTCTTGTGAATAGGGAATTAAAACTTTTTTTTTTTTTAAAAACAAGGAATTGAACACTAGCATACACCACATTGTAATTCCTAACACATACAAAAAAGGCTTTCCCATGCTTCTTTTTTTCTGGAATGATTAAACACAGCAGAATCAAAGTTGCTTAGTTAGTACCATAGCTTATAGTGCAGTTGAGAAAAGCTACCAAACTGGTCCAGACACATAGTCTAGCTAAAGTAAAAAACTGAGACAAGACAGAGCATTATCTAGGAATACAAATATTGCATGTGACTACCAAGTCTTGGCTTCCAGCACCGAAGCTTGATCTTAAAATGTATCCTAGGACAGTACACAGGAGATGTTTGTGGTTGTGGTTAGAGAGGTTGTGTTTGTTTGTGGTTACAGAGAAGAATGAAAGTGCTGAACACTGAGTTATGTTTAATTATGCTGAAGGATTCACATAGATACTAGGCATCAGGTTAAATCCCAGCCTCATACAGAAACTAAACTTATATAACATTCAGGCAGAAATATTTTACAGAGCTACAATAAATAAATATGATTTAATCCTTTAATTGTAAAAAAAAAAGCTGAATCTTCTTGTGGAAAAAAAAAATCAGCAATTATAAAAAGTCAACAAAAAACCTTTGAGGTACACAACTTAAGCTAAAACCTTTTGTAATTTGAAGTCTATGTTTGAAAATGAAACAGAGGTGTGAAAATCCCAGGGCTTCAAAGTATCTTATTTAAGTGAAAGAATACGTCACATAAAATGACAGAGTGCATTCTGAACCTGGTCTAACATGGAAACAGAGCAATATTTCAATGTGCTTTTTGTTCAGATTTTATAGAAAATTAGATAAATAATGCATGAGTTGCTTTATGTTAAAGTTGTTCACTCAGTTTCCTTTGGAAGACATTCTCCTGTTACATACAAAATTATATTTTTCACTTCTACTTAACGTTACTATCGCACATACAGAGCTCTTAAATGCGCTTAGAGAAAACCTTTTTTTTTATCAAGCTATGCAGAGCACCTCTTTAAATGTGGGCTTGGTTTGGCTTTTTGCAAAAAATAGAGAATCACTATTAAATGATATAATTACTTTTACAGCATCATTAGTCACATCAAAGATGTAATTAAAGTTACAGGATTAATTGCAAGTGATGCTTATCAAATTTCTGAGGAAAACCAGTCATGTTTGGAACCAACCACTTGAAGCAGAAGAAAAAAGATTTGGTCCAGAGAAATTTCCATTATTCTGCCATCATTTCTTTATGGCACAAGGATCAGACTTGTAAGAATCCTCAGTTTTCAGCTAACAGTTGTGTAGGAAAAGCTTTATATTTTCAGTACCTAAAGGAAGCCTATTAACTGGAAAGGAGTCAACTCTTTGAAAGGGTACATAATAGTAGGACAAGGGGAAATGGTTTTGAGTTGAAGGAGGGAAGATTTAGGTTGGATGTCAGGGGGAAGTTCTTTACTATGAGAGTGGTGAGATGTTGGAACAGGCTGCCCAGAGAGGTTGTGGATGCCCCATCACTGAAGGGGTTCAAGGCCAGGTTGGATGGGACCCTGGGCAGCCTGGTCTAGTATTAAATGTGGAGGCTGGCTGTCCTGCCTGCAATGCGGGGGGGGGGTGGGGGGGATTAATCTTGGCAGACTTGGGAGGAGGATGGTTGGAGCTTGATTATCCTCGAGGTCCCTTCAACCCAAGACATTTTATGATTCTGTGATTATCTCATTTCAATTCTGGAGAGAAAAAGGTTGCAATAACCCTTCCTCTTCTTGAAGCTATCATATCTCCAACCTATTAATCTTACCAGACAACAAGATTAAGTAAGCTACATGCAGTTAGGATGACTTATCTCATTAAGTCTTTCCTGTGTTTGTTCCTATTAAATAGAAATAAAGAGAGGTAGTTAGACTATCTTGAGCATAGTCAGTCGTGACACGTCAAAATGTCAAATATATGATGGAATCTTAGAATATTTGAGGAAAGAACCTTAGTGACCAGCTTCTTCTACCACCCCTGTGGTGTGCAAGGACATATTCCACCAGTCTAGGTTGCTCAAAGCCCCATCCAATCTGGCCTTGAAATAAATTGTGATATTTCTTTTTAAAAAAATATGAAAGCTGGGAAACTTATGTCGTTATTTTTAAATAGGGAAGAAGGAAGAAAAAAGAAAGCAACACATTTCTCTCTTGAAATCACAAAACCTTTCAATAGAACAAGAATGTTTTCTTCCGTAATCTTTGTTGATAAGTTCTCACAATCATCTAACAGTTAATTATAGAGATGATAAGAAACTCAGTAGATCACATTGTCTAATATCATGACCGTGACATAGGGTCATTTGTCCTTAAATAAATATTTCTTAGGGAAAACTAACAGTTCTTGAATATCTCCAGTTGCATTCCTTCCTTGAGGGAAAGTATTATTTACTTGTTTACTTAGCTTCACAGCGAGATTCAAGTATTTATTTTTCCATGTATGCACACATCCTCTTTCTAGATACTAAGCTGATTTGCTCTTACCCTTTACCTGACAGATACAGAGAGCAATTTACCATATTCCTGATAACAGCTGTTTGGTCCTTAATTCTCTGTAAAAATTCCTCTTCTTTTCAACAGGACAAAATAAATCCAATTATTTAACCTTTTTTTCTTATGCTTTAAATTCTTGAACCGGACCACCTTTGATCAAAAGACTCGAAGCATGTAAATGCAATATAAATTTATATCTCTTAATGACGCTACATATATTTTTGTCAAAGGACTCTGTCACTAAAGTTACTGTTTGCTGTTAACTTCTCATTAACTTCACTAAGCATACATATCTTAAAAAAAAAAAAAAAAAAAAAAAGACTGCAAAACTAGCACGGTAATTGTGAAAAAAGAGCACAGGGAAAAAATCTGGCCAAATCCACTTCTGTAAGATACACCCATTCTTTAATTCCAGAGAAAAGTTGTACTTTCATCTTTTAAGCAGGATTTGAGGGGAGAAACACTCCCTAATCATGCACTGTTATTTTAAGGGGTCATTATCTGGCACACAGGCAATACTAGTTTAAAAATACAATTCAAGTTTCCTTTGCTTGTAATTAATATTTCCACTGCCAAAGCTGTCAGAAAGTAGGAGAGTCAGCAAAAGAATCATTTTCAGTATGTTATAAACGTTAATTTCCAATACATTATGTATATCATTCTTTAAATGCCACATCCAAATGCATTTTTGTGTCTGATCTTAATTTTGCATATGCTTTTAAAGTAGTATTCATTAAAAAGTAATCTCAGTAAATTGACGTCAGGACCATGTTTCATTTTGTCAATCAAATTCCTGGAATGTTTTGAGACAATTTCTTGCACATCACTAACTCTACCTGGGAAATGACTGTTTCACTCTCTCTTGAACTATACCCCAAAACATCAAAAAAATATTAGGAACTAGTGAAGGCGAGATTCTTCTCTTACAATAAAAAATGGAAAATGCTGTAATTTTGTAATGAGATTTCAGTGCTGTCTTCCCCAAGGCATGACTTAAAGGTGAGCCTGCTCATCAGCTGGGCAGAACCACAACAGTCCACCCTTAGTGATGGAATGAGGTTTTCAGGGTGGTTCTTTCTGAGGTACCAAAGTGACTGACCTTCTCTGCATATACATAAATATTTCTAATTCATTTTTTATTTCAAATTAGACCGAAAATTCACTGATGAGCAGGTTTTGCCTTAATTTACTGTGAATTTCATAACGTAACAATATTTGAGAAGTTAATGTACAGCTCTGTTAATTTGAAGTAGAGCTCCAGGGATTGATTGAATTTCTCTGTAGAGAATGAAGTTTGAATTTTGTAATTTCAGCTTCAGTAAATTTGCAAGACAATATATTTTTCCTCATCCATGCCACAATGTGATTAGGGAAAAAAGGCCTTATTTGCCTTGCTTATTCCTCTTTTTTCTACATATATATATGACACAAATTCGTTAGTCTGTTTGAATACTCTTCCAGTATCCCGTCTTTCAGGTTGACAGTGATGTTCATACTAATACTTCCCTCTAGTTAGTAAAGGAAAGATATGGGACATAGAGTACACGAAAAAAAAGAAAGAAAAAAAAAAACAACAGTTGGTTTTATGAAGAGTGCTTAAAACAAAATATCAGAGAAATGGGAAAAAAAAAAAAAAAAAAACACAAGGCAAAACCCAATCAGATTTCAAACAAGATCCAATCAAAATTCAAAGGATTCAATTTTTTTTTCAAATGGGTAAGTCCAGTGTCTACTGCGATCAAATGAGATATGAACGGTTCCTTGCCTTATCTAGTGTTCCATCAATTGTTAAGAGAGGTGACAGAATTATTTCTTTTACACTGTATGCAAATATAAAAAAAGAGATAAGATTAAGAGACACTGTATTTCCTTTTACATATCATAAAGGCAAATCATCTGAAGTTTAATGAGATTCATAAGAGTACACACGACACATCACTGCTGTTAGGAGTTAGGAAGTATTTTGCGTAACCATCCTTCACACTTCTAAATATAAATATGTATAAACATAGGTCTTGTTGGAAAAGAAAAAACAACAACAATAAGATGGAATAATTAGCAAAACACATAATTTAACACACCCCAGTTTTAGTTGCACTGTGACAAATTCACAATGCCCCTGATCAGAATATGGCGTATCATACTCCAGGACTAGCTAATGCAACTGTGAAACATGAACAGTTCTGAAAAGGAAACTCCGCAGTCCAGACCTGCAGGAACCCTTTCGTACAGCCTCTGTTCACACCTCCTTCTCAGTAATTTTTACAAGGGAATTAAATCTAACAACTGAACTGGAAGTAGAACACAAACACAATTCATATCCTCCATAGGTAAAGATAGGTAGAAAATACAAGAATTTGAAATCCCAGACTAATTTCTGCTCAAGGCTTACAACCGGTAATTATGCTGCAGTCCAGTCTTTAAATCAGATACAATCATGTGCAAGTCTTGCAAACCAAGGCCTCTAACAGCAATGAAGCTATGAACAGAGAGAAGTTGCTAGAACAGAAACAAGGTGGAATCCTTTATGTTTTGCTAAAGGACATAACTAGAATTAAGGAGCATTTCTGGTAAAGGAAATAAAAAGTAAAATTCTTTCAAGCCTAGTAAACTTTTTTTTTTTTTCTATTAAATATGATATATTGCTTAGTTCAGGGTAGGAAATCATGTTCCTTTCTTGAAAAGTCACAAACAAAGACAAAGCATTTCTCTGTACCCTCCAAATACAAACAGACACATATGTACTTATTTACACAAACAAAACAGAATTTAAATAGGATCTGCCAATTTTTCTGCATTTCTCTATGCACAGACACAGGAAGGTCATGAAATCTGGTGTCTAAAATCTCTACCCACTTTACAACAGAAAAGAAACGGTCCTAAGAGAAAGGTAAGTGACATACATAGTTTTGCACTGATAAAACTAACGCCCTGCAGTCCTGTATTCTTTGTTTGACAGAATAGTATAACTTGTCAAATAAGTCACAAAATACCACAGCAGCTTTCCAGAGGGTAACTTGGCCTCATTTAAATCACTGACAAGTCTAACAACTCATATGAACTTTCTTTTTTGGTTTTAAACATATTTTTTTCCAATATTTTTTTAAGCAACACTTTGAGAGAAACACTAATATTCAGGAAAGCTTTAGCAAATTTTAAGTTTCTTCCATGAAGTAAAGCATTACGTACCAGTGTATCTCGCTATATATTGTACCAAGGCTATATGATTCCTCAGGAAAAACCTCTTGACTGAGATAGAAGAAGAAAACTCTAAAAATTGGATTTGTTTTCTGTTAACACCATATTTTATATTCAATTTTCTTTTGTCACATTCCAAGAAAGCAATTATGTTTGCATGTACAGACACAATGCTATTTCTGAAGGGCATGGCTTCATATATTTGTCCAACCCTTTTGATTTATTGCCTCGGTGTCAAACTAAGATGGCTGTGCCAGTATTTTGGAACTCAAAAGAGGTATTTGTCCCACAGAATATGAATACTATTTCAGAGAAAACCTTGGCTTGCCTTTATGTCTTCAGAAAATTGATTTTAAAATCTTAGAAATCTGCTGAAATTAAATTCACTAACAGATTTTGAAGAAGACAGAATCTGTCCAGTTATACTATTCACCACATTAACTCACGAAGGGTAGAAATACAGAAAAATCACCACTACAAATTTGCAATAGAAGAATTTAAATAAAAGAAAGATATTCAACAGAAAGAGATTACAATTTAGAAAAGCTTCCAAAATGTAAAAATTTCATCAAAACTTGTGGAAACTCACATTAGGGACCTCTGGAAGCGCATACTGTTCTGGCAAGAATACATTACAGAAGTGGTACTGGCAGGTGCTTTGAGAAATATTGCAAGAATATTTTTGCAACTCTTAGGCTTTTGTTTTGTTTTATTTTATCAACTGTTATTAACTTTTACCGCGAGAGAATCACGCTCTATTTTCGCTATCGGGGTGCTAATCTGTTAACAAACAAAGTTATCTTCACCACTTCTGCTTGCTCAAGATGTTTATACTTTTTGTTTGTAAACACAGCCATATGAAAGGAATTTTCTCATGTTCTATGCTTAGCTTCTCAATCCAAAATGAGCTGATCTGTGAGCGTGCATGAAAACCTTTTTTTCTGTTGCTGTGGGACTAGCATTTAGTCATATTAGATACACTAAGAATTTTGAATGAAATACTTCTGTTTTCAGCTGAAATCCTCTATTACTCTATGTAACAAATTTTCTGAACTAAAAAAAGCTTTAATAAAATAAGATGAATTATTGCAGACTGGCAAGTGCTCTTTAATTCTTCACAAAGGAAATAACAGCTGTGAATATCAAGCAGAACTCACTCATTGAAAATGCCCCATAATTTACAGAGTTGCAGTAAAAAGTGCAGAGGGAGGGGTATGATGGGAAGGGGGGGGTGGGGGGGAGGGGGAAACTGTTCAAACGCTGACCAAATCCAAACCAGCGTTTTAGCTTATTGCAACAACTTTCAGTTCTGTGTATATTACCATTTAAAAATGCTTTGTTTGAAGGTAATTGTACACACTCTGATGGATTTCATCAGTGAAGCACGTGGAAGGTTGGTGTATTTTATTTTCAATGTGTAATTAACATGTCCATGTATCACACACCCTAGAAATGTACCCATGCTGAAAACACACAGGATTTGTGTTCTTAACCCCGTGATTTGAGAACAATAACTGTTAATGTAACTGAGTTAACTGGATTGCTTTTAATTGAAGATAATCTTGATTACAGCCAAAGGGCACTATTAATACTCTGAAGGAATGACTAAGACTTCAGCATTTGAATATTGTAGAGAAAATAGAACTAATTAGCACTAATTTAATTCTAAGATTAAAGAAAAATAATTTTTAATTTTTAATTTAAGATAAACTATTTTACTCAGAACAAAGAAAGAATAATAAGTAATTTTTTCCAACTGAAAGGCATTTTTTACTTTTGCATTATTTCATTAATATGGGAATATGGGAATCATGACCCCATTAAAGATCAAATAATAAGCATTTAATTATTGACAGCAAATAAATTTTTAATAAAGATACAAGGGTTTTGCGGTATAAAAGAAAGAAAACAAAGTACCTCTGACCCAGAAATTCATAGAGGATCTCACACCACTATATAATCTATAACCTAATTTTAAAAGGATAGGTTCACAAAGGGACATGTCATTTTTCTTTCTTCAGTACCGCAGAATGAGGTACTGTAAGTATAACGTCTGTGAAAATGCTCCCCAGAAGTACCCCAGTTCTATCTTAATCATGCACTTAAACTAAATAATACATTGAATATGTCATAACCAAGAGGACAGTCATGATAAAAAGTGATTTAACCCCTTTTTACTCTACAAAATAATACTTTCTTTTCTTTACCTTGGGACTAGTTGTCATTTATAATTTCTGACCGAGGGAGACATAATGGATTTACAATGAAACCCTGATGCTTTTCCAAGTAACATGAAGATGCAGAAAATAAGCACTCATTACATTAGCAGACAAAAAGATGTTTTCACTGGAACACTGAGTCTCATTCTCATGCTGGCAAATAAATGGACTGTTTGCAGGTTCTGAAAGCATAGTTTCTGGCTAATCACAAGTCTTCAAAGTAAAAATAAAATGAACTTTTTCTGAACTTTTGATGCATCACATAGAAAAAGATTACACATTATTTTTTTGAGCTTTGCACTCATACACTGTAGGGTCTTAAATTCAAGATGCTCAATCCAACCACATGTACCAAATATTCAGATTAATTCCTAAAGACATAAGTATTATCTGTACGATGTAAAAAAAATGAAGAAATTACTGAAAGAAACTCTCCTCCTAATTCCCTTCCCAAATTACTTCTTTTAGCACCTGTAAGACTTGAAAGAAGACGGCATGAAGTGAAAAAAAGCCTCAAAATGTAAAGAGTGGAAGAAAAAGAGCTGTCAGAAGCCAAAATATTTACTAAATTATGGAATCTACTTAGTCTTTTCATAGTTTAAATGGAATAACGTATTTTTGACAGATGAGAAAATTTCAAAAGATTCTACGTTGAAATTCAGTTTGAATAACCCACGCTGAGTTTCATGAATTTGCAAAAGTGGGTTAAAGTTGTTCTTGCACTGCTTCGCTTCAGATTCTACAGAATTCCAGAAAAAAAGTTCAAATGCAAAGGGGGAGAAGAAAATAGTTGCACTAAGAAAGCACCTTCTCAACAATTCAAACTATGTTTATAAAGCATAAGATTTGTTCAGTCTCTTAGCTATCCCATCTTGAAAGTGCTTGTAGGGAGCTGCCAGCAGTCACATGCATGTAGCAGTTGGGGAAACAGTCTTGAGTTTGCAACTGACATAAACACAAAGTGATAAGAAGTTATACTCCTCATTCTGTCTTTTCTTGACATCAAAATACAGGAAATGTATTTTTTATACAATATATTGCATATTGAGCAAATTCACATCTGTGTGTATGATGGTCAGATTCACGGTAGCATGGCCATGACACGCATGCTCTTACCTTGCCTGACAACACACACACAAAAATGGTGGAGCTACCAAATCTTCTCTCAGTGGTATCCAATGCACTCATGAGTGAAAGCAAACTTTTGGGAAGGAATGTGACTGCTTGAGAAAACTGCACAGAGAACTGGAAATGGCTTAGCCACAACTTCCCTATTGCAAAATCCTGTCAGTTTTTGTGAAACTTTTGCTGCAAATCACTGTTTAGGGACACTTTATCTGCTACTCTATGACTTGGATCAAACCTAAAAGACCATCTAGAAGTATATTTTTAGGACAAGATATCCAATCTTCTACACTTGGCAAACTGCAATTCAGAAACATCTGCATTATTGAAAAGAAAATTAAGCCTCAGGTAATCATTTTGAAACTTCTTTGCAATGAAAATTTCAAAACAGCATTGTTATTATTACTGTTGTAAAAATCTATTATTACTGTTGTTAAAACCTGTTTGATTCTCATGTTTCTTGCAATATAATATGAATTTTAATAGCATAAAATACATGTAACGCTGCCTTTGATTGCTTTCTCTTTCACAGACAGTTTCTCAGCCAGTTTGTTCAAGCACAGTAACACTGGGATAGCACCTCCACTAAAGCTAAACCTTCCAAGTATCAGAATTAAGATAAATTCTGGATCCAAAGAGGGACTTAAAACCTATGGATTATTTCGGGCTACTTAAAGCAGACAGTTCAGGTAATCTAAAGGAGATCTAAAAAAAAAAGATATTTTAAGAGAAAATAATTAACCCACCTATGAAGTAAAGATAGGAATATAATCACACACATCAATGCTCTGCATGAACAAGAAGTATCTTTTCTCCTCCATCATGGGTACAGCCTTCAGGACACACTGAGCTTACTAGCTTATATAGTAAAGTTCTATGGGAAATCAATACCATACAGAGTTCAAAACATGTATCACTTAAAATTATTCATTACATGTGAACTAAGAATGATATGGTTGGCTTGTATGCATCGCAAATGTGTTTGTAGAAGGATGATTAGCAGAGGATATAACTTTCTTTTCAGGTAGTCATGTTAGAGCACTCAAAATAAAGTATGGGAGAAGAAAAAGTGAAAATTTCCCCACATAAACGTATGAAGTACAACAAATAGTTTTCCAGTAAAAAAAGATGTTTGTACGAATTACACTGCCCTCCTAGGTCAGAGGCACAGTTTTCTAAAGCTTCTCCAGAATGTGAAGTGGCTGCTGGCAAATACCATCAAGAATGTAGTACAGCGCATCAACATACAGCTCTGAGAGTCTCTAAGTGGTGAAATGTTTCCCAGGTTATGGGAATATGGAACAGAGAAAGCTTCCATGTTTAATGGCAAGCTAATAGCTCTACAAATGAATGAACCAACTTGCAGAAAATAATTCCATTTTTAGAAATAACCACTTCAGATTTTTAAGCATTAATGGAACATTTAATATTCTTTTTTCCTTAAAGGCTGCATACACTCAAATATACTGACCCAAAGCTGTATCTAGTGCTAATCAGTGAAGGACTTTGGTCTGCAATAGATCAGATATGCATTTACTTTAAGATTAAGGATGAGAGAAGCATCAGTCAGATATGCAATTTACCAGAGAATGTACATCTGCTTAATAGAATATTTTTGGAACTATCCCAGGATTACTTTAGTCATATTATCCATTTAGCACTACTATGGTGTTAGAGGCACGTTGACCTAAGGGTGACATGTATTAATGTAACTAAATACATGGAGTGGAAATCGGCTCCCAAGAATAACCTATGGGCACATCATCAGTAAGTGTGTCGCAGTTGAAAAATAACCAAATAAACAAACATGAAAGTAAGGTGTAAGAAAGTAAGTTTGTAAGAATTACAAAGATGAGTAAAATATGATTTTGATAAGACTAACAAAAATACTCAAGACAACAGATAAACAATGTTAATTTCTTACAGGTAGGGTAAAATTCAATGACTAAATACAAAAAGTCTTCTGAGTTTACACAAGATTTATCCTCACAACTCTATACAGGTTCTTCGCTTCAACTGAAAATTGTTGTTGCATTAGCTTCTCAACACCAGTTACTCAATTAATTTGAAATACAAATGAGAATTTACGCTGCTCAGCTACGAAAGTTTCTCAGCAATCCAGCAACTTATCTATAAAACATATTTGGTAACTTCATTGCCAGAGTTTTTCCTGCTGAAGTTTCTCCATTACCAGCTTACCAAAAGGGACAAGGACAGTCCTCTCATCAGATACCTACCCTCACCAGCTACATCCACAACACAGATTTTTGGATGAGTGGATTCTAACTTGTCAGTTCAAATCTAACCTTAATTTTCTGACTTGAATAAGGGGATGATAGGCATCAGATACTTTGGATACAAGGAATGCAGTGTCCTGTTACTAGTACCTGAAGGAGGCCAGTCCTACATGTTTTCCAGTAAAGTGTGGTCACTGAATAATCTGACTCAAAATTTTTTTTACCAAAAGCTACATGAACATTTATTAAAAACAGAAATTTTGCAGAGGACAGAACCTGCAGGTTTAAAATATTTTTCAAAACAAATAGATCTTTAAAAAAAAAATCTTGTTAATTTCTGTAAAAATGGTGGTACTTTTTATCAAGTAGTTCTTGTGAAAGTGTTTATTTTTATGGGTTATGATTTTGGCACCTTTTCATCCAGTTGTATGTTTTCTTGCTTTGGTATTAACTGATGGGGTGAATTCTGTCCCCAGTCTACCTTCTCCATTCCAGTCACTAGTTCTGATCATTTTATCGTATTTCTTCTTTTTCATTCTACTCTGAAATAAAAAGTCCTGATTTTTTCAATTTCTTTTCATACATTCTTTTCCCTTTCAAAACTCTTATTGCTTCCATTACTTTTTGAAGCTTCCATGCAAGTAGAGCAAAATATTTACCTTATAAAAGAAAAAACAGATTTAGCATCAAGAAATTCACCTAATTTTTTTATCCACTTCCAACCTGTTGTTTACAAAGACTAATATATTTTGCTCGCTGGTGAAGAGCACCCTTCAAAAAGTCCAGTACTGATACCACCCCTCAAGAAATCAGGTAAACCAAATTTATATTGCCTTTTTTATTTATAAAATGCTCAAAAAGATCATGAAGTTAACCAGAGCAAGGAAAAACCTTCACAATTTCTTGCAAAGAATCAACTTTTTTTTTTTTTTTTATGGGCTTGTCCAATCTGCAGCCCCCAACCAGTAACGTCACTGTGTCAGTTCTTCCCCATGGAGTGACCTGGCACTACACATATACCCATCACTCAGCAATGAAACCTTCAGTGTGCTATTAACACCATGTCAACTGAAACCAGGGCATGGGGAGGGCTCAGTGAAGTGATAACTCAAGTGATGGCAAATAATCCTATTCACTTTGATATATTGGCTAAACACAGTCCTTTGAGCAGTGAGAAATACGCAGTTGTGCTTTCTGTTTTGATAGAGGAATCTGAAAACAGCTTTCAAAGTTGCAAAAAAAAAAAAATCATTGTTTTTTCTTTTTTTGTATATTTGCAACTCAGTTTTCATTCAACATCAATTTTTTTTTTCCAAAGAGAACATACAGAGTTGTAATCAGATATTCAAATGAAAAACCTAATATCTCTTTAGCAGACATTTATAAAATAAAAATACCCCTTGCTTCACAGTCACGTCTTACTCATGCCATTGCTTTTAGAAGTATGCACATTTGTGAACAGCTATTGCCAAGGATGAAGCGCAGGATGACTTAAATTTCATCAAAAATCTCTGAAGAGCACCTTGAGTGCTCATTAAGAATTACAGTCACTGCCACTGAACCAGGGATTGATATGTTATTTTTCACAAAAACAAGATCAAATACCCCACTAGTTTTATGCTTTTGCTGTTCTCCTTTTTTTTTGTTTGTTTAAAAAATATTTAAAATTAACTGTAGTATACATTTTACAAGGGCCACTCCAAAGGTAATGCCTCCTACTTTATTATGTTGACCTACAGCTTCAGATGTGTGTGCTGGTGATATGGCAATAGGGACTGAATCTTCCCAGAAATATTCAATTACAATTTGTTGCTCTGTGACAGATGGCAGCAGAGGGACAGTCTAACAAAATGGCATCTGACATGGAAGTGTGGATGAAGCAAATGTGTGAAATTCAATTCCATGTGAAAAGAAAGGACCTATTAACATTTATCAATGCTTGTTGAACATTTATGGAGACAAGATAGTGGATGTGAGAACAGTGAGGTGGTGGGTGGTGCTTTTCAGTAGTGACAGCAACAGTATGTTATCTCTACTGGTGAAGATTTTGAAGAGCATGACATGCAGTCTGCTGTTCATCACCAGTGAAAAAGCATAGCTAATGGTGGTGACCATGTTGAAAAAACATCTTTTTTTTAGCTGAGAATTTGCTCTATCAATTCCAGTTACTGTGCTCGTTTTTGCTGTTGTAGTTTTCATGGAAACAAATACGAGGCATTACCTATGGAACGACCTATATGAGGCCCAAGACAATTCGTTTTCACTCAGTGCAGCCTTAGCAAGCCAAAATGTTGGACTGCCATGGACTAGAGTTTGAAGCACAGATTCTGAACTTTCATCATAATCTTCTGAATAACTTCAGTTTTTTTATCAGTATTTCTGAGATTTTTCTAGTGTCAGCCAGAAGTGGCCTGAGCTCCCTCAAAACTTCTGATGCCTACTTGTATTGGGGTAGGGGAAAAACTCAGAAAGAATTTTCTTTAGAAATCGAAGGTGATTTAAGAATTTTAATCTAATAAAAAGCTGCACCCCTTATTTCTGCCTGATGATTTAATTATTAGCAATTCACAGCAGTTCATTAGGGACCTATTGTGCTGCTGTTGGCAAAACAGAAACGTCACTGCGTGTTAAATAATTAAAAGTAGTAAAACAAACATTATCTTTTTGAGTCCTGGATTTTTAAATTGATGTTAAGCATGCATCCTCTTAATCAATAACTACTTATCTATTATATTTTGGCAAATAATATTCTGTTCTGCCATTCCAATTATGGTTTGATGTTTTCCAGTTTTTCTAACTATAACTATATTATTATTGTTACCTTGTACAGGAGTATAAAAGTGAGGAAGAGTTTATACATCCAACAAGTTTCCCCAAGTAAATTACTGCTTTTTTTTTCCCCATTTTTGACTCAAGTATTTCTGGGGGACCAGAACCTACATTCCTTATTCCTGATTATAAAATACCTACCTGTACTATGTTTTTGTCCTGCAGCATAGGAGCTGGCTCTGAACCAATGAATGAATGTAAAGTTCCTTGTAAAGTTCAGGGAGGAGAAGCAGTGAAAGCTTATTGAGAAGTGTTCCATAGCTCATGGGAAACAATGCACTGGTCTCACTGGGCCAGTCCACAACATTTCTGAGAGGATTAGCTTCTGTTCATTAGCAGCTGAGACATTATTGTTAAAATAAGATTATAGGCTCATTCTTTAGTTCCTTCAGCCCCAAATGTTATATCATGTAATTTATCACTACCCGTTTCCTTTAGCCTTGGTAGAAAAGACGTAACAAAGGCACAGGCTAATTAGATACAGGCTAGCTTTGCTAGCAGGCAGGTTCTTTAGACTATGTTGGGAATAGTTACAGGAGAGATTGTTTTGTAATTAAATATCCTCATTCTGATTTTTTTATCCTTTTGGTTCTATTATGTTACAGCAATCTTGTCAAGAAGTTTTGTTAGCCTCAGTCAGAAGCAGACAGGCTGCCTCGTGAAAAATAAAAGAGCATATCGAACTTTCTGAAATAGTTACTACTGACATGAAAGGAACACCAAATAGAGAACAGTGCCTCAACTTCTGATTTTGTCACAATTTGAGAGAAATAGTCAAAACCACTGAGAGACTTCCACAATGCAACTTCAAAACAGTTGGAAATGTGTTGGTTGGATTCTGAAAGGAAGCAAATTATACAATCATGTAGGCGTTTATATTGCCACATTAGCAGTACGCACACTGTAAAGCCAGAGCTGAAGCACCACCTACCCTTCTCCCTCAAAAATGACTTTTTACTGATTTGTCAAAGTAGGAAAACTGCCACCATCCAACAGTTCATGCCAGTGCAGATTCATTACTCAAATCCTTCAAGACAAGATGCTCCTAACCTGGGGAGCATCTGCCTTGCCTGTTGGGTCTTGTAAGCTGTGCACAGACAGCCTTTATAATATAATATACAGGTCCTTTCAGCAGAGGGCAGGTTAACTGTGATAACAAAAGGCAGCTGTGATCACACTGATGTGCAGCATAAACATGGGAAGAGAAAAAAGCATTTCAGAACTTAGCATGAGGGCTAATAAGTGCCTGACCTGACTTCAACGGCTCCCTATAGAAGTGTTTAGTGGCAGAGTATAACGAAGAAAAACCAGCAACACGTAGGATCCGTGGAAGAAAGTGTAGTCTCACCACACTTATTACACTAGGGACAAAATAATTTAATACATCAGATTGACAAAAATTATTTTTTAATAATCCATTGCAAGCTAATCTTCATAGCTACGTCCACACTTTGCATTTCTTTGTTTTCCTCTATTCAGTTGCTTACAATCACAAGCTCTGAATTTCTATTTTCTGTTCAGGAGACCCAAAGAACCTCCCTTTTACAACTGTGTTTTCAAGTGACACAAATATATAACACACCTCTGAAAACACACTGCTCCTGACCTCAGCTGACTACGGATTACAGTGCCTTCCTTTATAGGGTATATATCAGACCAATCAGCTTTTCACCAGCAGTACCCTCAACCTACCTTGTAACACAATGATTTTTATGAGTGTAATCATCATAGCACATGTGTAGGAAGAAAAGAATTTATATTGAAAAAGCTCAAATAAAGTATAAAACCAAATGCCAATTTGGAATTTTTAGAGTATTTATTTTCCCCAAGTAAGAAGACAGGAAGAAGAAAAAAAAAAAAAACTGTAAAGAAAAAAAAGAGGAAAAAAACGGCACTAAAGAGATCATCAGACTTCAGATAGTCCTGGTGAAATGTATTTCAGCATCAGAACTTACACAATTCATAAAATGCATAATAATTGTACAGATCTTTAGCTATGGCAAAGAAAAATAAATCCACTGCCTATTTCTGGCCCTCAACGGGCAACATAAGCTGTCAGATCTTTCTCCATTTTAAGTAACAGTTCATTGGATGATAAATGCATCTTCAGTGACTGTCTTCAAGGCAAAGCCTGTGTTTTTGTTGCTGCTTGTTTCCCTATGGGTACACCGACATAGCATAGAGAGCCGAAACCTCCAAAATCTATCAGAAAATAAACTATACATTTAAAAAAAAAAAAAAAAGAGGAAATATCACAAGGAGGGCAAATAAGTAAGCTTTCACCTGTAGGACTCTAAAAGAGAACTATTGGTGGCTTATGGAGGTGGAAGATGGGCAAAGAAAAGGGAGAAGTCACAGTGAAACCATGTGTCAGCTCCCAGAACCTCACCAAGCATTAGTTAGAATTTTAGCTGAGAGCCAATTATGAAAAAGAAAAATTATTCATAATACATAGGCATTTCATTTCTTCAGCATCTTGAGAACATATGTTTTTCAGTACTTGTGCAATCTGTGCATATTTTCAATCTGAATGAACTATTTTTAGAAGACCAACGGGATTGCTGTTTGCAGAGTAAACACTAGTTGGGGACCAAAATCCAAGCCAAAGAAATTCACTGTTCACTTGACAGAAAGCCATAATGCCAACTAGAGAATCTTCTCCTCTTATTTTACATGTGGGAGTTTTTTTATTTGTTTTAGGCAATCACAGGATCTAGTTGACAGTTCATTTCCTCCTCACCCCTTTCACTCCCTAGACTAAATGACACTGTCACTGTAGGTGCACAGTGCTCCCAACAAATTCCTCTCCTTGCCTTTGAAGATCACACTGTGTCCATGAGCAGATTGGTTCTTTGCTTTTGGATATTTACATTTTCAACATATTTAGCTTGCTGCTAACATGAGGAAGAACAGTGGAAAGAAAATAATCTGCAAAGAGACTGGAATAAGCTTCTCAGGACAAATAAAATCAATTACAGAACTGAACTGTTTTCAGACAAAACCAATTTGAAATGAAATGTAAGGAAGAATAGTATTTGGGGGAAGTTACACTTATATATGCCTATGTGTGTACATACTTGCCTATATTATGGTTACTAGGGAAGAGAATTCAGAGTACAAAACAATATGTTGGAATTCTTTACAGTTTAAGAAGTGAAACATGCCATGCTCAGGTATCTAGCAGGTGACTTGCTCTGTCACCTGACCAAAAGTAACCATGCAAGTCTGAAAGCCATCTCACAGACAAGCAATTAAAGAGTAAATTAGAGTGACCATTAAAAAGATATTTTGTTCATTTCCATTATAGCAATTCTTATGTGCCATAAAAGTTCTAAATTTTCCAAGAAAACATCACATAGGGTCAAAAACTGTAGTACCTTTAGATTAGAAATTCCTCCTTCTGTTTGAGCCACATACTACTTGAATGCTCTTCCAGGTAAAAGACTTTAGCTATGGCAAGAGCTTTCTAATTGCTGAGGTACGCTGACCCTTATAGGTCCTGGGCAGGTGTCACCAGATGGTGCTATTGATCAGTCTTGTTAAAAATTAAACAAAAAAACATCTGGAGGAATCCTTCCGTCCCTTGTCTCAGAAGCTCTAAATACAGGAATCTGTCATAACCAGCAGACGATCAGCCTTGCTGGACTTGCTCCTGAGATGGTGCAGGTTCCTCCACACTGAATCACAGAATGACAAGGCTGGAAAGGACCTACAAGGTCATGTATTCCAACCGTCCTCCCGTTACCCTTGCTACCACAAGCTACTAAACTATATCTCGTAGCTCCTCATCCAGATGCCTCTTGAACACTGCAAGGGACAGCGACTCCACCACCTCCCTGGGCAGGCCATTCCAGTGCCCAAAGCATAAGAGTCTTAGAGGAGGAGAGCTACCTTTACAACTACCCTGTCACAGTGCTAGGCTACACTTGTAAATAGTTTATTTTGCAATATACATTTCATATTTCTTCTCCACCAGTGAATCATAGCCTTTAATACCAGAGCCAGAGCAGTAGCACTACTGTTCTCTGCAAGACAGTAATGCTACTCTGAAAGAACAGAAAATTAATTATTACTATTACTCTTATTACTTGATTTTGACTTCATTATGGCACTAAGGAGATGTTATTTATTAGGAAAAAGAAAGGAAGAAATGGCATGTATCTCAATTTGTAGTAATTACTGGCCCAAACTACTAAGCAGTGGATACATTTTGACAGTTAAGTTTCACAGTTTTCTCTCTTCTATTTGTATATGCATTTTTCAGTATCACAACACATACTGAAAGGTCATTCAGTTTTTCAACTCCTATTGTGAATTAAAAAGTGTTACCACCATAAACTCTTGAAAAAACCTTGTTTTGTGTGTGATGCTTGCTAGGGAAACAAATGCTATTAACTTTTCAAATATCTTGATATATGAAAAGTTAAAACTACAGAACACAATCTCTTCAGAGTGCAGTTTCTCTGTGTATTATTTGCACTAAAGAATATAGGAAGCAGAAGAATTCCAGAACTAAACAAAAACCTTTTTAGGGCTAAAAAAAAAAAAAAAAAAAAAAAAAACACAACAAAAGGAGCTGGAACAAATAACAGGCAAAGTTCTACACAAGCTCTAAGTACAGAATAGGTACATACATTCAAACTACACATGATCTGGACTTGCAGTAACGGGTAAAGAGAAGCCAACTGACCTGAATATCATTTGAAAAATTCAACAGTTGCATCTTTTTTTTTGCTCCATAGACAACAGCTCTATCTTACAATTCAGTGTTTGCACACACTCAGACTTTAAAAGGAAATAAAGCTGAAAGATGAACTTTTTTACCACCCATTTTTTCACATTTTAAAAAGAATATTTCATCTGCTTGTATACTTTTTTTTTAAACAGAGATGATTCTATGCAACCCACAGAGACTGACTTTTAACAGCAGCCAAGAGACTTTATTAATTTTTTGCCTATGCTGCTGTCTTGGTAAACTGCCCAAAAAGGAAGGCTGAAGGTGAGTGGGGCAGCACAGACAATTTATTGGCAGGAAATGTGATGAACCTTAAGGTAGAAGGTGCAGTCACACGGAATTTTTCACTGAACCAAAACAAGCTTTTAAGGCACTTAATTCAACTTACAGAAATTACCACCAGCTTTCAAAGGTCGTTTTCCCCACACTTTTTTAGGGCAACCACATGACCATAAAGCCAAAAGCTCAACAGCAAGCCCATCACTGAACATCTCATCTCTTCATGGGCAGGTGATCCAAGCTAGTAATATTTTCAAGCAGTGATTTTAAAGGAGATACAAGAGAAGCATTATGCACGCAGAAAAGTCTGAAAGGTTGTGATGGACATAAACCTACTTTAAAACTTCTCCAACACTTAGCTTTTTCTCTGCACCAGAAATTCTGACTCTTCTCTTTAGCTTCAAATGTTCCTTCTCCATTTTAAATAGCTAAGCATAAATATTTTACCCTTTGAGAAGCACAGTGGAATATGCAACTCCAATTAGTATTAATGGGAGCTTGTGAGAATCCTTTGTTTTTTTGTCTCAAAGCTTGCTTCCTGAGGTATTTCTTGTGATAAGACTGACTTGTCCAGGAGATGAGTGATGGGTGTTGCCTTGTGGCAATCAACATCCCTGTGTGGACAATTTTAGCTGTTTGCCTTCGGAAGATAGTGCTCACACAGTTTACTGGCGGAAGATCTAGCCTGTGACTAAATAACTCCAGCTTGTTATAGGAAACTGGGAGATGATGCCATTGTATCTGTCACGGGGTGCTCTCTAGAGCTCACTCGTGACAGCGGGGACAAAACCCGGGGAGAGAAGGCACGAAGCGCTTCCCTTCTCTAGCGGCGCGGCGCGGCCCGGCCACGTGCGCTCCGAGAGAGGGGAAAGAAAAAAAAACGGCGAATGGGTCTAGGAGGGAAGGAATGAAAAGAAAGGAGCGATCTGAGAACGAACGGCAGTTTAACGAACCTAATAATGCTAAACAACAACAGAGAGCTTCAACAAGGAGAGATATAGAACTAAACCTCACCGACGAGCTGTAGGAGGCGGGAAGCTGCAACCACGTTGTCTCCTCACCGGGGAATCGTTCCCTTTTTCCGGCTACCCCTCCCCCCCATGCCCAATTAAGGCAGTCCATAGGAAAGAAAAAAAAACTCTCTCATTAACTCCCATTATCCTGCATGATGTTCTGATGTGGAATAGCAACGCAAACCAAAGAAATTACAAAACCATAACAGTATCCTGGGAAGGCAAGATACAAGTTGGCGCCTCCCTGCTCCCTCTTATCTGCTGGCAAGGCTAGGGAGATAAGAACAAAGGAGTTTCTGCTAAGATCCCAAAGCCAGGAGCTGCCACTCCAAGAAAAGCTGACTCAACCACTTTGGGTTTTGAGCTGTCACTCCAAAGACAGCTGACTCAACCACTTTGAAACCACTGAAAAGGAACCATCATTGCCATGGTTGTCATCATCATCAACAGAACAACAATGTCCGACGACCCACCACTACTGAAGATCAGTAACTGAAATACGAACCAAACTGGATCCATGGTGGTGACTATCTCCTTCTTGCTTCCTATAAAGACTTCTTTCTTCTTCTTTCCTATCTTTTCTTTCGCCTTCCTTCCCTTACCCATTACCCTAATTCATAATAGCATCCATCCTCCCCTTTCCCATCTCCCTAATTAACATCTGTAATAAACTGGTCGGACAAACATTTGAACCGTTGTTTCTTAATCTCACGCTGGGTATACAGATATTAAAAGAACCTCCTCTCCCTCCTATAAATTGGAGCGAGACAGAGCTGTATGTTTATACAGATACACACGCTGCTAAAAACTTACTTCTTGGCCCATAGCTTTCAAAGAAAAAGAAAGAACAACAGTGAACAAACAACACACAAACAAAATAACTACCCCGCATTCTGAATTGTAAAGGGTAAAAGCTTCCTATTTCAGACATTTCAACAAAGTAGAAGAAGATTACAGTACAGTTGTTAAAGGTAGAATAAACTGCTACATAAAAACGAATGAGGACTGTTGTAAAAGATTTGAACACCAAATAACATTAACACGTCAAGTCTCTTACACTGGCATATAAAACAAATCAAGGCATTGGTATGGATAGAATATTGTAGAAATAACTCACAGCTAAATCTCAAAACTTGCAAGCAGCAATTGTTTCCAAAAGTTTCTAACAGTTCTAAATCATCAAAAGCAACAGCATGACTCTAAAGAGAAAACCTGAAACCGTTTATTTTTGTTAATTTAGCCTTAAGTGTTTAATTTGCTATTGCTGTCTTGAGGTATGTCAAGACTGTTTAAACAAAAGCAGTGACTTTCTAAATCCTGTTCCTAGCTAATTAAAACCATGATTTTGAAGTATGCTCCTTTACTCGCAGTTCATTGTTTATACATACACTAAAAAATTGCACAACACAAGGAATGTTCAAGGTTGCAAATATAACAGGAAAAAAAAAAAGAAAACGAGTGAGAAAAAAATGACAAATGCTACAGATCTCATAAAAGGGAAGAGGGACAAAATAAAAAGTGCAGAAATCTCCCAAAGCTTGATAAAATATAATATTTAGAATTATGAACAAAACTCTAAAAACTATACTAGGAGGAATTCAAAGTACTTACTAAGGCACTCATCAGTTTTTTAATATGACAAATCTTTTCTTTTAATTATGGTCTGAGATAACCCAGAAACAGTGCTATGGCTGTGTGCTCTCCTCTATGTATCTTTTAGATACATACATTGTCCTCTGCTGTTTCATTTATGGGTTGGTCATTTTTTTTTCTTACAGGTAGGAAAACATTTTCCTAAAGTCCAATACCTTCAAAAGAAGAAAATAATTATTAATGCAACCAGTGCAAGAGACAGTATCAGCAGAGGGGTTCCTACATACAAACATCACATCCAAGCAACCTGAGAGCACAGGTTAAATTTAGATCTGAAGCCAAACTTCATCATTCGAGTTCCTCTCTGTCCACCAGGCAGCTTTCTCATGCAGCTTTAGCAAATTACAGCTGTGAATGCATTATCTATCTGTTACTGAAGAATGGATAATGATTGCACGGCAGAGTAAAGCCCTTTAAGTTGAAAGAGATAAAAGACATTCTTTCTGCTGTCAGAGTACGCAGCTCTTTGACAGTTAGCACATATAAGTGCAGATATATGTGCAGAAAGAAAGAAATACATTAGGTTACAACCACATGAACCAGGAACCTCTTAACGTTAATGTTTTTCACCTTCCCAGAGGCAGTGAATTCTTGGCTCGCTCAAAGTACGAGACAATTTTCAGTCAAAATCTATGTCTCTGTAGCTTTCTCCATAGCAAGAAGCAGCATGTGCAATCAAGTAGCATTCTACTTCTGCAGCAAGTATTAGTAACTGCTGTAAAAGGAATACTTTCTCATATCCTACAGAAAACTTAGCAGTGCTATAACTTAGTAAACATTACAAAAGGACTAATGGAGGGAGTCCTGACACCACGATCTGTGATCTTCAGCATTTCTCTCTCACCCTTTTCTCTCTCTCTCCCCACTTTCTAATACACTGTGTTGGTTACTCATATACCACAGACTTTTACGAAGTAGGACAGGTTTTTACTTTGAAGATAGTCTAAGCACACAAGGAC
Organism: Perdix hodgsoniae; assembly: GCA_035772895.1. Taxonomy (NCBI): domain Eukaryota; kingdom Metazoa; phylum Chordata; class Aves; order Galliformes; family Phasianidae; genus Perdix; species Perdix hodgsoniae. The sequence goes on from JAPSGF010000001.1 coordinate 32,519,965, forward strand.
TTGGCTACAGATTTGTCTGTAGAGAAAATAAGTGGCAGTAATAAACTGAGATCAATCATGCAGTGAAATAAGAGCAGTACTCTTCAACATGTGACCTTACAATCAAAAGAATATGTTCCATTCTAAAGTGAATAAGTAGAAAGCTCACTGCTTCCACTGAGTGGATGTAGAAATTGCAGGGACATCATTGTCAACTGTCCTTAAAATAAACCATGCAATAAATGGGGAGAAGACATCCAGCAGTAAACTGACTTGAAGATCACTGTGCGCCTTTCACCAAAAAGTGTGTACAGGCAACGGGAAACTCTGGCTTAAGTTGTATAAAGAGAAACATCATAACATACAACAGGCTCTTGACGTCACTGTCCAAGGTTCTGCCACGATCTGAGAGATCTCAAGGCATTTTTTAATGAGATTATTTTATACATTCTTATCAACCACCCAGGATAAGTACACCGGTATTGGGATATTTCTAAATTCACTCTGTATTTAACTGAATTACTTCAGCTTCACAATTGTGAATTATATGAAGGATCTGAAGTATACCTCAATCTAACAAGGTTTCTGAGCTTACTCTTAGCCTGAAATCCCCACACGTAAGTGTGGCATGAAGTTGCTTTAACACAAAGCCTGTTCTTTTCTTTTTCAGTACGATGCCACGTCTATTATATTCTACAGCTTCATTAGAATGAATAAATTCAATCAATATTTCAGCAAATAATGAAAGCCAATTGTGCGTCTTATTCATGATCTCTTAAGAAACTCAGTGCTACACCAATGACAGCTTCACAGAGCATTACTAAGAAGTGTCTAAAGTAATTATTTGCAGGCATACTGGATAATTTTATACAAATTTTAATGAGGCATTAAAGAGTGAAAGAATTATCTCAGTAACTTCAATATGTGCTGTATTTATTGGGCTGAACTGAGTAGCAGTGTGTCTATTTATATATCCACTAACACTAGTGGGACTACATCCACTTGCAAAAGGGTTAAATTGAGCCCATGTAACCATGATAAGCTGAACATTGCTAAAGTCAGGTAGTTCATAACAGAAAGAACACAGCCCTTTACTAAGACATAGATCTTCCGTAGTTTATTTATCATTAACAGAAAGTGTTTTATAGCACTGCATAGAGGTTGCCATAAAACAACGTTTTAAGGCTCTCTCAACCATATTTCAGCCATAAATGTCCTATAGTCATAGGAAGTAAAGCTACTGAGGTTCCATATTATCATCTTTATTACAGATGACCTCACTATTGTGTTCTCTATAAAGAAAAAATATTAAACCATTAACATAGTCTCAATCCTAAATTAATACAGGTTTACTACTCATATCTGGATCTAAATGTCCTTACTTGCAGTGTAATTATTTTTCAAGGAAAATTTTGTTGACAGCCCATTAATGGTGATCAGACCAGAATAAACATTACCTCTTCTACTAAAAATGTGACTTTTGTGGCAGAGTGCACCATATATTAGCATACATCCATCAGCAATTTGGTTTTCAGTGACGCCTTATAATGAATGACATATTAAAAACAAGGCACAAATTAATGAAAATTCAGTCATTTCACTATGTGTTACAAAGTTAAACAGCTGACACAGCTGTACTGTTTAATCCAGATATTTATGTTTAGCTTATACACTTTTCCTCACTGGTTCTGTTTGTCAATATGTTTCCACAATGCAAAGCTGTATTATTGCAGTTCATAAAGACTTTTATAAAAATCCAATGGAGTTGGTAGAAAAAATACCATTTCTGTTTCACTATTTTTTAAAATCAATTGCTCAGATTGGAAAAGTCCTTCAAGCTCACCGAGTCAACCACTACCTAACCGTACTACCCTAACTCTAACAACATTCTGCTAAATCATGTCCCTAAGCACCACCTCCAAACAGTTTTTAAACACGTCCAGGGATGGTGATTCAACCACCTCCCTGGGGAGCCTATTCCAGTGCTTAACAACCCTTTCTATAAGGAAGTTTTTCCTGATATCCAACTTAAATGTCCCAAATAACGCAACTTGAGGCCATCTCCCCTTGTCCTGTCACCAGTGAGAAGAGACCAGCCCCACTCTCATTGAATCACCTTTCAGGTATTTGAAGAGAGCAATAGCATCTCCCCTTAGCCTCCTCTTCCCAGACTAAACAGCCCCAGTTCCTTCAGTTGCTCCTTGTAGGGCATATTCTCCAAGGCTTTCACAAGCCTTGCTGCCCTTCCTTGGACCTTCTCCAACAATGCAGTATCCTTTGTGTACTGAGGTGCCCAAAACTGTACACAGTACTCGAGGTGAGGTCTCACCACTGTCAAGTACTTGGGGAGGATTACTTCCCTAGCTCTGCTCATCACCTCATATCTGATACAAGCCAGGATACCACTGACCTTCTTGGCCACCTAGGCACGCTGCTTGCACATATTCAGCATTCTGTCTGCAAAAGTCATATTTCAAAGCAAAGCAGCATTGTTTTGGAAATTGTTCCCATCATGCAGAGCTTTAGGATAGACTTTCTCACATTTGCTCTAGAAAGCACATTTTGCCCATTAAAATTACAGTGATTGTGGCACCAAAAAAAATGCTGTTAACTTTTTAAAAAATATTTTGTAAAAAAAATCCTCTCCTTTCATTTCTCTCCTCTTCAACCCAAAAGGTACACAGAGAATTTCTTCTAGTTTTAACTAAACAGTGCTGCAGGAAAAGGCACAGTTAGCATGGTTGATCCAAAACAGAACTGCAAGTATTATTCTGCAATAGCCACACATCTCTGAATCTTAGCACATTTGCCTAAAAAAACAGGTCTTACTGCTATAATAGGCCCCAGGTTATTCTTTCCTTTTCTTTTGGCTGTTACTTTTTCTCAAATGGATAACAGAAATCAATGACAGAAAGTTATGTTTTTAGGTTTTTAAGCATGAAAGAGGGCCTAGAGAGATACGCAAGCTACAGCTACAGTATATTCTTATTATTCACCTTGATACAGCTTTTGTACATTGTGCTCATCATAGTTCAATAGTACCTGACAAAACTAATGCTAGTTTTCATCTAACACAAGCTTGTGATGTTAAATAAGAAGCTGTGTGTGTGAACGTGCTTTTAAGCACTACAGTGCACCAAAGAATGAGCTGTTTTCAGCTAACATTGAGCCACTAATGATTTTAATGAGAGCGCCTTCTGGATTCATATTTTTTTCATAAAATACATCACACTAAAACAAAATCAATGAGAAACATTAATTAGGGCCTTTTTAGATGCCTTCTGTGGTGTTGTTTTTCTTTTGAGAAGCACCAGATGAAGAATGCTGTGCTTTATTTAAGCTAAGTTGTTTGACATTTAGATGAGAGAAAAAAGAGAAAAATACTAACAAACATAGGAACAATTTTTGACAGCTCTTTGTCATGCAAGAGAGAAAAAAGGGGACCGACTGTGAGATACTACTTTGAAGCCCTGGAAATTTGTAATGAAAAATTTAAGATACAAGAGAGGAAGAAAGATGAGCTATTCATTTGGTTCTGCATATATTAACACTTGTAATTCAAACTAAAGGTTTGCTATGTGTTTTCATAATTTTGACTCTAATAAATATCTTGGAGAATTGCTTTGATATTCTAAGATCATGCGTGTAGCTTGCATCCATTAAGAAAAATGGGGAACAATCATCATCAGCCCTCTTGGCACTAATGAGAAGGTCATTGCTCTTTAATTATCACAGACATGAAACTGAAATATTTCAAAGGCTTTGTGGAATACAGTGGCTATGGGCAAAGCTGTGTATCTGTTTATAAGTCTGTCTGTCACAGAGCAAACCAAGTAGGACTTGCATCTTCCATTCTGTACCCTCTCTGCTTTTGCGTATATTTAATTTTGGAGTTTGTATCGCTTTTTCTTGCACATTGGATTAATCTCAGAAATTTAGACCAGCTATTAGCAGGGGACAAGTAGGAGGGAGAAGGGCAGGGAGAGGAGGAGAAAAAGGGGTAGAGATGTGAGAATAGTAAAATGTCCCTCATCAGGAGGTATTGTGAAATAAGAACTAGTTGTGTGTTGTGTGACCTTATTTCCCACAGTAGGGGTGTTATGAAGAAATAGAAGAGATGAGGCTTTGCAGGAGAATATTAGCAAATTAAAAATCTGTGTTTGGCATTGGTTGTGATCTCACTCATATTTCCACCCTTGCAAAGGAAGTGAAAGGGGAACAGATAGAGTTTAAGCTACAGATAGAGCCGATGCAGAGCACAGGGTGGAATCAAAAGTGAAAGCAAGTTTTATCCTTTTGGATCTGATTTCTCTAAACCAATCTCCTATTCTTCTACAGAACTGGAATAAACCATTCCCCTCAGACCTACTATGTTTACATTAAACATATTTTGGGGTTCTATTGGTCAAAAAGCAAAATTTTGAATTGCAGCAGAGTTGCACAGACTATTTTAACTTTACTAATCGGTAAGCATACTTGTATTTCATGCAAAGGAGAGACTAAAGAGCAGAAAAAGAAACTTTCCTGCCCTGAGAGGAGCAGCAGCCCTCATTCTCCTCCAGACGTTTTTTTGTAAATGAAAGTTATGGAAGAAAAATCAGCTTCTAAATCTCAAATTCAGAAATATTTCTCACAATGAAGAATATTTCTATCCATCAGCTTTGGAAGACAGATACTGAAATTTCAGTATAAATCAGCTTACACAGCTATAACCCCCTTTAAAATTTCCATTATGAAGATATGATGTTTGCTCTTCAACAAAATAGAACAATGGCAAATCTGTATAGCAGATGAAAATCTCACATCTGTGCATCAACCTTCATCCATGAAGCCATCTTAGAAAGATTTACATTATATAAGGAGAGAGAATCTTCCAAATTACAAGGACTGCTCTGAAAATAATGCCACCCATTTTATGATGTTGGCCCACAATGCCAGAAGTATAGAAGTGCACATGAAGCAAAGGTGTGTGGAGAATTGTCCATGTGAGAAATATTGCATCCATTGACAGTCATCAATGTTTGTTGAGCATTTATGATGATCAAACAGTGAATGTGGGGGCAGTGAGTGGTCCATTTCAGCAGTGGAAAAGCTACGGGAAAGTCAAACTGTGTTCTTGAGAGCCATGTAGATTTTTTATGAACGCAGCATGCAGGCTCATGTTCATCTATGGTGAAAATGCATGGCTCATGGTGCTGACTATTTTGAAAGATCCTGTTTCGTAGCTGAGAATTTTCTCTATCAAATAGGGTTATTACACCATTTGTATCTGTTGTGGTTTCTATGGAAATAAATAGGAGGCATTACTTTCAGAGTAACGAGATCTACATGTTTCCCACAAAGTTTCCAGCTAATTCTTTTCACAAATTTTGACCTTTTAGTGAAAACAGAAACTCATTTCATCTCATTTCCTCTCCCTGTATTGACATCAGACCAGAAAATCTTCTAGGAACTTACCATGAAGTTTAAGAGAAAAAAATATTCCCTTTTTTTTTTTTTTTTTTTTTTTTTTTAGTTTTGTGTACTACTTTACACGGGACAAAAAAAACAGAAAAAAACTCAAATCCAAAAGCATCATGGGTAAACCCAGTAGAGAGCACTACCTGCATATACCTTGTCTGTTCATCTGGTAATGCAAAGAAAAATCGCTGGATACTGGTAGATAACCTGAAACCAGCTGCTCTAATCCCCAAAGGCAAGTCTCCAGTTAAGTGATTCTGATAAAAAAAAACAATTGCTCTTTTAAATACTAATATAGACATTTTTCAGAAGAGTTTTCCCTTGAGATCTACCTACATAATATTGGACTAAAAGATCAGACTGCCTTTGTCAAAGAACTACTCAAGTAATAATTTCCAGGGTGATGGAGTCTAAATTACTTGGCATGATCAAAGCACAAGCAGAGCCTATGTCTGAACTGACATACACATCTGAACAACTAGATCGAGATGTTTTCTGACCTTTCTCCATCCCACGTTCCTAAGAACCTGCTTTCCACATGAAAGAGATTTGATGAAAAACATGATGTACCTCACAGAGATCATGCAGATGCAGTTGAGGTTGCCCTCTGACCAGACTGACAGGTGCTACTCCTCCACTGCTACAGCACAATAGATTTAAAGAGCAGCTCTGCTGATTCTGTGAACTCACCTCCACAGCTGGACACCAACTAATGAAGCAATTGCATTGATGCCCTTTTTAGGCTAGAGTGCTGTCAGTGCTCTCACTCTTCCCCATTAGTATTAGAAACTGAATTTGGTGTGAGAGGGGAATGGTATCTCTGGTATCTCCTCTAAACAAGTGCATCATTATCTGGTACTGCCAAGAATGGTATTTAACACTCTGCTCATTCCCATCAGTGCTTTTTGCTAACCATTTTTTAAGAGAATCTTTGGGGAAAATAAATAAAATAAATAAAATAAATAAAATAGATAAATAAAAGTACATCCTAGTCAGTAGGTAAAAAATTCTAGAGTTATGTCAGAAAAGAGTGAGATCTCTCCATGCAGGGATACTCCCTGTCAGAGGGGCTCAAAGGAGGCTGTTTGCTAATGACAATCTTGCTCATGAGGAAAGACGGATGTTGGATTTCCAAAGCTGATATCCCTGAGAATAAGTTTGCCCAGAATTCCATGTAAAAAATATCTGCTCGTCAAATCAGATGGATCAAAACACTGCATAAAAGGGTTTTAGTTGCTCTCTTCTTTTTGTAAAGAGCATGGGAAAACTGCAAGTGTGGATAAGAGGCTGAAATCTTTGTTCTAAACATATCAAAAGTAGATAAGTTATTTTCTAAAATTCTCAAGAAATTAAGAACTATTTAGTTCTTGTGATCCCTGTGCTCTCTTTCCTCTTCGCATAACCTTCAGGAGAATGCTTGTCACTATGCAGGTGCTAACTGCTGTTATAAAACAGATCAGAAGCAAAGAAAGTAAATGTTTACACTTAAAGAGGAATGATTTTTGTCTGTAAATCAAGAAGCATAAACAGCAACGGGGAACAAGTTTCCTGTTTCTAAGTATCAGCTTGCTGGAAATATTTATTATTTTCCCAAATATTTCACTTCTACAGAATTTTCTACCTTAGAAGCACAAAAACAAGAAGCACTTTCTCAGTACTGCATTCCTTCTACTTATTTGTCTCTAGATTTGTGCAGCTCAATATTCAGACTATAAATCGCTTTCAACTTATGTAGCTAATTTATTCAAATCATTCCTAATTATACTGCCCACTTTCTTTACTTTGACTACCCTTTGCTTGAATTTTTGGCATATTTTTTCCTGATCATTATGATATAAAGTGAATTAAATTAGTCCTAAAACTGAACCTTGTGGCACTTCATTTTTCTCTGCATCATCATATCACAGACTGACTTAACTCACATGTATCTCTTTGTCTTTTCTATTAAAACACATTTTCCAAATCACCAATTCAGGTAGCAGAGCGCTCTGCAAAATATTGACAAACTTTGCCTGTATTTAGGAAAGGTTTTCATGCAGCATTGCATCAAAACATTCTGAAAGAAAATGAAAGCAGAAGAATGTTCAAAATATCACAGGACAAAAAACTGTAAAGCAGTTTTTATCAGTGCAAGTTACATGAGCTTTTGACAGTCAGAAAAAAGAAAAAGTTATTATTTAATCTTTTATCACCAAAATGTCACTCAGTGGTAAAATAACATAGAACTCTTCTGAAGACCAGAATTTCTAGTGCCTCAAAACACCTCCTTCTGCTAGCTATTACCAATCTTTCTTTCTCATTCATTCTCTCTGCATCAGATACGTCCTCCAGAAAAGCATCCGCTGTTGAAAAAGCATACCTTCTAAGTATTTACTTTTCTACGTGGACTCCCCATTTCTCTAAGCACTGAGGATATAAAATGTGTCACTGATGGAATGGAAATGGGGCTTCTCCATCTCCACTGCTCTCGGAAAAAACAAGAATCTTGGTAGAGAGTATATTTACAGAATACACTGAGTACTTCCAAAAATGAGCTAGTAGATGAAGGAAACTGTTGAATAAAACTCACAGGTAAAGAGAAGCTAAAACTACACAGAAGCACGCGGAACTACACAGAAAGCAGTTTTCAGCAGTTGCAGGACTCTGCTGCAGTGTATCTGAAATTCTAAGCACTGACATCTAATCTACCATTTGGTAATGATAACTTTATGTGTTGAAGATAGAGGCTGACCTGTAGTTACCCACTCCCAGGGTTAACTAGAGGATGAACCAGACAAACACACTAGTTAAAATAATTAAACTCTCTTACTCCATAGGTATCATGGAAAAAACAAAACAAAAAACAACCACACATACAAATTTAGAAATAGAAACACTTGTGAAAATTAATGGAAATAAGCCTGCTGGAGCTGTAAGGCAATGGAAAACCTGAGCATGAGGCAATGAATTCCTACACCAACAGGGGCCTAAAGGGCCCAACCCTGCACCTATTAATTTCATGCCATTGGCTTCAATAGGGCCGTATCCAATAATAACGAGTGATACTCCTAGTGCAGTTGTTTTTATGCCCTGTTAATACAGTGTTAAGCCAGTTGTTTAAAACTGCTTTGCAGTAATTAAGTAATGGCAGTTACTGTTACATGTGTTTATTAGTAAAAAATAGTAAAGAGCCGTTACTGTTCTGTTCTTTATACGTGGCCTTAGGGATTCTAGCTTTTGTACTCCCCAAAGTGCCCTCTCATTACTGAGCTAAACTTGCCAATAAAATACCACAGGGGATAAAGGAGGTTTTTTTGTGTGTTTTTTTTTTTTTTCTTCAGTGGGGATAGGAGTTCAGCTGAACCTGAACATCACCAGCTGCAGACTTCTTTCTGTACCACTCAACATCACCTACACACTAAAGGTGCATGGAGGGACAGGTCTGATGTTGCAGTTTTCCTACTGTTTTGTTTCTCTGCAAGAATAATAAACAGGGTTGAAGTCAGCAGCAAGTCAGTTCAAGTGAAAAGTCAGATATCTGAACACAAAAAGCATGGAGCATTTTGTAAGGCAATAGTCATGTAAGTATTTCATGATTTCATGACTGAGAGAAAATATGCTGGCTCTCAGTAAGGCCAAGGGAGTTTTGCTATTAGCTTCTGTGAACTCAGCACTTTACCACTGATGTTGCTTCTTTTTCACTGCCAAATAGAAACATGAAACAAAAACAATCAGAAAACTCAAATCCACAGAGCAGGCCCGATTTCCCATTGCCACATACTTTATGTGGGGTGAGAGAATTGGCAACACATAAAAGCTTTATATTCGTTGTTCTGACATTTGTTCACAGAACAGGGAAAGTATGGAGAAACTGCCTTCAAGTGGAATGATGACCATAATGAAGACTGCATCATAAAAAACAACTTGTGCCCCAGGAAGGGTAACTCTCTTTTTTGCTCAGAAAAGGAAGTTCACTCCTCCTATTTGCTGACTTGTTCCAAATACTAAGCAATAAAAGGCAAAGTTCTAGCCCAGGAAGGCAGTGTATAATTAAGATAATATAATCAGTACAATCATCCTGTGTCAAAGGAACATTCCTTAAACCTTATATTGCACACCTTTGATTTTCCCATACATGTTCTTCATGCTGAGTAACGTGTAAAAGCTACAGGAGAGTAAGATTATTTCTCTAGCCAAAATTCACTTGAACAAATTACTTCTCCAAACTGACTGCAGTATTTCAAAGACAATTCTATCATAAATTTTAATTCAAACACTGCCAAAAAGTAAATCCTATGTATATCTGACTTTAAAAATTCAGAAGGCAATAGTCTTAAAGAAGATTCTTGTTAAACTGTTTTCTTTCCCCTCAACTCCTTATTCAAAGTATACTTTTAATTATGCATCATTGCCCACACATAAATTCATTTACGTATATTAATTTTTGCTCCACTTAGCAGAGTGGTCACTTAATTAAATGTCTTCAGTTGTTTTAATGAAAAGAAAAAAAAAAACACACCAGCTTAAACAGAATGTTGTAACACTATACATTTAAACATACTATTTGTTGCCTTTATTTCAGTCCATTTGTAACACTGATACTAGGGCATTTGCAGAACTGATATTAAAAAGTAATATACTTTTCTAAAGCTCCTAGACTGTTTAGCAGATTTTTAAATTGAAATCAAAATTATACAGATTTTTCATTCTGATAATTTTACCAATTCACTAATTCTTTAATCTTTACAGGTCATTGAACAACTTCACATTAATGAGATGTAGTTAAGAACAAATTTTACAGTTTTTCTTTTTTTTCTTTCTTTTTCTTTTTTTTCTTTTTTTGAAAAATGTTGCATATCATCTGCAAATTAGAAAGATCTTGTTCCATTTATGGTACATTTATTTAAAATAATCGAATGCATGAGAGCCAGCTGAACACTGTGTGCAATGACGCTTTAAAACAAATTACCATTTATTTATAAGGAAGAAATAGACTTTTAAAAAGCAAGCAGACTGCATTTCGTTATTAATGGTGTTCTCCATGCAAAACTGATTTCTTTCAATAAGACAGAAAAACAAGAGAAAACTCATAGAAGATAAAAACAGAACATGAAAATAGCCTATCTTGAGGACAAGAATACTTTGTGCATTGAAAGTTCATAAAATATAGACAAAAAATGATGACGCGTGAAGAGTACATATAAGGAATTTCAAAGGTGACTTTTCTGCAACTGCTAGGAAGCCTCAAACTACGCAATTATGTAGACATTGCATTTAAAAAGAAGTCACTCAACATAGGCATATAAAAATTTATTTTCTTCCAGTATACATTATGTATTGAAGAAACATTCCAAACATCAGATGTCTGAAAGAATCAATATTTCTTAATTATTGTGGACTGTAACTTCATGCTGTGAAACAGTGAAAGGTAATTACTTTAGCTCAAGTATGTTAAATTACTATTATTCCTTACCAGATACTACTGAATAGAATAGACTATTTGTCTTTCTAAATGGCAAGTTAACCACCTAGGGCTTCTCAGGAGAGGTTCTGTGTGCAGAAGCACGTCTATACCACTCATGAAAGTCAGCATTCCTATCTGGACCAAAGCTCTACTGCAACTGGATGAGAAAAATTAACTTGGTGAAGACTAAAGCTACATGTCTTAGCTGAACATCTTGCCACTGCTCAAGGAGATTCTCTAGAGTCTTTTGGAAAAGTATGTAAAACATGTTTTACTCCTCCTGAAAGCTATATGAAAAGCTATTATATCCTTTCTAAACAGCTATTTAGTTACAGAAGAGCAGCATTAAGGAGCAAACATATTTTGAGGGATGTGTGTTTTGAAGTAGAATAATTAAAAGCTGTAACTCCATGAGTATGTAACTATTATAATCACAGTACCATTCCCTTGCACGTTAGCTCCCTCTCTCATATTTTATTAGCAAGAACGTGACCTGTAGCTTCATAGCACAATATAAAGTGGTACCACATTTTTTTTTACTTTATTTTAACACTGGTATAAGTTGGAACACACACAGATTTTCTTCTGAGTAAGGTTTTGAAAAGAGTCAGAAAACATTCTAGACTCAAAGATATGTGAAATGCTTGGCAGTGATGGACATTGCACCTGACAATTCCAGAAAAATCCTTAAGATAGAGTGATGACATACATAAATCCTAGCACTACTGATACTAATTAAATTGCTGTTAACAGGCAGCAATATCAATAGTTGATGGCAAATTCCTATTTGGCTGGTGATCTGACAACAATTTCAAAGTATTCATCAGTGATCTTTACTTCAAGAGATATTCTACAAAAACCTCAACCCTTTCCTCTCATTGAAAAAACTATTTGCATGATCCCTGAAGTACCACAACTTGAAGTTTCTCTGTAGCTGCCAGCTATTGTCACTGAGGAGATTTTAATCTTTTTTTCCCTCTATTAAGCTTTTTTTACAAGTTTTTAACAAGGAAAACAGGAAAAGTTAGAGATCCTGGGGCCACTTTTTTCCAGCTCTGCAGTCAGTTCATCTGATGACCTTTCTCCCCAGCAATTCTGATTTCTGACTTTTTGCAAAAGTGGGGAGTGACACACATTCTGCTTATTTGTTTTAATAGTGCCTTCCTGCAGTGAAGGGCCACTGAGATATGGCTTCTCTCATTTGTTCTTTACCACCTAGTTATTAAATGGAGAGAGAACAAAGTGCACAGGGTCTGACTCCGGCTCAGACCTTGACATATCAACTTAGTGCTGCTGTTCGGATGGTAGACTTTCAGGATTTAGAGTAGACAGCAGGAAAAATAATTTGCTCTTCCCTTTATTGCTCTTGTTTGTTTCCCTTTCTCTAAACACAGGTAGAAAGCAATGAAGCAATAGAACTCGAGAGAGAGAGAGAGAAAAGGGAAAAAAAAAAAAAAAGAATGTGTACCTGGGAGAAGGCTTAGGAAAGTTCTTGCTCACTGATACTAAAACCCAGACAACTCAAGAAAGAGGAAGGACATGAATGCTTCTTCCTTCTGCTAGCTCCAACTTGAGGAATACACTTTACCTTGCATGTCTACCATCACAGAGGTGATGGTCTCCGAGAGCTTTTGAAAGCCCTTTTCTTACAGTGGCTTACACCACAACTAGGCAATTTCTAAGATACTTTTCCATATTTTTGGATGTGCTCTAATCAAATCCAAACTAGATTTGCACCCTTTTCTTCATGCACTGCCTAATGTACTTAAAGAAATGACTAAAATTAATGTTTTGTTCAAGAAATTGTTTTCAGTTGAGTGTAGCTGAAATAAGTCATAGAAGTTTCTGCTCAAGGAATTTGAATGAATACAAAATAGATCGGCTTGAAATTAAATATCTAGTGTAGGATTTCTTTTAGAATATCTTTAGCATGGGATGATGTGTCATAGTTACAATTTGTACAGATATGACAAATTATTATACCTCTAATATTTAAATGATGGAATTATTAGTAATATTACTAATCGTATGTGCTTAAAGTAATTGGAATCATTTTATCCATTAGGACAGAACTCTGTATAAATGGGTATATAGATCAATACCTGGCAGTAGTAATCTTTGTTGCCTTTATGTTCATTCTCACATGCACTGGCCAGCAAATTCATTTTCTTTTTCACCTAGAAATTCAGAACCAGTCTTACCATACCTTGTTGGAAATGAACTGACACAATTTTCCATTTTTCCATTTGGGAATGGACTGAATGTAATACTTCAGATTCGTTTCTAGGTAATCTTTGTGATGTTTTATTTCTTGCCCAGCTATAGGTTGCACTCTTGTTTCATACAGCAATCTGCACTCCTCAGAGTGTCTAGCTGCCTTTTTGTCTGAAAAACCTCATCTACAGTGACAGCCACCTCAGATGAGCTGGGTGGGCTCAGATACCGGACCATCTTGGGTAACATCAGCCAACTGCCTAAGCCAGGAAAGTTTCTGCTTTCATATCAAGAGAAAGTACTTTGATTCTGAATGCCTTAACTAGGATAGCCAAGAAAACCTGGTCTGGCTCTGCCAAAGAACACTGCAGTTCACTCAGATTCAAAAATTTGAGCTATTTCCCTCTAGCCTGTTCTAGCCTTCACAAACTGAGTGTTTTTGTGTTGATATAATCCTGTGTCATAAGTGTCGCCACATATTCCCAATTAGATGAGAGACAAGCATTAATCAGTAAACAAATGCAGGCAGTTGTTGAGGAGCAATTTGTAACTGTGACCCAGTCAAGACCATTCATCCAGTTTTGCTAACAAGAGCTAAGCTCTGCAGCGACAAGAAAAGCAGTTAGCTATAAGGTAAGCAGCCAGGTAAGAAAACAGGATTTTTAGTCTCACAGAATCACAGAATGGCCAGGGTTGGAAGGGACCTCAAGGATCATGAATCTCCAACCCTGTGCCACATGCTCACAACACTGAAAAAACATTGAAAAGAGATGTGCATCATCATGCATGAAAGGAAGGAACATAAGTGATTCAACATGTTTTTCAGAAGGCCAGGGACCAAAACTTGGGCAAGAGTAAGCAAGATCAGAGAATTCAGGCAACGAGCAGAGTTAAGGTAAGAACTAGGAGCTACTGACAGGCATCCGGAAAGAGAATGCTGTAGCTACTGTAGTAATTATTAGTCTGTACATATGTCAAATAAGTTCTTAAAAGTTACCCAAAAAGGTAAACATTATAATTGTAATGTGGTTTCCTTAAATAACGCATATACTTTTTTACCTATATTCACACACACACCATTTTTCAGGTAAGCTGATAGCAGCCTCTTTTTGTGGCAGTGAATAACACTACTTTTTCAGATTCTCTAATAACTGAAGCACTTTCACATATTGATCTTTCTTTATTCCCTACAGATATTAGGTATTGCAGTATTTTGGGCCAACTGAAAAGTAAGTTTCCACTCATTTGTCATTGAAAGCTTATGCTTCACTTTTTAAGACACACTAGTGGCTTTTTTTTTCCTGTAAGGAAAAGCATTAAAAATCTTCCATGTCCCTTTTGTGAAATCTGCGTGTGCTTCCGCTTCACTTCTCAATCCAACATAACATGTACATCTGTCTTGTTCTAAAAGTTGCTAGCCTTAGCAAACATGAAAAAAGTGAGAATTAGAAATGATCCTTAGTTTTAAAATAAGTTTAAGATGTGAATAAAAATCTTTCTTCAAAGATCAAAAGAAATCCTTTCAAAATTAGTCTTGACAGACCACAGAGGATGGGATCTAGGCATTTTTTAAAGAAGAGGTTGTAGATGCCAACTTCATTTCTCAAGTGGCTAACAAGGCATATAAACTAAAATGGAACAAGAAAGAAAGATGCCTTCACTGTCCCAACAAGTGTATTATCATGAGAGCAGTTACGTGTTCAATGTTCTATGTGAATGAATGAACAGTAAAAGCTTTCGAAATGAAGTCAGCTGTGAATGCATACTGGTTTTATTGGACATAAGATGTAAGCTCCCATGAAAGTTGGCCTTCTAAGAAGTTAAAGAACATTTGAAAAATGAAGACGTAACAGATATAGAATTTCTAAATTGTTATGGTGAATTCAGAGTTGAATACTTTACAAACTTTTTTTTCTATAAGCCTAGTTGTACTAGTCTGATACTTATGAACAATATCCTAATGGTCCTAATTCTTAAATACATTATCTTGACTTTCAAGGTGCATGGTACTTTTTGGAGAACAACAGGTTGTGAAATCAGCATTAATTACAAAAGTCATAAAAAGAGAAAATTGTGGGCTTGATAATCGGAGAGAAAAGCTGCCAAACAGATTACTTCCCAGAATATATTCCAGTTGAATTAAATAACTTTTTCCTCACTGGTTATGCCAAAACAAAGTAGATTTTATTTCATGACAGAGTAGGCTCGTAGCAATAATCTGTAGATTTAGTTATCAATTCTTCAATTCCTTGGACCAGGCCTTCCAAACTACATCTGAAAATTATAAACAAACGCACCTAGACACACATTTCTTTATTTTTTCCAAGCCTACTACTCTTAATCCCATGTCATGACTTCTTATGATGTAGAGGAGGACAACATGCAATTGCAGACAAATCTATGCATGAAAAGTTCTGGTCATTTCTTAGGATGACATTCAGCTTGTATGCAGTAGATAGCTGCTGTCCTCAAAACAGTTTCATCCTGACAAGGAATAAGCAAATCCTGCTGGTGAATTCAGTGCTTGCTGCCCACAGCAGGGATGTTGCTGTGGGTAGAGTGTAGAGTTCTCCCCACTGCAACAAGAGCATTTGCTGCCCACACCATCTCTGTTCTAGCAGGACCAGCAAGCACCACACTGCAGTGCTTTTGCCCTCTTTCTCAGTCCTTCACTTTCTGACAGCAGAACACACTCTGGCCCCTGGTCTGCAAGTTTTGCCTCAAACTCCTAAAAGCCACAAGGTGAAGCTGAGCCCAGACCCTTGTGTATGAATGTTTACAGAAGACTATTCCTGGAAAAAATGTTATGAGGAAGCCCTGTGACCAGGGATGTTGTTGATGCCCTGTCCCTGGGAACTTTCAAGGGAAGGCTAGACTGGGCCCTGAACAACCTGATCTAGCTGTGGATGTCCTTGTTCATTGCAGAGGAATAGGATTAGACGACCTTTAAAGGTCCCTCCCAACTCCAAGTATTATATGATTCTAAGATGAAAATTACATCAATCAGCTCATCCACAGAAATTGGCTAACAGTGATGACTATGTTGAAAAATGGTGTTTTCTGCTGAGAATTCTCTCTATAATATAGTATCCTTGTGCTCTTTCTATCTGTTGTATTTCCCATGAAAATAAACAGGAGGCATTACTTTTGGAGTGACCTACACACTTTCCTCACTGAGAATAAATAATGCAGTTCTTTCTGAAGCAAAACATATTCAGTCAAGTTTTCCTTCCTTAGTTATACTGGCAGCCTGGAGTACATGGAATTATGCCAGATTCAAAGCGGACTGT
Source organism: Perdix hodgsoniae (assembly GCA_035772895.1). Classification (NCBI taxonomy): domain Eukaryota; kingdom Metazoa; phylum Chordata; class Aves; order Galliformes; family Phasianidae; genus Perdix; species Perdix hodgsoniae. The sequence continues at coordinate 32,536,351 of JAPSGF010000001.1, forward strand.
AATAAAGTCAATGGCATTTTATCAGATGTGTAGCTAGGGGCAGAATTTGATCCAACATGTAAATTTTGAATAGAATTCTTTTATAAAAGGCTTTAGAGAAATAAAACAAAAACAGTTTATTTTCCTTGATAATACTCAATCCATGCAGTACAAATCACAGGAGATTAATAAATGATCATTACTGAAAACCCTGAAAATCATTGCAAAAGAAAATATTTACACAAGTTTATTAAGGCTTCTGAAGTATGGTTGATATGCTCAAGTCCAAAAGGACTATAAAGTATCAGGATATTACATAGAGTAATGCTGATAGTTCTTACTATTTACACTGAATGCAGTTTCATACACTTTTCGCATATGGGAAAGGTTAATTCTATACTGAAAAATGTTTTGATTTTACACTAGTGAATTTCTTATAGAAACACAAAAGATTACTTGGATTAATAATAAGGGTAATAAAAATACTTCCCACTCTGTAATACAAAGATAAACATATGTATTTGTAATGGAAAAAAAGTGTTTTGTGGAACAAAAATATAAAATTCAGATCTTGGCAAATATGCCTAGAACAAGTAAAGGTAGCTCTGAATGCTCAGACAAAACTCATTTTAATCCCTGTATTTGTTTATAGTAGAAGTACTTTTTTTAGGTCACTTTACTTTTGCTACTGAAGATAGTTAGATATGCTTAATTATAGTAGGTGTACAGCTAGATTTTAATCAAAATGTGATGCATCTCAGGGCAGCTTTTCATCAATATTTGAGGCAAGTTTGTTAAGTTTATAAATGTTTCAGTAAAGCTGGGTCCAGTCTAGAATGAACCCAGACAGATTTATGGAACTGCATTAAAACAACAACAAAAAAACAGCAAAAAAAAACCCCACCACTATCTTGATGTCTTTAGAAAGTTTAAAAAATAATTGAAATATCTTCAGTATACTAAATCAATGGAATTTACTCCCATGGGATAATTTTGTGCCTTCTGTCTACCCTACCTTGAAAAGAACAGAAAGTAGTGGATTGCTGAGAGATTTCAGAACTAGGCACTCCGGGCAAAAATATACAGAAATACATCCACAGAAGGAGAGTTTGAAATACTTGGAATATTTTGCTGCAAAGGAAACAAGAGGAAAGAGGGATAGAACATGGAATACATGATATAAGGGAATTCAGATGTTCCCATATCCCCTACTATCATAATAAGGGAACTTCCAGTGAAAGTGGAAAAAATAATCTTCATTTTATTGTGAGAAAGACATTGCTTGTTTTTGTTGTTGTTTGTTTCTTTGTTTGCATGCTTCACAACAAAAAAACAACAAACCACCACCTAATTGGGCAGGGGAAATGCAGCAATTACTTAAAACAAACAAACAACAACCAAAACAAAAAATGATACTATAAAACTTAAGGTTTAGCACAAAAACTTACAAGTTAAAGATGTTAATCTAATTCAAAGATGAAAATCCTCTCATGCAAATGTTGTTCTTCATATGAATACAATTACCACATCAATGCATTTGATTTCCTCATTTTTACTTTTGCATTTTTTTGCTATTAATGCTACCAAATTCCCCTATCCTATTCCCCCCCCCCCCCCCCATAGCATCAGTCTTCATTGCCAGAAGATTGCACTGAGCAAAATCATTAAAACAATTCTGTGTAACCTTCTAGTTTGGAGAAGGTTCTTCATTCATGGCTACTAGAAGTTTCTCCATGCTTTTGAGTTATCAACAATAAAGATGATACAGCCACTAAGCCAGATAATTTACATAATTATAGCAATAACTGATCTTTACCACTGCATACTACTAAACCAGTCCAGATACCATTTAGGAGCTTCACTAAAATATTTTTATAAATTACTGCCATGAAGACCTCTTGATCCACTTGGGGATCTGAAGTAACTGAGATGCAAAGATTAATATTAGACCAATCACCAAGAGAGGGCAAGTGACACTAATCAAGGTATTTGTAACTCTGAATCAGCCATAACATCTCTGACAAAAACATGGGGAAATGCAAGTAGAGGCCATGGAAAAAAACTAGAAGCGGCTTAGAGAACATGAAAGAGAACCAAGTATATGTTTGCTGGAGATATGAAAAGGGGACACAAACTACATGGGAGAATGCCAAAAAACAGTATGGACTGACCTCAAGAGGCCAGAGGAAATCAAAATTCATGGTTTCCATGCTTACAGAAATATTTACACCTTTTTCTCCATCTTACAACTCATCAGAGACCAGAAAGAATTAGGTAAAGGTGGACTGCTTTCAAAAAACACGGGAGTACGCATTTTCTTACATGCATAGTTCAAAGTATGAAAAATAGTAAAAGCTTCTGCTATTCAGGGAGTCAGATTAAATTGCTTCTTTTCTCAGATTCTTAACCACTTTTCCTGTATGCTTCACACACACTGAGTATATGCCACATTGTCAGTGAGAATGGGATTATTTAGTGCAACAAGAAGAAAAAATACTAAGGATTTGAGTTTCACCGCACATGGTAAAGGTTTCAAAGCATGCAAGCCCTTCTGTTGCCTTTAATGGTCTTTAAGTATTAAACTCCTAATATAGTTTAAGCATAAATCAGGGTTGTTTCTGCAATAGGTATTGGGTCCAGGTATGGAACATTCTCACATAAGTTTTCACTCCTCCAAAAGTAACAGGGGACTGCAACACTCTGAGCTCCAAAAAGAATAGGGAAATATTTGACACATTGCTTTTTTGGTATCCTATCAGCCATTTAGGTGAAAGAAGATGCATATCATTCTAGAAGATACAGTGTAGACATGAGTATCCTACGCCATCACCTCTGCACAGCAGAAGGGATACCTGGCTCTCAGCTCATTATCAGGATGCATCTGGAGAAAGCAAGGGGACCTAGCAGCTCTTTCTACAGGCTAGAATGGAAACCACTAGTCCAGCCAACGACATTTTGCTAGCTTTACTAGTTCTCATCTATATATGCAGATATACTAAGGCACTTGACCAAGGCCATTGACTACAAGATCTGGGCTTTGGCTTCAAAGTCTCTTCTTCTCTATCTGGTGTTGACAGCTGGCTCTGAAAAGCCTCTCCTTTTAAGCCCTCCTGGTTAGTTCAGACAAGCACTGCTATAGTTGCTACACAGCTGATGAGCCAACTCATATAAATAACTGGGAGCTGGCAGAAGCATAGCCGCAGAACAGGTTGAAACGAACTCAAAAACTGAGCTCCACATGTGATACACGAACCAAGTAATCCACACAGCCATCTTGCAGGAGCAGGGGGAAGGTACAGAATTTGCGAGATCTCTTTGGAAAAAAAAAAATAAATAAAACACAACTGCTTCTGTGATTGGCTTCAGCAGATAAAGCTATTGTCACAAGAAAAAAAAAAAAAACAACTAGAAAGTTATTCCCCTTCAAAATATTAAAATTAGATGAATCTTAATGTTTCTAGGTGAGAGACCAAAGTCTAGCTCCAGGTAATAGCACGTATGCAGTGTGTCACTTACGAAATATAAACAACAACCAAGATACATTAGTTAAGAGAGGCCCATTAGTCATCTGTGTGTTTACAGTACATTTCCTGCTGCTTGAACACAGCTTCTCTGGCTTAAAGAAACATATACGGAATACCATTGTGATTTTTCTATAAAACACTGGCTAGTATCAGGAAAATGTAAACATTGTTTAGTGCTAAGAGATCCAGATTCGTGGAGTACTGTTGTAGCTGAATTGTTTGAAAAGACATATGGCATCCCAAGTGTAACAGATAGTTGAATCTCAAGTGGGAACCATTGTTCATTCATCTGGACCAAGTGACATTCTTTATGCAAGAATAATTCCTGATTAAAGGGTGAGTTTTAATGGAAACTAATTAGGCAACCTCTTTAGCCTGGGCATAATGATCAAATGAGCTGTCACACAGTACCTGATACAATGATCTCACTTGGTACAAGATTTTATTCCTTAGCAATTACACTCCCACGTTGCACTGCATGTGTTTATTGCCTGGAGCACACATGTCAAATTAAAGAGCAGCTTATGCACCTGATATTTAATTATTGCCTAGTACTACAGACAACCGGGAAATGTCAAAGCGAGCAGTCCTGCATTGGAGCAACTAAAACTGATATCTTCTTTGGCAAAGAAAAAAAATAGAGATAAAATATGTATGGATGATTCAGTTGTCTTACAATTCACAGTTACAAAAAAATGGCCTCCCAAACCTTAAATAATTTACCACCGTGCTCAACACAGAGAACTCCGTCAAAGCAGAGAAGTACATGTAACGGTCTCAGCAACTCACGAGATTACTTGTATTAGATGCATCTTCACACACTTAAACTGTTTACAAGAAAATCAAGAAAATGGTCGGTCTTAAGCTATTTTATACCAACTTGAAATACTGAAGGAATCATTTATTTATTCAGGTATGGACTAATACACAGGTGTTAACAGAAACATTCATTTCTATAACTCTGTTATCCCGCAGTTAACTTAAAATCATCCTCAGCTTACTGGAAATTTTCCTAAATTCCTTCATAGTCAAATCACCTCCTTAATCCTAGTTGTAATGAGGCTGAAATGAAAAGCCGGCAATGCTGAAAGAGATGTAAGCAAAATGTTTCCAGCAAATTGAGACACGCTAATCAAAAAAGAAAGTTTTATGGCTGTGACAGAGGTGCTGACAGTAAGGTGAGGAAAAATCTGCACTGCCCCAAGTTTTGATTGCAATTTTTAATAAAGAAAAAATGTGCACAATACAAAAGAGTTTCTTTTAGTCATTGATCTGTAATGGAACACCCAAATAGAGATCTGATGGTATCCTGTGGCTAGGAAAAGTTGTGTGTGTATCTTGGACCATTCTACACCAAATAAAGGAATCTAATTACCCGTAATCTTAATTGCACAGTCTAATACTAAAAAGGCTTAATAAGAGTGCTTTTGTATTTACAAAACTGCACAGCTTGTGAAAGAACCCTCAAAACATTTGGCAGGAATCCCAGCCGAGGTATGACTGACTGGAACCTCTAATGACTACAACATGTAAACAAGTGTTTTGTTTCGACTGATAATCATTAACTTCCAGTGTCAGACTTATCCCACAAGGTTTTGTTCACTGCTTCACCAGTCTGCTCTACAAAGGCATCTGGTGCTAAGGGAAAGGGAGGAAAAAAAGTGCAGAGTGCTATACAGTGTTGTCACTCTTAAACTAAAGTGGCAGTAGGCAAATGAAAGGGTCATGAGGTAAATGCTTCTAACAAGGAGCAAGCTGCTGTGATAATTCCCACCATTCTTTGATGGTCCCTCTTACTGTGTGACTTAGTGACATAATGTGCTAGACCCTCCTGGTTATTTTATTTTATTTTTTAATGAAGAAACATAATTTGAAACTGAGCCTCTCTGAGATGTTCCACACCTTGGTATCTTTCAATATTAAACATGCAGAAAAAAAGAAAATTTGTTTTCCTTAAGTTCTACAGGAACAATATGCTTGTAAGTGCTAAATCAAAAAATAAAACAATTAAAAAAAAGCAAAAAAAAAAAAGCAGCAGTGAAACACTGTTCTACAAGGACAAATGCAGAATCCTAGTGGAAGGGAGGAAATTACGCAAACTGCATTAAAAAGGTGTTCAGCAACAGTCATTTTCAAAGTGAATTTCAAGTGGCCAGATGCTCAGCTAGGGGTAACTCTGCTATAATGCAGACAACATGAAGAAACCTATGCAGCTTTCTGGTTGTTCATTTGCTTTAAGAAATTTTGTTCAAATCATTTTATGTGGATGCGCTGGAGTAGTTGAAAATTATTTTCATCGTGTAAAAGAATTTGGTAAAAGAGCTGCAGTCTGTAAATAACTGAATAGCCCATATTTACATTCTCAACATTTTCTCAGCTTGAGAAGTGCAAATACGTCGTGTAATTTTAGATCATGCAATCACAGACATCCAGTGTTTTGAGTGTTTAGTAAAACAGCAGAAGTAGCTTATAGATCTGCAGATCAGTACACTTCGGTGGGTACTGGTAAGTATAAGGTCATCTGTAAACTCCATTTAACCATTGATTCCACTCTAGACTTAGTTTCAAAGATTGCCACTTATTTCATGGCCCTCTAGTATCTTGCCCGTGTAACAAGCATCTCCTGATCAGTGTTAGCAAAGCACTGTGAAGTGCACTGTGCAGAACTCTCATGATTGCACGAAGGAATTTATGCATGCAACTCTCAAACGGCTTTGATATATAAACCCAACAGAATCAGGTAGGAGCTGGCAATCAGCCCGGTTAAATTTATTTAAAAAACACTTGGCAAAGCAAGTTTGCAATTGTTTAATTTTCTTTATAACTGCTGCCTCACAAGATAATGAGCCCTCATAACAGTGTTTTATATAAAAGCACATTATGCCTTTACACAGCACACATAAATGGCCGGTGATTATTAACAATGTTAAAATGTCAGTAGAACCAAGCCAGCATAACAGCATGCATTTAGCTGCCATAAAAGCTGCAAATGACTGTTACATTGTTTTAAAAGAAGCATCTTTAAAAAGCACTTACAAATAGAGGAAAAGGAAATATTTGTTATGAGGAATAAAGATTTAGATGAAACGTCAGTCAGATTCATCTTCGCAAAAAGCATTAGTCACAAGAATCAGCTCAGCTCATTGCTGCTGCTATTAGTTTGGAGTTGAAGGATTAGCGACAGAATGCTTCAGAAATATTTTTTGGTTTTGCCTTTGACATGTTTTCTTCTTCTTGCCATCCCTGGATTTCACTGTTTTGGAATGCTTTAAGAAAATATTCTCAAAGTAAAACTTCAGAGAGCCCAAATATACACATTTGCCACTGATTTATGATCTGAAAAATGTCCAGCATTTAAATGAAAGTCTAGCAAAGAGTAAAAGGTCTAGACAGGGTAATTGCTGTATAAGTTATTACAAATACTTTAGAGGCATTTAGCCTCAAAATGTCACTCATGGCATCATTTTTGACACAATAGGTCTTACTTCCACTCACTGAGGGGAAATTAATACAGTAAGAATTGCGAATTGCAAAGGATTCATGTTTGGCTGTCATTGGTTATTTACACCAATCCTCCAAAGTTATTATTATGGATTCAAAATTATTGAAGTCATTTATTAGATTATTTTAAAACAAATTATATTTTTAAACTACAAAAAAAAGTCAAAATCTTTTTATTTTTAAAGCTATGAGCATTGGAGAAAATAGAAGAATGGCACTGTATAAAATACTAAACTGAATTTTTCAGAAGAGACTGGTTTGCTCTGAGAAGCTCACAAGAAATACAAATCCGTGTAAGTTAAACAAATCATTTTTAATTTTAGCTTATTTGGTTGCAAGGCCACACGCTGCATTTCATTTCATACATTAACTAAAGGTGTTCAAGACCAAATGAGCTTTGAATGTTAATTTCCCCCCCTAAAGATATGGTTTTATAAACAGAAACCTCCAATCCCTTTATTAAAAATGGATGTATAAAAAGATGCAAAATCAAACATTTTTCAGACTGTTGACATAATTAGTTCCCAATGATTTTTTTTTAAAGACTTTTTTTTTTTACTTCCAACTATTATAATTTCACTTTGCACATAGTAGGGTGTTCAAGCACAGTATTCAATAAACATTATATTTTCTTCATTTTAACCACAGTCCTATTTTTTCCCCTTATGGTTCTTAGAAAGCAAATATTTTAGGAACTGAATGAGCTCAAAGAATAAATTGGTACATCTGTATCATTAATATAATATAGATTTTGTACTAGATAGGTTGGAAATATTAATACTTTAGCATAATGTTTTGAATATTTCATTACTCTCATTGGGTACTTAATTGTTAACTGATTTCAGTTGGTAAAAGTTTCCTTTAACTGTATGTTAAATAGATATTCTTTTTCAAAAGTTGGAAATTCATCATCTGTCTCCAGTGAGACTTCCTTTTCACAGGTTTGTAATTAATACACAAATAACAAAAGCTTAAGCATTAGCAGAGATGTTAAAAGAGCAATTAATTGAGCCACATTAGTGCAATGTGATCAAAAAAACAGGGCATTGGTAACCTTAGGGCAAAAATATATTTCAGGTCAAACTTTACACACATCTATACACAAACAAATACATACATACACACACAGACACACTTAAAAAGGTACATGTCAGACAGACCCGTTCTTTATGGTATATACTAAAAAGCATCAGATTAACTTTTCGCACTGACTGCTTAGTTTATTTGCAATCAGATTTTAAAGCTCATTTGATTTTTTAATATGTACAAAAAAGAAACCATTGTCTCATGCTGTATATACTGATTGCCTGGCACCACCCAATGGCAATCATTAGAAATGCAGATGGCAGCCCCTGGTGCACGAAGAAAATTTACCAACACTTAAACACAGAGAGGAAAACAACCAGTGGGCGTTTTGTCAAGAATAAACAGGTATTCTCTGACAAACTATATGAAGCTGATTCTGTGAAGTTGGATCAACAAATATGAGTTGCACATGTTTTGTGCTGTCCAAAATCCATAGCAAATCAATATAGTTTGTTAGTGAATACTATATTTATTCATTTTACAGAACAGCATGAAATTGCCATATTTCTTACAAAAAGCTTCCAACCAGGTAAGAAGCATTGTTAAGCTTTTTGTGAGCAAAGCTTCAGTTGCAGTGCATAACTACAGAGTAGAGGACAAAGTCAATTCACTTCCAGAAAGTAGAGAAAGACAAATAACTGAATTCAAAGCAGGAGGGGAAGAAAAGCCTTTACTGATTTCTTAGCTACTGCAAATGTTATTTAGTCCATGACACACACTGTGGATAATTAAAATAAACACATACACTCATCAAATTCCAGTTCCTCTGTTCCTCAATCAGAATAAAAGAAATTATGGTCTACATGGACAGGGAAGTTAGCTACTCTCAACAAAGCAGCAAAGACTGGAGATGGTGATGTGACAGTCTTGTTCTAAAAGAGCCATTTTCTATCAGAGCCCTCTCCAATCTCAGCCTGACTACAAATTAATATTAAAGCATGCAGAATTACCACAAAATGCACAGTCAATGTTGTTGGAAAGCCTGAAGTACTTATTGAAGAATCCTTAGAAACAACTTTGCTTCTTTTTCTCTGAAAAGCTGATGAAAAGCAAGTTTGTATTGCAACCTATTTTTCATCACTATTCAACTCAAAGCTGTCTTATACTTTGGCACACTGTCTCTTCTTTGTTGCTTTCCTTGTGAAGGCTGATCATCTTTATCAAGTGCCATAATCATTTCTTGCTATTCACTGAACACAGCACTAGAAAGGAAACAGAATTTGGATTGGCCTTTTTTTCTGTTGTTGTTCCTCAAGTGTGCACAAAAGCAATCTAAAGGATGGAATGGTGAGGCGCATTCTTTATTTCACAGATTGCTTACTGTAGGCTACTACGCTCTGTAGTACAACAACAAAGCTATAAAACAGATGGCAACAGAGCGATAGTCTGACAAAATGGCATCTGACATGGAAGGGCATATGAAGCAAAGGCATGGAATTGAATTCCTTCATGAGGAAAAAAAATTGCGTACATTGACATTCATAGCACCTATGGAGACCAAACAGTGCAGGTTAACACAATAATGTGGTGAGTGGTAGGTTTCAGCAGTGGCAACAGCAACATGAAAGACAAGCCATGTTGCAGACGCCATGCACAGCTGTCACACCATGAAATGAATAGCATCTCAATCAGTTTGCCTGCACAGAATGGCAGCTTAAGGTCAGGGAACTGTGTATCGGCCTAAATGCATTCTGAGTAAAGGTTGCAACATTGGAACACCACAAACTTTGTCAGGAGGGTCCCAAGAATGCTCACATAGGAACAGGTGGAACACTGTATGCAATTATGTCCTATTGAACAAAGATTGAAGGTGACTTTTCCCTGCATTGTATTGTTACTGGTGATGTGGTGTCCTTCTTACAAGCTGGTATCAAGAATGGATCTGTAGCAATTTGTGAATTCCACATTGAAGAAAATGCACATCACTTTACCCACAGTGGTCTATGTTTTGCACACCATCTTTTAGAGTGGGAAAGTAGTGATCCTTCTAGATTTCCTGGAAATTGAACAGACCAACATCTCTGACCACTACACCATGACGCTGACTTAACTGAAGGCTCAAACTTGCAAAGCTAGAACAGAAGACGACAACCTCTCCTTTGCAACACAACACTAGGCCCCATACCAGATTGAAGATGGCGGAGGAGCACACTGTCAATCCGGGCTGGACTGCCCTACAACAACCACCATATAGACCAGATTTAGTGCTTTCTGACTCTCAAGCTGATGATGTCCCAAACATTTATTGAGTTTTTTATCTGTTGTATTTTCTGTGAAAGTAACAGAAGGCTTTACTTTCAGAACCAACTACACAACTACACAAAATACAGTGAATGGCGCAATACATCAAGTTTACTTGCTTTTGTGTATACTTTCCTTATTTCCACGGACTTCTGGGATCTAAGAATCAATTGTGTTTAATATTGGATATTCTTACAAAAGAAAAAAAAAGGTGAATGAAAACAAATGCATATGACATTTCCTGTGATAATTATTAACTGTTACTTATGACAAATCCAGAAAACTTCAGGTTTCAGAATCAACAGCCAATTTTCAGAGAGATTGCCCTGGATGCCTGAGGGTTATGAAAAGAAATGTTTACACAAGTTTTTTCCTCCAGTAGTTCAACACCAAAAACAAAAAAAATCACAGATTCAGGAGAACAGCTCCATATAAGGAATGGGATTCTGCATCAGATTCTACAACACAGGACACCTGCAGTCATGAGAGTAGCACTTTCATTTCTGTAACAGCTTCCATAGGAGAGATTCAGAATCCTTCAACAAATTAAGGCATGCAAAACACTCCAGAGGTGAGGAGATATCACTGCATGCACTTTATAAATAGGATGAAGGTACACAGGGATTTATTAATTTTCCCTGGATCAGGTGACAAGTCTGAAGCATCTTGTGTTTTAACCACTAAGACGTCCTTCTTCCCCTTACTTTATTCTCTAGGCAATAGCCGCGCTAATGACAGAGGTTCACAGAATTCACCAAGAGAATGGAAGTGAGATAATCTCTTCATGTGACGGTGGATTTTAGCTCTGAAGGAATTTTTTGTCAGAAATTCTACGGTGTCAAAAGAAAATTAAAAGCAAAGCTTGTGACAAAAAATAGTAGAATTCATGTTGTTCTCACAAGGATAAGCTGTTTTCTGAGGACAACACACAAAAAGAATCAACCATATAGAAACAGCTTGAGTAGTCTAAATATGTCCCAGTTAAAATTGTTAATGAAGCTGCAGAGTGAATGCAAATCTACAAGTCCCAGAGCTGGCGTAGTACCATGTATTTTCTAAGTAACAGTGCCTGAGAAGTCCCCTAGCAGCACACAGCAATCCCTGCTAAAGAACTGAGTACCCTTGTAGCACATTAGTGGTCTACACAGCAGCATTCACTCAGCTTCTTTAATCTGAGCAGTGCCTTTTTACTTTGTGAGGAATCTAACTCTACTGCAGGGGATTTGAACTGGAGGCCCTTGGATCCAGAAACAGCAACATTACTAACACAAGCGAAGGCAAATCTCCAGTACCTTTTAGCTGGAATCTTAAGAGGCTTGTAAAAAGCAGCGACTCTCCCCTTTGCAGATATCCGAGTTATAAAGGGTAAAACATTCAGCAGGGTTTAAAAGAAACCAATGGAAAAATAAAAAATAAAAATAAAAGCCAGGAAAAGGGGATGCTAAATTATGGAGAAACAGTAGCATGTATGTTGTATCCATTCCAGTTCAGAGTTCACAAGGAATTAAATCCTGGCAGAGCCTGAATGCTTTCAGCTACCTCTGGGCCAAATACTCCAATCCTTAATGTTTCCTTATGAACTAGCAAAACTGCCAGTAACCCCACAGATCTTTTTTCCCCACATCAATTGAGATCTGAAGTACTAAAACGAAGGGAGACCAACAGAACTATTCTGTATCACAGACAGAGGTTTCTCAGTGTAACACTTCCCCCTTAGAGAATCAGGAAAATTGGATGCATCAGAGAGAACAAGCTAAGCAGAGAACAAATATTTCTCACGAAAGCTAGAGGCAAATGATGACTTATTTTCCTGCTTGGTAGCGGGATAACTTGCCTGCTAGTTGGAAGACTTGGAGCCTTTTTAAGCATCTTCCTCTGGAAACAGCTGCCCCCACTCTGTCAGCTCTGTGTCCTTTTGATCTGCAGTTCCAGGTGAGATCACCAGCACTGAACTCCAGCACACTGGGCTGACGGGAAAGCCGAAAGGCTTTCCTGGGGTTTCTGGCTCACGACCTCTAACTTTTTGGGATCATGCCAAAGTAGAGCTCTTTCTGTGCTTGTTGGCTCAGCAGTCCTAACAGACTGAACTAAAGTACAGGTCTCTAAAGGACAATTATTCATTAATGCATGAGCATACAGCCTTATAACAACTAGGGCAAATACAGCACTTTGGGGTCAGATTTTGCTTTTGGATAAACATGAAGTGAATATCTAAATTACTCTGTTATTTTTGAGTTGTGCATCAAAACGCACATGCTCATGCAGAAAAGGAAACCTATCCCCTTCATTCAACACTACACAGCAAGTATTACTCAACTGTGCTCTATTTCTGCATTGCATTTGTTACACCAAAGGGGAGAAATATTCAATGCACTGTACAGCTCTCCAAGAGGCACTGTGGTTCAGAGAACTGAGTTCAGAGACTGACTGACAGCAGGATGGTTCCTCAAAACCCCCTAGAAAAGATGTGGGATTAAATTGGGAGCACTTGGATCCAAAATTTATGTAGCAATATAAAAATGTAACTCCAGCCAGGGTCCACAGCCTTTGCCAAAGCTAGACTGGTGTTAGGTGATTTTGGCAACACTGCTTACAAAGATTACAGTGGAAACCTGGTTGACTGGAAATCAGTGTAAAAAAATTGTATGAACCAGAATTTACTTTAAGCTGGTATGCTGCAGAAGGGGTGAACCAGGTAGCTGTTATTCTAAATGCCACGAGGTGTATTTAAAAGCACTTTTAAAGCTTTACAAAAAGGAAATCCTGATATAGAAGACACCACAAAACCTCACCTGACTAACAGCTTATTCTAAGAACCAACACCAAAGTAATGAGAAAAGCCAATGACCATGGAAAAAGAAGAATTAAATATGTAGCGCAGGGGGTTCTGTCATTTCAGTTAATTTCTGTGTTCGTTATTCATTAAGTCTTTTGTCTGCATCTACTGATAAAAAGCTTTAATCTCTACACTTCAATTCCAAATCTCTATGAATGACAATTTAAGGCATTTTATTTACCCTGTATTTTTAAAAATGTGGTAATTAAAATAATCTGTTTTACACTTATTAAAAATAAATTATTGCATATTTTAATGTTTTTCCTCCCTGCAACTTTTTCTTAATTAGTTATTTAAACTGTGTTGAAAATCCCAAGCCAATACATTTCAATATTCATTTTTCTATTTCAATTTTCAAACAAGAAGAAAAGTTCCCCTCTTTAAGCTGAAAATTCAATTAAAAAAGCAGATTAAATACTCATTGGTGTTATTTTACATCATTCACAGAGGGCTTTTTTTTTTTCCATCAATATTTATTAATGACGACAATCTTGCATGTACCCATTATCTTACATTTATTAGCATCTTTCATCTGAAAGGATCTTGAAGAGCTCTAAAAAAAGGACACTTTTGTAACCAAGACGAGGGACCGATTTACCACCCAAAGCCAAACCTCCTTGGAACAGAAATCCTTCAGCTGTTTAGAAGCCCATAGCAATGCAATCAAAAGCAGAAGAGAGCCTTACATAACCTTAGCAGGATTTAGAACAATGCAGCCCCATGCCCTCTTGTTCCCATTGGAAAAAATCTCAGATTATTTGTATAATTATTTCTGCTGACCTTTACGATATCAGGCTTTTTAACGTTAAGGATTAATAAACAGCATATTCCCAAACTAGAAGCAGCTACATGTAATTTACATAAATTAGCAGCAGGTACTTTCAGTTGCTAGTTTAAGCTCCGAAGATTGCTGTCACGAAGCCTACAAGTGTGCACCCCAGTATTACCAAAGAATTCCCAGTAGTACTACCAAAGACAGACTGCCACACCAGACAAGATACTCAGTAGATGTAAGCAGGTTTTAGTGGTATGCTATGGTCCCAGAGCAATGATACAGAAGAGACACCCACTCCAGCTATGTTCTTGGAAAGTAGGTGGTTGGACCAGAAGATATTAGAAGTCTATTCCAAGCTCAATGATTCTACAGAACTTACAAGATCAGATGTAGAAACACAAAGCAATCTGCACTGGTGCCTGTCAGACCGTAAACACAACTGGGAAAACCCATGTGGGCTGAAAAAATTAAATTAAAAACATTACTAAACTTCCATCAGGTTATTTGGGATTTTTCAGTTGGCTAGATGTTTTAGATGTTTTTGTATACCAAGTATAGATAAGAGCAACAATGATTTTATCTGTTGTTAAATGTTTCCCTAATAAAAATTGTCCTGTTCTTTCATCCTGAAAGAACAGAGATAATACGTTCTACATCCAACAATCCTGTGCGTGTATACATATATATACACTAAAACAAATTCCATGTCAAGCTAATCTCCTACATTTCTATCACTTCCCAGCTGGACCTGCAGAGTCCTGGGACTCAGTGAATAACATCTGATGGGAGCACAGAAGACAGCAAAAGGAAAAGCACATCTACACAGCTGTGAATTCCTTGTTAAGAGCACTATAGTCTAACCTTACCCAAACTAATTACTGCCCCCTAGCATATCATTTTTAACAAATCACAGGATAGATCATTCCTGATTCCAAAGGCTAAAGGTGAAAGGCATAGCAGAAGATACCTGGCTAGGTGATGTCAAAATATGAATGCAGTACTCCCAGATAATTTGCCCTAAGTACATGTTGTCCTAAATTGAGACAAAAGAGGAAATAAAATATTTATAATTTCACTGTCCAACCCTCAGCCTTATTTCTTTAAAAAAAACGCATTGAATACTTCTTCAGTCCTTCCTCAAGGTCAGTCTAGGTGCCCAAAATATTCTTAAGGCCAGAGAAGTACAAAGCAGGGCCATTTGTGTTGGGGTTGCTTCTAAAGTATTTGTTGATTTGGGTTTTTTTGTTTGTATGCTTTTTTGAGGGGCAGGAGTGAAGCCTGATGTTTTAATGAACCAAGTTGAACAGAAGCCAGCAAAGTGTCCTTGTACACTGTATTCATTCTACAGATTGACGTTGTTGCATGTAAGCAGAGAACTATAGATTCCATGCCAAATCAAAGCCGAACATATCAGCTATCATCTCTTTATTCATGAAAACTGGGAGAGGTACATATATGCACATCAATATTCTGTACCAGATATGCAAATTCTCATTCTATAGGAATTACACCTTTGCAAAGCAGAGGCAGTAAAGCTACTTACCCCTATATTCTTGTGGGGATAATGCTTGAAAAAAAGCTCTATATTTTTAAAGATAAATTACATGGTTGTTTTTTTCTGTATAATTGAGTCACACTTTTCGTGTAGCACTCAGCCTAGGGATGTCTGCAGGAGAAAAGAACAATATCTTACTAAATCCCTTTTAGGATCATTAAATTTAGATCACAAAACTCTCGCAGGCATGCAATTCCAAACATGTCACAGAAACAAAAGGAGAAACAACAAAAAATGACAAGCTTCCCTTACATTATTTTCCCTCTTTACAATGATGTTTAAGGTAGCAAAGTGTTAATGAATTCAGTACAATGTATGATGCATTGTGTTGGAACTTTTATATTGTTGAAAAATTGTCATATTTAGTTAGGCAGCTGCATGGAGAAAAAAAGCTCTGACAATATCTAATTGAGTCTATTTTTACTGTCTTTCAGATAACATTGTTAGAATTATGTACTGTACATATTTCTTATTTTTAGACTCATACTCCCTCCCCCCTCTTCACAGCCCTTCACTTCAACAGTGTTCTACTACAGCTGATAGAAATCCAGGTCATTTTTTATTTTATTTTATTTATTTATTTTACACAAGAAGAGTAAGTGTTATGCTGTAATATTGAAATAAGGCTACAAGCCATTATGTTAATCATTATTAATATCAGAGCATTCAGGACATGTGCCTCTTAAAAGCTGGTCCTTGCTTAGAATGCTGACTCCAACACTAAAGCTTCATTTTCTCCTTTATCATATGCTTCCTGGGCAACCTTGGGCTACACGATTTGTAGGAAAAAAAGTAGGAGAGTGGAATATGAACAGATTTTTTCCCTATTGTAAGAAACCAGGAACCCTCCAATACAAAGACTGTCTTTTTGTTGTATATATTGTCTCCAACATAACTTCTCCCATACACATGTAGAAGATCTTAAGTACTGTCATGGAATTATAGTAGGGCTTTTACATCTCTAACCATTACAACTTAATCTTATCAGCTTATTCTCAGTCTATTGTTTTTTACCTGACTCCCAAATCTTCACATTTTTGCAGAAAGCCAGGAAGATATGTTAGAAAATCATCAGCTAGAGGATCACACACTTTTTTAAAGTTTTCAGGTTCTCTGCTTGAACTAAGTGAATGTCATGATAGCCACCAGGACTGTCAGGAGCCAAGATTTCAGGCTGACAGACTTTTTAAAAGGAATTAAATCACTTTATGGATGCATGCACAACACAACACCACCATTGCAAAAGCAGAGAAAGTTAAACAAACAGCTGGAAGGAAAGAGAGCTGCACCTTCAGTTTGTGCAAATGGAGATAACATATCCTGCTTCTACACAGAATAGCAGCACACCAAACCAGATAAAGAAAACCAGGCAGGTCAAATTGCTGTAACTCTCTTTTCTCAGGAAGAATTTTTAAAGGCAGAGGGTGGTCAAACATTGGAATGGGCTCTTAAAAAAAAAAAAAGTATTGTTTAAAGATGCTTTTGCGTAGAATCAAGGCACTGACTTTTAAGAACAGGACCTACAAGGAAAACTAGTCGTGACTTCAGCTAGTCATGATTCCAAAGAAGAGCTTGTGATGCATATATTGGAGAGGTTGTCAATAGCTGGGCTACACAAGGATAAAGATTATTGTAAAGAACCAGAACTATTTCAGGGACAAGATACAGAAGGCAAGAAATAAGTATTTTAAGGATAGAAAAGCAAGCCGTCTCACTATGACAGCTCAACTTGCCTATTCTGAGCCTGAGACCTGTCTGATTAGCTCCTACTAGCAACATCAATTACTAGCTCCAGAAAAGCCAAGGAAAAACATCTCTTCTTGCACTTGGATGAATGCATTTTTATGTGGGTAAATAGATACGTCTAAAATCCAGAAACTGGGACTAGTGCATTGAATTGGAAAAACGTTTTACCTTTTTTCTTATTCTCCCTGCAGCAATAAAAACATTGACTTCAGAATGAAAATCAAGACATCATTTTGCATAAAACTGATACAGTAAAATACAAATTGCATACCTCTTCCTCCTCTCTTACCCTCTTGTTTACTGCATGGCAGCCCACATACTCTTCACACAAACTTAACACAGAAACATGGTTCCAAGTGACTTAAGCTACTGGAAGCTTCCTGACACCCATGGGGACTCTGATTATTAGAACAGGCATGAAAAGAAGGATGAAAATAGAACTCAGAAAGCATGGCAATCTTAGGAAAGAATAGCCGTGATTTAATGAGGAATCGTACCTGTGAAACCCAATAGCCAGAACAAAATTAGCCATTCAGGGCAACTTACTCAAAATAGCTCTTAGAGCAATTTAACAGCAGAAGAGCTTCAAACCATTATAAAGTGTAGCTATATGTACAAGTAACAAATGCATGAGTTAGTAGACCTGCTCCTCTGTTACAGATGCCCAGAGGCTATGGTCAGACATCCAGGATATGAAAATGGATACACCACATAATCAAGACCATAATGCCCACGGCATTCACTTCCATTTAGCCTGCAGGCTTCTGAAAATACAGGGAAAAGTCCAGTCGATTATTGGAACTGGTATTATACATGTATCGCCAAAGAGAGCAAACTTCTCTCATATAATAACATTACCTTTTATTTTTTCATGAGTTTCTTGATTTACGGTGCATAATATACTGGCCGGAACACAAGGATTCATGAATCAATAAGCTTGTGAGCAAACTCTTCCGTTATTAAAAAAAAGAAGGTATAATTTTTATGTGTGGATCTACACAAAGATTAAAAATGGAGTGCTAGCAACTTTCCAGGCTGAACTGTAATAACCTTAATGCAAATTCTGCCTGTATCACTCCTCCTGTTTTCAGTAGAGGTGAGGACAGGGTCTCACATGAAAAGGTTTTATAAAAATAAATCACATCTGCTTAACTACTACTTTTACTGTCTAGTGTTATAATGTGACTGCATATAAAATAATAACTGCTGATAAGAAAAAAACAGAAGTACTTAGTGAAGGAGATTTCCACTTTCTGAATGCAAGGTGAGCTCTAGCCTTGCTGATTACTGTGACATTTATTATTTATAGTATATTTTTAAAAATAAATATGTCGAGGGATATTTGGGGTTGGTTTTGGGGGGGGAGTAGGTTGGTATATTTTTTTTTCTTGTTGGTTTTGTGCAGTGTATAGCCTGGATTAACTGTCTACTATGCAGACACAACGTTAGAGTTTAATAGCAGTTAGTCTAATGGTCACTTTTGATTTCCAAACTATACACAGCATAACTGTACACACAAAATTCCTGCAGAAACAGAATTTGAGAGCACTAGCCGAGCTATGAGTTTCTGGCCTCATAGTTGCACATTTCACATCAGGTCTGTCTTAAGCTGATGAGTCTCCATTTTGGAGATATTAGCTTTGGACCACAGAGCTCATAGAAGGCAGTTCTAATCTCACTGCTCTGATAGTTAAAGTTTCAACCTAGAACTACTCAAAGCCACTTGAGCTATGTAAGTAATTTATGCAAGCATTCCACTGAATGTGCATACATATAAAACTCAAAATTGTTACTAGTGACCGAATTATTAAATAGCTCAACGTAACATAAGCAAAAACAGACACCACTTTTGTGTCAACAAGAACAATGACAGCCACTGACAGAAAATGCTGTGGGGCTATTAGTTCTGTTTATAGCAAAGTCAGTTTTCAGAGTGGTTTTGCAGGACATTTCCTGCAAAAGAAGTAGGACTGTTGGAGTTGTAGAAGTAGGACTGTTATCTCCGATTCTGGCAATTGTCAAAGTACACTGCATTATATACACAAGTTATTTCCTCCAGCATGCTACGTACCAGAGATTCTTACATCTGAATATCAACTCTGAGCCAAGGGTGAGGTTTGTGAACAAGTTTCTGCCATAAGTGTCAGCCTTGCACCATCTTTCACTTTGAGAAATACTCTCAATTAAAAATTACCAGTGATCAATTACACATTTTTATCTCTAAGTAACCACTGAAAAAATCATTGCAAAGAAACAAGGATGTTCATGCATGGTCAAAGTTCCAAAGTAGCATGTGAAAAGCAGGATGCTTCATTTTATCTCTTTACTGCATTTCCTGCTTATAATGCAGAAAGCTAAACGGTAGGAAATCAAAGACTTGCTAGAAAGTAAACTCAATTTTAGGAAATCAGAAACAAAGTTGAACTTTTTAAGCCAATGCACAATTCATTTGTAAATGTGGAAAATTAAGCCTTCTGCATGGTTTGAGGCTTTATCAAATTTACACCCTTAATATTTAAAATTATGCAATTGCTTCAAGGCCTCCCTCCATCTCTTTCAGAAAGTCTAGTACAAAACTTTCATTAAAGGAGAATACTCTTGTGGAGCCAAATCATTTGCCAGCGTTCCATTTAAAGATGTTCTTATTTTACAGGTTACTACTTGCAATGCGTGTCTGTTTTGTAAAGGGCTGTAACTCACACCAACTGAGACAAGGGATGAGTTGAACTGGTGAGCTGGTTACTTGTGAGAAATAAATTAATCTGGCAGCTCCACCTGATTAATCAAATGTGAAGTTCGCATTTTGAAAATAATTCTGGTTTTCTTTCCCTCTGAATTTCACAGCCCAGTTGCTTTTTTTGTTGCTCTTTTTTCACATTTATCACTTCTCATGCACTACTTTTCTCCTCACTCTCTGCACTGCCTACCTTGCTCTTTGTCATACACCATCTCACTGGGGATCCACTTCATTTTCTACAATTCTCCCTCTTCAGGATTATTCCCACATGAGCAAATCCTCTTTCCAGGAAGTTCTCATTCCTACCAAGTCCTGGAGGGCTTCTAGTCTGATACCCACCTCAAATCACACACATGAACCATGCAAAGCAGCAAGCACCCCTCTGGGTTGCAGTTGGCTGTACCCTACACCAGAGCTCTAGAAAAATCACAGCAGCAGGGTGCCCTGTGCTTATGAAGTCAAACAGCAAGCTCTTGGCTCCTGCAGGTCAGGTGCTTCTCTGCTAGGAGGGAGAGAGAGCATGCCACTGACTGCTGCTTTGAATCATCAGAAATATGCTGAGGAGACAGCCAAAAACACTCCAGGTGTCTTCTCTAACCACAGGACTTACTGCCTACATAGGGCGTTTCCCAAACATCCCCCATCAGTGGGAGATGGGCAGTGTATGTATCAAAAAGTAGGACTAATCCGTGCAGGATAGCCAAAGAAAGAAAGAAAAAAGGAGAGTTAAGAACTGAGACCTAACCATTGATCCTCAAACATCTCTCCCTCTGAAGACAGAACAGACCCCAGATTCAGGTCATCTGATTTGAAGGCCAAAAATATCATACACTAACTGCAACTAATGACTGGTTTTGCCATTCAACAGTGGCAAACATTCTTGTATCCCATCTACTCACCAAGAGACCAACTCTGTAGTAGAGCTTACACAAAACAAAATCCAATTATGCTCTCTGTGTCCCTACATTGAGACGAAGTAGCTACTGTCCTTTTGTGCTGATCATAATCTTCCCCATTTATTGATTTCAGGACCTTGAAGGTTTGGAAATGACATCTTTGTCTTCCTTGCTGAAGAGGTTGGAAGACACAGCACAGACAAAGGAAATTAAATAAATAAATATATAAGGAAGAATACCAAACAAAGAAAACTGATCTTTATCTTCTGAAAGCATTCGTTCAGCAGCTCAGAATTGATCCACAGACCACATTCTATTTGTCCTAGCTTTTCCAAGCCATTAGAGCAAGACAATTCCAGTGGCACTCAAGCTGAAGGGGTAACAGGCTGCAGATAGGAGCCCACTAGATAAAGAGGGGGAAGGTAGCTGAACCCTTCCATACATCAGCTATTGCTGTATGCTAGGTAATGGTAATAAAAAGAGACTGCACAAAAGAGCACATCTACACCAAGGCAAGTAAAGGGATAACCATGCATTAGACCTTTCATCAGTGCCAGCTCAAATTGCTCCATCGTGCCTACAGCCACACACTGACCCACTTGCAGAAAGTAAGTTATTTATCCCACTGATCTCCTGTAAACCTCATCTTCTCTGTGATGTGGAAATACTGTCAAAACCCTATTTATTTACTTCCTTACTCAGGCTGGTTCGATGGACTTTCCACAAGCAAGAGAAAAAGCAAAAATGCAACCCTTTCTCTGTCACAGAGCAGGGAAGTTCCTTTCTGAAGGAATGCAAGATCCCAAACTCTTTGGCACATATATTGTGCAGTGACACAAAACAGTACAGGAAGAAGGCACTGTTTGACCTCTCCTTTTACTGACAGTAAGCACAACAAACATGTGGGTTGAATCTCTGCAGTGAGAACAGATCAATTCTTAATTTAATGTTATCATGGGCGAGAAGTACTCTATTACAAGGTCTGCTGCAAACTCAGGCTTTCATTAAGAGATTATTTGATCACCACAGAAAGAAATATTTAGAGATGGGCTGACCTAAGGCTTGTGAAAAGTATCATGTTACAGACGGAACTTCTGGATTTAGAACAGATTCAGTAATTTAACCTTTTCAGAATAAGTGTCACTAAATTTTATTTGAAAAAAGCACAAGGACTTTAATTAAAATATATATATATTTCACCGACAAGTAGCCCAAGGCTCCACAGTAATCACAGAGGTTGGAAGGGACCTCCAGAGATCACTGAGTCCAACCCCCTGCCAAAGCAGGTTCCCTACACCAGGTTGCACAAGTATGTGTCCAGGTGGGTCTTGAATATCTCCAGAGAAGGAGACTCCACAACCTGCTGGGCAGCCTGTTCCAGTGCTCGGTCACCCCTACCATAAAGAAGTTCTTGCACATATTTGTGCAGAACATCCTATGCTCCAGTTTCTGCTATTTCCCCTTGTCCTGTCTCCACACACCATTGAAAAGAGTCTGGCCTCACCACTCTGCCCCACACACCTTAGATATTTATAGACCTGGATCAGGTCCCCTCTCTCAGTCTTCTCTTCTCAAGGCTAAACAGACCCAGTTCACTCAGCCTTTCTTCAGAGGGGAGATGCTCCAGGCCCTTCACCATCTCTTTCCAAGAGATCCCTATCTTTTTTGTACTGGGGAGCCCAGAACTGGACACAGTACTCCAGATGAGGCCTTACCAGGGCAGAGTAGAGGGGGAGGATCACCTCTCTTGACCTGCTGGACATGCTCTTTTTAATGCACCCTAGGTATATTAACACTGGTTCATTTGACACCATACTCTTTGTCAGCATCCATCCTTTTTCAGTAACTGATATTGATCTGTCACCAGCCAATATGGGAAGTTCTTTCTTGAACTCAGGTGTGACAATAACAATATCACGATACTTCATACTGTATAGCAGCTCTCTGATGCAGAGGTTCTCACCTAGAGGAACTTTCAACTTTTGTCTGCAGTTGGAAGGTTCCCACAAGGATCATCAAGTCCAACACAAGTTTTTGTGATCCCCTTCACCCCATTACTCATGTATTTATTTGTTTTTACAGTTACTGACTTTTTTTTTTTGCCTCAAAAACTTGTATATATGATAAAAATAATAATCATTAAGAGATCGAGCCCTAGTTTTGCCTTCTACTCCTTAGCTACTCTTTGTTAAAGAAAACTAATCATCATCAAAATTCCTTGCAGCAGTCACAGTACTAATACCTTTCACAGATCTTCAGTGGAGATGCTGTTTTTCAGCAGAAACATATTCAGGCTTATGTTAACAGCTCCAGGAAAAGACGACGGAAGCCATTTAAACCTATCTGAGTCTAAACCTTCCTTATGACAAGCTGTGCCTTCACAGAAAACATTCTAATGCTTTGATGCCACTGCCACAACAAAACATCACAGGTATTAACTTAGAACTACAGCAACAAGTGTAATTTTCATAATGTCAAGAGCACAATGAACGTTATACCTCAAACTCTCATATCCTGGCTGCAGCATGACCAAAAATAATTTTAAAAACTGAGAACAGCCTCCTTGGGAAAAGCCTGGAATTTCAAGCCTTGGCACTATTTATGCATGCTATGATTTCTTATGCATGGACTCTATAGCATGAAAAACCTACATCAAATATGACAGTCTTCTGAAGATTCTGTGTGGGTTTCAAGAAATCACTTTGCACATTCCAGCACTAGTAGGTACCCACACGGAGTTATGAATAACTCCCAATGTGCCTCAAAGCCAGCAAGCCTCTGGCACCACTTCAAGATTTGCCTAGAAAAGGACAGTTTTCGTATGACTGTCACATTAGACACAGGTAACATTTTAGAATAGGATATGAAGCACTATCTTAAGAGAGGATCACAAACAGTGCTTTTCCCTTATGGATGTATAAACGGACTACTAAACCTAGTTTCTTGATGTAATCACATTTGCTGGTCGTTTTCCTCCAAAGCTTCTCACATCAGCCATATTTCCACGCAAAGGGAATGTGCATCAGATTCATCAGCAAACAAACTGGGTAGAGGCATGCCATACACCAACCTCATTCACTACACAAGCCTCTTGCAAATAGTTGACAACTTCATTTCCTTTGTATACACACATCTTTTGATTTTTTTTTTATTATTTCTTTTTTAAATCAACACCTCCATGACAGTAAAAGCATGAATTGTTCTTATTCAAAGAATGAAAATCAATATTATTTGACCCACCAAAGCAAAGTCCAACTGTAGAAAGAATCTAGCACTTTAGTTTACTCTCAAAACTAGTTCAGGAGCTCTGAAAGTACATCTATATTTGCACTGTGTTTTTGTTTGGCAGATAAATGATGAAATTGCTCAGCTTTCTTGATGCCTTCAGCTGATGGTAGGCAGATTTTATATGCTTTTCTTTAACAAATTTCTAGTTAAAAAAAAAAAAATACATCCAGGAATGAATGAGAGCATTAGCCTCCACACATTCTATATTTCATGCTATTTACTACTGGATAGCCCTGGAATATTTGCAGCTGGCTGTACTGTGTTTTATACAATGCAGCTCTTTATCATGGTTTTTATCAAAGAACTGTGGTTTAGCACAGAGAGAGGCAGTGCTGTATTGAAGTTGTAATGTGTCTCAGGTTACTAGATTGCATTTTTGATAACTTGGTATTAAAGTGCTTAACACAAAATAAAAATCAATGTCTTAAGAAACACAAGTAAGAAAAGCTCTATTTAAAGACTGAATAAACTATAACATTATGTTGATTTCTCCTTACTTTCTATATTAAAACAAGTGGCTTTGAATAAATACAAGTGAATCTCCCTATTATTTACTTTTTGAGGAAAATGTAATACTAAACTTTTGCTAGCAGAAAGTCAGGGGTGCGAGGACATGGGATTTGCAACCAACACAGCTGTGCTGGCAAGCAGCCCTAGCATAGATGTGGTTTTACTGTGGCAAAATGAAGCTTTTGCCAGCATAGCTAATTTCTCTCTTGGGAATTAGTTTTGCCAGTACAGCTGTATCCAGACCAGGGACATTTCAGTGGTGTTACAGACTTTTAGAGCTCTACTGTCACTGATTTTCAAGTGCAGGCATAGTTTTAGTTTCAGCCAAACAGTGGTTTGCCAATTGAAAGCTGGGGGGAGGGAGGGGAGAAGAATATTCTCTGAGAGTACAGACACAAATAACTTAAAACCAACAAATCAGAAAAAGTTACCTTGTCCCTCCAATATTGTTTCCAGTGTCCCGCAGTTGGAAGTAAAGCTCTTCTTAACACATTCCCTTAGATATCTCACAACAGCTTTTACTGCCACAGCCAGTAATTCCATCAGTTGAAAAGGAAGCATATACATGAGCTCCATCATAGCAAAGCTTCTTTTCTTTCAGCTTCATTCTTTTCACAACCATCTTCAACCATCTTACCCTTTTTCCTTTTTACAGAAGCCTAGTTACAATAGCTTCCCTCACACCTCTTGCCTTTCTTTTTTGTTCTGATAGCTTACTGTAAGCATAAAAAGTTCAGCTGTCCCTCTGCCTCTCTCTTCCAGCTATTTCAGGTGTAAAACTAACTCCCCACCAAGCTTCCAATCTCTATTCTGTTTTGCAGCTGACACCATTACTAATAATTAGCATCAGCTGCAGCTCCCCCACCTAGTCATGGTCGCTGCCCAGCTGCTCATTCTGAAGGACTTCTTCAGCGTGCTGCTTCTGATACACTGCTGAAGTTGCTTTTCTAGCCTCTACACTTTCTTACCAGTTTTGTTTGTTTACTTTTTTGCAAGTATTATTGCCTCCTGTCTGCAGTTATCTTTCAAAATTGGATCTATCTCTGTGAGAAGTAGTTTCTGCTGCTGTACCAGGTATCAGATAGGATTGCTGCTCCCACTGCACCTTTAAGAAGTAATTCCCCTCTAGGCAGACGGCAGCTTTGGAGTTGGATTCTACAGAATACAGTTGTCTCTCCTGTGCCTCTTCACCATGGGGAAAACAGCAACTCAATGTTAAAATAAATTAAAACAAAATTTTATGTTCTCAAGTTCAACTTCCAATATCAAGGTAGCGTGAAACTGTAACTCTCAGCATCCTATGAGAATTCCTATTTTTCAGTTTGGTTTGAAATGCATGGGAAGCAACCAAATTGCAATAGGCCACTTCACTCAGTGTCAGCCATCATCAGTAACTGCAGAGCCAGCACCTCAAAAGAGGATTCATATTCAGCAGCAGCTGAGGGACTCTGCAAATTTACATCAGAGGTTGCTTTATTAGCAGTCTCTCAGCACAGCAAACATATCCTGTTCACTGGTATTCTTTTGGTGCTTTGTAGCTCTGCACAAATGACAACTGTTTTGAAGATTTTCTTGACTAACTTTTCTCAATCACTATCCAGAAAAGATCAGTAGGTATACTCATAATTTGAGGCTATAGATTCTGCTCCAAAGTTCAGGTACCTACAAGTTGGTTGCTGCAATGAAATGTCAAGTGTCCAAGTCTTTAATAGATCTTTCCAGGATCAGTAATATTTTCTCTGGGTTTATTGCAATATTCACATACGTGACTCTTTTGAACTGATATATCGTCTTAACCTTAGCTCCACTTATTTTATATTCAAACAAAAGCAATAACAAACGTAATAAGCCTGTGGCCCAATGAACTGATGGTTAGTGCTGGTACTGAAATTCTTGCAATGTGTGTTCTGCCCTCCACAACCCAGAGCTGCTACAGCCAAAGGTGGTGCTATGTTTCCGGTAGCCCTGGGACACGGATGGCATTTGCTGAAGTTCCTTGGTTCACTCAGTGCCTCAGATCTGGCACCTCTCCAACAGGATTTCTGCAGGCCACTGGCCTGGGCTGAGGAGTTGTGAACAGCTTGACTTTCTTGCACTGTATGCTTTCCAGTACCAGTGGAGATGCATGGTCGCTATTAACAAACAGTTACTGAATGTTGAAAGTGCCTCCAATTATCCATTGTTGAAAAATTTCCAAAGGAAATGATACAGATGCTGCTGTGTTGTTTTTTTAATGGAACTGTTTTTCATTTCTGCTAAATGCACGGAAATTAAGGGATTTAGCTGTCAATTCTTTGAAACTTGTTCCTAATTTAATGTCCAGAGAGGTTATTCTGCCTTTTAAGAGGGATTTTTGTCTTAAAAAGAATGAAATTGAATTCTTACCTCAAGTGCAAAACAAAACCACAGTGTAATTGGGGGGACAGAACAAGCACATAATTACTTTGCATTTGGTGGCCACATGAAAATGCACACTATGACACAACTGCTTATAACATGGACTGAGTAATAAACAGGACTATGGCTCCAAGTGACAAAACCCAACAGTTTTTCTGCTGAAGCTGAGAGCTTTTTATATCCATTTGGGAGGTACCAGCCACACCATTCCCTAAGTACCCCAAGATACTACAGGCTGCAGATTTGACTTATCCTAAGCTTTGCATTTCTCAGCTATTGTCAATTTGCATCACAAGCATAAATTTATTTAATATACAAAAGCTTTAATGATTCTTCTGTATCATATAACAACACATGTTTATCTGAGTGCTAAATAAAAGCTCTCAGGACTTTAAAGTGACTTTATGAATTGTATGTACCATAAAATAAACATTAGAGTATAATAATATTCTGTAATTTGGAAAATAGCAACAGAAACTAGTAGAAGACAAAAGAACAAATGCTTGAATCATCTGCTGCATGTCAGAAACATTAAATTAATTTACGCAATAATGTAAGCATAGTGATGTTAAGGTAATAGGAAGGACATAAATTATACATTATTATTGTCAGTTCTAGCACTTATCTTAGTGGTATGTCAAAATAAATCCTGATATGTTAATATTTATAGAAATGAACAACAAGTGTTACAGCTCAGGAATTCATCTATGATATTTTTATATATAATTTGCATTTGCACATATAGTCGTCATTGTCTTTTCTGTAATTTGAGAGGTAAGCATCATACAGTTCATTTCTAATGCATTTTACATTACCATGAAAGCACATTATGTTTCCTCCACTAGCATTTTTCAAATAGATGGCCTGCAATGATTTAGAGATTGCGTGGAACAACTCCACAAATGGGTGACAATCTACCTGCAAAATCAGCAGTAACAATGGGTTACTGGTGGGCAAAGTGTATGGTTTGCTAATGACAGATTGTTTCTGCAGAGCTGGTACATCGAGATGTTCTCGTGGTGGCATGTTTCTTGAGGATTAATACCTCCAAAGAATACATATTTTCATCTTTTACATTTTCACATGAGGGGAGGGAATAATTCATCATCCTTCCCCTAAAACCTGAGGAACTTTATCATACCTCATTCTTATCATTCTCATTTTCATACATCAAATCAGTTTCTGGCTGAAGGTAACTGGACATGACTTAGCATTTGAAGCTGGTGGAAGCAATTTGCAGAAAACCACTTAAGAGAGGAGTCCCCCCAAGAATTAAGCACACTCACAGTTGCTACTACCTCAGAAGCAAGAGGCAGACATTCTTCCTTCAGCAAAAGACCATAATTCCTCCCTTGAGTAAGGGTGGGTTAGGGGTTTTGGCCTTGGGCCACATCTTCTGGGGTCTGGGAACCATGCTTTGGATAAGAAGGTGGCTATAGAGTTTATATATTGCTGAGTCTACAAGTAAGACTACTGTTTCTAATTACCCAAGATCATTTTGCATTTTTTCAGAAAAGAAGTGTGAAAATAATTATACTCCCTGAATCAGCAGTAAAAGACAACCTGAGCCTTACATTTGAGTTCTGCCTATGGAAGTACTGCCATGTCAAAATGATTTGGCTAAGACTGACGATCCTTTTCCAACTGTATCACACAGCTGAAGCTTGTTGCCCCCAAGTTCATCTGTCAAAATTTCCACTGAGGAATAATTTAAGTTCAGATTTTGGTATATTTATTAATGCAGATGTCTGGGTTGGTTTTTTTTAGTATTTTTTTTTTTTGTTGCTGTTTTTTTTCAAAAACCTCAACAGCTCTCTGACACCAACTCTTATCTTTGTCTTATCTATTGAAAGTACTCATTTGGAAAAACAGTTTCACAACTTTTAGTTTCTCTCCCAAAATATTTCTGGGTCTGCTTTGAGTCTATGAAAATCAACCTAAGTATTAATTTTGATTTATCCACTGAATGCAGAGGAAAAATAATGGAAAAAATTAAAAGATAAGCCACTAGGAACATGGTCCAAAAAACAGCAAAGCTCCAGTTAGTGCTGCATAAGCGTACAAGGAGATGCAAAGAGAAAACACAGGGAAGTCTCACACAGCAGTTTCTAATCAGCATACTCTAAAATCAGCCTAACACTTGAAAAAAGAGAAGAGCCTGCTCAGGCAGAAATTGAGAGTATAAATTGCTCTGTAAGCCCTTTGTCAGATGTGACAACAAAGAAGAAAAGTCTTACTTGATTTCATCTTTCAACGTGAAAGAAAAATAAAACACACCAAAGCCAACGCATTGGTGACATTTTCACAGAATCCCTGTACAATCCTGGATATGGCAGGAAAAATGGCAGAAGGGAGTAAAACCTCTTTGCAGAGTAAAGGTATAATTGAGATAATTCCATACCAGTATAGGCAGCAAACCATATATTGGAAGTGCGTGTGTATATGTATATATAAGTAAAACATAGTATGTAGGTGTGCTTTCCACTTGTCTTTTGTTTGTAACATTTTATCTTCCACAGAAGTATAGGATTTTCTTCCATCATTGAAATGAAACTCCTGTCATCACTGCAGTGAAATGAAATACTAAAAAGGGCTGCTTGAACGTTCTGGGAACAAAGAGGAAATAGACTTGGTGCAAGTCTGGAAAAAGCTTTTAAGTATGCAACTTTACAATAGCATTAGTCCCTGAGGAATAGATCTTCAGCTACCATAAATGTTATCACTTCATTTAAATTTGTTGAGGAATAGCAGTTGATATCAGCTACGGATTTGTCCCACTGATTTCTAAGGGCCTACTTACAGTGCACACATTTAAAGCAAACGTATAAATCTTTCCAACGCTGAGGACTGTAAAGCAAGCACACTAAATTTTGAAGTTCTTACATTATATTTTGCACTATTCTTACTCAGAAATCTCTCTTTGGAATCTATCAGGACAAGTACTGAACAGAGTACTAAAAGGCATTTTCAGACCAAAACAATACATGTAAGAGTCTGATGTCAAAGCTACTGGGAAATGCTCTTTAGTAAACAAAGACTTTTAGTTTCATGTATGTTTGCATTCTGGAACTGAAATCATTTTAATTTCTTGAATTTAGGAAAGCAGAGACTACTTTTTTCTTTTCTTTTTTTTTTTAATTTAAATTCCAATTTATATAAAGCAGAAGAGAATGGAAAAAGAAAGGAAGTTAGAAGTAAGCACATGTGGATATCATGGATTTAAACTGATTCAGTACCAACAAGAAGAAATATGAAAGGCAGGAAAAAACCTTGATTTCTAAAATAGTACATTTTGCAAACACTGCTTTTTTAAACTTCATAAAACAGAAAACTAGGTCAAATATTTTGAAGTTTTCTATAAATTGTTTTTCCATTTTCTGGACAGTTTCCACAGAAGTAACCTCTTATGTTTTATGTATTCTTTGAGTAGAATTTTAGGAAAATGTAAGATAGAGTAAAAGGTGTTTACTATGGGCCCATTCTTCTTGAGTACTCTTAAATCCTGATTAGAGGAATGGGATTTTATGAAGGAATACTGTGTATTCCCTCCAATTTCTTTCTCAGTTGTTTTCATCTAGACTTCTACTGTATACATATTTGTAAAAAAATGTGCAAAAATTACAGAAAAATTCCAAATAATGGGCCTACAGAAAAACAGTATCTTGTGCCAGCTAAAGGGGAGAAAAAACTAAATCTTCACCTACTCTCATATATTCGAAGAACTATTTACAAAATGGTCACTGAAGCAAAGCAAACCTTCAAGAGACACTTGATCTGAGCTAAGTAGTGAGAACCAGAAATTGTGGTGTTTAAGTGGAAGCCTGATGCTCTTCTCAGATGTCTGCAGTTTCTGTTTTCAGTTTGCTATCTTTGCCATACATTGTATTTCTGGGGTATATTTTCTTTTTCTCTCTCCAATAATATCTCTATATTTTTGTTTACTCAGTGCTGCTTAACAATGTTTTCCTTGTTCCCTTTGGTTCTATCCAGCACTGTCCTTCCCTATTTAGTCTTTCTTCAAACCATTTTTATTGCTTTCTCACACAGTGTACTTCCCCAGCTAACCCACAGTCTCCAACAGCATTCTCACTCCAAAGGTAAAAAGACACATCCTCAGCTATTAGCCAGGAAACCAGCAGGCCCCCAGGCAATCCTTCTGCATGGAGAAAATCCTTAACTGGCAACGAGCCACTAAATCAACATATACGGCATAGGTTTTTCTTGCCAATGGAATACAGGATATGTTCGGATAATAAATGGCCTGTCTGGATGATTCTGGTGCAGTATCAGCTGCTGGAACAACCCTGCAGGCAGCAAGCCAGCCATGAGTTAGCACAGTCTTGATGTTAGCCTAAATTACACTGGATACCAAGATTTGGGATTTGAAATGGGTAAAGATGCACAAGCCTACCACTGCTTCAGTAATTTAGCTTTTCAGAAGGATTTCTTTCTGCCTCTTTACATGCAGCCAGAATTGTGTTCATTGGTCAGGTACATTGCTCTGCTCCCTACAAAAAATATCATGTTCCTCTTTTTATCTATTCAGAAACTGACATGATTTTTTGTCATCAAGCATAATTACCACAAAATCACTTCTCAGGTCTCTTCAAGATTTCCTGATTATGATATATCTTGTCTAGACAGAAGAGGTCAACTCTTCAGTATGCCCAATAAGGCAGGGAAGCATGCATTGCTACATTTAAGGAAGACAATCAGAAAATGTCTAATACCCAGCCAAAAATAGGACCAATAGGACTAGAGGGAATGGCTTTGAGCTGCGCCAGGAGAGATTCAGTCTGGACCTTAGGAAATACTACTTCTCTGAAAGAGTGATCAGGCACTGGAATGGGCTGCCCAGGAAGGTTGTTTTGAGGGATATGGTTTAGTGAGAACTATTGGTGATAGGTGGATAGTTGGACTGGATGGTCTTGTAACTCTTTTCCAATTTTGGTGTTTCTGTGATTCTGCGATTCTGTGAAAATTAAGCTGTCCTATACACAGGATCTACTATAGTGCCAGATCCATACTTTGTGAGTTCTAAAGAGACATATCATTGTAAGGAAGAAGAACAACATGTTTCTCAAATTTCAGGATCTATTTATACTTTCTATGACATTCACCAATCTCACCTGGGATTATATTGAGTCAAATCAGCTTGCTGTATTTCTTCATAGTCTCCTGCTTACTTTTCTTTCTTTTTTGATCTCTCAGGCATGAATATGGAGAATTCCTAATGCCACTGGTAAAAAAATAAAAAATATTTACCAAAAAAATCTAAAAATAAATCAGAAACACAAGTTCACATGGAGATAATTTCATTACAGCTACAGAAAGAGCACACCTACTCATGTGGTGTGCACCTGTAGCTCTCTATCTGTTTTCTGCCTTTCACAGGTATTAGGCTTTGGTAGTAAACATACATCCAACACTTTCTCAGGGTGGTATGGGGGTGAAATAGCCTGTGGGTAGTGACAGCAGCCAGGCAGGGATGTTCGTGTCAGCACCAGCTGTTCTCTGCAAAGAATGCGTGTTGTCATGCTAAACAGGATGCATCTTTTCCACATTAGGCTGGTAAAGGTTTGCAACTTTGTCAACCTTTTTAGCATTCAACAAATTCTTTTAAATATATGACTTTTAGTAAGTTAATCCATTCATTGTCTGGAACTGTGCAAAGTGACATAAAAGCACAATGAAGCCTAATTAAACTTGTTCTGTGAAATCTAATTTGTCAAACCCAGAAGCATAGTTCATAGATAAATGCTAATATTTGAAAGTCAAATTAAAGTTGAAAAGGTTTGTAATAACAGTTAATTAACTCTTGTTTTGTTTTCCTCTCACAAACTTGAACCAGCTGAAATATTGCTCAGTTCATCTTTAACATTTTGGACCACAAAGATAAAATTCAAAGCTTTGAGATAAGCCTTTGATGTTGGTATTCTCTACAGATTATATATTATTTTAAGATCTCTTTGTTTAAAAATTCATTTTTATTATCCCTGCATGAAATGCATGGCAATTCCCCAAATAACTAACCATCAGGGCAATTAACATCTTCGATCGACACCATATTCCTGATAATTAATACAGACTTTGTACCTCCCCTGTGATAGCTGCAAGGGTTTGATTTTTCAGAGCAACTGTTCATTTACAGAATCAGTTTCATCCTAATGAAAATGGATTGTGAAACTTTAATGAACAAGACTTTGCTGTCACAATAATAAAGACTTTGAAACAACACGAAGACCTAGATAACAAACATCTCGCCATACTGGTGTTGCTACACAGCATCAAACCAGTCAAGCCATACAATGAATATTAACACCAGTGTTTTTCTAAACTACGTGACATCAGATGTACTCATAAAACGAGCATAATTTTGCTTTGGCAACTTCTGATGTCCTCACTCAATAAACTAGCATCTGTAGAGTAAGATGTCTTGATAGGCCTTCCTCCATTTGGTCTGGCAAAGGTAAGCATAAGTCTAGAAATCCAGTTTATGCACTGTGCCAGTGTGTTTGCTACAAGAGGCAATGGCCTTGCAGCCCCCTCTGGCGGGAAAGCTGAGGGGAACGCTTCCAACAGCAGCCCTGTGTACCCCTGCGATGGTCTGGTGGAGGGGGCTTGTCCAGCTTAAAAACAAACAAAACAAAATAACAAGGAAGCGTAACTTGTTGGAAAATTATTTAGAGGAAGAAGTGTTAAATTCTGTCAGCGCTGTCAGTGCTTTCATACAGCCCAATTTAACCTCTGTGCGGCGTTCCCTAAAATGTTCAGAAAGGAATTCTGCTTTACCTCAATGCCTGGGTGGAAAGTCTTTCAAAGTTGTGATCTCAGCTATCGTGTGCTCTTAGCTTTCATTTGGCTCAGTCGCCTCTAACAGGGAAACGGCTGATCGTTCCCATTAAAAAAAAATGGTGCATGGGAGGGAGGGGATAGAATCATTAGTAAATAAATGAATTGGATGATTTTTAAAAAGAATAATTTGCTCAATCAAGAATAATTTGAACAGCATCTAAGTAGTCATGGAAAATCATAAACTATTACTCTATATAGTGCTCTGTTGACTATTAAATATCTCCTTTTTCACACCACTGGCCTGAATGAATAACTTGGCAGCACAAAATTAGCCAGGTGGCAAAATGTGCTTGTGTCAGCTATTGGCCAAACAAAACAGCAAACAGCAAAGCTCCTTTTGCAATGTCACATTAACCCCCTCAACACCAGGGTGTGTGTTTTTCTGTCTGCTGTGGGGAAACACCTGGGAGCAGGCCAAATGGGAAGGGCAAGTTTGTTCTGTGCAGCACAGGTGCCCCTGTTCTTGCTCTGCTTATCACAGTGCAGGTTGAAGTGATGATATCTGTGGTTATTTCTATGTGTGGCATCTGTGGAATGGGCTGCTCCATGACATCTGTGCCAACTTAAGATCTCAGTTCAGAAATGCTGTATCTACAGATGTTCCTTAACAGTGGGGATTTTGTGGACATTATCCTTTTACCTTTATTAGATCCACATCTTCACATTATCATAGTAGTTATCATTTCTTCTGTTTTCACAGTGCCATTATCTTCTGCTGAACTTCAGTTTCCAAGAGGCCTTCAGGAAATGGATGTAAAGAATGTGAGGCAGTAAGCCAAATGTTAGAGGACTAAACTTAACTGTGTTATGATCCCAGTATCTTAGATAGGATTACCTCTGAAATTAACCTGGAGTTTTAGCTGCATAGTAAAACTTTATGTATGGCAAAAGGCTGCTCATCTCATTGATGTCAGTGGGATCCTTTTGATGAATTTCACACAACTTAGCAAGAGTAACAAATGACCTTTTTCATTGTAGAGGTTAATATAGGGGAACAAAATATGTTCTTTATACTCAGCAGCCTTTCCCAGCTACAGAAGCTGACCTTTTCCTTGCACAGTTAAAAGTAGATTCCCTAAAGTTAAGACTAGGCCTGTTTTTTGTTAACAAAGAATTTATTTAACCTTAGTATGTAATATTTCCCTGAAGTACTACGGAATTTCATTAAGAAAATAAAGGTGGTATTTCATAATTAAGTTGCTGGTTTAATTTTTTTTCTTTTTTCTTTTTTTTTTTTTTTTTGCACGAGGCATATTTTATTGATGAAACTGACCATGTCATTCACTGTAAATCCAAAGCAGAAAGAGTTAGAATATTGGCAGCTGTAATTTATACAAAGTACATTTATAGATTTTCGGTCCATAACATATATATCTCATATTTCAGATTCACTTTACTTCCGAAAATGATAAACATATTGTACCTAGCCAAGGGTTATGTCCTGTTCTTATCCAGGCAGTCTCTTTTCCACTGAGCTGTTTCACATGCCCTAGGCAAAAGGCATGGGTGAATATTTTCCATTAGAAGCAGCAGTGGCAGGAGGAGGGAATCATCAGTACTGTAAGTTAATGAGATGGTGGGCTTTAAATACACTTAATAAACAGTCACTTAGGCTGAGTATAATAAGTCATGGAAATTTATAAACTATTACACACTATAGTACTTCATTGACTATTAA
The DNA here is from genome assembly GCA_035772895.1 of Perdix hodgsoniae. Classification (NCBI taxonomy): domain Eukaryota; kingdom Metazoa; phylum Chordata; class Aves; order Galliformes; family Phasianidae; genus Perdix; species Perdix hodgsoniae. The sequence continues at coordinate 32,571,955 of JAPSGF010000001.1, forward strand.
ACATCTATTTTTCACACCGCAAGCCTGAATGAATAGCTTGGCAGGGAAAAAAATTGGCCAGGTGGCAAAATGTGCTCAGTACAACCCATGTCAGATATTGGCCAAACAAAATAGTCCAATAGAAGCTGATTTTAAAAAGCTTCTTTAACCCTTGATAGCCTATGGTGAAATTTTCAAGAGCAAACACACTAATACTTCTGAAAAGAGTAATATGTATTAGTAATATACATGCTTTTTTAAAAATACAGTGCTTCTGTCTAACTTGCGTGCATGTCCTCTCTGTAATGCATACCTGTGATCTCCATTTCTTCCGACTGTCACAGCCCAGGGACAGAAGTACTGTCTCTCTCCTGAGGCAATTTTCCTTGTTTTAATTTGGGAGCCTTTTTGAAACTACAACAACAAAACAAAATAAAAACAACAAACAACTCCAAGGAGGACTCTGGGAAGGTCAAGACTAGTTAAACACATTGTGATTCCTGATTACCATTCCATGAGGGAAAGGACTTATCTCATCCCAGCATTCTGAAGGAACTTGCTTATATGCTTGCCCAGCCGCTCTCCATCATATCTGAAAAATTATGTCTCTCAGGTAAAGTTCCCAGTGACTGGAAAAAGAGAAACACCAGTTCCATATGAGAAAAGGAGAAAGGAAGACCCAGGGAACTACAAACCTGTGAGGCTCACGTATGTGCCAGATCCTTCCAGAAGACATCTTAAGGCACATGTGAGACGAGGAGTTGATCTAAGACAGGTCATACCTGACGAATCTGGTGGCCTTCTATGCTAGAGTGACAACAATAGTGGACAAAGGAAAGATCTTTGACATGGTCCTACACAACCTCCTCATCTCTTAATTGGAAAGAGATGAATTTAAAGGTGGATAAAGAATTGGTTGGATGATTGTAGCCAGAGAGTTGCTGTCAGCAGCTCCATGTCCAGGTGGAGCCTGGTCACAAGTGATATTAACCAGCAGTCTGTCTTAGGGCCTGTGCTCTTCAACACCTTTATCAAGGATGTAGACAGTGGGATTGAATGTACCTTTGGCAAGTTTGCTGATGACACCAAGCTGAGTGGTGCAGTAGACACAATAGAAGGATGCTATCCAGAGGGACCTGTAAAAGCTCAAACAGCGGGTACATGAGAATCTAAAGAGGTTTAATACGGCCAAGTGCAAGGTGTTGCACTTGGGTTGAGCCAATCCAAGATATGAGTACTGACTTGGAGAAGAACTCCTTGAAAGCAGCCCAGAGAAGAAAAACTTGGGTGTCCTGATGGGCAAAAATCTGGACATGATCCAGCAGTGTGCCCTTTCAGCCTGGAAGAACAATAGTATCCTGGACTGCATCAAAAGAGGGGTGGCAGCAGGGAGAGGGAGGTGAATGTTCCCCTCTGCTTTTGTTAGGTCCCATCTGAAGTACTGTGTCAAAGCCTGGGGTCCTGGGTACTGGAAAGATGTGGAGCTGTTGGAGCGAGTCCAGAGGAGTGCCACAGAGATGATCAAAGGGCTGAAACACCTCCCCTATGAAGAAAGGTTGAAGCAGTTGTGCTTGTTTAGTTTGGACAAGAAAATACTGTGGGGAAACCTCATTGCAGTACTTGAAGGGAGCTTACAAGCAAGAGGAGGACTGACTTTTTACATGGTCTTATAGTGATAGGACAAGAAAGAATGGCTTTAGATTAAAGAGGGGAAATTGAGGTTAGATGTTTGGCAGAATTTTTTTTTACTTAGAGGGTGCTGGAACAGGTTGCCCAAAGAAGTTGTAGATAACCCCTCTCTGGAGGCTAGACTGGGTGGTATACCAGGCAGTCTGATCTAGTGGCTGGAAACCCTGCCCAGGCAGGTTGGGCTTATAAGGTCTTTAAGATCCCTTCCAACCCAAGCCATTCTATGATTCTACAATTCTGTTGTAGAGTTAAGGGTTTATCCCTGGATTTAAAACTATAGGATGCCTGGAGTTACATTAAGACAAGAAATGTCTGTGAGAAAATCTGACTAGTTCCTTGGCCCCACATTAGCTCCTGCTGATCTCTGTGGAGAGACCACGAAACTGGATTTCTTGTAGTTTGTCAAACCTCAGCCCCCCTCAAGCTTTTCAGGCATCCTAGGGTATCTCATGCCTTGCTGAAGAGCCCATATATAACAAAAGGTAGATGAACTAAAACTGGTATCAGATATCATGTGGAAACAACTCAAAACCTAGATGAAAAATGAGAGTCTTGCACTGTATCTGACCTTTCTTTGTCCTATGTTGTCTCAGCTTGACACAGCAACAGAAAGATAGCAACGTTTTCCAGTATAATCTTGTATCTGTCAGAGCAAAAGATGTATCATTTTGATTGGCATCCTTGCCGCAGCCTCACGTCTTTCTTCCTTTCTCCTTCAGCATTCATGTCTTCTTTTCCTGACAAATTTTTGAAGCATTTTACCAGGTTACAAGCACTGAAAGAATTATCCTTAACTAGTGTTGGTACCATCCATCACTACAAATTCAACTGTGCAGCACACAGTGGGGTTAAACCTCCCGCTGCAAGCTAACTTGACTAAGTTCCTGTGTGTCACTGTGGGGCTGAAAGTCATTGTTAGAAGAATGCTTCAGCCTACAGCTTCCACTCTATCACTAATATTTAGTCCATTCCCTTTTTAGGTCCCTTTTGAGTACTCCCATATGCAAATGCCCAATGCCATTCACTGATGGAGGAGTGGTATAGATATACCACTGAAAACACATCTGATGCAGCTGTCTCAAGCATTAAAGTTGCTCTTGAAACAAAGGGCTATATAAGCAGGAAAAAATGGGTATACAGTTGTCTTTGTACCCATTTGCATGAATGAGCCCAGCTGATGCAAGAGGCATCATGGGGCAACACTGAATTGAGGCAACATACATAGCCAAATGAAACTGCTTAAAGAATGAAAGAATGTGTGTAGGCAAGAAAATAAATAAATAAATAAATAAATTACCAAGTCTGGAATTAGGCCAGAACACCTTCACTAACACCTCTATTCATGAAAATAAATAAATAAATAAATAAATAAATAAATAAATAAATAAATAAATAAAAAGGAAAAAAAGAAAGAAAAAAAAGAAAAAAAAGTGATTCTTAATGACCACAAATGATCACAGAATCTGTTTTACATCTCTTACAATAGACAACATATTCAGCAGCATTACATTCTTCAGGGTTAGAAGGATAAAGAGGGAAACATGTCACTGATTTTTTTCTCCAATAAATTCATTATGTTTGCACTGATTTCAACAGTATAGAGATTTTCAAAAAGAGATTCAGCCCTTTTTAACCAGTAAGCTAAAAGTATTAAAAACCTAAGCTGTCTTAGTCACTGCTTTCTTTTGCAAAAGCAATCAGGAACTGCTTCTTCTCAACTGATATGCATAAAAAGCCTCTTAATCTAGACTATAACACTATTACCTGAAGCAGAATTCAAACAATCAGCCTCTGAAGGTAGGTATCTTGTAACATCATTCCAAGGGGTAATTACAGCTCTGTCTTAAAACCCACTGAAATCAATGGAAAGATTTCTGTAGGTCTCACTAGGTTTTACAAGCAGCTATGGACACATAGAGAAGACATTGCATTTCTCATTTCTTCTCATGAAGAACTATTGGTTTATATGAATGATGACTGGTTTTAAGGATCATGCCTTAATATACTTTTATATATATACATATGTATTTCCATCTAAAAAATGTCCCATTTTATATCTGAACTGTATAACCTATTCAGTCACCAATTATGCTTTTCCAAAACTTTGTTCACTGTTATCTGCTATTATTTTGTTCTGCAGTCAGCCCTCTTTGCTGTGTTGCAAAAACTCTCACTCACAGAAGTACAGAAAAACTCAGTACTTACAGAATTAAAAATATAACATACAAAAGCACAACAGAGTAACTAGCCATTGGATACTTCACACTGTACCATATAAGCATATAAGACATCAAAAGTATGCTATGCTGTCTTTAGTATCTTTCTGTACATTTTATTTACTGTGTGACACCAGTCGTTGTAGTATTTTCCTAATCATTTGAGCCATCAATTTGTGTGAACAAAAGGGCATGATTATTGACAGCAAATGGCACAGTTGAAGAAAGTCCAAAGGAAATGGATATTTAGCTATCCCTGTCCATGGGAAAGGTGGACTTCACCAAGGAACAAGCTATCAAACTCCATATGATGTTATTTTCTGAAAGAGCAAGAAGATGTATTTCTCAAATGGGAAACAAAATCTGTGTGGAGTTCTTTAACTGCATACCTACATAACATTTCAAAAGTCAACATCAAGATATATCTTATTATTTCAATTAATAGGATCACTGAAATGTGTCCCTTCAACTCAGTTTTCTTATTTACAATTAAAAATAAATAAAAATAAATAAAAAATTTAAAAAACCAGAATGACATAACTGTATCTGCAAGGAAGAAAATACATATTTTTTTGTGTGGAAAGGGTACATAAAATTTGTCACTTGCTAACAAGTAATGTTTATGCTCCTTAATTAATTTTTTTTTCCCAACTGTATGGTTTATTTAACTAAGTAATGCAAAACTGAGGTTTAAAATACATATACAACTATTTAGGATCAGACGGTGTTATAGTTTAGACAGGAGGCTGTATCCTATTCATATACATAGTGATTTATTGTCCTTTTCTCCGTATCCCTTACTCAGTTCCTTGTCCCCTGAAGTTTGGATATGAAGAAGTAAGAACTAACTTGCCTTTACTTACCCATCCTCTCCTCACGTGGCAATGGAAGAGGGTTGAAGAGTTAGTTAGGAGATCCTCTTTTTCCCTGTACACTTGTTGATCACCATTTCTTATTGGGATTCAGTGTCTTATGAGATAATTCATAGCATGATGAATTCTTTTTCATAACAATTTGCTTATGCGGTTGCTTACTAAAATCTCACCTTTACTTCACATGAGTTGAAACTAAGAGAGCAGCTCATACGGATCTACATATATCCCTCAGACTATTTGTTCAAGGAGACAGATATATTTCTTCTGTCAAACTTATAGTTGGCTTAATACAACTTGGAGCCTATAGTATTGCTCCAACATATGCTACTGGTGAAGTTTGCTCTGTCAGAGATGTTATATTATTTTTCACTGCCAAAGCACACAGCAGTCCTGTGCTCAGCTATGGAAACTTAAGGATTGAAAGGGGACCATTTCCGAACTCTGAAGAATTTTTTTTTTAAATATACTTTTTTACATTGGCTACTACTCTCAAACACTTCTGCCACTTTAACAGGCTATTAAAAATGACCAAAATCATTGCTGTCCATAGACCCTGTGGTGCTTAAATAAAACAAAGCAGTGTTCCAGCCTATATGTTGAGAAGGAACATAAGCTCATTTAACTTCCAATGCAAAATAGCATTTGTGCCTGTGGTTCTTGCAGAAGAAGATGGCTGTTATACCATGGCTTTGTAAGGTTTGCCATTAGGGTTTCTGAATTTGCTTTTATTTCTAGATCTGTCATTGCTGGGAAAAAAAAATCCTACATTTAACACCTTGGCCTGACAGGAGAAGTAAGAAGCACAAGGGCTCATTTCTTAACTGCTAATAGAGTAATGTCTTCATGCTGCTCTTCCAGGGCCTCTGTGAGGATCTGAGCAAAATAATGGTGAATTTTTAAACTGAAGCCCCACTCAGCTCCCTCTAGACAACAAAGATTGCTCAAAAATAGATGATGTGATACATACTTATCTATCACTGTTTCATATTTTCTGATAGGGAAATAATTATTAGCATTGACAAGATATTCGTGAACCAGGTAACATGATCTTTTCTTACTCTTTACTTACTGTCATCTTAAAGTTCTCTGAACTCTGAATTTCCTCTAGTGAAAATTTAGAGAATTTATGCTTCTTGAAAACGCTACTGGTGTTGCTTTCTTTCCTTATTATCTGCCATTCATTGCATCTATGCAACCTTGCTGTTCAAGCTAAGGAGCAGAGCCATAAGACACCACTGTAGATGCAAACCACGTACCCAAATGGGTTGATTTTGGCACCCAGATTGCTGATGAAATTTATGCTTCATTAACAGATGCTTAATGTATATTATACACATATTTTAGAATTGACCTCAACCTAGCCAGGGAGGCTGGCTGACCCCATGAAAATACAATTACCTAATGAGAGATTATAGAGTTTTACTTATTGTATTTAGTACTTCTAGGAAATTATTTTGTGTCTCTATAGCTTTGTCAGTCTTCTTTTTTAAAGTATGTTTTAATATTATTAGAGCTTGCAAGCTAAACTAGTGGAAAGACGGGGAAAGGCAGCACAATTTCCTTTCAGATCAGAGCCAATGTTTCTCCAAAACTTTAGCAGGCTGGGTTTGCCATAAGATCAATGCAGCTGAACACTCCACCTGCAGAATGAGCTCACTGTCTGTGCATTACACTAGCTCTCTGCCAGTCCAAGTAGTAAGACTCCTGGGGTTGGTCCTGAACCTGCTACTCCCCACTTTGGAGTGTTAAGCTTTGCTGCCAAGACACCAGGCCAGGTATTAAATGCATTCTTGTTTCTGTTACTTTCCAGCACTCAGAGGACCACATTAGAAAGCCCAGAAAACTTAATTGGAAAGCAAGGAGAGTGCAGAACGCTTAAGGACCTTTTTCAGTCAGGAATATTTGTGAAAAAAACAATATTAAGAAAAAGAAAAGAAATTTAAACATTCATCTCACCTTGTTCTCATATAGAGGCATCAAAATAATTGTTCCTATTTGAAACAAATAAGCAAATGAATCAGCACAGAGTAAGCCTTGTCTTGTAGCTCTGTATTAAATTCCATAAGGTCTGTTTTCTTCAACATTGTAGAGTTTCCATCTTACAAAGAAGAAAACTTTACAAAAAAAACATACCTCAAATCTCCAGGTACAGGAGCCCTAGGGTATGAATCCATGAAGAACTTCTGATTTGGTCTCACTCGGGACTTTGGATGGGGCTGAGCCCTTCTGTGAATACCTTGGAAACCAAAACTATGGGCAGGAGTGCTGCTTTTAATTAATTGGAGTAAAACCAGTGAACAGGAAAGCGAGGTTCCCATAAATGCAATTTGGCAGGAAGGTTTACCTTAGGTTTTATTGCACTTGCAAGGGAAAAATGAAAAGTTCATTTGTGGCTTTCTAGTTGTGATTATTTGAAATAAAAGTCAAGCACCTTGTGTTTGTCACTGTATAGATTGCACGTAAGAGAAATAATGCACAGTAGAACTCAACCACCCTTTTCTTTCATTGTTTCACAAGACTTCTACTTTTACCGTCTATTTGTTCTGTTACATGGAGTTTCCTTATTAACTGGGCTCCTTACATCTTGCTAACCAAAAAAATAGGAAAACCTTCCATCTGTAGTTATGTGTCTTAAGAGAAATTCTATATGTTCTTTTAAAATATCCTAAACATTACACTGTCTTAAAGACATGTTAAGATGGGGTGAACAAATAGCAGTCATACCTCCTGTACAACTCCACTTTTTACAGTGGAACTACATTTGTTTCTTTTTTTTTTTTTTAATTTTTATTTAAAAGTCAGCAAAAAAAAAGACTTAGCATGTAAATAACAAACATCAGAGAAATCTATAACCCCTCACCAAAGCTCACGTTCACTACTGTAAACATCACTTTCATGTTTTTGTACTTTGATTTGTAAGGGTTCTCCAGCTTAAACAAAATGATTAATGAACGGCAATCTGATCGTTTTGACAGATGCTAATTGTGTTGAACTTTGATATGTAGACCAGCCACAGTTTTCTTGTTGGTGGCTTCACAATAAGGTAATTGACCTGAATCCACACTGAAAGTCAAATGTATCTCAGCACAGTCCTGCTATGTTAGTTCTTAATGCAGTGAGCAGCAGGAACTTAGAAAGTCTGTTAACATTCAAGGTAAAAACACACATTGATTAAGTTTTGTTATTAACCCCAACGTATTTGTCAATTTTCATTTGTTCAAGAACAACAAATCTCCTTCCCTCTGATTTAGCTAGGAATGCAGTGCTGAGCTGGTAGTGCTTGCACACTGGTGCAAGTAGTGGGGTGCTAACTAATACAGTTTAAACAGTTGGTTTACACAGCAGTATGGAACACCCGATAAACTAAGCTGACTTAAACACCAATAAGTAATCTAAATTTCAAATAAAGTAAGTTCTGTGTTCAACTGATTTCAGAGGGGTGAGGTTTCTGAATGATGTCTAAGCATACCTTTCAGAATCAGAGGTGTGATTTACCTATATAAATTTGAAGGAGCTACAGTATGTAAAGGAGTAGCTCTGAATAAGATTCTAAGGCCATGACTCCCTATGTAAGCAGAGGAATATCCGGCAAGAGCACTAAGATGTTTTTGTTGACATTTATTATATTTATGGAGTCTCTAGACCTAAAAATAAAATAAGGATAAAATTTGACATGTTCACAAAGTTATAAAAATATGAAATTAAGAGCAACAGTCATAAAACTTCTCATATTTCTCATTGTATCTGTGTAGTTTAAAAGTCTTATCACATCCCAGTCATACTTACATAGAGAAAGCAAAAGTCTCCATGAAGAAAAACTTCTTTGAAGTGACATGACAAGATCCCATAAAGATTAATTTCAGCTTTCAGTTAAAAGAAAATCACATTAAAAGTGTACTCTTTTTCCTTTTCTTTTTGAAACATATATGATCATTAAGCACTAGACCAATTCTAGATAGCAATCAATTTATTATTAACTCAATGACAGTTCAAGATTTCCAGTCAAACTGGCATGGTCTCTCACTAAAGCCATATACTCACTCAGGACCTATACTATAGCTTCGAGCTCACTTATTGCCTTTGTACAGCAGGCTAGACTAGATAATCCCAAAGTCGCCCTCCATAATCCATGACACAGAGAAAGAAAAAAAAAAGTTTTAACCAATGCAGTTGATGTAGATGACAACCCTTAAAAATGAGGGGAATACATTTAAAAAAAAAAAAAAAAAAAAAAAAGGTGACTAATTTTGGCTGTTGGAAGATTATTAATGATTACTTGTGAAAAGAGATGTAGAAAAAAATCCTAGGGGTATGCTAGGCAAAGGACCTCCCATCTTATTCAGAGTATAATAGTATTTGGATGCTGACAAATAAATTACATTAATTGCACTCATTCTAGCAACCACTTAAACACCATTAAGGCTTATGCATACAATAACTGTGCCATTAGTCAAATCCGGAAAGCTCACTAGTAATCAACATTCTGTCTTTTTCTAGTATAACTATCTTACTAATTTCTTTCTGCAAGCCTCCTTCAGCATCATTCATCTCCTTAGCATGAAATTAAGGACATTATAATTTTGCTTAATAACATATGATATTCTCTTAGAGTTATAGTCTACTGGGCTACTTGCAACTACTTGCAGAGGGAAACAAGGTTTTCTGCCTACACTACTATTTTTTTGCCATGCTGCAAACACCTGCTGCAATACTATCCTCATATTACAGTTGTAATTGTTGCTTTGCTTCTTAGTCTGAGAGAAAGAAAACTCATTTTCTCTCCCTTCCCTCTCCCAGGGGACTGATGACCTAGGCCAGGAGGAACACAGAACATGAGATACTGAAGAATAACAATGGGAAAAGTTGCCCACCCCTTGTGTCCGCTTTGAAATAAGAGAAAGAATAGAGTGGGTGGCTTCTTGAAATATTTTCCATCCTTGTCCTCCAGCTGGCTATAGGAACTACCATCAAGCCCACAGAATCCTTGGGTTAGAAAGCTGATAGCTTGCCAAAGTTGCCTGGCGTGTGTATGCTCTCCCGGGAGCTGATGCAGCTGTAGAGGGCTGTGCTCTCAGCTCCCCAAAGCCATCTCTAGGCATCCCCATCATTGTCATCCTTGTACCTTCTTCTGCATATGAGTTGCAGGGAACTATGAAATTTTTCTTAAGCTGCCTGCAAACAGCTGTGGGATTTCAGAAGCTCTGGGTCAGTCCACAGTCACAACAGTGAGGTGATTTAGTTTTCACATAGGGGCCAAAATCTCATCTGATTATTTGAGGTAGAAAACTCATTTAAATAATTGGGAAAAAAGAAAAAAAAAAAGGCAGAAAAAATTTTAAAATTGATTATTTGAGTCACAGAGATCACTATTTTTTCATTCTATTAGCATTTGTTTCTGTCTGATCAAGGCAATAAAGAAAGAGATGAACATGCTCAGCATGGTATTTTCAACTTTGAAAGTGTGGTTTGCCCACAGCTTTAAGTGAAGCTCACTAATTAACTCACAGACCTGAGAAGATGAACATTAGGAACCATGTCTCACCATTAATTCAAATTGTTCATTCCACAGACAACACCTGGACAACATTCTTAATTCAGCATTAACACTGCATTGTCCTGAACATAACAATTCTTCATTAAAATTGAGGTCTTTCATTTATGTTCATTCTTCCCCCTCTTGTGGTTCATTATAAAATCACAATTGTTGCTTTCAAAAATGTTCCATAGCTGGGCTTTTATACAGAAAGAATAGAAAAGGAGCCACCAAATCTAACCAGACAGTGATACAAACAAGCTTATGAAAATGCAAATATAATAAATAACAAGATTGTTATTGAGGCTAATTCTCACTGCTAATTTAAATGTTCTCTGTAATCCCTGATTGAAAGCAAGCCTTTCCACAAATGACAAGGAATACATTTCAGACAGATTTACCTTAACCATTAATTGGATATTATGGGCTATTGTCTGGGGGAGATTTTAATACTAGCACCCCAAATCATTTATTGTTTTGTTAGTTTAGCATACATAATATCTCCAGGCAGATTTACAGTTTGTGTAAGCCTGCATAGCATTAAATTATATGAACTTTCACCATATGGTGTGCCAGCTTCCTAGTAGAGACATTTTCTTTCCTTTCTTACTTATACAGGTGTAATTCCTTACTAGATTGAGCATCCCAACCTGATTCTGCAAAGAGTAATTAATAACAAGTAGTAGCTGAAAATGTAAAAGACTGCACAGATCATGAGTATTCAAAGGTCTGCAGTAAGAGTAGCTTTAGCAATGAAAATTATTAGAAATGGTCATGGATATGAGTAGAGACTTGAGAAACCTCTGTTATATTAAAAATGCATTATTTGTGTCATGATAAATCTTGAGAAGCTTGTGAGCATCTAAATAAGATTGGTAGATTGATAGCAACCCATCAGTCTAGCAAATCAGACACAACTGTGGGAAAGTCAGAATGAACTAACAAAATTAGTTTGAGAGATTAAAACTTATTAAAAAGTCAGAAAACTGTCAGGCCTGAGTCTTCCACTGTAATGCTGAAGCCAAAGAGTTCCAGTTTAGCAGTTAAGTTACTACCACTCTTCCAGTCCTTTTGCCAGTATCTTGACCACGGGACAATGATGAAATAAAACAACTCTCATTACTAGAACAGCCACTGTGGTTGGCCATCTACTTTCCTCACAGGACTCAACTGAAGGCTTCAGGAAATGGATATTACAAAAGGTTGTATGTTCATTATGTCCACAGGTGGAAATGTCAACACAAATCTGCTATGTTCAGCCTCAGACATACACTGGTGGCAGACTGATGAATGACAGCACGTGGTTTCCTTTTGTTACAGCATAGCAATACATTTTGACAGTAGAAAATCCTTAAGGAGAGCTTCATGGGAAGCTTTACCAAAAGTTTCCCACACATTAGATAATTCTTGTCAAAAATAATTTCAAGGGCAAAACAAACAAACAAGAAAACCAAACAAACATACAAAACAAACAAACAAAAAAAAAACACCAAAGTGAGTACACTGTATGGAAAGACTGAAAAAGCAAAGCATGTTTTTTGCCAGGTAGAAGAGAATCAGCAAGCCAGTGAAATTACTTTGGATAGTGGGAATTTGTCTTTTAGTTTAAGGCAAGCAGGAAGCTTCCTAACCCTCGCTTTCTGTGATTTTTAATTCTATGGTGCAATCACATCATACAGTAAGGTTGCAAACTTTGGAGAGTCATGAAGTTTTAAGTTTTTTTTAAACCTTTTAAAGGTTTAAACAGTACCATTAGGCATAGACTGAAAGGGAGGAGAGGGGTAAATTGCTACAACACACATATAGTGTAGGAAAACATGCTTGAAGGCACATCTCAAGGGCCAATTCATTGCCTTCATTCTTCACTGTCACAGAGGGAATTTACTGGTTCATAGTAGTAAAAATTTTAGATGTTTGACTCTGCACAGACCATCCCAGCAAGTCAGACAGCATTTTTTGTGCTTACAGGAATGCTTCACCTCCCACAGTCCCACACACTCTTTCCTCCTCTCTGCAGATTCTCTCTGAGGGGAGAGAGTAGCAGCAGATGTATAACTCTACTGCTCCTGTATGCCCAGACCCAAGTCCAAGAAACCCATATCAGAATGCAAGAAAAGCCTTCGCTCCTATTGGATATGCAGTACATATCATGATCTAGCCCCAAGAAATCAAGAGATTAAAGTTAGAACATGTTTTAAATGGAACGGAGTGAATAATTTTTAATGAATATATTTAATGATGGATGAGTTTCCCTCCCTCTTTCCATGAAATATGGTGAGCAGGATGCAATTTGCTTCACATATTCCTTCCTCTTTCAAAATAACTCATTGAATTTTTTAATTTCTTGTAAAGTAAGGGATTGCTACTCCAAGGACTCACTGTTCTACTACAATTGGTCCCATAAATCACTCGATATTGTTTCCATCCTCCAGTCTAATGAAAACTCTAAGAATCAGCCCTGTGATACATAGACTCCCAGGAAGCACATTTGAAATTCACTTTTCATAGTATTCCAGTGTGAGCTTAACATTTGTTTTCTGCCAACAGTCATACAATTAAAGCGTAATCACTCCATGAGCGCATGCAGGAAATGACACCAAAAGCAACCCAAGAATGGCTGAAGGTTTGATTCTAAATTTGCTCAAATATCAGTAGCTGTTGTTTCTGCATTATTCATCCAACTCTCAACCTAAACCAAATATGTCTTTATAGCAGCCATGGAAACATGATGAACTGTTTTCAAATTCCAGTAGATGTCACCACTTCTCCCCCAGCCAGTCCTTTCATACATTTATAAAGGCTTTTAAAAGCTGAGTTCATACTCTATCATGAAATAAGAAAGCTGTGAGACTCGTTTTGCTTTGAGTTACATCTATGTGTTTTGACCAAAAAAAAAAAATAATAAAAAACAATTTCTGTTTTCCTAATATGTTTCAATGAATTAATGAGGATATAGAACTCATGCCACTACTGTAAAACAAACCATATGCAAATTTGATATCAGTTGCAAAGAAAGTGACAGTCACTAATACAAAAACAAAAACATCTAGTGTTGCATTAATTTTTCCTGTGTTGTTAGATACTTCATAAATTGAAACATTTTCAACAATGCATTAATTATGATTATATTATGATCATAAGTTTTCCAGCTATAATCCTCATATACAATCCATGCAACATTCTTTTCCTTTAATTTACCAAGTTTAAATAAGACCCAGTAGAGTCTCCTTCCTCAAAACTTGTTCAGTTCTTTTCAACTTTTACTTGTTATCCTCCCATTTCATGAAAATGCTACCTGATTAAGTTTCCATGATTCTCATGATTACATTTTTCTTCATTCCCATTGGGAACAAGAGGCCAATGAGTCCTAAAGCTCCCCCCTTACAGAAGAGGGCTTGTGCGCATTCTGCACGTTCAGATTGAGATGCTTTGTACTTTTTACTAAGCCTTGTACTATTTCTTTCCCACTTGCACACTAAGCCTACATGGGAACGTATAATATTTAATAAATATCAGATTAAACTAGCAAAAATTTACATCTTTAGTAAAGGTCACGTAAAATAAATGGATATCAGTTTGTTTATACTGACCTTCACTCCTTGCATCTGACAGCTAGATCTTTCATTGTTATCTATAAAATGGATAACTTTTCATCACTTTTTATTTATCTACATCATGGAATAAAACAAAAATCACTTATTCTACTCAAATCCGCGGAACATATATTTAAATCTAAATATGTATATATATGTATATATAGAAGAATATGTAAAACCACCCTAGGAAAATCTTATCCCACTACGGAATTCTGTAGTGTAAACCTCATTTACTGGATAACTTAAGAATTTTCCTTTTATATAGAGACAAATATTACATTTATTGTTAAGAAAATATTGGAAGACAAAATCAATCCTTAGCAACTCTCATACAATATTTTGTGTCAGTCTTTTCTTATGACCAGGTGGCCCCAGGAGAAGTTAGCTTACTGACTACACTCATCCTTTCAGAATTTGGATGATTAACACTATATAATAATAATATATTTCTGTTAGTTCAACAGTTTTCAAGATTTTAGGAAGGTTCATTTGTGATATGAAAATGTCTTACTCAGATTTCACCCAGAGTAATATAGTCAAACTAATAATGTTGCAAATATAAGGAAAATTGGATCCAAAAATCTTTAAATCATGCAATAGGATTTGAATGTGTCACTAAGACTTTTAAAAGCGTCCTTCTTGATATGACCATGTCACTTGAATGGGTTAAGAACTATCAAGCACTGTTAAAGGATATTTTAGGCATTATTGTTCCAAATCCTCACCCAGCCAGCTGTAAAGGGGCCTCTAGATTGCTGTATTGTCCATGGGATTTGTAGAATAGCAACCAGAACTAACAAGCAAATGAACAATAGCAACATTGTACTTCTCAATAAAAAATACATTTTTAAAAGGCTTTTGTTAAGCGAGGATTGATCTTTTTTCACAAGATTCTTTTGAATTATTTCTACTTTATAAAATCAAACTTTCATTTTAAGCTTTTAAAATTTCTTCTTTTTCTTTTTTTTTAAATTAGGTTAAAATTTAAAAAGATGTTTTACTTGAACTGTTAAAAGAAGTTAATTAACTTAACTAAAAGATTCAGACTGCGGAAGGACAATGTACAATTGTCCTTAACAAAAACTGGTTTATTATTAACATTAAAGAAGCCAGGAAAAAAATGCTAGTGTTGTTAAAATAACACTGAAAAACAGTCTGAAAAATATTAGGTAGGTACTGAGTTTAGTTACCATTTCCTAGATTTCAAGGAGCTTATCATAAGCAAACAAATAGTTGCTTTTCAACAGGCAAGAGTAACAAATAAAGCGGAAAAAAAGAGGTATGCAGATAAAATCAGAATTATTCACAGTGCTGCAGCTCTCAGCTGTCCTGATGTGAATGAAGAGAAGGTATTTTGTCAAAGTTTTTGGAAAAAGTAAGCAAGTCCACAAGGATACTGATGAAGGCAATAGATGCCCAAACTCATTAGGTGCCATGGGAGCATTCTCCAAGTGAAGACAAATTAGTTGAATCTTCAACTGGAGAAAGCACTATCAGTGAGATCTTTACTCCTGTTGTAGTTCACGCATTTTCTATCCATTGGCCTTCCACATAAAACAGACCTTTGTAGGAAAGGATTTCAGAACTGCTGCAAATAAAATCCTGGAAGGTCCCTTCACTTGCCTGTGATTGCAAAAGTATCCCCTGAGTGAAACAGGATTTTCTTTTGTCCATTGACACTGGAATGCCTAGACACAAGGTAAAAAGGAACGCGCAACCTCTGTGAAGTGTCCTGAAAGAAAACAAAATACAAAACTCTTTCTGGTAAAATGCTATGCAAAGGCAAATAGACTATCTAGAACTGCTGAGAACCATTGGACAGTGAGGGTCATATCAGGACCTTGGGACAGTTTATAACTGATCAGGAATACTTCATACTCCTAAAATTTCCTTTCACCATCGGCCATATTTTATTCTACTGTTTACAGCTGAAATAGACATATATTAGAAATAATATAGACATATATTAAAAATGTCTATACTTTAAAAAAGGTAGTCTCAGAATCCTAATGAAATTTACTTTGTTCACTGACACTCACCAGAGAATGACCTGGTATATTTATTCATATGCAGCAAGATCCTAGAAAACAAAGCAATGGTTAAAGAATTTTATACTGATTTGTATCCTGGCTTTTCTTCAAACTAAATAGATTTTTTTTCTCTTTTGATTAGCTTTTTAAAATGAGAGTCGGGGTCCATGTGCTTTTTTTTAATAGAAAGATGTTTAATTACAATATACATCTAAAACAAAACTGGATTTTCTATGGTGAAAAATATTCATACTGTTATAACTTCCCTTCATTAAAAACATCACCCAATTAAGAAAAAAATTAGGAATATATATCTCTACTTCTTCAGTGAAAGATGCTCTACTTGAAAAATATTTCGTTCAATTATTTAATTTTCAGAAGCCATTTCAATTATTATCTTCCCCTAACCAACTTACAACCCCTAAATCAAAAATAAAATAACTACAATTGTTTTGTTTTGTTTTGTTTTTTTTGTTTTGTTTTTCCTCTGGTTGGGAGCAAAATTAATTAATAGTTGCCATTCTCCAAATAAAATTAGAGATATTATTGATTAGGCAATTCCATAGGCAGTATTTTAGGTATGTTATTATTCTATTGCTGCCCCATCCCCAAGATCCCAGTAAAGGGACATATTTTTCATTTACCAGGAACATTTTCCCTGCCTAGCAACATAACTGTCTTGTTCTCCTCTCCATTATTAAGAAATTCACAGCACATTAGTACCTTTCTTCTGCTCATCACGACTGCAGTGTACATGTTCTATTTTCATGTTTAATACAATAAACTACTGCTAATGTATCATTGATATACAGTCTATTTAATGTCTCACAGATCATTCAAAAGAAATCACTGACAACTGAAAGAACAAAGTTCTAAACTAACAAAAGGGAGAGGGGAAGATTCAGTGTGCAACAACAACAAAAAACATGATTTTATCTGTTCTAGAAAGTGTAATGAAGTAAAAGAGAACTAATGCAATTAGAAAAAAAATATATATATAGACACTACACAGAAAACCTTAAGTTTCTAATTTACGTTATTTCAGATAAACCAGTAGAATGCAAGGCTAAACTGCACTCCTGAAACTGGTAGATAGATTTCAGAAAAGATCTTCTACATGCTTAGCACCAAACCTGTCCTTAAATATATACTTTACCATGAACACAAACCATAACTGCGTTACCAGAAAAATACCTCTGATTTGAGACATTTTCGCAGATACACACAGTGAGGAGACTCAGCAAATTACGTATGGCAACCAATCAATATGTAAAGGAATCTGTACTTCAAGAAGATATGAGAAGAAACAAATTATTGTCAGATGGAAAGAGCACTTGGATGAGCTTGCAAACAAGAAGACATGTATCTATGGAATAATGTTTGAATTGGGATCCTTTTTCTTTTTTTTTTTTAGGATGAATGAAGCTGAGCTGACAAAAGGCAACCATCTCAGTTATGCCGTGTCTGATTAGTAACTGCATAACAATCTACAGAGACACTTACAAGTAAAGAATACCATAGTGTCACAAAGAATATATTGGTATATTTGATGGAGCTGCTCTATTTATTAATATTAATTTTATATGTATTATCATTACGTGATCTCAAAAGAACTGAGAGGTGTTAGGGAAGTTACTATTATACAAAAAGATGGAAAAGAACACACCACATTTATAGTTTTTAGACTACATAGGAAAGAAAGATATAAAAGAACAGAAACAACTCATGTAATCATCTGAACTTTGACATCAAAATTCAGAAATTTCAACTGGGAGTAGTGCCCAGTGTTCAGGTAAATAAGAAGAATGTTTTCAAAAAGGAAAAATAAGTAAGATTTGAGTATTTAAGAAGAAATATTTGTTCAATGGTGATAACTATGCAAATGAATAAATATAACATTTTAGCCACAATGTTAGGTGATAACTTTGCCTTGATGATGGTTCTAGAGCAATGAGAAAGTATCAGCAAACACATTGTAAAACAGTCTTGGGGTTCACGGATGATGGATTTGATCTTTCACTTGTTTTTTGTGCTATTGGTCCATCCATATCTTGCAGTCCTGATTCACTCTGAAGTCAAGTGTTAATTCATTTTTGACATCAGGTGGCAAGGCACAAAGAAAATCAATCACAAAGAAGCACAACTGTGAAGCAGAATATATATATGTATATCACCATCTGCAGTGTTGATAGAAAGTATGTTCTTGATATTTAAGAAAGGATTGCTTAGAACATGTCAGCATGGCTTCCAGTAAGATGGCCTGAGACACTTAGAAAGAGTCCTCACTAATCAGCATGTTACCCATGACGCTGGTTAGGTCCCAGCCTCTATGTGTCATGAAGGCTCCTTCCTTCTGTGGTCCAAGACCGATAGCTTCCTAGTCAAGTGCAGAAACACAAAGCACAGATTTTGACAAAGTCCTTTGTTGGTATTGAAATGCTCTTTGCTCTGTCCACACTGTTTTTCCGTTTGACACTAACCAAGAAAAAAAAAGCAGTAAAGAAATTTAATTTGGTCCAGCAAAAGTACATCCAATAGCTTCTGTCACTGTGGACTACGGTAAAGTGATGGCATCTGTGAAATTGCACCTTAATGGATTCTGCTTTTAAGATGTACATATATTACTCTTCTGTTACTAATTTATAAAATTCTCACCTCATCATCTCAAACAGTTAAGTGCAAAACCCCTGAATACACCATTTCTGAAGTTCTCTTGACCTTTAAGAGCTAGTAATATCAGATTTGTCTATCACCATAACAAATTTTTTATAACTTTGAAGAGGAACATCTTCACACATTTTTTCAGTTTTCTCCCTCATTAAGAAGCTGTTTAATCAGACTCTTGTTTTAATATATTTTTTCCGCAGGAATGCATTTCTAAGGAGAAACCTTTTTAAGTCTTGTTAATTTAGCTTCCATTTTTCAGTTTTCTCATCTTTTATTATTTAATATTGTCTTTACAGATAAACATTCTGAGTTCAAGGAAAAATATTTATTACTGTAATAGTAATTATCATGACATCTGTCATACTAATGAAGGGAAAGCAGGCAATTTTCCAGATGGAGAAAGGACAATGGCAATAGAAGATCACTATAAAACAAAGCTGGAAATGTAAGAAGATTTTGTTCTACTCACAGCTCACTTTATTACCTTTTGGGAAATAAGGGATACTGGATTTGAGGTGTTTTTTTTTTGTTTGTTTGCTTTGATTTTTTTGTGTTTTTTTTTTATCCTGCTAAGTAGTAGCTTTTCTGATGTGTGCAGATTTTTATTAACTCTAGTATTTCACATATTGCCCAGGATAACTTATGTTGGAGATTCATTGCCTTCTGTGATGGAGTGAGAGCACTGGTGTACAAAGGATAGGCAACTGATGTTGTCCACCTGGATTTGTACAAGGCCTTTGAGGTGGTCCCATACCACATCCTTATCTCTAAACTGGAGAGATGGACTTGAAAGTTGGACCAATTAGTGGATAAATAATTGTTTGGATGGTCATAACCAGAGGGTTTTGATCAACGGTTCTATGACTAGATGGAGGCTGGTCATGTGTGATGCCCCCCAGGGGTCTATCTTGGGACTGGCACTCTTCAGTATCTTTATCAATGACTTAAACAGTGGGATTGAGTGTACCCTCAGCAAGTTTGCTGATAACACCAAACTAACTGGTGCCATGGATACAATAGAAGGAAGGAACACCATCCAGAGGGAATTGCACAGACTTGAGAAGTGGAGCTACATTAACCTAATGAGGTTTGACAAGGTCAAGCGCAAGCTGTTACACTCACATCGACACAATCTCAGATATGAATATAGATGGGGAAAATAACTCCTTGATTTGGGGTCCTGGTGGACAAAATGCTAGACATGAGCCAGCAGTGTCCTCTTGCAGCTCAGAAAGCCAACTGTATCCTGAGCAGCATGAATGGAGGGGTGGCCAGCAGGGAGAGAGAGGTGATTGTCCCCATCCATTCTCCCCTTGCATGGTCCCATCTGGAGTACAGTTTCCAGGCCTGGAGCACCCAGCACAAGGAAAATGTGGAGCTGTAGAAGGGGGTCCAGAAGAGTGCCACAGAGACAATCAGAGGACTGGAGCATATTTCCTGTGAAGAAAGTTTGAGAGAGCTGGGTTTGCTTAGCTTGCAGAAGGCTGCAGGAGGATGTCATTGCAGCCTTCCAGTACATGCGGGGAGCTTAAAAATAGGAGGGAGACTGAGTTTTACATGGTCTAATAGTGACAAGACATTGAGGAATGCCTTTAAACTAGAAGAGGGGAGATTTAGGTTAGATATTAGACAGAAATTCTTTATTCAGAGAGTGGCAAGGCCCTGGTACAGGCTGTCCAGAGAATTAGTGGATATCCCATCCCTTCAGGCATTCAAGGCCAAGCTGGGTATGATGAGGCTCTGGGCAACCTGACCTAGTGACTGGCAAACCACGGCAAGGTGTTTGGAACCAGATAATCCTTAAGGTCCCTTCCAATCCAAGCCATTTTGCAATGCTATGACTACTTTGAATTAGTGTCCCATCACCTGCTTTCTTTCTCCCTCTCTCTAAATGCAAAAGTTTTTTTCTAAGAAGTAATATCTAATCAGTTATAATAGCATGAGCTGGATGAGTTTGTCCAGGTAGTCCTTTGTTTTACAACACTGGCAAACAGGAGTTTAGTGCATAACAAACAAGAAAATAATGTTTAATTTCAAAGGGAGAGTATAATGCTAAAAAATTTTCTGTTTTGATAGGAATTGTATTTGATGTATAAACAGAATGTGAAATCCTTGCTGAAAAAGTGTCTTTTGCTTCCTGTCTGCATCTGGAATTCATCTCTCATGACCTAAATTAATACCTATATGCAAGATGTTTAGACATCTGCTCCAAACATATTATCAGGATTTTTCCATAGCCACTATTAAAAGCAGTTCAATGGCATTATGTATACTCCCTGTCTTGGGCATTCATTCTCAAAGAGAAAAATGGCTGTTTTAATTTAACCCAGAAGGCAGCTGACACTGCAGTTTTTTCCCCAGATGGATGGGGAAGAGAATGGGAAAAAAAGGTAAAATTCAAAGGTAGAGATAAGCTAATTGAAAGAACAGTAATATCCAGAAAGCTTGAAAAAAATGGTGCAAGCAATATGCATTTCAGTTAGACATTTGTGAACTGAGTGATCACAACAGCAATAGAAAAGATACTGCATCAGATATCTTCATGGCATTTAAGATTTTCTGATTCATTTTAATTTATCTCTAACAGAAATTAGCAGTATTAACTAATTCACATTTCATTTTACTCTGGTTTCCTATAGGTTCCCTTAGCTCAATTTAATTATTAAAATGAAAAGTTACTCATTGGATGTTGGAAAAAAAAAGATCTTTGACTGGATGGTGCTCTGTTTGTACTTATGCTACTAGTTTTCCCTTATTACTGTAATTCAGTGATCATTTGGAATGAGATTGATCAGTTCACAAACTCTTAGTCACAAAGTCTTCCTGTAAATGTACTAGTACTTCAAAGGAGACTATTATACATATTTTCTCTAAAACTATTCAACCACTTCACCACTAGATAAGCACTTCCAACTCAGACAAAAAAATTCACTCTAGACCTATCTTTCAATGCTCAATGCCATCTCCCAACCTACCTTTAAAAATAAGAATAGTAGTGAGTCATTTAGTGAGTAGAGTGTAACTTAACATAAATGATTAATGTATTAAACACACGCAAAAAAAATCTGACAAAAAAAAATTCTATGAATAAAATGCCTGGGCTGCATACATCTTTAAACAGTTCAAGCTAAAGCCAGAAATTGAACACACTGTCCAAAGCCACTGGAACATAAATCATTTACTAAGAATTTTTCAGTCCACTGCATACTTGTCCAACATTTCTAAAAACATAGAAAAACTAAAATTTTCAGAACAATTTAGATGAAATTAAAGCAATTCCAGCAATTATAACATTCAGTTTCCAGAATGACTAAGCTAATATCTAACTTACATGCATTGTCTATAGAGTAATGAGTCCACATATATGAATACGTACAGGTATTACAGATGCCTTATTCTGCTAACTAAATATATATACAGAGCCCTAATTTTCATACACAAGACAGGATACTTGAGTGAAATTCTTGACATGAAATATTTTGTTTCATACTATGTTGACATTAAGCATTTTTATTCTGCTTTAAAATATTCATTTCAAAAATTAAAAAACTGAAAATGACCATCAAAAAAAAAAACACCGGGGATACAAAACTCAGCCAAAGAAAATAATATTTTGTATTTCAAATTTTTAATGACTTTTAAATTCTTAATGAATGAAGAAGAAAGGAAGCAGGATGACTATTTTTTCCCATAAACTCTAGCATATATAAAAATAAAGTGCACAAATTTAGATGAAAAGTTCAGACCTAGCAAAAATGGTTTCAATGACAGTGATTCTGAATTGGTTCTTTCAGTACATATTTTTCAACTAAAAATATGAGATTCATTCAAATGTATTTTCTTTCTGTAAACAGCCACATTTATTATATGAATACAAATAAACAGAAAATATGGGCTCAGAATTATGGCTACATACTTACAGACAGAGAGTATTTGTAGTAAAGTCAATTAATCTGGATTCACACTGTTGTACCTGAGAGCAAGTAGACTTCTTTGTTCCTACTGGCCTGCTTACTGAATATTTGTTTGAGACCAGTTTGAAATGGCTTGAAAATGTTATGGGCATGAGAACTGATGCTGTGCCCATGCCTAATATATTCATTTTGTTTTTCTATTTCCAAAGATTGACATTACTGAAAGAAAAAAAAATACTGAAAAGCATTGTTCTGAATTCCAATTGCAGCCAAATAATATTTTTTTCTGCTACATTTGATTGTGCTCTCAAATTATTTTTATGTGTATAAACACATATATAAAATACTTCTATAACAACCCGCCTCTATAAAAAAAAAAAAAAATGAAGGAGATTAAGGGATAAATGTATACATACACACATAGCCATGTCTATATATATATATATATATACACAAACCAGCATGCTACCATCTTACAGTTGAGCTGCACTGCTGAAGACCCAGGAATTAGTCCTTTTGCCTTGGAAGCACTGAAATTTCCCTGGTTTTATGATTCTGATCTATGAGCAACAACTGTCCACCAGTCTGATATTTTTTTCCACAAGAGAGACTGTTACATTTGCACTAACCATCTATAGTCCTCTGCTACTTTCCTGAGTAATATCAGCATAAATTGGATTTGGAGCTCCCAATTTTACTGTACAACTCCATTGCCGTGATCATGAGATCATCTCTGCCCTTTTCTGAATGTTCATGCCCCACAGTTATATATTTTCTTTTTCATGAGATTTTAACATCATCTATTATGGGGAAAACTCTGCCCTGTGTACAAATGAATAGTTTCTGATGTTAGCTGCAGCTAACAAAATGATGCTCAGTATAGTGTTAAGTGACAGGTTTTGACAGATTGTATTCTGTTAGAGATTATCAACATAAGAAATGAACATAAGGTCCCATTATCAGTTTTGAGTTCATTGTTTTACATGAAGAATATTGATTCTACTGTTTAAAGCACACGCTATGTGAAGAAAATGTCAGTCACTTGTGTAATAATTTGAAAGCTGTACAGTACAATATGTCTTAATGTCATACATTTAAGGAGCTGCCTCAAAGTATGCACACAAAGTAGAATTCATCTCTTCTCTTACTAGGAAATCACATCTGTGAAATATCTGATCTACTGCTTATCTTTGAACAGTTGCTTAAGACATTCTTGTGTGTCTTTTAATGTTTTTAAAACCTTCCTTGAAGAAGTATTAAGGCAAAGACTTCTTAGAACATACATTCTAGAATATAAGAAAAGGTGATCACCATTTGTCACTGCTTGAAGCAAGGGAGATTCCTCAAAGAAAATGTAGAAGGCAAACATGGCTTAGCAATTTCCCGGTGTCTGTCATCTAAAAACCACATAATACTAAATAGACTTTAATGAATTAAGTTGCTTAAGATATCTATGAAGTAAGTACAGTAAAAAAAGTGTACTTATTTATTTGGCATATGTCCTAGTACCATAAAGTTTTCAAACAAAATGATCCAGAGCAATGGATGCAAGTCATCAAGAAAAAAGTACATACACTTTCATAACTTACAGAAGCTGGGGTGAAAAACACTCAGGATATTGCCAGTAGACTATTGTAAATGCATATAGCTTTTTGATGAAAAGAAAAAGATGAATCTATTTTTAAAATCAACTCTATTCTTTTTTTTGTAATCTACTGGTAAAATCACCTTGTATCAATTCCAAGAGTTCTTGGAAGTCCTGTTTCACAGCTTTATAGATACAAGACTAGCTTAAAAAAAAAAAAAAAAAGAAAGAAAATGGAAATTCAAGTTGCAATTACCTGTTATAAGTGTTTAATGTACAGAAGCAAAGTTTTTCATAAAAGTAGTAAACTGAGTATTAAAAACAGGTCTGTATGTGCTCACTTCCATATCTTGGAAGGCTTGGAAAGGAGAGATTATTAATGTGTAATGATCCTACATATCACATTGATGATAGGTTTGATTTCACAAAGACTTTTCTATAAGTCTTTTAATTTCTTTACATGCAAATCAAAGTTGTTTGTATTTACATATCTTCTAATGAAGCACATCTTCATAAACATTAGAAATGCCCTCTACCGTAATGCCAAGCCAATATTTGCAAAATTTCTGAAAAATACTCATTTCCATATCTTTAGAACTCTATTAAAAGATAGAACAATAAGGAACTGGACTTAGACGGTAACATCCCATTCACTTTAAAGAATACATTTACAGCCTTAAGGATCATTTCTCTTTTGATGCAACAAATGCAACAGACTAATGCATTTGCTAAAGAAACTGAAATATGTTCCAACTATAGAAAAATATCAGCAATAAGACATCATTATAAGCATTTAAAATAAGAGCACCAAATTCTTGGCTTCTATACCTTCTTTCAGTTCTATAAACATGACAATAGTTGTCAGGCTGCAATGATAAAATCTCCTAACATTCCTCAGTACAGGAAGTTTTGTGTTGTAGTTTTGCTTTTTTTTTTTTTCTAATTTACCTTTACAAACCACAGAAATAAGTTTGCTTATTCTATTTCTTTTGTGCACAAGCCATATGATCATGGTTTTAAAATAAATAAGTCATAAATAACAATAGGACTACATCTAAGTGAAACTGAGTATGTACTATCTCATTATGTAAGTATTATCTTGATCATTTTTCAAAGGATAGCTTGCTTTTGGCTCACATTTATACAAAGCTCTCTTCCATATTTGTGCATAGTAGGAAGGAATCCACAAGCCTGGGCTTTACTAACTGCTGAAAATCTGAATCCTCAAGTCGATCAGGACTCATAACTGCTAGTCTTCGTAAGGCTGCCTAAAAAAAACAACAAAAACAAACAAACAAACAAAACCATTAATGCATTTAAGCTTTTAGAAAGTCTTCATTGCAGGAATCCATTCTAACAATCTCCAAGTAGCAGCCAAGGTTCAAAACAGATCAACTCAGTTACATGGACTCTTTTATCAAGCTAATTTTTCACTGCTGTCCTCTACTATCAGATGAATTCCCCTTCAGAATCAGCCACTAAATGACAATTCTTTGTGAGCAGATTACTCCTGGACATGAGCAGGAGGGACAGTGGGATACTATAGGAAATAATGACAGCCAGAGCATTTTGATTGCAAACTTCCCCCACTGAAGATTTAAGCGAAGTCTGGAACAGAGATCTTTTAGATAAAAGGGTAATAGAAAGAAGCCCAACATGTCAAACTACTTGGGAACAAACTAAACTGCTAATTTTTCAGATTATGAGACTACATAACAAATTGCTTTGATCATACTGTTGTCTATAACCTCACCTTTTCTAAGAAATTAATATTTCTCAGCAGACAAGAATATATACTTGCATACCTTTTAGCAACCTAACAATATAGAAGCAACTGAACAGGGGCTGGCTTTCTTCAAGAACAAAAATTGTCTTTAAGCTAATAAAGTCTAACAGTTGTGAACAGTTATCCTCACAGTGTTTATCAGTGCCACATTACCACAATAGTTGTTAATCACCTGCGTTAAAAAGTAAAGAACCAAGCTAAAAATACCAAACAGTGGAAGCCTTTAGATTTCAATGACAATATCTACAAACCTGAGGCAGTGCATCTGTCTCAAGCACAAAATACAATGTTTTGCCATGTTCACAGAAAGTATCATCTGGCAGTTGCTAAGATACTAAGAGAAACAGAAGTGCTGAGACAAGCAGGTCACAACTCCAGCAATAGGTATGAATTCAGGGAATGTGCAACATAACTTTTGTGAATGTAGGGTACCTGCTTTAGCACGGGTTTGGACTTGAACATCATGAGGTCAACCCCTGCAATTCTGTGATTCTGTGAACTTCAGTGAGACAGAGCAGCGGGAAAGTCTTCATCTAGTTTGCTGCTGTTACTCTATGGCCTCTGCTTAAGCCATGCAAGCTTAACCACTCTTCTCAGCTCATATGTGGAATAACCACAGAATTTCTTGTGCTCAAATTCAAACCTTCTTCATCCTGAGTAAGTTCTGCTTAAATGAACAAAACTTCACATGTGCAAGGTAGGTGTGTTAACCAAAGCTACAATAACCAAGTAGGGCCAGCAAGCAGCAAGGATTTTTCTCTTAAGCAGCGTTAACCTTCTGCTGGTCACACCTTGGCTGAGCTCTATATTGTATAAGAGTCTTAAGAAGAAAAAATGGAACATAGAGATTCTTTGGCCGTTTTTCTTAAATATTTTCACACATGTATACACACATGCTCATGCACCTAAACAAAGGGCTACTGCCTCTGTGATCACAGGACTTATTTCAGCAAAGAAAGCATCATCAAAGACTGAAGTTTAAGAATGATTGAAACTTTAAATTACAAAGTATTCTAGTGAAATTTCTCAGTAATATGAAGTCACATACACGTGTCTAAATCTTCAATTAGAGGAAAAGTTATTGACACTGTAAAGTATTAATCTCCTGGCAAGAATTTAAAATGTTTTTGCAATGCATTTTGAAATTGAAAGGGCAACATTTTATCCATATTTCAGGATAAGCACAAGAAGATGATAAAAAGGTACCTACCAGGCATGCTACTAAAACAGAATCACTGTTATTTCTTTCAGTTGGTGATCTGCAAAGTTTAATTAGGCGAGGGATACCTGAAAGCACAGAAGAGTATTGGGAGAAATATTTTAGAAACACAAATTAGTTCTGAGATAATAAGGATAAAAGGTCTTTCTCTCTTATAAACTTTAATATTTATCTCTCTTACCAAACATGTTCACTAATGCAAAATATTGTGCACATACTTAAAGGACTCTGCATGGAGCTAGCAGTTCATGATTGATTGTCATAAATCAAAAACAAGAAATGCATTGTTTTTATCCTTTGTTACTCTTTCAGAACGAAAATCGTGATTCCCTTTCTTCCCCATCAATTCTCCCACATGTCTTTGAAAACCTATATCCAAAAGAACACGTGGCTTCCCATCAGATTCATCACATCTGAACTTGCAGGGATCTGAGTTTTATGCCCATTGTTGGATTCTGCAATAGTCTTTAAATAAAGGAGCGTGGGAGGTAGTCCTGAGTTGGTTGTCACAGTCTGTCACAGCTATGCGTTGAGTGGAAGCTGTATCTCAGGTTCCTCTGGGAACTGAGCCAGAGGTTCATTTAGTACAACCTCCTCACCTTCTGAAAAGATTTTATAGGGAACCTATTCCACAAACTGTACCAAGTGAGGCTAAAAAAATGAAAAGAGCTTCTCCTTGGCTGACAGTTTCTCCCTCTTTTTCAGTTTTCCATTAGGCCAGTGACACATCCTTACAGCTGAGTTTTACAGCTGCATCTGCCACTTCAGGATCCCGGCTGAGTCGTGCCAGCGTAACTGCAGATTTCTGTTGAACTCGCTCACAAGCGGCAACTTCTGCTGAATTTCCTGAAGATGACCTCTCAAAGAGCATTTCCATTAAAAGTTGAACACCTACAAGGATGTAAGAACCATTGTTAACTTCTCTCCAACAAGAAATATAACCTTATAATAGTAAAGGGAAATAGAAAGTTAGGTAAATGTAATCACTACTGGATTAGCACATAAAGAATGCGTAACTGTGAGCTGCAATTTTGGCCCATCTAATCTGTGAATGTTTATTTTCACCAGGAAACTACAGAAATTTCTTAACTAGAAAATGCACTAATTCTTCCCTCTTCCATTCAGTCTGCTTGGAAACAGCCCAAATACATACTGACTCAAATAAAATTGTGAAAAGCAGATGAATATTCCTTACCTGCATTTAAGCTAGCCTGAAAGTTGTCACTAACCTCAAAAACAGTAGGAATATGTTTCAGGTTTTCCTTTTAATTAAAAGAAAGTAAAAGTGGTGGTGGTTGCTTTTTTCCAAGTTTACATAATTTTAAGCAAGCCTTTAAAAGCTTCCATCTCAAACTATTTCCAGTAATCTGCATCCCCTTAATGAGGTAAATTATGAGGTTCTATGTCTTGAAGTTTACTGTGTGATGACTCTTCATTTCAGAAGAAACAATGTAAAATGGTTTTATCAACTTTTTTTTTTTTACTTGTAGGAGTAGATACTCATATTGTAGCAGGAGAAAACCAGAGACTGTGCTGATTTATATTTTCTAAGTTATTTTAACTGTAGGGACAATTATGTGCTATTAGACTCCATATGCCATTAGGAAATTCAGATTACTTTAGGTAGCATCAGAGGATTTTAACCATTAGAATATTTGCATAAATAATTAGGAGAATTAGCACCAGAATCACACAACGAGATAATGATCAATTGACATACAGAATAAGACAAAGTTGGGAAGAATATCCATCCAGACTCTATAAGATCTTAAGGTCCTTCTCAGTAGTGTATGTGTAAGTCTGGCTTCCGACCAGCATCTAATTATCATAGTATTAGGCAAATACAAAAAGCTTTTATACACAAGCTGAGTGCCAACCCTTCTGAAAAGCCAGGGGGCAAATGCTTCTGTATGAATTTTCATTAAGGAGTGCATACACAAACTTTATCACATACACATTTTCATTAATTACTTGTTCCACTGAGGAAGGATTAGAGAAAACACTTCTGTATTCTTTTAGGAAAGAGAAAGGGCTATTTGGTATTGTGTGTTTATTTTTTATTACTTCTAGTCACAGTTCACTAGTGGTGTGAACACACACAGATCTAGTACAGTTTATAATGAGTATGCAACAACTTGCTGGAGTTCTTTCAAAGCAATGTCCCTGTGCTACAAAGCACTTCATGCTTGACTGTCTTTTTATGATCTTTCTGCACTTGTGGAAACTTGTGGAAACTTGTGGTGACCAAACACCTTTCCCAAGAACAAAACAATTTCTGGTGTCCTCAAGGAAACAGATACCCAAACTAAATAATCAATCTGCTTATCTCCAAGGCGTGCAAAATTTTCCATGCGTGCTACTTCTATGTAAACATGGATCCCAACAAGCAAATTAGTTGTTTCTGAACCTTGTCAGTCATATTTATGTGCTCAGAACTCAAATTTTGCACTGAAATACAAGAAGCAGCTAAATCCAGTATTGTAATGGCTGCTGAAAGCAATGCCTCCTATTTTATTATGTTGGCCCACAGCGTCAGAGACAAATATTGGTGGTGTGGCAGTAGAGGTTGAACCTTCCCATCATTTTGTTGCTTTGTGACTGATGGCAACAGAGAAGCGGTCTGACAAAATGGCATCTGACACAGAAGTCCTGATGAAACAAAGGTGTGGAATTGAACTCCTCCATGTGGAAAAAAATTGCATACACTGACATTCACTGGTGTTCGCTGAATGTTTATGGAGACCAAACAGTGAATATTAGCACAGTGAGGCTGTGGATGGTGCTTTTCAGCAGTAGGGACAGTAATGTGAGAGACAAGCCACATTGCAAGCAGCCATGCATAGCTGTCACACCATGAAATGAAAAGCATCTCAGCTCATCTGTGCGAACCGGTGAATTACAACCAGGGAACTATGTACGAAGTTGAGTGTTGGCTTCAATGCATTGGAAATGATGGTGGTAATATTGGAATGTCACAAAATTTGCACCAGGTGTGTTCCACAAATGCTTGCAGAGGAACAGAAAGAACGCTATATGCAAGTTTGTCAGGACGTACTGAATCAATATGAGACCAGTGGTTAAAGTTTCCTGGAATACATCATTACTGGTGAAGAGACATGATATCACCCCTGCAAGCCAGAGTCAAAACAGCAGACTATACAATGGGAACACATGAATTCCCTATCAAAGAAGGGGTTCAAGATACAGTCCTCAGCACTGTCCTTTTGATGATCCTTCTGGAATTCCTGGAAGCCAGACAAATTATCAACTCTGATGTCTATTATACTGATTAAACCAAAGCCCTGAACTTTCTCAGTCAGGATAGAGAAGAAGACAACCTTTCTCCTGCACCATGATAACTCTAGGCTGCATACCAATTTGAAGACCCTGGAGCATATTGCCAATCTTGTCTGGAATGTCCTACCACATTCACCATATAGTTCAGATTTGGTTGGCACCTTCTGACTTCCACCTATACAGGCCAATGAAAGATAGACTGCATGGGCAACATTTCCCTAGCAACAGCTCCATCATAGCAGCTGTGAAACAGTGGGTCATCTCCTCTAATGCAAATTATTATGAGCGTGGCATGCAGGCTCTTGTTCATCGCTAGTGAAAATGAATAGATATGGTGGTGATAGCACTGAAAATCAATGCTTTGGAGATGAAAATTTGTACTATCAAATAGTGTTATTCTGGTCTTTGTACCTGTTTCCTTTCCATGGAAGGAAATAGAAGGCATTATTTTCAGAGAGAGCTACATACTTTGGAGCAAACCAATTCTATCTCAAGATCTATTTCTACATACTTTCTCCCGCCTCCATGCATGTTTGAGATTCAAATGGATCCAAAACCAAGCCAGTCCTATCAAACATTAATTTTAAAAATTGCAGAAGGGATATTTCTAGGACAGAAAAGGCAACGTATGTGAAACTTCACAGTTATTGACTATTTCTCACTAGAGAGTACAGGAAAAAAAAAAAAAAAGCTTACAGTTTACCTTAGCCATGAAGTTGCTGAGAGATGTATTAGTAACGTCTTCCTGTATTCTCATTCACACAATTATTAACCTAACCTCTAAGCTTTCTTCTGGTGGACTTGATTCTTTTTGGTATCATGAATTTTGCACAATATGATATTTAAAGAAGTGTGGAAAAAACTGGCAAGTGCTGCACAGTAATATAAACAGTGCTTCAAAATTTGTGCCTCTGAATACTCATGAGCAAAGTCAAATAAAAACAGTAAGTGATTCAATACCAAACATATTTCAGTATGTAAGAATTGCCACCTTACACAATATGATTATTAGAATAAGTGTTATTGAAACATACCTTGCATTCTGTCTACAAATAAGTTACATACACACACAATCAGTCTTTTGTCTTACACGCAAAGTTTTGTAAACCAGTGGTAATTTATTTCCATTGATGGAACCATCTCAAGGACTCACTTTGTACCCTGCCGCAATATGCAATATCCAGCAGAAACAGGATGCAAAGTGAAGTATTAGTTGTGAAGCCTTTCTCCTTTAACTAGTAAATATTCCTTTCCTTTCAAATATTCTCCACAAACACATGCAGAATATAGTTCAGTTAAAATACATACCATTTCCTTGAATGATCTCTGAAGCACATTGGTCCAAAACAGACATGTTTGCCAATATTGTTACCACCTGTTGTTAAAAAGAAAAGGAAATACTAAGTATGACCTTACAGTTCAGAAAGACTAAACAGGACTGTAGTGCATAAAATAAGTATGGCAGAAATATTACAAAATGAGTAGAATTAAAAAGCATTCTTGTAGATTAACAGTCTGTTCCCACTTCTCATCTCTCAAGGTTCTTTACCATATGGCTGATAGTTGAAATCCAGACAAGAGAAATAAAGCATCTTTTCCTTGCACTACTGTACTCATGCATAAAAGCATATCATGAAAATCTATGCAGCAGAACAATTGTTTGCTCAAATTAGAAGAAAGAGAAAGTAGCATTTGTGAAAACAACCAACCAAAATACCTGGAGGACCTACAAAGATTCATCTAGTAGCTGCCCTCCCTCAGATGTCTGCCATCACATTCCTTCTCAGGCAGAGCTCACAGGGCAGGTTAATGTCTGCCACATCATGTGCTTTCAAAGTGTACTCTCACTACACTTCTGCTTCAGGGTTCAACTGAAATGTTGAGGAATCTTCTACGGGATTCAAAGGATTATCCAAGGAACACTTTTTAGTTTTAGTGAAACCATAGATTACGTTTTAGATGGAGCTGGTCTTAAGCATGTTTACACTTTCCCTGAGCTAAGACCAAAATACTAAGAGAAGCCCAAGTGAGATCCTGATTTACAGAATTTTTTTCTAAAATAACATCAATCATTTTCAGGATTAAGTGCAATGCAGATTGCTTAAAATTTATGCACTGAGCCATTGACAGAGCTTGAATCAAATAGACTTTTTGGATTTCGTTCACTGATATCATATACTTTCTTTCATCCATCAGGCAAAAGTTTTTTTGTACTTTAGTCTTCAAATAACTTGCTTCACATACGCAAAAATATCTCAACATTAACAAAATATATAAGAGACAAAATAATAAATATTATATATCATTAGAATACAAAATTG
Organism: Perdix hodgsoniae; assembly: GCA_035772895.1. Taxonomy (NCBI): domain Eukaryota; kingdom Metazoa; phylum Chordata; class Aves; order Galliformes; family Phasianidae; genus Perdix; species Perdix hodgsoniae. Next base: position 32,604,662 of record JAPSGF010000001.1, read on the forward strand.
AAGTGATATATATTCTTAAAAGACTTTTTTTTTGTCTCTGTTGTAGCTGAGAAATACTGATCAGCCTCAAAAGTAATGATCAGTTTGAGAACTGTTTATCAGCTTTGTACCTGTACAGTGTTTGTTCAGAGACATGCAAAATTCTTTGAGAGATGTAAGTAGATCAAATCATGATTCTGATCTCACTTTGCCATCTCAGTAAAAAGGATGAGTCATTTTCGATGCTGTGACATAAAGGTCTTCCACTTTCAAAGGCAGTGTTACAGTGTCATCTCTCTGAATAAATATACTTAGGATGCAAAGGAGTTGCTGAAACTCTAGAGTGACAGGTAGAAATATGGTAACTCAGTACATGTCTATGTATTTATTCCATATTAATTATTAACAGTGTTTCAGGCAGAGTGTATATGTTTTCTCATTCTAAATTATATCCTGTTAATGAAAATTACTTCCTCTATGCACAGTCTGTACCCCATGTGGCTCTCTAAGCCACAGATGAAGAATTCAATTAACCATAATTTGAATATGTGCCAATTATTCCACTGCTTCAAGTTATTTTGTCTAATAAGTATTTTCATATGTAAAAATATTTTGTGTATATCTTTTGACATAAAAAATTATTTGCATGGTGCTTATATCTGTACATCAGACTCCTTTGTATTGATTACATAGCTCCTTTAATTTGCAGTGTGTTTAGTGCCAAAAGGTCTTATACATAACTTCATGCAAAAATGTTTAAATCTTCCCATCAATAAATATCAGGTTCTAGCTAAGTTGTCTTTTAATATCTTAGGACTCTACAGGCAGTTAAACTATAAATTAACTCACTCATATAGATAGATTTTCTTTCCCAGAAGCATCGTGATAACAATGTAAGTGTGAAATAGCATACCTGAACACATAACAGGCAAGCTGAATAAGGAGTTGATTTAAAATTTTGTATTTCTGCATTATTTGCCTCTTTTAGAATTCACTATACATGCAACCTAAATAAAATTTTCCTCTGTAATACAGACCAAAGTTCAAGGGTGTATCATTCTAAGGAAAAGTCTCTAGAGGAAAACAGACTTGTACATAGACTCAAATTTCTTTGAAGAACACTCCTATGGGCACCGGTATTAACGTAGCAAGATTTCCTTAGGATTTACACTTGACTGCAAACCAATAAGAAGAACTTTTCCAGAAGCATCTGGAAAGCCTACGCTGAGGCCTGCCAATTCCACCAACCTTTGCGATTTATTGAAGTGTGGAGTTTACACACATGCTATTAAGCAATTATCAGACCTTATTTTCCAGTGGATAAGACAACAGCAGCAAACCAAAAACACACATACGATTGCTCCATTATATGGAGAATTCCCAGAATCTATTGTCAAACCTGAGGCAAGATTCTTAATATACTACCATAGAAACCATATACTGCAAACACTAATCCCATCCAGCAGCAGTTCGCTGCCTCAGTGTCTCTATGTGTACTAAGTAGATCTGTTCTGGAGCTAGATCCTGACCTTTCCATCTCTTGTATCTCTACTTCAGCAGATCTCTCCAATAGACTAACCCAAGCTAAGTCCACTGTGGGCTCAGTTATACAGACCAACCAAAACCTTCAGGTGTTCATCTCTGACAGGAGTACTTAGATAAATCTGGTGGCTGCAGCTTTGTACAAAATAACTAAGGGTACAAAAGAAAAATCCATAAACTCCATTAGATGAGCTGTCAACGGGACAGCATGAAGTACAGGAAGAGAAGGACATACTTTCTGAGGTGTGTTTGTTGCTGAACTATTTATTAGTCTTATATGGAAAGACAGACATATTTTGGGGGTCCTTCAGAGAAGCTGACTCATTTTCTCTCTCTCAGAAGAGAATAATGTGCTATATTTCAAGGTAAAGGAAACATTTATGACAGTATTGGACCAGCTGAAAAGTAAAAATGTAACTTTGTGTGTTGACAGAATTCCTAGATGTAGATCCCAATCACAAAAGTGGTTAGAGCAGAATAAGGAGTGTTTTGCGGATTTTTTGGTCTTGATTTCATAATTCTTTTTCATTCCTTCTCTGTCCAGTCAAGAACTTGGCTTATTCACCAGTTTGGTGTTTGGAGAGTTGCCTCTCAATCTTTTGGGAAATTTAAGCTGCCTAAGCTCTTTAGTTCTATAAAATTCAAGCATTTCAGAACAATTATTTCTGAGACCCTTTATTGCTAGTTTCTCAGTTAGCTAATATCTATTTTGAAAAATTATTTGTCCAAAAGAATTTGCAATACCAGTGGTAACTCACAAGGGAACACTGAATAATTATAATTCTCAAATGCTGAAGTAATGAACATCGTGCAAAAATGGACACTGTGTACAAATATAAAACTGTCTAAGACATTTGTGTGCATCCAGATGAAATCTGAATAATTCCAGTCAGGGTTGCATGAATTGCACTACTAGTAACCAGTGCAAAAGGCCTCTGGGGTTTATTTCTGCATTCACCACCCAACTGCTAATATGTGCTATGCACTGCCCACCTACACATGCCAGGTAGTGAAACAGTAAAACACAAAATGCCAGCAAGTGAACCATCAGATGTGCTTCTATTTTAGCACCCCATGAAAAGGTGGCAATTTATCAAAATATTAACATGCAGGTAATCCCACTAATATGACTTATTACAAGGTTAAAATGAGACCAAAGAGTTTGCTTTCTGAGCTTAAAAGCTATATCAAAAATTCTAGAGCAAGGGGTCTCCAGTTTAGATCCATGCAAATGTTCCCTATTTAATAAATACACTTAAAAATAATACAGACATTTCAGGCTTTTCAGAACTCAGTACAGCATCATATTATTGTTTTTACTGTTGCTCTGGAAATTAGAAATCTGACTAAGTATCAGTATATTTCTGAGTGGAATGAATAATAAACAGATACATCCCTCTCTAGTGACAATGTAACTTATTATTATAATAGGCAGTGTTTATACCGTTGTTTACTCTAATAAACTAAATCAAAAATCAATCAAAACATTTTTAGTTACACACAGTTTCCTCCCCCCGACCCAGATTTTCACACATCCTGATACGATGAAGCTTTCTTTTTGTTTCTGTGGTTTACTTTGCATGGAACTTTAGGAATTACAGTGGTCAAGAGTAATAAACATTTGAGAAACTAGGGTTAAGAATCTTTGAAAAGGTTTTGTCCAAAAATTCTGGAGCATCAGTCAACCTGGAGAGTTTCCTACTAAAACCACGGAACATCATAGCTCCTCTTTCTAAACAAGTAATGGTAACTAATGTTCATTAACTCGTGAATAAAGGTACTGGCCATTTATAACAAAAATGAAAACGAGTTGAAAATTTGTTTTATAAACGCAGATGCATATGCTGTGAGTGTAAAACTCAAATGTTTTAAGCGACAAAGAGGTTTAAACCTAAAGAACACATAGAAAACAGAAGGCTTCTTTACTGCTTGAGATAACTCACCCTTAATGGGAGATATAAGATGATCTTAAAGTGTTTCTCATTAGTGTGAAACCAGCTACTCAGAAAGAAAAATGCAGCAGGATTTGAAAGATGAAAGCACACATTTCAGCTTGTTAAAGGGCCAATATCTTCCACATTTGAGGGTCACTTACCTCATTTGTGGGGATAGATCTACAGAGGTGAAAAGTGTGATGCTAATATGCTGTTGTTGATAGTGAAGGTACACTGTCCGGCAAGCTTTTATTGATAGTCCCAACATAAATAGAAAGTCACAAGCTCAAAATAAGAATTACTGAGTAATTTAATAGAGTGGTAAAATAGATCAATATAGAATTGCTAATCTTCTTAGATAATTACTCCTTTAAGGCTGATTCATCACTAAGTAAAATTAATTTTTGCTACATATTGTATTTGGTAATTAATTCAAATTAATGATATAAAGATAAATCAGGTTGTGTCTATAAACTTCCAGATATCCATCTTTAGGAAGAAAAGGACATCTGATAACTACTCAGAAGGAAGAGAGTCTTTGTGTCTAAATGTAAATTAAAAACATTTAAATTTCACAATTTGAGATAGCAAAAGAGTATACACAGCAGGGTTCAGGTACAGGCATTACATCACACTGAGGTAGAAGGACCTTTGAGGATACTATTGGGAGGAAAAACGTTGTTAAGAAATCTCCAGAAATTTTCTCTGGCACATGATCATGATACCACTTGAAGTGGAAAACTTAACTCCCAGAGGATCGGCTACCCATTCCTGTGATTGGGAATTCCGTTTTCTTCCTGAAAACAGAGGAAAAAATATATACCTACACAAATAGGGTCTTTCTGCCATCTCATTGGAAGAGACAAATATTCCCTTGGAAAAATAATAACTGTTAGAGACAGGATCTCCTGTGAACTCTACATCTACTCCAAGACTCCATCAGGGAACCCCAGTTTTAGAATGCTAAGGCAGAGTATCAGAGGCTAGGACTAAATTAGTCTTCCCCTGTGGTAGGAAGGATTTCTTTACTACCTTTTTATCTATTTTATTTCATAATGCTAACTAAAGTAGCCAAGGAGTGGGCAGAATTCTCACAGTTTTTGTTTTGAAGAAGCATATGATAACTGCGTCCTGCATGGCTCACATAGTCAATAGGAATGTTCCATAAACCAGGCAGTAAAGCTCTGAGCTAGTGGTGGAGATTGACCTTGTCTCCTCTCTTGCTTTTGGGCCATGGTTTCCTTTGTTTCAGATGAAAACCTGGAGAAGAAAGATCATCCCTAAGACACTATTTGTGTTATTAGAAAGTTTCTTAGATAGTAGAACTGATTCAGACAGTGCAAGACACCTGGTCTTCCTACAGCAAAGCATAATTCGGCCTAAGCTGCTGCACAGTTGTAGGAAACAATTTTATTTTGTCTACTTGGAATCATGGTTTGAGTCTGCGAGAGAAAAGTTAATCACTCCCACTTTAGAAGCGAGAAAGAGCTCAGGATCTAGTTCAGCTGCTTCTAGTTCAATTCAAGCACAGTGGCTGGGAAGTCATTTCTGGAGGTTATCCTAGAAAGTATCAGTTAGCTACCTGAGAAGCAAACAGAAGAAAAGGAATCATAGTATATAGTATGTCACCTGCTTAGAACTGAGACTGGAATTGCAGCCTTCAGCTTAGTAGTGATAAAAAATGGAAAAGATTTGGATTTTTGGAAAAAAAAGATGAGTGGAAAAAGACAGAGACTTTTAGAGGTCTGCTGTCAAATTTTGTAATGAAGCCAAGATAAAAGTAGCAAAACACATACACAAACATCTCAGACTTGCAGCTTTATGATTGTTACAGTCTCTTGTTTAGATTCTGCCGGAAATAGCTCCACTCCAGCATCAGCCTGATTGTACTGTGAACCTGGCAGGCAAGGGTTGAGAATAAAAACTGCAATGAATTGTGCTGACACAACATGTTTCCTCCAGAGAGGCTTTACACTGAGTAAGCGCGCTGCCTGCCCAACTTTACAGATGATTAAACAGAAATGCTGAGAAGTTAAATTACTACTTCAAAATCAGAGCAGGAACAATATTGGGAATTGATCCCAGGAATAAAACCCTAGCCACTAGCAAAGAACAGCAAAGAGTTCTTCAGCTGACATGAGGATTTCACTCTTTCAACTGTGCCTCTCGTTTTGCATATTGCTGCATGTTGCATTTTACTGCATCTAATCTGAATGTGCAGGGCAGAATTATAACTAAACAGACATTTTGTCTCAAAAATATTTTGTGTTTTGGAGTTTTTTTTCTTTTTTTCCCGGACACCGGGAAAACAGTTGCAGACTTGCACAGAAAATTAATTGAGATATCATCTGTGATATAATGGCATAGTTAAAGTTCATATAAGGACATGTGACTTTGGGCCTAGTTTTCATTTCTGCATCTTAGTGGTTGTTTCTTGCTTAATTTCTTAAATACACTGTTTAACAACTTAATTATGTAACATATCACCTCCATTTCTAACTGTATTAGCTGAAAACATGTTTTCTCAGAATGATGTAGTAAACGTTAGAATAGATTGCACAATTTTGGTGTACAGTTTACCAAACACAGTTTGCAGCCAGACCCAATAGACCAGAGACCTTTGCTCTGTCCCTGGTTGCTTGTGTAACATGCCATAGGCCACAGTGTAGCAGGGTATCACGCGCATTTATTCCCTAGGAAAGAATACTTGATGGTTCAGCAGTAGAAGGGACATTCCACTCCTGACTAACCAGGAAAGGTAGCCTCCCACATTATTCTTTTGCTCCTAGAACTTAGGAAGCCTAAGCAAGAAAGACTCCACCAACTGCCTTCCTCACCAGCAGTGATTTTATCTCCTACTTCTGTCAAGTGTAGGGAAGATGGGCATCCTACACAGACTTCATTGCTCAAACTCCATTCTGAGCCCTAAGTTCTCCTCAGACCATACTGACGTCCAAACATATGTGAAAATCTGGGCAGCCATTTAACAAAATGGAGTCAGGAGTCTAACAGTCTTCATGATGACAAGCAAAAAAAAAGCAATTGACAAGAAGTTATAAGTTCCCCAGTATTCAAGAAAGACAGGTTGAGAGATAGTACTGCAACCTGGCAGTTATTTTCATAAGAAGTCTGAAGGTCCTGGCAGTATTCTTCTCTTTAAAAATAATATTTCCAAAGTCTTTCACTAAGAGTTGGGCAACACTTAAACATCTAAACTTTTTGATCTTCAAATAATATCTGTCTCTGCTCACATTTTGACCCTGCAATCATCCATGCAAGGGAAAAAAAAATGTTAAGAGATTCCAATCTTAACTGAGAGAGAAGATCTCAGCTTCAGAGCCTGCAGCATCTCCCAGATGCCAAGGAAAATGGAAAGAATTTAGGAGGAGGAAGAAAAAGAGAGCAAAAACAAAGCAGTAACTATTTCAATTTTCACCTTCCAGTTTAAAGCTTTTCTCCACCTAAAACTTTCAAAAAATAACTCACTGACTTTAGACATAGAAGTAAGCACTTTAAAATCAATTCATTCACTGCACATTAATTCTTTGCTTGAATAACTGAAGACTGGAAGACGTTAGACTTTACCTCCACAGCTTCACAGGTAAGGTGAGAATACTAGCAACACTGAGGAGACAAGTGGGAATGCAGAGAGAAAAAAAATTATTATACATAAATATGCCTTGCACAAACACACATATTTCATACCTTTCTATATAGAGTCTAAGATGACGGTTAAAATGAAAGGGGCCCTAAACGACAAGGATTTTTGCTAGAATCATTCTTCTGACAATGTTTTCTCTCCATTAAGACATCTGACATTATATATATATATATATACATACACACATTAAACACATACATGTTACATGAACATAGGCAGGAACCTGTCTGAAATCCACATTAAGGAAAATAACAGAGGACATGCTTGTATCCATTTTGACAGAAAACTACAGGTTAAGCTGTCTGGAAATTAAGGCTTCATCTGACATCTCTTATGCAAAGTATTCTGTTATAAAATTAAGCAATTCCACTGTAATACTTCTGGTTACAGAAACAATGCCTGCTGCTATTACATGGTCAATAATTATGTTGTCATTAAGTCCATCAACACAGTTTTTGGTTTCTAACCTCATCTAAGCTAACACTATCTGGAAAGTAAAAGAGGAAGTCAGTTTTCAGACAGTGAAGGCAGGAAGTTTATCCTTTGCATAAAACAGCTTCTCAGAAATCAAAAGACAAAACACTACTGGAAGAGCATAAGCAGAAAACTGCTTTCTGCAGGCAACAAAGAATGCATTTGATATTCAGCTCCTGAGTGAAGTGCTATCCATGCTACCGTGGAGGCTGTCAACTAATCAGCGCTAGCTGTCCTTAGAAAGGCTATATGGAAAGCCATCCTGTGACTTTCTGATGATAGAAAATGGCACTGATGAAAATAAGACTCGCTTTTCCCTACTTGCATACAATGTTTTACTTTAAGCTCTATATGAGAAATGTGGCTCTAAGTTTGATGTGCTCCTTTATCACATTTTATGATTATTAGATTGTATTTTGTTGTATTTTCTATGAATATTCTTTCTTTCTTCTTTCACTGCTTCAACAGTTAGAATAGTTTAATTCTATTGTATCTATTTCAGCAGATTGGATCATCTGATCATTCAGAATGGACATTTGCCCATAAAAGTGTAATCCATAGTGGTAGCACATTGCAAAATAAATTCTTGAATAAAGAATTGCCAAGCCTATTCAACTTTATATCCTTAGGTGAATGTATACCAGATGAGACAATATATATTAAAAAGATAGTTATTATATTATGTACATAAACAGAATTAAAGTATCCCTATCAAAAGTCAAAACGGCAATTTAGAATACCCTTTGAAAACAAATGTACTGAGCAGCACTCAAGTTCCACCTGAGCAGCCAGTGCTCAGTAATGGAGCAACCCATAGGCAGCATTTCACAGGCCCACCGCTGCAGAAATAAACAGGAGTCAGCTCAGAAATATACTGTGGCATACTGCAGATGCCATCACAACTTTTTTATCTACTTTTTTCTTCCAGGAAGGAATCAAAGGTGTTGGTGGAGATGAAATCACTAGCCATTCCAAAATTTTCTCTTAATCTAGATAGATAATAAGATGTCTTGCAACCAAGAAAGCTTCAGAAGGCCTCTAACTCATCTGTTACCTAATAAAGTCATAAACATTTCTTTAGATGTCTGCCTTCCTAATTTGAAGAAAGGGCTCGCCACAGAGCAAATTGCCATCTCACTCAGAACAAAGGTGAAGGCGTAATGAAAACAGGAATTCAAATTGTGAGAGCACAGGAGGAACAAACACAGAAAGTCGAGAAGAACTGTATATATTAATTAACGGTAAAAAGACAAGTCTAGAACCACATCAAATTGAGGTCTTGTTTGCACCAAAACAGCAGCACAGTAAGGAGAGTAGTTAGGACTTGATCCAAAGCCCACCAACATCAATGGGCTGAGGATCAGATCCTTATTTGGCTCTTGGAGCTAATTCATCTCTTAACTTAAAATAGTTTATAGAAGCCTTGATGTCTCTATATATTTTAACAGTGTCAGAGCTTTGTCCAGCCAAGTCTTGAATACATTCAAAGAGAGAGATTCCACAAGCTCTCTAGTTCACTGTGTCAGTGTTTGACCAGCTTCACAGTGGGAAAAAAAAATAAAAATCCCTGTATCTTAGAAATATGGCAAGTGGCTATTTTTCCCCATAAAACCACATTCAGACTTTAGAATGCACAAGAATAGGCACAAACAGATAAAGAAAAAGCCACATTTAGGGTGAACAGAAGTGAACACAGGAAATCAAATTAGGTTTGCCTACATCAAGACAGACAAGGAGCTGAAACCAGCTGATTTTTGCATAAATGTGCTCATAGCACCTTGCTGATAAGTCACTCACCTGATCTCGGGAATATGGAGTATCCACTATGTGTTTGTCTGAACACGCTGCTAGAAGAATCTTCATAGCATTTAGCTGAAGCAACATTTCACAAGCCATGGTATCAAAGAAAGTAATATTGGCAAGAGCTGCTGAAGCCAGCAGGAAAACTTCACCAGATGAGGCTTCTTGGCACAGTTCTACGAATGCAGAGAATAAATTGAATAAAAATCATCCTCTCGTTGCAAAAGCACATTTGTTTCAAAGCAGTATTTAACCATCTGCAGTTTGCATTAGTAATCCATGGCCAAGTTTGTAATGCTCAAGACAAAAGCAGAAACAAAACAAAACAAAAAAATAATCTTAAGTTGGAAATTATATACTACATCACATTTTTAGGGTGCTTTATAAACATTAATAACATTAGGCATCTTCGTTTGTGCTTCTGAACACTAAAAGCAATTGTTTCCTGAGCATTCATCTGACTAATGAGAGTATCTACCTAGTATATCGTTCTACAAAGAATGTTCCACTGAATGTTGTTCAACATCTTGATATAAATGAAATGAAATACTACAGGCAGAAGGTTGACAGTAATTGATCCATAAGAGAATATTTCACCCATCTATCCTGCTCTTTAGAACAAACTGCATACATTTTGCCTATCTCTAAGCCTATTACTTTGTAGTCATCCTGTGTATTTTCCATTTTCAATAAAAAGTGCTGAAATCATGGTTATTTTTTAATTCCTTGCACACATATATTCTAAGTAAGATCTGAATCACCTGGCAATAACACTCCAGCCTGTTTTAAAAATTAAACATATTACAGTAATTCGATTACTGAGCTATAAATATTGAAAGGACACTGGTGTGTGATTATTGAAAGAGCTCTCCCGAAGTTACACATGGTTTATTTTTAATGCTCACATTTCCTGAGCAGAGTTTATATTACTAAAATTGAAGTGAAACTGGAGCACTGACAATCAGGAAAGTTATCCTCCTGCTAATCCCTTCTAGATGGGTTATTAAGGTTGTCCTTTGACTGTGGTGCATTGCAATAACTGCTAAATACATCTAAAGTCTGTTCAGATGCTTCTAGCAGTCTATTTACAGCAAATTTAGAAAACACAATAGCCATAAAGGAATGATTAGAAAGTCCCTTTTAGAGACAAATATGAGACAGGAGGATCCCTGGCTCAGTTCATTTCTAGGTTCTAATGGTAGCATAGCACCATTATTTTGATAAATATGCATAAATTCTACTCAAGTATGGACAGGAGTTAAAACTATTACGTAAATGCAGAATGGTCAGCTTCAGAATTAAAAAATGGCTGAGTTCCTTTACCTGGAAAACAGACAATAGCAAACATTTTTTACAGAATGTGGTTAATGAAAGATCCTAGCCTCAAGCTTTCATTTTAAGTGGAAAGACTCAGAAGAACTTACTAACAAGCGCTGTTACAATTTCTTCCATATTTTCCAGAAAGCTGCTGAGATGTTGAGTGAATGTGAGATGTGGAGATGTGATCTGTGCAATTACTGCTGCTGCTTCTGCATGAGTGGCTTCTGAATGGGTGTTATCAGTAAGAATGTCAGCCAGGCACAGTATTCCGTCGACCTACAGAAAAACAATAGGTACAGGCTGGAAATACTCCAATAAATATTTTTGCAAACACAGAGAGTTTTTACAGTCTTCTTTTCTAGGCTGTGGATTAACTACTGAATTTATTTTGAATGACTTAAATTTGGTGGCATTTATGACATGAAGAGTTTCAATTCAGAAAATTGAACTAAATTCAGCACAAAAACTTGCTGACCAACAAAAAGTCTTTCGCTTACTTCTCCTTTAATCACAGAATGGTTTGGGTTGGAAGAGACATTTAAGACCATCTAGTTCCAGCCCCTTGCTATAGGCATGGACCCCTCCCTCTTGCCCAACTTGCTCAAAGCCCCATCCAGCCTGGCCTTGAATGTCTCCACGGAGGGGGTTGCTCAGCTTCCCTGGGCAACCCATTCCAATGTCTCACTACAGTAAAGAATTTCTTCCTAACATCTAGTCTAAATCTTCCCTCTTCCAGTTTAAAGCTATTTTCCCTCATTCTGCTGAAATTATTTTTGTCAAAAGAAAAAAGAAATTATTCTCTGACAGAAGTCTCAATAAAGCACTCCTCTAAAAATAAGCCCTGATAAGCATATGTTAACTGCTGCTCTGCTCAGACTTGTTTAAAATCTTTTGAATGTATCCTATTGAGAGAGTTGAGCTTAAGTGTGCAATAAGACCTTCATGGGCAGATTTTTTGCCAAATACTTTCTGAACATGTTGCAGGTTCAGAAAGTACCACTACAGACAGATCCATAAACTATGACAGATGAGTATGCATGGGTTTTGTATTAGAGCTAGGTCCATTAATCCTTTGCTTATTCAGAAGAGGAACCAAAACATGGTTGAAAGTTACATAGATTTATGCTTTTAGAATGTCTGATGTGTTCTAAACTCATTGTTTATGCAGTTTAGCTGAATACATCACATGTACACACATTGCTTTGGATTACAGGACATTCATTGAAACAATGAAAGGATGGACCGGAGTGGAGCCAACAAGATGCTTAAACTGCACAGATGTGTTACTTGTTAACATTCAAAGCCAGCAAAGGAAGGTCCTCTTTGTACCACGACAAAATCTAAGAACTTTCAAAGTAACGGGATTTTGCTTCTACCCCACTTTAACATGTTCCTGAATCATACATCATACTATCAAGTAAGTAGGTAAATGTGTGAAGGGAACAAATAGAGCATGAACCAGAGAATCAGAGAATTGTAGGGGCTGGAAGGCGACCTCTTGAGATCATTGAGTCCATCCCAAAAGATGCACGTAATGTCAAATCAGCAGAAATTCACCAACAAAAATCTTTATATGGACGAACTATCGGGACAGTTTACAAACTTTGTTGAGTATCTGCTTTAAAAACTGATCTTTTTACTTATTTGAAGTTCTGAAACAGCATGGAGTCAGTTGTCTTATAAGCTGCTTGGATACCAAGAGAAATTATCAAGGCTTACCTCTGAAATACACTTTAACAGTCAAACAAAACAAAAAAATCACAAAGCATCTTACGCATATTCTGACTGCATTCTCTGTCTATTCAAAGTTTCCTCAAAACATACATCTTAAGCCCTATTTTCTCCACAAAATGTATTCAGCAAATTTCCAACTCATATTTTTGTTAATACATAATCTTGTATCCTGCAATGAGCATGAATTAAAATATTTTTTAAGCAAAAACAATTAATATCAATTAATATATTTTACAAGAAAAGATCTCAGGTTGATGGGAGCAAAAATCATCCTCTGGAAGATCTCACTGGGATGCACTTTTTAATAGGCAGTTGACTATATCATTGGAACTCTAAAACAGATAAATAAAAAAATAAATATCTATTTTTTCTTGTAGATTACAAATGGGTTTCCGTAGAGAACCTGAAGCACTGGCAAGAAGAGGAAGAATAAATTTTCGACATTAAACTTTTCCTTGACAAGCTTTCAACATTAATCTACCTATAGCAAAATATTTCCTCCTAGTTATGGCAGAATTCTACAGTTTGAAACAGCAGATTCACATCATTCTCTTGGCTTCATAGTATATTAATAGATCTCAGTGTCAAGAATTAATATATGTCCTCACAAGATGATTCAGTAGCCAGTGTGTGCTAGACAATATCATATGCAAAAACACCCAATTTTGTCACCTTGAAACTTCCCCAGGTCACACCTTGTCTGGGGCCTGAAGGATACTAATAACAACAGTCAGTATGAAAATTTGAAGATATTCCAAGGCAATAAAAAAAAAAAAATCAGAAGAAGCTACTTATAAGATTTCATAACAGGATAAAGCACTACTTAGCTCTAAATTTACTGGTTGAAATTCACTTGGCCAACTTTTTTTCAAAGATTTCAGCAAAATGGCTTTGGAATAGTTTCATGCTATTTGAGAACAAGTAGAGGCTTCTGAAAGAACTACAAGCACAGGGCTTGATTTTTCCAGCAGCACTGATTGCTTATATATACACTACAAAACACAAGCCACTAAGAAGACAAGGTCTGTACTCATCTTTTAAATTACATATCTGATTTACTTATTTATTTATTTACTAAGTAATTGCGTTTGGAAATAGGAAGTTGCTTAATTGTAAATATAAGTGCATTTATTATTTTCTTAATAATAAGTAAAGAATTTATTCCTTAAATCCATAAAAGCCAGCACTGGTTAATTTTCCTCCTTTCAATTCAAAATATTATAAAAAAACTTACAAATTCTGCCTAAAATACATTCTGTACCCTTTTGGCTCCCACCTTAACTACAGAAGTTAAAATAAAATAATTCTGCCCCAGCAGGCAACCCCATTTATAAGTGTCTAGCAATAAATTTTAAAATGACAGGGGAACAATCTAATAAAAGCACTTTAACATCCAAAAAGAAATTGCTGCTCAAAGCATTTTTATAATTAGCTTTCACACTGAAAGGAACTTTGGATGACTGCCCTGTTTTCCTTTTAATTTTGGTGGAGTAATCAGCTAAATGTCAAATCTGTTCATCACCCTGGCAATACAAAAGGACCAGTTAGCCAGATAACGCAAACAAATGAATTCCATGAATGCAGTAAGATGCTGTGGAGACCCTGCATTTGAGGAATGGTGTTCAGTAAATGCTTGATCACTAATGTCTCAAAATTGATAAATGGAAAAATGCCAGGAACTTACATCCTTATAAGCATTGCTCTGTTACATAAACTTCATCCAAGTGACAAAAATAAATACTTGACCACTTTACTGCACAGATAAAGTCTTCTGAAAGGAAATCATTTATTTTCTCTGCAACAGGAATGAATTCCAGGGCAGCCCTCTTCCTTCTTAAACATACCTGTTCTTTCTCCTGAAAATATTAAGTAAAGCTAGACATCCGTAAATATGGTTGAACTGCCTTGAGTTAAATGCTGGCAATTCATAAAAATATCAATACAGAACTTGCAATGAATTGCATTATTGACTTTCGAGTTTGAAATATTACACTCAAGACAAGTCTTAACTCTCCACTTTCCACAATGAGGCAAACTTGAACCTGAGATCAGATGCTCTACAAAGTGCTTTACAGATAAAAACTGCCTTAGCTCCACTGAGAAATATGCTGATTTATACCAGATGAAGATATATTCATCTATTTTTAAAGTGTGATGATATATCAGTAGAGTGATGCCATTAAAATGTCCAGAAATGTGATTTCAAGTATTCAAGGCTACTGCAGAAATTCCAAGGCAACAGCACTGACAAATGAACAAAACACAAAGGATTTTTGTAATGATTGTTGTACAGGGCCATGGGACCTTACAAGTATAAGCCCTTCTTTCATACTCAACCGAATAGTACAGAGCTGAGGAAAGGCTGAATGGTTACCAACTCAGAAGCATTAAAACTGCTGGCAGTTACCTTAGTTATGCATTTAAAGTGGCTTTGAGTGGGTGCTTTGGTTCATGGCAACTTCAACTAATATTATTAAACTTCCATCCTTCAGAATGTGGTCATATTGTTGGAAAGGTATTTGCTTTTCCTGGTGCTTAGTGATCAGGGGTCAGTGTGAAGATGATACAATCTATACAGGAAGTACTATTAGATGATTTTTAAAAAATAAGAGTTAAGCATTTCAGCCTGAAGTTTGCATTAAAATAGTAATGCCTAAGCAACAGCTGTGCAGCCATGTTGTAGGAAGAAATCAATTGCAAAGATTAAATGGGTTCCTTCTTCTGGACTGTATAGGAGAGAATACGATAAATCTTATATTTTTATCTCCTTTAAGCCCAGGAAAAGCAATCACCTCACAGTGAGTGTACTATGGCATTTAGAGATTATCTAATCTTGCTGCACATAAGAAGCAGGAGCTAAAAGAAAACAAATCTTTTGTGTAGAAAGGATGGACAAAATCGGGAAGAAAACAACCAGACTTCTTTGTCTCCATTTTAAGAATGAGGGAACAAATGGCCTTGAAGTCCCTCAAGTCTGAGAATCAATACGCATCGTTAGGGACTAAATAATACTTTTAAAGTATTATTTCTATTTTACTTTTAAAGTATTGTTTCTGTATCTTTTTAAAGAAGAAACTACACTACTATTAGCCAAGCAGTTCATATCTGCCCAGTGCCATAAATCACAGTTTACATTGCTTCAAACTACCATCTGCCATCCATAGATCCAACTTCCCCAATCTACTTCCTCCTATGCCTTCAGTTTTGTAGGATAGCTGCTGAGTGGCTACAAAATTCTGGAGAAGAGACTGAGAAGGAATTTCAATTCTCAATTATGTAGATGTCATCTACAGTACAGATCCTTCTACTCAATGTGGATGTTTATATGTGTAGAATTAGTATATCCTGAGGAGAAACTACCAAGCATAAATTACTATAATGACATGAAAAAGAAAGGGGTTTTTAATAGTCTTATTACTCAGCATTTGCTAAATTATTTCTTCTGTTCTGTCATAGCTGAAAGAATCACAATAATGACTTATCTGAAATCTCAGGAGTATACAAGAATAGGGGGAGAACTATTTCTGTTTACATAAGATAGAGATGAAATTCTGTTAGTTCCATGACACATGACAGAAGTCAAGGATCTCATCATTTTCTTGCCCTGCATTTTGGTGGGTTGGATATGCTGGCTTGTTTTAAAGTTGCAAGAATCTATTCCTATTTGTAGGAATTTCTTGATATCAGCTTCATAAATTCCAGAAAGCATAAGTTTGCTTCTTTTAAATAATGGATAAGGCTTTCTGTATTATACTTTGGGGTCTGAATTTCATTAAAATGAAGCAACACAGACACAAAAAGAACTCAGCAAGAAGATGAGAGGAACTGTCATGAGTTATATAATAATGCTGAACAAGATTTTGGAACATGAAGTCTGAATTAGGGAAGGACTGTATGTAAGTAGTGTTAGCATAGCCCTCATTTTTATTTACCCTGGGGGATCACAGTCTGAGCAGGAAAAACAAAAAAACACAAAAACAAAAAACATCCTATTTCTATAACCAAACAGGGGTTCCAGGGTTTTGCATAGCAAGGCACTCCAGAAAATGAGATACGCTCATTGAAAAAAACATGCTCGGACCATCTAGTTTTAAATAAATAATGTCACAGACACTGCATGGCATGAGGACATATTCTCAAACACCTGGTGTATGGCATTTAAAAACAAGAATGCTCTTTCAACAGATTTGATTGCATTGCATTGTTTATTTTTGGTGACACTGTGAATTTCATTTTTAAGAAGTGTTTGTTAGTGCACCTCTTCACGAACAAAAAAGCAAACCACATGCAAGCCAGGTTTTTTAGAGGACCCTCTTCATCTATTACAATAATGAGGAAGTGCCGTTATCCAAAAAGTGCAGCATGGAGGTCACAGCCAGAGAATCTGTCATTATCAGCTAATCTAACTCTCCACTGTCTTTCTTCTCTCAGCAAAAAGTTCCTGACAATATTTCTGCTAGAAATCTAGACATGTCTAAGTCCAAACTTTAAATCTTAACATGATATGCCTAGACATTAATAAAGTAATTATTGCTGTAACTTCACATACTTCTTCCGTCAGACTAACATTCTCAAACAGGTCAATAGAATACTGTACCAAGAAGTTAGAAAGAAACTTAAACCTATCCTGTGCTCAGGGGTGACAATGAAAAGCCGCGGCAGAGAGCAGAGACCTGTATTAGACTGGGCAGAGAGTAAATGGGCAACTATGATAGCAGAAGGTGCTTCCTTCTTTACTGCTAATTTAAATATGAGATTCTGCAAATTCATCCAGAAACAGAGATGCTTATGCAAACAATTTTCCCTGCAAGTATCCCTCACTTCAAGGATGTCTCTAACTTTGGCCTAAGAAATATCCAATCTCCACAGGATACAAGGTCTCCACAGTTTTTGAATCACATGTACACTGATTAAGTACACCGTAGCTATAAGACACTTACCTAATAGAATGTACTAAATATATACAGCAGCCTGTTAAAAATCAAAAGCATCTAAATAGATGTAACTTCCATAAAAGATTGTGCTTTATTCACATTGCCATCTCTAAAACTATTTACTGTTTTTAAGAGGTATCAAGCGTTAATAAAATTGTTTGCTACATTCATTACTTCATGATGGCTGTTCAAATCTCTTAATAAATTAATTTAAATAAATTAGCTCCAGAACTGACCTTGTATGTGCAAGATTTTCATTGGCAGAGAAATTTTACAGGCAAGTTATAGAGCTTTATGATAGCCATTTATAATGAAAACACTCTCAACACTTTAGCTATAAAACTTCTAGTGAGCAACTCAATAAGAGTCCATTCGTGTTGTAATAACAACAGAGGAAATAACTATATTTATTTGAAAAAGAATTTTTAAAAAAAGAATCGAAAAAAAGTAACAGTTTTCATCTGGTGAAAATTGATGGAACTTTCCTGGCTGCAGCAGACTCAAACTATTTCATCCTGACATTTCTCTCTGAACAAGAAAATCTCCTTGGGTCTCCTACAAATACTGATTTATTTCTATGGCAGTAGTGTCAATAAAGTAATTTCAGAATTGCTTTAAGTATAAGAAATTTGGGTTTAGGATCAGCTGTTTGCATGGAATCTTTATTAGCAGTCAGAGGTCTACAATGAACCATCAGATGAAATGATCTCAGCATTTTTCTCTCCATTAGCATCTCCCAGCACAGTCAAATATAGCTGCTGTATTGATTCTGTAATAGAAGAAACAGGGGTAATATTGAGGGGCTGACAAAATTGAATCTTTTTACCACCAGAATGTTGATTTCTATCCTATCAGGTCTCAACACAAAGGAGCATACTTAACTAAAGGAGCAAACACAATTAAAACTAAGCTAGTGTCTGAGTGCTGCGCTGAAGAAGGAAGAAACACAGATTTTGTTAGGTTCGAATGGAGATTATTTTTTGAGCAAGCAAAGATAATGAACACTTGGACACTGGAACAGTCCCAGTCTGTATTCAAAATCATATTTGTAAGTCAGGCTTATTTTAATAGCCCATTCTCACATCCTTCCCTGTGCAAAGAGGGAAGTGCCTCTTTATGAAGTCAGTCAAACTCTGCAACAGGCTTCCAAATGGGGTGCATCAGGAGCATTCAGGGGGCATTTGGATAATGCACTTAATATGCTTGAGCTTTTTAGTTGGCCTTAAGTGATCAGGTAGTTAGACTTCGTGCTCCTTATGGGTCTCTTCCAACTGAACTCTTCTATTCTATTAGAAAACCACAACAGAACTTGAAATTGAATTACCGAGTGAGCAGAGACCAGGTTAAATAGGCCAGGACATTCCTAAGTTATTTTGGATGGAAATGTTTTGTTAAGGCAAAAAGAAAAAAAAGTCAACTTACATTTCATCTAAGAAGCTAGATATATTTTGTTGAAGAAAGCACAAAACACTGTCTTGATTCTGCCATCTAGTCAGTGTCTACTTGGGGACTTTTTGTTTGTTTGATTGATTTTAATAATCCCTAAACTGTGAGCCAGTATGCTCAGTGTTAGGATAATACTCACAAGAGGTGTTGTGACAAAAGGAAACTAATATTTAGCAAGAAGTAAATATTACAACCCCTAATAGTACTCAAGCTTTACTTCACATATGCAGTAAAAACTGATTCCACATTCCAAACCAATATAATCCTTCAGATCTGTAAAGTCAAAATCCGAGCTAAAAACTGCATGTGAACAGGCTTCATCCTGCCATTTGGCAGTCTGCAAGTAGCACAAGAACTGCTGCAGCACTGACAACATTGTGAGGCATCTAGAGGAGAAACCAGAAATGGATGACAACTGGAAAACAGGGTGTTTAAGTATGTCATTCTGACAATGGGGCTATTTAATACTGTGTCCAAAGAGCATAACGTATGATCAAAGTATACTTAATTCTATAAATAGTTCAAATTCTGCTAAAGATTGAAGGTATGCTGCAAAAACCCTCCCCACATCTTTCTCACTTCTGGAAAGCATCACAACATGGCTGAGCTAGCATTGCAAGTAATTGTGACTGCTACAGGAACACCAGCACAAAAAAATTGTGTCATATCAGTTTCCCTGTTTTTACTAGAGATGAATTTAGCATACTTTGGGTGTACAGTCTTTGACTATGTCTGATGAAGACAGAAAGCAACACAAAGCAAGACTCCATATAATCGATGTAGCAAACAGAAAGTCAACAGGGATCTTGGTGGGGAAAAAACATATATGTCAGTGCAAATAGTTTTAGAAATAGCCCTCCAAAAGAAATCTTGCACATCTTGTTATTGTTTATCCCCATATTGGTAGCCTTCAAACAAAAAATTCAGGCCACTATTTCTTATATATTCTCTATTGACCTTTACTTATAACTCACTTCAGAAGAACGGATGACTAAAAGTCATTCCAAAATTTTGGCTTAGTCCAAATCTCTGGTGTACTAAGAACCATTGTCAATCTCACTATGTTATACTACAAGCTTAGTTCCAGACTGAATAGTATTGCCTTTAATTTCAAGCACATTAATCCTTTGACAGCCAGAAGTCTGATTGTTCCCTAATGAAGTCAATGATAAAACTTTTTCCAGAGGAACAAGACTTACTTGAACTAAAGATTGTTCCTCATGTCACGTTGTTCAAAATTTTACTACATCTTAACATTTCCAAGTAATCTCAGACTGTATGGACACCCGGAGATATTGTGTTCACAATGTCCGCTATGAATTTGTTTAATAACATAGCCAACAGTTATTACACAAAATAATTGGAGCTTTATTTTCTAAATATTTATGACATTGTCAGTGTTTTGCAAAAGACTCCATGCATGCATGTGTGCATGCAACGCTTAGCATCACAGATTCTTGGTACCTGACTATTCTTTTTCCTACAACCTAAGTCAAATTCCAATAGCATTAATTCCCATACAGTTCCACAACAAAATAATTTCTGTATTGTCAGTAGCAAAAACAGCAACACTGTTGATTGAAGAATTTAATTAAATGGTTTCATTCCTCACCTAAGATTTCTTTCTGAAAATCTATGAGCATAAGTTTGTCACAACAATGTGAAGTTCTGTTAACTGAAAGCAAGATTATTAAATACCAAAAGTTCAGGAGGTATGTACAAGATGTGCCACAGTTTAATGGATAGATTGACATTTATGGCTTAGATCTTCAGTTATCTTACTGAAGAACACCATTAACCAGCATTAAAATACAAAAGCCATTACAAACCAAGCTCAATGGACACGGCAAGCACAAGACAGTACCTGTGACTAGCTGGGAGGTTTTTTAAGGTTAAGTGCAATCACGTTTCTATACAGAACAGCTGCCCATAAACCAATCGGCTCAAAAATCCAGTCTAATCAGACATCTTTCAATGAGCTTGTACAACTGATCCTTCTTAATTCAATTTTAAAAGTTAATCCACTTTACTGAAAAGGTATTTGATTGTTGCATCCTTTCCTATCTATCCATGTTTTTCTCTCTTCTGGTTCACTGAAATACCTTCTGTTAGAATAAGTTTACCCTGACTGGCTTATATTTAAGATTAGAAATCAGCACCCACAGTTTACTTTGAAAACTAAGAGAGAAATGGAAAGAAGAGAGGCAGTGTCATCTCCACCTTTTCCATTACTACTTTTAGCATCTGCCATACTTTGTTTCTTTTTTTCCTTTTCTTTTTCTGAGAAAAAATATATTGTAATTATATAAGTGTGTTCCAATTACCTGCCCTTTTTCAGGATAATAGTCTTCATCTGTTTAATTGAACTTCTCTGTCCTAATACTCTTTCCAGTGGCCTAGGATCTGAATGCTATGTCTTCAACCCACAACATTTTGTGAAAAGTCTTTTAACTGCTTTGTACAAACAAGAAAGCTCTCTAGAAAAGAATTTGTAAAACTATGCTAAAAATGACATGGAAGCACATCATTGCACATTTAAAGGTGCTCAAGTCTTCCCTGTTGTGAGGAAAGATGAACTGAAGGGAAACAGCTCACAGATTTCCTACCCTGAGTCACAGCGGCATCTTTCGCAGTGCAATAAAGAAGGCAAAGTCAGCACAGTAAAGGCACTGAGTACATAACTCCTTCCTCAACCTAGATGGTGGTGCAACATTATGGATCTGCCATGAAGTTCATTTCATATTTTGAGGCAACTTATTCCTAGGTAATTTAGTTTTGCTCCTGCACCCTACACTATAAAATAAAGATAAAACCTATTTATCTACATCTACATAATTCTTGGGAAAATGCCATTGTAACAATGCTACCTATTACTATTAAAATAAGCAGCCATTTTTCCAGAAATTAGGTGAGTATATCTTACACTGAATAGTAACCTAACCAGTAGTAAGTTCTGATAACTTAACGGGATCAAAAAATCTAAATTAAATTGATTTTAATTTAAAAGTGATTTTACCTGCAATATTTTGAGTACATTAACACTTCATTTTTGGGATTCAAGGGTCTGTTAACAATGTTAGTTTTGCACTCAGTGAAGCTATTAGAGTTTGCTGCGAGTTGATATATAAATGATCTGATAATCTAAATAATTAAAATGAGAAGTCCAGTTTGTAGATAAGAGTGCTTAATTTAGTAGAATGCTTGGGTTGCAGATAGCTTTGGTCTACGTAGATCTACCTTTCAAAATCAGTGCCCTCAGCCTTGAACTCGAGATAGATTTGTGCAACCCTTAACCAGGAACCCAGCAACAGAAACTTTGCCATAATTCCAGCCTCCACTGGGTGCCACTGTTGTATAACACAATGTGTGAATTAAGTTGCATGAGTCTCATTTCTTGAGTGAAGTTTTCAAGATATATTCAGTTATCATTCATTTTATGTCCCAAAAATTCCACAGAATAAGCCTTTTAGAAATAAATTCAGGTAAGATTTCATTACTCATAGAACTCTGTAGGTACAATGCTCAAATGCATAATAGCTCAGATTCTCTCCTTATTTGTAATATAAAAAGGCTCCCAGTGCTATGACCGGAACAGTTCCTACACGCTGTCTGATAATCAGTTTAGTGCCCTATGTTAACTATTTGTTTAGTCTCTGAAAAGTCTCTGAAAGTTAGCTGATAGCCACCTATTTTTTCTGGAGTGCTTTCATGCATCACTAGCACGAGAGCAAATCTTTACCAAAATCTGTAAGTGACCTTAACACCTGTTTAGTGAGTGTTCTCCAATTGTGAACACACAAGAAGTAATGATGGTAGGGTTGAAAATACAGTATTGGTCTACCTTTAAATTTAATGACAATTAAGCATCAATTTTATGGAATGGATATGATTTCCATTTGATGGTTGTTGGATACCCATCACTTTTTAAATATCAAATTTATTTCAGGTAAGCTGGAATCAAAAATACTGAAAAGTTTAATATTATGTATCACTGTAGTCACCTTTAGGTTGCCTGCTTGGCAGCATCTGAGCTCTCAGATTTTGCTGTTTCCTTTCGCCAGACCTCTGTTAAACAAATAGTAAGACCTAGTTTTCTGTCTTTCTTAATGGAAGATGCTTCTTAATGGAAGAGAATTTACACTAAAATGAAAAATTCTTTAAGGTGGAAGGCAGTTACGAGGAAATGTTATGCTGCCCTTTCATAGTAGAATCATTTCTCACTCTAACCATTAGGTTGAACTGATATAACCACAACTGTTTCAAGTTGCTGAAGACAAAGAAAGCGAAGTCTCTGTTTATGAAGCCTGCTTTATAAACTTCTGGTCTTTCCTCTCACTCTTCTCAGCAGCCTTTTCAGATAGACAAACAGTTGGGGATATTGACAAGTACAGAAATTTCTATAACCGCTGATATTTGAAAGGATCTCAGTTTTCTTCCAGAAGAAATCCAAAAGGATTTCTAGAATTCTGCCAGATTCTGAGAGGTTTTCCTGTAAACCTCCATCATGCAGTTCTGGAGGTAATGAACAAGCCCAGTGCCGTGAATCCTGGCCATTCCTGCACCATTGAGAAACTCACAAGCATCTAGTCTAGGTCACAGAGAAACAGTAGTTAATTTAGAAAGATAAACTCTGTTCAAAACATTCACATGAGGTAAGAAAAATAAGTAGCTGCAAATCCTAGCCTTGCTAGCGTTCTCTTGTCAGTGCGCAGGCTGTGGTTCATCAGATATGACAAACTCTATAGGAATAACTATCACCCACATAGCTGTTCCCATTATGCCTACTTATCAAATCACATTAAAAACAGCAGTAAGATAAAACAATTTCTACCTGCTCTTTATATTGATACGTGGCTATCGCACACATGCATGGACGTAAAGAAAACGTCACAGATAGGAAGATCAGCTTTATAAATCAATTCATGCTATAACAAAGCTGGAAAATCCCTGTCTTTCCATTAACTGCTTATCTGAAATTGCCTCTTCGAAGCAGTAGGAGAACATTACAGTCCTAATTCCAGGGATCTAGAATATATACATTTTCTGCTTTTCAGGGTCTAGAGAAACTGCTAATACCAAGCTACCTAAAATACATTCCAAAGAGGTTTTATTCAGCCTTCAGAGCAGTAATCAGGCTATCAGAGACTTGAACCTCAGTGTTGCTGTCTCCTATTTTACCTATTTTCCTTCTCTGATTATTGTGATTTTCATAAATTTAAGCCATCAGGGACTCCAGTAAGAAATGAAAGAACACTAAGTAAATTTTATCCCAGGAAAACATGGCAGACTGTAGCATTACCCAGTACAGATGAAGACTTGTAGGTAACAGAATGACCAGGTGATGATGTTATCAAAAGAATGCATTAAATGCAGGTCCTGCATGGCCCTCACTACACCTCTTCATGTGACAGTGTCTCCAGTGGCACAGCACACAAGCTTCAGGTCCACAAGCATCCAACTCTACATCACACTCATTCAGATGGGCTGCTACTCACTGCTCAGAGGTTGGTAGGAGATCTAGAGTTCTGAAGGACAGAGGCAACACTTATGACCCGTGTCTTATTAACATTAGAGTAGGGACTAGTAAAACAGATTCTGCTTTACAAAAATATCACCATTTACAGCTCCTGAAGTCAACAAGCTGCCCTTCTCTGCCTGTTAGTTGCTATCTTGTTTTAGGGCAGCTTGGCTGTGGCATAATTGCTTTCTCCTTCAGCAAGGTCATAAAAATTTTTATGGGGCCACCTTTTCTCACACCTTCTCTAGGAGAACAAAGTAATAAAATGAACCTTCAAAACTGGTGAGACTTCTGCCTTCTCAGTGATAGCATCTGTGAACAAACGAAAGGCAACTGATGTCATCTATGTGGGCTTGTACAAGGCGTTTGTCATGGTCCCACCACACATCTTTCTCTCTAAATTGGAAAGATGTGGATTTGAAGTCTAGACCAAATAGTGGACAAATAATTGGTTCAATGGTCGCAACCAGAGAGTTGTGGTCAATGGCTTTACGTTTAGGTGGAAGCTGGTCATGAACCATGTCTCCCAGGGGTCCATCTTGGGACCAGTGCCTTTAAACATCTTCATCAACAACATAGTGGTGGTGAGTGCATCTTCAGCAAGTTTGCTGGTGACATTAAGCTGAGTGGTGCACAATAGAAGGACGCCATACAGAGGGACCTGAAAAGGCTTAAGAAGTGGACACACAATAATCTAAAGAGGTTTAACAAGGCCAGGTGTAAGGTGTTGCACTTGGGTTGAGTCAATTCCAGGTATAAGTACCAACTGGGAGAAGAACTCCTTGAATGCAGCTTTAAGAAGAAGGTCCTGGGGGCCCTGATGGATGAAAATCAGGACATGATCCAGCAAGCATGCACTTGCAGCCCAGAAGGCCAACATTATCCTGGGCTGTATTAAAAGAGGAGTGGCCAACAGGAAGAGGGAGGTGACTGTCCCCCTCTACACTGTACCTGTGTGGCTGCAGCCTCTGTGGGATCAGAGGAGGGCTTCATGACTTCTATGAAGAGAGGCTGAGGGAGCTGGTCTTGTTTAGCTTGGAGAAAAGAAGGCTCTGGGGAGACCTCATTGTGGCGTTCCAGTACTTGAAGGGAGCTCACAAGCAGGAGGAGGATGGACTTTTTTCATTGTCTAATAGTGATAGGATAAGAAAGAATGGCTTTAAACTAAAAGAGGGGAGATTTAGATTAGACATTAGGAAGAAATTTTTTAGTCAGACAGTGATGAAGCATTGGAAGTTGTTGCCCAGAAAAATAGTGAATGCCTCAGAGGCATTCAAAGCCAGGTTGGATGGGATCCTGGGCAGTCTGATCTGATGTTTGGTGACCCTTTTTATGGCAGGGGGGTTGGACATATATGATCTTTCAGCACAGGCTGAAAGAACTGAGCCTGGGGAAGGCTCTGAGGTGATCTGACAGCAGCCTTTCAATATTTAAAGGGGAGCTATATGAAAGAAGGGGACAGACTCTTCAGAAGGGTCTGTGGTGACAGAACAAGGGGAAATTGCTTCAAACTCAAAGAGTGTAGATTTAGTTTGGATATAAGGAAGAAGTCTTTACAGCAAGGGTGGTGAGGCACTGGAACAAGTTGCCTAGAGATGTAGCTGATTCCCCATACCTCAAGGATGGATCAAGCCCTGGGCAACCAGATTTAGCTATGGATTTCCCTGTTCAGTTGCAGGAGAGCTGGACTAAATGACCTTTATATATCCCTTCCAGTTTAGAGCTTAGGATTCTATGTTTCTGTGACCCTTATGTCCCTCCAGCCCAAGACATTCTATGATTGTTCCTACTTCCATCTGCTTGTCTGACAGAGATCCTTTCCTCCTAAGACTTATCTCAATGAGATCATTGCCAGGCCAAAGTCTAAAAGCTGATAGAGTTAAACTGAATCAGCAAAACACAATAAGAGACAATCTTCAACACTCCAGATTACTTTGAAATGAAGGACCACTAAACACTTGGTTCAAGATACCAGCTCAGGTTTATGTCGGCCCTGATGAAACTCTGGACTGCCACTACCTACCGGAATGTTCGTTGGAGAAGGAAACCTGCTACTATACAACATTCAGCAGTGTATCTCTGAAAATCAAGAGTGATTTAGCACAATAGTATGCCCTGATCAATAAAAGCTTGCTCATCTATTACCAGCAGCAGCAAACAAACAAATTCTGCAGTCCTCTGAAAACCTCTAAACAGTACTAGAAAGGGAAGGAACATTCAGTGAAAGAGCTGCTGTCTGGAACTTAAACAACAGATGAGAGGTAAGAATCAGTCAATATATGAACGATGCTGTTAGATGCTTAGTTTTTCGAAAACATGATTATTATCTTAAAGAGATGAGACTTTTTTTCCAACAGCTCATTAAATGTTTTTGTAGATGCTTTATGAAACATGAAAGTTTTAGTATAAATCAGTAAGAATGCCAGATGTGAGTGGTTTCCTGCAAACAAGCCTAAGTCGAAGAAAAAAAAGAATTACACTGATGCACAAACAGGCCTCTACATCACCTGCCATTAATTATTATTTAACCTTAACTGTTTTAAGAAATATGAGGAGTCCCATACGTATCATGGGTGAGCTTCAGCTAAGCCACATGGTAGCTCTTAGCTCATTGGAAATATGAGGTAAGAAACAAGTTATAAAATTAACTTGTATTGTTTTTGTTGGGAGCACATGCAGGATACTTTACTAATTTACTAAGTAATTCAGTACTTCCAGCCCTGACTTCAAATGTATGTCACTAAGAATGGTTGCTGAGTTTCAGCTAATTAGCCAATTAGCTTCAGCTAAGTTGTAAAAGAGTACTGGAGGGAATCAAACTTTGGGAAAAATCTTAACTTGTAGTAAGAGTTAACAAGACAGAGTTTGAATACAGTGATACTGACAGATAATCTATGAGATCAGTTTCCATTTATATAATAGCATTTTAGTGAGAAAAGTAAAAAGCTAAGTACTCGTTATTAAGCTGAGAAAATCTTCTGGCCAAAACTGGTTGAAGTTGTTATTATAAAAGCTTCCTATAAGTATTATTTTTCTATTCTGTAAAGCACTTTCTCACGTTGTTGCAGTAATAGAAATAGAAGAGGAAAAAAAAAAAAAAACAGAGAGAGAAGAGAATTTTAACCACCTATTTTGAAAATAATTTTGGGAATTATTGCGTAAAAAAAGGGGGAAAAAAAAAACTCAAGCAAATGTGCATGTATAAAATGAGATTTCAGAAAATGTGAATTTCCAAGTTTTTCTCTAAATATAAAGATCCAAAGTTTCCATTTTGGGAGTGATACTGGGGCATGATTTGCAAAGGATCCAGGTCAAGAGCTACAAAAGCTCCCTAGTTTACACAACACCACAATAGGGCTCCTCACTGGTGAGTGAAGATTGGAGCAGGATTCTTAACTCCATTTGGAGCCCAGGAAGTGTGGAAAGGCTCACAAAAGTACAAAAATTACTAAAGTGATTTTTGAAAGAGAAGAAAAAAAAAAGTTCTAAGCTGAGCATAAGCTGAAGTTACTATGTTTTATAGCTTCAACTACTACTACAAAACAAGTCAAGGAAGTAGTGATGCTGAGAAGTGAATTCAGAATCTGAGTGCCCTACTAAGGTTCAACAACTTTCTGCACTGTTTTCACTCCCTGACTCATCCCAATAGAAGATCAGTATTTATCATGAGATCAACAAAAGCCAGACAGTTTGTCTGGCAGCCTCCATCACGTTATCCACATGTATGATAACCAGCTCATCTACAAATGAGTTAAAAACTCCAGCAGATGGTAACAGATAGCTATGCATTTTCCCACTGGCATGGCCAACTCAAAAGAAATTTAAGTCAGCTGGAACCAAGAGACTTAGTTTATTTGGTTGAGGGTAGGTGGTTAGTCATTCAAGATTTCTGTAGCATATAGAGAAATGTGAGAAATTCTGCATAGTTCAGCGAAGCTGTAGTTAGAAGAATGAGGAAATTATTTTCTTCTCTTTTTGCTTTTTAGTAATAACCATTGGTGAATGTTCCATGCTTCAAAAATTGTGTGAAAAAAAATTGAAAGTCATAATTATGCAAGCAAGAATAGATGACCAAGAAACAATGTAGAGCACTAGAAAACTCCAAGAAGCATTGTTGCTTTCAGGCAGGAAAATAAGTGTGGAAGAAACCTTAGAAGGCAGAAAAAGTAATGAATTTGCAGGTTCCGGAGACACTAAAATCCCTGTTCTGTAACCAAATCCACATCAGTACATTTTTCTTCTGTGTAGAATCTTCTGAAATCACTGAAATTTTAGGCAAGCTCTAAAGTCAGCCAAACAAAATACAGAGGCTCCGAGCAGTAAGCTCTCTCTAGACTTTTCTACTGAGTCACAAATATCATGAGCAATGCTGAGTCATGAAGCCTGCAGCAGGATGGGTCAATTTGACTCATATATATAGTTTCAGGAGAGATTTTGTGAGAGGAAGGCTAGTGTGTCTGTCTTCTTAAATAAGTATTTTCACCCCTATTTCTCTTCCCTCACACTTTATTGTGGCTCCATTTAAACTATTTAACTTGCACAACTTAAGCACATTCAGTATGTGTTTACACGTGCATTATCATCACAAATGCAGATATGCAATGCAACAATTTCCTGCTGACTGGGAAAAGAAAGATTGTGAAAGCTGCTCCTCTGATAAGGCATTCTGTAAGGCTGCATCTTTCTGGTTTCTTTTCTGCTTCTGTCAAGAATGAAAGGAATATTTGAGGTCCAAAATAGCTCTCTCCTTCCACTTTTTTAAAATGCTTCAATTGATTCTCATTAATCTCTGCCTTCAGTTTAGGAGCTGAGTAAGCTGCTTCTTTCATCTTAAAATTAAATTTGCTTGATAGATTATTATTATTATTATTAGGTAGGGAAAACCCACCTGTCATTAGATGTGTTGGCTTCTGTTTCTTCAGACGTCATTCATGGATCATTTGCTGCTCTCGTCATTGTCACTGGTTAAGGATTATTTTAAATCCTCACGGAAAAACCATCATCTGGTAATTTCCAAATTATTTTTCATTTATAAAATTCTCTTAACACCGTGACTTTTGAAACATAAATCCAGAGCTATTTGGAGAGCTTTAAATAAAATACTTAGCGAAATATAAAATCAATAGATAGTATAAAATACTAACATAACTGACTGCAAAAATGATGCGTAAATTATATGGGAGCCAAACAAGTGTAGAGTGGGAACCTGGCATCAGTTCAAATCTTGAAAACGAATTTGTTGGGAATGGCAATCTACAGGCACTACTCCAATTTGATCTTGCACAGTGAAGAGTACACCTCAGTAAATTGGCATAGTCTGGGGATTTTTCTTTTCAATTTTCAGAATCTATTTCAATGAAATGTATCTTTTTAAAACACAAAGGAAAAAATCTGAAGACTCACGCTTCCGTACCAGAGCTAAAATATTACAGGTGTATAAACAGATGAACTGAGATGTAGATGAGAAGAGAGATTGATCCTCCAAAAGCTGGAGTACATCTAATTTTATCAGCTCACATTCTGCATGAGCGCTGCTCTGGAATGGGGACAAGATAAGACAGCACATCACATTTGTTCTGAAACCATCACTGTTAGTTCTTGAATATCACTACAATGCCTTCTCCTGACCAGCTCTTACAAAAGACACCATAAGAGCAGAATCTAACAGGGCTGTTTGACTACAATGAAATTTTTGCATGTGGACACATAATCATACATCCTTGCTTAAGAAATATTCCACTAGGGGAAAAGGTAAGAAAACATAATTTTGTGGATGAGGACTCATATGAAAGCCAAGAGAAAAAAAAAAAAAAAAAAAAAAAACTCCTTAAAATATTCGTTGTTGGGTTAGAAGACATTCTGCCAGTTTATTTTTTTTAATTTATAAACGGCTTTATATATAAATCCACAGCCTGCCAGTTGCATCTCCATTGAAAAGGTAGAGAAGGTGTCTCAAAAAGCTCTTGCACCTATTTGAACTGACTCAAAGTCTTACTTTGCTCCTTAGCATAACAAAAGAATATTTATTCTGAAAAATTTATTGAAGTCTGAACAAACTAGATGTATAGCTCTTGATATTTTAAACAGATAGTGGTCTCTTTCCTTTCAGTGAAATTACATGCCGAAGGCTAAGTATACATGTAAATGCCTATACCACATCTGATATCTAAATGAGGATCTACCAATGAACAGTCTATTCTCTAAACAACGTCTATTCACCAACTCCGTTGCTAAGTCTCACACTGTCTGACTTTAACAGTATTATCAAAATGTTTATATCCCGTGGTATACTTGCTGGCTCCTTTCTCCCTTTTCTGAAACCTATAACATGATTTAAGTGAAGCAAGGATTGTAAGAAGAGGTAGTATCTTTTATTAGAACAGATACAGATCTCCTTAGACCATCAAGGCTACAATAATACAACTACTATAATTTAATTTGCCATTTTAACAGAAGTGGAATAATAGCAGTGACCTCAGCCAAAGCATTTTGTTCATATCTTTTTTTCTAGAGAGATCTGCCGTTGCCCATAACCCTGCACTAACATGTCTGTCTTGATTCAATTCCACGTCTTTTGAATTAGCCTGTCAGAAGAAAAAAAACACCTTGCTTTTCTGACTTTCTCTATTCCTGACAAAATGGGTATTACCATAACATAAACAAATTTCAATTTGCTGCATGTCTGGCAGGTTTTTAACAAAATGAAAAGATACTGCAGTGAAATCTGCAAGTATTTTTAGATTATCATATTTTCACACTGTTTTTTCAATATACAGAAACTTGTCCTCTCCATGACTTCCAGAATGCTTTGCCCTAGAAGTGCAAGAGGCTGCAGTCAGTTTTTTCAGGAATGGTCAGATTCTGTAAAGACCTAAGACTTGCTACTCTTGCAAACACCACCTAATATACACGAAACCAGCAGTGAGAAAGGGCACTCCCAGATATGATTTAATGAATCTTGCAGGGGCTTTGACAGAAATGTAATTTGCCAAACCCAGCACATTTTTCACTGCCAATTAATTAAACAGCTTTACTGAGAAGTGTCCAGTAAATTAAGGAGCTGCAAGCCTAGATCTTCACATTATCTAATTGTGCCACGAACTCAGATACTGAAATAGCCTTTTTGATAACCAGGGAAATCTATGTGAAAAGCAACTTCTGAAAATGTTGTTCCCCACTCTATTCCTTAAGGCTGACAGATTTCCTTCTCACTGTAGCTCCTAATTCTCCTACAACCAGCAACAACTATGTAAGACAAAGTTCCCAGCTTTATCACTAATATGAAGTGTCACCATGCTCTGCACCATGTGTGAGAAGTTGCTTGTATTAGTCTTTAAAAGGTTATGCTCCTCCATAAAGAATCAGAAGAGAACTCTTCATCCATTCCTGGCTTTCACTTGCAATTTCACAAGCACAACTCCAAATCCAGGCTACAAATGGCCAAGGAAGGCAAGCCAAAACAATGCTGTTGAACACAAAAAAAATGCATCGTGCAAAATAGAAGAGGTGAATTTTCAGCCAAAGAGATGAAAAAGGAATGCATCACTTGAACTCTTTTCATCTAAATCATGTCACATGCTCTTAGCATGTAAGCCAGAGATGTGGTTTTTTAGCATGCAGAAAGTCTCTTCCCATCCAGGAAGACCAATATTTTCCTGTAAAAAAATCTCCACCCTGGAGGACAAGCAAGAATGATATTCTCTTCATGAAAGTGCTGAGATTACACTTGTCAACGAGAGCCTTGAAAAACTGAGAAAGGAGAATAACCTTCTGTGTTACCACATTTTTGTGGGAGAGAAACAAGAGAAGGGACCCTTAACCTCTCCTCTTCAAAAGATTTCTAGGAGTCCTGAATTTTTCTTTTCATGCCCCAACTTGTCCTGTCTCTTAGAGGAGATAACGTGAAATAAACTTGCTGTGGATTTTTTTTTAATGTTGTGGATGAAAAATGAATTTTTAAGTTTTTATTTTCCTATTTTTTCCCCTAAAATAATAAAAGACACCTTGATCTTTTAAGCTCCTGAATTCAGCTTATTTGAAAATACAGTATCTGTGTAATCTCTATCATCCATCTTATGGGACCATCAAATTCCTTTATGTCCTGAAACTAACAAGCTATGAAAACACCAAAAGAGATCATAGGGTTTTTTTTATATATATATACACATTAAGTAGGAAAGAAAAAAGAAATTAACACAGTGTTAGTTTTTAAGCTGTTATTGTACTGTCCTACCCAAGTTACTTATGCTCTCATGATCCAGGTGCTCTCCATGATTCTCACTTCTCTCTCAGCCTATAGCTACGCAAACCTCAGTAATTCTAGCAGCTGAGAATTAATACACTCTCCTTTGTTCAGCTCTAACCACCCCGAGTTTTCAGTTTCAGATGTTAACTTCTATCAAAACCAGAGTAACTCCATTTCAAACTCATCACAGCCCACATTCAATCAAAAATTATGAACAAGTTTTATCTGCAAGTTCTGTAATAAACGTTTGACTTAACTCCCAATAAGAGCTCACTGAGAAAAAAATTATTTTTCATGATGGACAAACAGAAATTATTTACTGTAAGATCATGGTTCTTAAAGAGCAGGCTGGATTCACATCAAACTATAGATTTTAGACAATTTCTCTTTAAGAAATCTTCAAGAAATGTTTAGTCTCCCAGCCACAAAAATGTTAAACTTCCCCTTTCTTTAGATTCTTTTTCTGAAGATAAGTCATTTGATTCAACGTGCCTGGAATGAAGGATTCAAAAGAATTTATAATCTATATTTAGGCAATCTTTCTGCCATGTCATTTATTAAAAATGAAGGTTTTATTAATGTAATAATTGTTACTAGTTATTGAACTAGTTTATATATTCTGCAAGTAAATATATAATGCACAATGTTGATATTTAGACAGCTGCTTAATGTTTGCATAAATCATTACTTTGGTGGCAGTCAGACCTTGATCTAAGTTTCAGCTGAGTTGCAGGTTTTTAACAAAACAATGTTCCACATGAATATAAATGGCAGTACATTGGTCTGTCTGATATTTATTTCTGAAGTGACTCTGCGGTTCATTTATTGCAGCAGGAAAGTTACTAAAAATCATATAACTGAGCTCCGTGATAGGGCAAAAAAAGCCATGCCTTCTAACACCAGTCAGCTGGAAGCACTGTGTGGACAGATGTGAAGCAGAGAAACTACCACAGACATCAGGCTTTAATAATGCGTCATGTCAGTACACACACAGAAGACTTGTTGAGAAAGTACTGCGAAACAGAAATTTAATGCACCTTTGGAAAGTGAAAGGGTTGAAGAACTGCTGTGAGCAAATGATGTGCTGAGATGTAGGCTTGTATTCAAATAAAAACCCTTTTTACACACAAGGTTACTTCATATTAGAGACATTTTTCAGATCTCCTACTAAATAATTCTATTTTTGTCTGAAACATCCCTGATGCTGTATGTGCAAATAGGTCCGTGTGTATAAAAGTAAAACTGTTCTTCAGTTTCTGCTTTTACTCATCTCACTCAAATTCCTCTCTGTTGTTCTGTTTTTAGAAGTTTTCTGTATTATTAATTAATGTAGGGTTATCTATAGTATAGTATATATTATCATTATCTGTAGTTCATCTGCCTGTAGCTTTATTATCTGTACTATGTGCTCGCTCTTTGCTTAAATTCCAGAATCCCTAGACTAAAAATAATCATACTTTTAGGGTTTTGTCCTAACAAGTTTGCATGCTCAAGGGCCACAAGACAAATTACAAAGCTCTCTTGGGTACAGGGATAGGCAGCTACAGGAATAACACAAGGGGTGGAAATTGTGAATGCTTTTCCAGGACCTCTCTACTCTTCTGAATGGGTCCACTGGTGTCACAGTGGATTAGAAGCTAAAGTGTACTGAACAAGTGGACATCCATAAGCAACTTGAAGCACTAACTACCCACTTGTGAAGCACAGGTAACACAGAGCTCGATTTATTTACATGCAAACCTCAGTTAAAATGAGCTGACTTCTTCACTCTCTTTCTACATTAAAAGCTTAATTTGATACTGTTGAGGTCCTGGGACCCAGAACCTACATGTACAGCAAAGTAGCAGCATATTTTTAAAAATCAGGGGAGCACTTGCAAGTTAAATAACTGTAATAAATTGGCACTCTAAGCAACTGATTTTTTATTATTGTAAGTATAGCCAACTAGATTCACCTGAAAGAGTAAAGCTGATCATTGCAACAACAGTGTGGTCGTTGTAACTGTAATTAAAGACAGGCATGTTCATCAAGATTATGTAAAAGTAATAACGACTTTTTCAAGGGTGCTTTAAGAGAACAGAGTGCAGATATACATATTTAAATAAGCATGGCTGGAAAGAAAAATAATTATTCTTTAAAAGTTGGGGAAAATGTGCCTGCTTAAAATAGGCAAAATAGTAGATAATTTCTTTAGCAGTTAATCATAATGATATTCACATCAGAGCAAATTAAATGCTTTGCAACCACCCTGGTGCTTAGCTGGGTAATAGAAACAGTTCTTTCTGCCAGATAGAAGTTCACTGGTAATTTCAGGAATGTTATTATTATTAACCCTCCTTTTATTTCTTTGCAAGAGGATTTCAGATTTTAAAAGGAAAAAAAAAAAATCATCCTTACTCCAAGACAGCAATATTAAAAAATGAGTGTGGTGTTGACATCAAAATATTGGTCTGATCTAGTGCACCTTCCATTGATTCCCAGGTGACCAACATTGTTTTACTTTCAAATAGACATAAATGAATACATGGTGGTAAAACTTTCTCATGTATTATCTACACATTCATCTCTACAATCACAAAGCTAGGCTATCACCTGTACGTATGTTTGAGCTCCAGAGATACTCAGAGAGACATTAACCTCTTTCAGCGAGAAAGATCTTTGTTACTTTTGATGAAATATCCTATTCTCCTCCTGAGAAATCCAAAAATGTACTGGACCCACATAAAACACATAGATCCTCAGTGGCACAATTTTAGGCAAAAAAGTTGACAAAGTGATCACCCAAACGGTTCAGTTATTAACCTTCTCCTGTTCAGAAAAGTAGAATTAATGTCAAGCCCTTCATTTTCACCAAGTTGTGATTTTGGGAGTTGAAGGGTCAGATGAGAATGAGCTACTGAAATCAACATTAAGAAATTCTTTTAAAAATCTGTTAAATGTTACTGGACCAGGTGAGTTTAATCAGTCCTTTCCATCTCTAACTTTATAAATTCTGCTATTTTTATCGACATAATGAAAGATCCTTTTAGACAGATTTTGGTGTCAATCTGAATTAGCATCATGTAAAAAAAAAAAAAAAAAAAAGAAAAGAAAGGTAAGTCATCTTCATTTACTGTAAGCTCAGAGACTTGATTTTTGTAGCAGATATTCTGTCGTAGTTTGCTTGAATTCTGTGGCAATAAATTACAAGATACGTCAATGTAAAGTGGCAGTGAAATCATTTATCATTAACTTGAAGAGGCCATTATTCAGCTCTGGAAGATGACTGTTTTATGAAATACAAAAGGATGAGATCATGATTTAGTGACTAGGAGAAGTGTTCATTTTCCAAAACAGCAGTACATAGCAAGGGTGAAAAAGGAATGAAGCCTAAACAGTTGATACTGCATACTGTTTTGATGTTTTCTATCTTAGCTAAAATTGGCTTTTAGAAAACTTGTTGCTGATTAGCAGACACTTTGTACCGGTTGGCTGCTATATCTGTTGCACTTCTTTCTGTGCAATTACAACTCTCACAAGCTACCTCAAGTAGATGCCCTACCTGAGTGTCAGAAAAAAAGATTTAAAGAGGTATAAAGCTTTCTACATTCTAAAGGTTATTTGAAGTATTAGAGTTTCTAAATATGCCCTTTAAAGAGTCCAGAAATAATCGTTTTTATTTATTTATTTATTTATTTTGACGTAGTCACTTACGTATTTGGCTGCTTTACGAAAATTATCCCCACTTAGGAAGCTTATTTGTGTAAATAGCTAATAGAATGTTTTTTGTTACGACTAACTTTGTAAAGATTGAAGATGTGTTCAGCACCGAAAAAGGGAGCATTCAACAGAATACAGTATCAAATGCCATAAAGTTATCGGTTTCTAGAAGAGATTAAACATGGGATTTCTCTTTTTATGATGCAGTCAATAAAAAGCACAGAAATGCCTACCTTTTCCAGCTGGTGCATCCCTTCCTCTACACAACAAATGGATGCCAGTGTTCTCAGTGTCTGGGGATAAAGGCACCTGAAATAATCCTGGCGACAGATCTTAAAGAGGGCAACGACACCTCCTTCCTGCAGATGAAAAACAGGAATCAGAAAAACAGCACTAAACATTTCTCTACAGTGTAATTGAGACTGGGACAGAGGGAAGGGTAGTGTCTTTTATTAATATATCCAAATAAGCTATCATCGAAACAACAACAAAGATGTTAAACTTGTACAGAGAACTCAAGTTGATTAACGCTTATACGGTAAGTGATGGAAAAGTAACATAGCCTCAGTAGGAGGTGTGCTTAAACAATCGACTTTTACCAATAGGAACAAATTAAATTACACTTGACATCCATATGAAAATGACAAAGAATTATCAATAGGCTGCAACTGGATTGGTATTTAATTGATAGTTCAACTACATGCTATTAATTAAAAACAGATTTGTTAGCAAATATTTCACATTCCTCAATGTTTCTGATATCCATACCATAATTTTACATTAATAAAATATGAAAGAGAAGGTCACAGGTTGAAGAGCTATTGAAAATGTCAAAGGCGACAAGTTCTACTATGATACAATCCATATATTCCTCTTCTAGCACATAAAATTTGCATTCCTATACATTTTTCTTCAGATATGGCACATAACAAAAAATAATTGAGTATATATAAATCCCTATAGTAGCTGCCCTTTATCATTTCCAACATAGTGCATAAACATAAATATTAGCAAAAGTTACATAATAACTGGATAGATACAGATACAAGCAATATATGCACTTCAGGTTTTTGTTGGATTGTGTTGTTTCTAAATATTATGCTTGCCAGGCAAGCTGCAGAAGCTTTAATTAATTTATTTTTTTACATGTAAACGTAGTTTCTTCAATGAAGAAATAATTTTAAACATTGTTCACAAATGAAAAAAAACTTGGTCTAAACTACTAATACTATAGGTATGAGTTAAAATTAATTGGAATCATGGGCCAAGTTTAATATAGATTGTTCAGACTAAGACTACTTAAGTAGACTCCACAAAAAAAGCCATCTTTCAGATTTACTTATCATCTTTTTCTCTTCAGCCAGTTATAGTATTTGAAATCTCAACAGGTTGTTCTGACAAAAAACGTCCAGAATACAATTCAGAATTGTTCCACATTTTTGTGCTAGTACTGCTGGAATTTAGCAGAGAATAATAGAGTAAGATAATGTGTCCATTCAGCCTGGCAAAAAATAGATACTGTCTTAAAATTAAATTAGAATTAGACAAAAATTAACATCTCAATATAATTTCAGGATTACATTTTTTTATACTATCTTTACAGACAGTTGTGCCTTTTCAATGAAATCAGTGAAAAGGAAGGCTTAATAAGGTTTCTTAAGAGTAAAATTTATTTGTGGAATTGTAGGAATTGCACGTATATCTTTGAGTTATTTTATATCTACGGTGTCTATATTCAGCTTACTGCACAAAGACATTTCACAGCCTTTAAAATAGAAGGCAGAATGCTAACAAGAAAAATTCTTACAGTGGTTCTTCCATCCATAAAAGGATATTGGTATTTCCCCCTTGTAGTAATTGAAGTATCTATTAATAAGCATAGAAATGAGTGAGTACTGTGCTGTCCCCAGATCTGAGGTAACTGGGATTTCTTCGGTCCTACTTTCAGTTTGAAAGTACTCACAGTTCTGTGGGATCAGAGCAATCTGGTTCTCTAATTTGATTATAATAAGCAGAACTTTGTGAATGACAATAATGACAACTGCACATTGGCTTCAAGTTTTCTTTCTGACAAATGGGTGCCTTGCTCTTGTCTCTGAGGAACAGGAAGTGATTTATTACTGTGTTTGTTGGGAGAAGATCCAAATTGTTTATTATGTGCACCGTATACTATTACCAAGTTGTAAAATGTTGACCATAAGTAATGAATCTAGAGAGCTGTAAGTGAAATATAGAGTGAGCAGGAAAGAGTGAGCCTGATTCTATAGCTTGTCAAAAGCATTCAGGCACCCAAAGCTTTACTGGTATCTCAGCATTCTCCAGAAGTAGTTCACCTTTTTCTGAATCTGTCTCTCTGATGATGACACGATAACAGACCTACTCCATCTCACAGGGCTAGGTGTAATTTGGTCACATTTATTCTTGTACTTTGTACTTATTTACCATTCAAAGAATCCTAGCAGTACAAAATTTCTCTTGCTTTGGAAATGAGCTAGCTGTACACCTCTCCTAAAGCTTCTGATATATCTAACCATGCTTTCATCTTTCTATTTGTCCTCTGCAGACTTTTGGTCGATAACTGGAACCAAAAGAACACCACAAGAAGCATTGATCTTGCTGTAATTCAAGTTTCATTTGGGACGGGCTTCACATACTCTCTGCAATGATAGGGCATCTTGCTTTACTGCTTGATGATCTGCTTTTCTCCTATACTGGATTAGCAGGAATTCAATTTCCTAGAGAATTCCCTGAGATGATGTTCAGAAGGGCTAACACTAGATAAAAAAATCACCTGAAATACAATCACAAGTACATGATGAAGGATGCCACGAGGATAAAAAGCCACACTGCACAAGGAGTTTAGTGAAGAGAAGGGATAGAAGGCATCTATCCCTAATGAGCAGTGTTTTGGAGGTTCGGCCTCAAATTATTTAAAGTGCAGCAAATTCCATCAAGTCCTTTCCTCTTGATGGAAGATAACATTTATAATTAGCTTGAAAGATGATCTCTGAAAAAATCTCTGCAGTAAATACTTGCTAGAAATGGAACTGATGTACAAAGAAGACAAGGCCATGATGTACCAGAAGCCTTTCTGAGAGCGATGGAGCTGCTGCACATCTCTACAGAGTCATTCAAGCTCAGTTTCTCCAGAGAAAGGTATGATAAACAGGAACGGTGTATTTGCTTTAGTTGTCTTGGGTTTTGCCTCTCTCATTTTAGACTATTATTATAGCATTCAATCCAATATAGTTTGTATTACATTCTAATTGATCAGTGAAATGGATTTCTTTTAAAACATTTTGTGTGTTACTTGATGTCGCACTATGTATTTATTTTAATTCTGGAACTGATTTCTGTAGATTCTTCTGCTTGTTACAAACCTGAATCAATTTAGAGACAGTATACTTTAGCAATGCTAGAGTTTTTGACAGATGCTCAAATTCACTCAAAGCATTTAATTTTCATTTTTTAAAAACTCCTCGTGCTCTTGGAACGTGATGGAAAAGGTTTAACAACCAAGACACTAATTTGTGGGTTTTAATAAGAAAGATTTGAGGATCAAAATCTAATACACAATGTTATGAAAAAGATTGTGAATACACTCCTGTAATGGATGCAGCCTCGGAGAATGATATAGTTAATTATTTTATGCTTAAGTACACATCATGAGATATGACAGATGAAGAGGATTTTAACAACATTCAGATCCAAAGGTAAGAAACCAATCCACTGACAAAAACCTCACTGAAACAAGTTTTGCAACGGATTCTGCACCTTACTCTTCCTGTCCTTATTTTCTCTTTTTGATTTAAGCTCGCAGGTGGAGTTTCCTTTCTTCTGCCCCCAGCACTGACAGTAGATGAACATGGCATCTAGTTCAAAATCCACAGCACAGCATTTATTTCTCTGTTAGCTCAAAATTTAAGGATTGTTATGATCACTATTACTTATTTTTAAGTTTTCTCCACTTCTTATCCTCTGCTTACTGCTACTCAATTATGTTAGCAATCTTAGTTTTTTCGCTTCACGTGGAGAGCATTGAGCAGCAATGGGTGAAACAGCAATATGACTTTCACAGAACATTACAGTTACATTTTTAAAAAGAAAAAAAAAAATTGAACTCATTTTAACTTTAACTGCAACACTCAAAATAATTTCCAAATGGAATAAAATTGTAGATGGCATTGTAGAAGAGGTTTTTTGCCTTTCAAAGACGTTTTGATTTGGTAACAGTATTATCAGGGGAAAGTAAGGAAAAGAGTGTGGTGAAAAGCTCACCAAAATGAAAACAATAGATCATTTTCAGATGCCTTTTCAAAATTTACATGGTTCTTGATTTTATACTCAAAATTTTGATGTATCACAGAGCTATAATTGATAGCTTAACACAGAAAACACTAAACACAACATTTCACATATTTCTCTGAATTATTCCACTTCTCTGTCTAGTTCTTTTCTATAATAAGAGTGCTCTCAAGGGAATTTCTGTGTCTATAAGAAGTTTTGAGATCTTTGCAAAAACTGAATCCATTCTTGCCCTTGTAATGAGCTGCTACAGTGCCAGATTATTGTTTTCTGTTTTGTTGTTGTTGTTTTTAAATTGCCTTGCACTTTCCCTGTCATAGCAACTTATTCAAGTGATGAAATACAAAACCCTAGTCCATCACATTTCCTCTGCCCCCATGCTCAGTGATGCAGGTAGCTGATGCAACACAGAAGGTGAAGGATGAAGGTGAGTCTGGACAATTACATTTCAGTGCATAGAGGAAACAAATGTGCAACTGATAAAATCACCACTGTAGTTTGGCAACCAAACACCACGTAGGGTTCTTTGCATAAGAGCATGCATTTCCTCACTTGGAAATCACTTAGTGCATCCTGTGACACATCCATGTAATATTAGTAATAAATTAATTTAGTGATTTTATTGAAGGTCAGACTTCACTTCTGCTAAATGGAACTCTGCGGAATTCTCACAATGACAAAAAGCACAAGACACTTTTTCTCAATTTGTTAGTCCTGCACTTCCTCAATATTCAACATTTTAAAATTGTTTTGGATACCACTGAGTGGAGCTCAAATACCAATTCAGAAAAAATTAAACCCCTCATGCTGTTGCCAGAATCCACTACACATTTGAGTCTGCTTCATTCAGAGCCTTCAGTGATACCGTTTATGATGCAAACATCTATAAATATAGATAGAGATAAAACTAATTAGATAGTGCTGTTTAACTTCATCTTTGAGCAGGACAGGAGATTGGCATGTTCACACTACAAACAGAAGCTTGAGAATTTTGGGAAAAGTTATTTCCCCCTATGTACACTGCAGATGAAATTATTCTATCCTTAACCTCACAAAATGCCTTTCCTTTCTCACTTTTTCAAGATCCAAGTATCAAAAGTATAGACTTTGCAGGGATTGCTAGAAATATGAATCTCAACAGAGCAATGGGTTTAAATCCAATGTTATCAGTGAATTCATCAGTTCATCAGTAAATGAGAACACACTGCAAGAAGTATCCTACATTGTGATGATATCCTTCTGCAAAAGGTAAATAATTGATGCAAAGTATTTCTAAAATTACATATTTAGTAGTATCTCTATCATCATCTGTACAAATAGCTGAAGAGTTTTTCTGTTTCTCTGTGTACTCAGTAGCTATATACATAACCAATTGCAAAGTTTCTCTACGTACATGGATGATACTTAGAAAATAGCATCTGGTGAGACACTAAAAAGATGCCCAAGGTGCTGAAAGGAGCGACAGTATACCAGATGACACAGACAACTGCAGTTGAATCAATTATGAGAAGCCAGCTGCAGCTTATCCCACTGCAGTTGCCTTTAATGAAGAACAACCTTTGGAGAGAAGTGCCAAAAAACTACCAATGACAGGTACTCTTTTTTTATTAGTGATGCTGTGTAGAGCTTAAATGTAAAGCTTGAAGTCAGGGCAGTTGGCTTTCTTTCCGCCCTGTCCTTGGCACTACAACTCATGTATTTTGGTATTTACAAATCCATAATCTAAATAAGGTTCTGAAATGCTAATAGAAAGGTTTTTCAAGTAAAAGCATTGGAAGCTTTTAGGAAGTTAATTCTCCTTGGATGCTACCTTTTCAGCATGTATTCCTCTAATATCAAGGTTTTTAAGTTTAGATTAAATAGATTAAATTAATTTCGGGATGCACGTTATATATAAACTCAAACTGACATCTGTAAATTTCAGTCCAGAGCAAGATTTGACTCCAAATGTAACAAAGTGTAGCAATATAATCTGAAAGGCTTAAGAAAGCTTTATCAGAAAGACAGAAAACACATCTGTAGGTTTCCATTCCTCTGCTAGCCCATATAACTTTTGTCTGAATTGCTTGCCTGCAATGTAAAGAAACATCAACATTAATTGGGCACTTGAAACTTTTGAGAATTTCCTTCCATTTCATTTCATTTGGGGTAATTAACTCAATTATGCTATTTGAGTTGTATAATTGCATTATAAAGCAGGAATTTTGAGAGAGGATAGGAGGAACAAAGGCAGAACAAAATAACAGCAGCCTTCCAGTTGAGAATGTTACCAAGACAAAATAATCAGGGCCCTGTATAGTATTAACTGGCTGGAGGAACTTTAAAAAATGGACATAAATTGAAACAAGAGAAGACCCAACTGGATGCTGTGAAATAGGTACATCATGAAGAAACATCACCTGACATGAGTCTTCTTGTCTGCTACCTTTTCTCTTTCACACCTTCAATTTATTTTGAAAGCAAAAAAATGAAAAATTTCCTTAGAATAAGTTTCTGGCATTCTTCAATTTACGTTACACCTCCTGAAACAGGATTTCATGTTGTACTACTCTACCTTTCAAAACTCACCACCACTAGGTTGAATGGTAAAATAATCTACTCAGATTACTATTTTTACCATGTATTTGTCCCCTTACCTTAGCTATGATACGGCACAGATGAGTGCCTTCCTGGGTGAGGCTGAATAAGCTGTTAATTGCTGACTCAGTGATGTACACGCTATCCGACGATTCTATTTGTCTCAGCAGGTTCTATGTGATATAAGGTAATTAAAAACCAGTTACTTCCAGTGATAAACGTGACTATTGTATTTAAGATGAAATAGAGTGGGAAGTCAATGGCAGTGGGAGTGTCACACTCTGTGTGATAATTTTCCTTCTCACCCAGCCCAAGCAAAAATAAAAACAAGGACAAGAGTCAAAACAGTAATATTATAACACATTTAATATCACCTTTGAATAGACAGAACTAAGAGTAGCAACATTTAAAAAGAGGAATGTGTTTGAAAACATGTTAAAAAAAGAGCTCAAGTTATTTAGTAAACTACTCCCATATTTGACCTAGAATTGAACTACAAACTTAAGAAGGAAACTGTCCATGCAGAAACTGTATCACAGAGTTGTGTAAATATTCTGCATTATTCATATGTAATATTGCTATAGCCTTTCTAATATAACTTCCGTCTCTAGAATCATCATTATTATCAGTTTATGCATAAAACTGAAAGGTGATACTGAGTAATAACAGGAATTATTAGGAGAAATATATTTCATGCATTTGTTTCTCAAAATACATGAATTTGTTATTATTATTTATTATATATTATTTATTATTTGTTTCTCAAATACATGAAATGGGTTAAATATTTTTATATTTGTAAGTAGTTAACCTTGCATCTTCATTGTGCCAATGCAGATGCACAGGTAAACATAGCTATTAGAAAATACAAAGCTTAATTTTATTCTTTGAAAGTTCATACAATCACAGGAGAAAGAACTAATTGTATTAATTAGAAGGAGGAAGGCAAGTGTTTATGTATTTAATACAGCTTTGAAAGAAATATCCCTTACTATAATTTACGCTGTTACTGACAGAAAATTCAGTTATCTTCCCTTTAAAAGTTTGCTTTCTCCCACTCTAAGCATATCCCCTAAATAATCAGTTCACACTTTAATATTAATCCTTTTTATCAATAAATCCCGATTCACTGATTTGAAAAGAAAGCTCTTTAGTAACCAACCATCATGGCCTCTCCTGCAGATGCTTTGCCTGCTCCAGGGCAAACTACCCACAGTGTGGCTGTAAGGCAGAACTAGGTGCACAACCTGGATGGATGGTTCTGAGAAATATTATTTTCATGTTTTTTATTAGCAACTTCTCCTCCAAGAGATCAGCAATGCAAATGCTTATGGGATAGTGCAGAGTAATTTATCCTGCTTTTTTAAAACATACAGGGTCTAGAACTTAATATGTCAGTAAATATCAACGTGTCCAGAGGCAGAACTATTAGCATTATAGGACTTCTTTTCAAATTCAAGAGAATAAGCATCAAAAGAATGACTGCCTACTCACTGAATTTGCAATATGCAGTTATTTATGCACTAAAATTCATACACCACCTTTCATGTTATTCTTATAAATTCTAACTGAA
Organism: Perdix hodgsoniae; assembly: GCA_035772895.1. NCBI lineage: Eukaryota > Metazoa > Chordata > Aves > Galliformes > Phasianidae > Perdix > Perdix hodgsoniae. The sequence goes on from JAPSGF010000001.1 coordinate 32,649,403, forward strand.
GTGCGTTAGAGAGTAGGTTGTTACCTTAACTATAATTCTGAAAATATATTCTGGATACTTTCTAGCAACTACAGAAGATGATTCAACTTTTGCTAACTGAAAGCATCAAGGTACAAAAGAATTTAACCTATACCATTCAGTATTTCATTTTAGCACAGTAGTAAATACTGTTTAACAATTACTTCGTCATCAAGCCTCTCATTCGTCTGATGTGATAAAAAAAAATTCAATATAACATCACTTCTAAAATATGGACAAATTAATTGAGCGTAATTACATTTGTTGGGGTTTTTTGAGCCAGATTAAAGGGTGCAAAGGGATAGTTAATGAGATCTCAAGAAAGAAACTAGCATAAGATAGATTGCTTAGACTTTCAAGTTATTACCTCAAGAATGGTTTAATGGACGAAGTATAATGCATCTATAATCTCAGATTACTCTGTGTTTTATCAACTTTTAATCACCACTGGAAATTACACGTCATGCCTGTAGTGATACAGCAGTATTTCTGGAATGCTTTGTGTGCACACACACATGCAGAAGTTTCGCTCTCATCAGTCCTTACACTACGGAGGAGGGAAGTATTCCAAAACAGTGATGGTTATGATAACCCTATGCAAAAGGTTATTTGCTGTTTTGGTGCAGAAAGAATACTGATAGTCACACACAGATTGTACAAAGGTTCTTATTTTAAGCCCGACTTCCCTGAGTTTATGATATGCTCTAGTTAAAATGTGTGCTATTAACAATATATATATTATATGTATGTCTTCTAGAATTTTTAGCTTTCAATAGGAACAGTTGAGAGCAGGATAAACTTTGGGGTTTCTAAAGAAAAGCAATGCCTCTAAAGGGAGAGAAAATGTGTACAAAGGTCTTGTTAAGACAACAGTGTCCAGAGATTGACTTCCTTATACTGAAAAGATATGTATCAGGAATGGTAATTAACACTGCAATCCACAAGATCATTTTGCTTAGGAAACAAATCAGGTGAAAAAACACCATTACTTCTCTTTGCAAGATATTTGAATTACTGATCATCAATTTGCTGAAAAGAGATATAATTATCACCCTTCTCATAATCAGCATTCTCCTTCAAGACTTAACATTGGTGAAGATGTTTATTATTATTATTACTTTTATTTTTATACCGTAGACTAACCTGCGCCTCATGTGTTAAAACCAGCTCTATGAACTGGCCAAAATACTGAGCAACAGTAGTGAGCGTTTCATTAACACAAGATTTCATGGACTTCAGCATCTCTTCATCCTCTATTTGTATGCACCTAAAACAAAAGAGAGAGGGAAGCTTTTTGTCAAACAGAAAGAGAGAGGATCACTACAGGATCTTATTAAAACAGTTCATTCCATAATAGAATAAAAAAGTAAAGTTTGAGTTGTGCAAGTTTGGCAAAAAGCAGAGGGCTCAAGGGGTATTCCTTCCTGATCATTACATGATGTCTATTCCCCTCATGACCCCCTGAGAAGAATGACTGACATGGCATTTGAAGTAGAGAAAAACCAATTGAATTGCAATGGAGAAAACAGGATAATATACGTAAGGTAGGGTAAATATCACGAGAAGATTATAGACTTTCTATATAGAAATTCTTATTTTACATTCTCAGCATTCTAGAGTGTATGTAGCTAATTAAACCTACATATGAAATTAAAAGAGTACATACTTATTTGAGTTTAGTTTTCTAACATGTGGAAAATATGAATGTTTTTCACATAAGCTGAAATCTTGCCTCCAGAAAACTCTGTGGAAGTTTTCTCACCTATACCACTAGAATCAGACTTTCTCCCTTGATACCTAAAAGCTATGAAAAATCATCTTCCATATTTATTCCAGGCTCTTTGTGCAACAGCAGATCCCATCTTTCATAAGATGCAGTTTAGATAAAAGCAATTTGCTTCATCCACTGGGGCTAACATTCAGAAAGCCTTTCAGAGCTCTAGGGGCCTAGTTCAAACATTTGGGAATGGTAGTGGATTTGTACTTCTCATCACAAACTCTACAACATAATAAAACAGCAAAATGAATATTTTAATCCAAAAATTTAAATTACCTTTCTGTAAATGCCGTAAATTCTGAACACTTGTCTATTAAAAGGTTTTCCAGCTGGACAGACGGAAAGAAAAACTCATTTTTAGTATTCATGCATGTTTGCTTTTTAAAATACATGTTTGCTCATGTTAATCAGATAAAAGCTCTCCAGAACTATTATGTCATAGAAGCACTCTTTCTTTCTTTTTTTTTTTTTTCCTACTCTTCTAAATAAAACAAGTAAAGTTAATAAAAGCATAGCATCTAGATCTTAAATGCAAAGAAACTCACAGATGGGGCATTTAAATATTTCAACACAGTGATCACCAAAACCTAAATTTTTTTACAATCTAATTTGTCAACATGACCAACTTTGACAATCAGGACTATGATAAAATAAGATCTATGTTGACTCCAAAATGTTTTTACAACTAAAAAGAAATTACATAAATAAAAACGATAAAATGAGATTATATAGTTGCAATTATTACCAAAAACAACAGAGAAAAGACATCAAATGAAGCATTCCTACCTGATTCATTTCTTCTGACGAACTCCTGGTAGATGCATTGTATTCATTTATCATGGAACGTACATGGCAATTGACTCTTACTGTCATGCTGTGGACTCTTTGCCATCTGTTCTTCTCCAACTTCTGAGCAATTCTGGTCAGCTCTGTGCTTATTATCCAAGCCCTTTTTAATAGCAGTTGTAAATTATCACTTGTGCTATACTGTGAAGAAAGGATGAGTTCACTTTGTTCATCTTTCTCAGCGCTGATCGGTTTGGACTGGAGAATACACATGCATTCACAGTCTGTCATCAACTTCAAATCTTCCATCCACCGCTGAACAGAGTCCACCTGAATTAAATGCATGCTAAGAGGCACGGAAAGAAGGAAGAACGAGATGAGGCAAAGAAATCTTGGGATGACCATCAGCAATAAAACACTGTTATATCTAACGTCCAATTTGCAATTCATTGGCAAAAGGTAATGGACTGAACAAACTGTTTGCTTGTAGTAGACTTTGAGAACCATGCTTTCCTTTCTATTCCAGTGACAAGTTTTGGGTTTCTGATCACTTTCACTCTACAAAGCTACTACAAAAAGCATACTACAAAAATCAGAGAAAAATCAGTAGAGATTGGGGATGACTAAACAGAATTTTAGGCTGCAGTTTTTGGGGAAAACAGTCCTGCAGTCCTTCACAAATGTAGCATTTGATGTGATGAAACACACAATGAAGTTATGTGTTTGCTTGCTGTTTGTAGGACTTTACTTCAAAAATTTTTTATATGCTTCATCTGTCAGTCTCTGCAAAGGACAAGTTTTACTTCGCAACATCTCTCCAAAGCCCTTACATCCACTCTGGGACAGCCAAGACAAAACAACTAACAGTACTGTCAGCAATATCAGTTTCTCCAGCATCATAATCCCCATAACCTCAGCAGGATTCTTCTTTCTGATGAGAACTTTGCCTTCTCTCATGTTTCTCAGTGTTGTCTGTAAGATTTGCACATCTGACTTCCAGAGCACATTTTTGCACTACGGCAATCAAACTGTAAACAAGTGAGGCTGTAAGAAATTCCTTGACCAGTAAGGGCACAAGGGCAATGTGCCTGCCTTTTGAGCCCTTGCACACTCTGACAGAGGGCACAGCTATTAACAGAATCAGCAAGGTTGGAAAAGACCTCTAAGATCATCCAGTCCAATGTCCTGAGTTGTTACACGAAAGCCTGCCTGATAGAGCAAACTCTGTGATTGCATTAGCCAACATGTCGACAATGATGGGGAAGGACCTTTCAATTCTTGAGCTCAGCACTGGTTGAATTCCTTTCCAGACCACTGAGGTAATGCAGGAGGCTCACCTCAAGTATAATTTTACTTAAATCAACAGCAGAGAAGATACAAGGGATCAGTTTCATTGATCCGTTTTTCCTTTTCACCAAATACAGTGAAACGTATTTTAATTTTAAACTTCACAAGCTGCTGCTATTTAAGGTCTTTATTTAACTCAGCATTGAGCACTGTGTAATTCTATTTCATGATTGATTGTGGTTCACTTTCTTCTCACTATGTGTAGTCTCCTTATTGCTTTTTTGGATGTGAAGCAAGGTTTCCTAATAGACAAAAATAACAACTCCAGAAGTTTGAGATCATGATTTATAATGACATGCACAGTTTGCGTGCAGTAAAGGATAAACTCATTTGACAGAGTAATGTATTTTTCATTTCTAAAGTGCACTGTGATAATTGATTAAATCTCTGTTTAGTAAGTACAAATAAACTCTTATATTATACATTCATGCAGAGAGAAAAACTCAAATATAAGGTTAGGTGGATAAAACAAGAAATAGCTCATTTCCTCTATTCTCAAAGAGAAATCTTCACTTCAAAAAGTAAAAAAAAAAATATATATATATATATATGAAATTATACACAAAAGACTTTAAAGAAATTCTTGTTTGTCTCAGTTCCTACTAAAGTAATTGTTCAAAGTACAGTTGTGTAATGTAAAAATTTTTGTCATCTGAAATTTACCATCCTTTAACTCCACTGGCAGAAATACCATTTGCCTTCTCTCATACCAAAGGACTACTGAAAACTCCCTTTGTTCACTATGTCAACTTTTCTGCTACATTATGCTTTAAACTAATCTCATGATCAGTCAAGTGAAATATGAGCTGTTCACTTTCATTCACTTCTCCACGTATTTAGACAAAATCTTTGGAACATTCAAGGCATTAATTTGCAGATTATCTTTTGCATATTAAAATAAGGAAAGCCAAGTAGAATCATTCCTAATTAACTTTTAAAAATCATATTCCAGACAGCATTTAATGATGTCTCAAAACAAGTTGAAAGTTTCCATCTTGTCACCCATTACTGAAAAAAAAATAAATTACCACACCTACAAAATAAAAACACCCATAATGGGATAGACTAAAAACCTGTCTAGCCCATTATCCTGCTCCCAACACGGCCATTAGCAGATGCATAAGGAACATTTGTAAGAGGCATTGTAGGAGCTGAGCAACCCCTCCTTCCCATCTTCTGGCAATTAGTGGCTTATGGACTTCCTAAGCCAAAATACACTTCTGTGCAGGATGTTTTCACAATTCATGAAAGGAAAGTAGCCATTAATCCCTTTTTGAACTCAGTTAAACTTTTGGCCTTCACAACATCTAGTGACAATGGCTTGCACTTTGATTATGGTTTGTATGAGCAACTATTGCTTATTGCTTATTTTAAACTTGCTGCCTTGAGATATTAATACAAGCTCTGCAGTTCTTGTATGACAAGAGATTTTGAAGAGAGAGCTCCACAGTAGCCGCCTTTGTACAATTCACTAGCTTATACACCGTGACTGATTTCCTTTGATTTAGCTCATTTTCAAGACATCAAAACTGTGCTTATCCAATCTGTCAGCATACAAAAGTGATCTCTCACCTCTGATCATCTGATTACCCTTCCCCACTTTTCTTAAAAACATTTCTAGTTATCCTATGGCCTTCCAAGATGAGATGCAGGAACAGCACACAATATCCAAAATTCAGGTGTATCATAGAAATATAAATTTGGATTATATTTTCTGTACATCTCCATTTTCCAAGAATTTCCCAAATTACTTTTTTTTACTTAAGTGCTTTGAAGTGAACTATTTCATGTTTATCTGCCAGAAAGCCTAGCTATTTTTATTTCAAAATGAAAATATAAGTGATAACATAGTTTAGAGTTAGTTGCCCTATGATGTAAGATGGTTCTTCAGTTTCTGGCTCCTTCTCACATTTCCTACTATGTTCATTAACAATTAATTTAATCAGATATCTTACTATTTCAGTGACTCAGTATTGACAGGTGCTTCAGTGATTGCATGGTTGCAGTTATTTTGAATTAACCTGGTGTCATGGTTTTATGATTTTTGGTCATCAGTATTCCACACCATAACATCATGTAATGCATTGGGGGGGGACGAATGTTCGTCCGTCGGAGAAGAACTACATTTCCCCAGGAGACTTTGCGGTCAGCAAGGGGATATAACTCCAAGCAAGGTCACCTGATCCTTCTTCTTCGCCTGCTCTTCGCTGTCTGCACTTCGCTATCTGCGCTTCGCCGCCTGCGCTTCGCCATCTGCACTTCGCCGTCTGTACTTCAGTCACTCAACTGGACTGCACTTCTCACCCCAGCATTGTGGTGAGGTCTATACAATTCAAACAGACTCTCTCTCTCTCTCCCTCTCATTGTATTTTACTAATACTATATTTAGTAAAATCATTTGTTCCACCTCAGATCAGTGCTGTTATTTTCAAGTAGTTTGGGGTCCCCTGCTTCCCCTTTCCCAGAGGTGCGGATCCGCAGATCCCTCCGCCCTGCTGGTCACGGAACTGGGCCGGACCAGCCCATAAACCGTTGACACCTGATCAATTTCACATCATCTGGAAGTGTTGTTATCCTGCTGTTATTATTATTTTTCAGACAGTTAAGAAATACACTGAGCATTATTGGTTCAAGGATAAGGGACCTTAATGGAGTGATTTTGCCCAGATGTTTCATTAAGAACCATTAGGTAGTTAACTGGCAGAGACCTTCATGTATAAAGTTAACTCTCCACTAGTTTAATTTTTTTAATTTAGTATGCCTTGGCATACTGACAAGACAGCAATTTATGAAGACTGCGCACCAAAAAAGCAGCATTTCATGTAAAATTAGAAGTAATTCAGTACAAAATAAAAATTCAAAAGAAAGCATTTCTTTAATGTCATCCTATTTTAATTGTGGTTGTAAAACAGCTGAAGTTTTCAAGATCATTCAGTTGAATTTCAGTAACTAGCAATTCAAATACACTGAATTCTAGCATTCTGCCAAATGTCTGTTTAAAGATTGCATTCTGTCATAATCATCTGGCTGAAACGAACTTAGAGCAACAGTATGTTGGAAGTATGTTTCTTCAACAGTTGCTAAGACCTTGTTCCATACGGGCATTTCCATGCTACATAATGCTTTGGCAGCCAATTTCATCATGGAGAAGGACTCGTGGGAAAAACATTACCTTACATTTCTAATACGTACATTGTTTTCTGAATTACCAGCACTTTTCTTCTTTTTTTAATAAGTAGTAGGCTAATGAATCACATGATCCTTAGGACAGACCAAGCAACCCTTTAGATAGCAATGCTCCCTCTCTCTCCTTGGTGTGATATGAATACAGAAGTACGAAAGTGAAAAAATAATAACTAGATCATATTTACAGCTTCCAGCTTGGACCTCTCTACTACAGTTTTACTGGCAGAAATACATACTTTTTTAAATTGCAAGTGTTATCATAAAAAAGAATTATGCCTCCATTTTTTATACTGAATTTCAATAAGTACAGAAGTTTTGTGCTTTATAACAGCATGTGAAAGACTGAGCTAATCAATTCACATGAATATTCCCAGGGGCCATTCACATTTATAAAGTGTAAAGACTTCTGCTGCATAGAATTATGGGTTTTTTGAAGCTTCTTAGTCTTTTTATTCATTTTCACCTATTATGACAGATTTATTACAGATACTAATGATAACATTTAGTGCGGCTTCCAGATAAACCTACAGTGAAAGTTGTTGCCAAGACTTACAACTATGCTCAAATTTATTATTCTAATTAGCAGCAGGTAATTAATTGGCAACAAACAACTTCTCGAATGGATTTAGCCCCCTCTCTGAACATAACTCATCCCTAATTTTTTTCTAATTCATCTATTCAAAATTATTCATAGGTACCCAATATTCCCAGGGCCAGTTTCTACATTAATATAATAGACAGCAGAACTCAACTATCAGCGGAAGGATTTAGTGAAGAGTCTTAGAAAAGGCTCTTATTTATACTCAAGTCATTTAACACTATTAATTGCTTGTAAGAGCCTTGTGGATCCATGATGTACTTGCACTAATTTTAGCAAAAATTTGACATATCTAGGGAGGTAGCGTAAGTGATACAGAGTACCTGTAGGGTAGCTGATTTTTAAGTGTACACACTTACTTTGAAGATCACTCAGAGTAATTGGGGTCTATGAATATTTAGCATTTTAATTGATGTGGCAAGCTAAAGGATTAGTCCAATGATCTGCACAGTGTTCACTCTTCTCCTCAATTTGATTTTCTTTTCTAGTATATCAGGAACCCAATCTCACAGAGAAAAGAAGAGTTTAGTATTTAACAGGCTGCCCAGAGAGGCTGTGGACGCTCTGTCCCATGAGGCGTTCAAGACCAGGCTGGATGGGGCCCTTGACAACCTGTTCTAGTATCAGATCTGGAGATTGGTGGCCCTTCACGTGGCAGAGAGGTTGGAACTTGATGATGGAACTTGGGGTCTATTCCAACCCAAGCCATTTCCATGAATTAAGACTTCAGAAAACAGTAATGGAAAGAAAAGTGTTTCCACATCTTCAAAAAAAGGTAACAGGTTACATTGAAGCCTGAATTAAAAAGAAAGTAAAAACACTCAACAACAGTAAACACTTTTAATAGATAAGATACAGTATATAAATTAACTATAACTTCGTTGCAACTAATTAAAAGACCACATGAATCATTTAGCATTAAGTGCTACACCAGCGTCCTTCTCAGATCTTTATGCTTTTCTGAGAAATCCTCACTGTAAGTTGTCCCCCTAAAAATGTCTGAAAATATTATACTGTCCCAGAATTACTGGCATATTGTAGAACATAAGACATAATATAGAATCACAGACCAATTCAGTTTGACAATTGGCTTATGTAAAATTTAGGTTAAGCTTCACAGATATTAATTTTCTTAAGTAGGGCCAGGTCCTTTCCAGCCTTTGTCATCTGAAGAGATAGGCAGAAGACAAAAGAACTAGTTCATCCTAGTTTTGTGGATTCTCACTTTGTGCCTGGTACATTTCTTTGTTAAGGCAACAGCTACCTCCGCAACTGCATTAGATTCTATGAACTCAGTGACTTAAGACAGCCATAAAAGAGAAAAGCATTTCCTAGCAGAATATAGATAGAAATACTAAATAAACTCTGCCAGCAGCAAATTAACGATAGGGTAAAGCTCTGCTTGGCTTGCTTGCAAGCAAAGCTGAACAAACAGTATGCCAGTGTTGTCACAATGATCGCCAACTAAACAGATAACTGATGATTTTCCATTTGCAATAACACTGATATTTGCAATGATTTCTGTTGCATTGGCAATGTCATTCCTGGATTAGCCTGTCTCGATTTTTAATATTTACAGAATATGTATAATTCTGGCTATCTCACAGCAATAGATTAATACAAAATCAGCTGACCAAGATTTGTGCCTTTTGTTCAGCATGCTACTCAATTATTTGTCTTGCCTTAAGTGGATTCCCTTCATTCACATCAAATTGTTCTTTGATGAGGTGGATGAAGTAGTCATCCGTTTCATCTTGAGGTGATGTTCTGAAATAAGGCAGTATTCTCTTACTGCAGAGACAAAAGCAGTATTGACGTGGCAAGATTTTGCCACTTTCGTTCTTGTACATATGACATTCTGTGCTTTGAAAAAACATAAGTTATATTTTTTCAGAATAAATGTGATACTAGAGCTGAGTGGTCTTCACTTTGTATGAAGTACCTGAGTCCATGACTTCGGACTGTATGTAACCAAATAAACACAGAACAGCATATCCTGATGGAATATCACAAGACAGCTCTATCAGAACATTTGTACATCTTGTTTCAGGACATTAAGTCCTGAAGCATGCTGATAATCTCAAAGGGACATGGTCATCAGCTACTTATTGCCCAATACCAGAGTTCTAGCTCCCATAAATAGCTCAGAGGTTCCTGAAACGTGTGATGGGAGAAAGGCCAACAGCAGAAGAAAGTTCACTCATGTTGTTCATCCCTGTTCATTGTTCCCTGATGCTCAAGCTAAGCTTGTAATCACAGAGGGCAGTGTTCCTCACCACTGTTTAAGAACAACGTGGTCTAAAAGGAATCCTTGTAAACACCTAGCAGGGATAGAGAAATAGAAATATGAAGGAGAGAAACAATACAGGAAATAACCTGGGGTCACTGATCATGGAAATGCTCAGAAGCAACTACAAGAAAGGACTAATCTGGAGAGCCAGCCCCTCATTGAACATTTATTTTTTTTTCCAAGTGTGCTTTAATTTGTAGCTTAATAACAAACAGTACAGATTTCTTGCCTTTTTCAAAGGAATTATGACATGCATTATGAGCAGCACCATTAGCTTTTCACCTCTTGCTATTTACTCACGTAAGGTCTTAACCCCACTGATTAAATAAAGCCTGTTTTACTTAATGAAGAAAGCAACAGTCATTTTACAGGGAATTATGAGATCAGTATCATTCAGGACAGTACAGAAACTCAGGGACACTCAGTAACATCTTTTCACAGCAACTCTAACTAAAAATAAGCCAACAGCAGGCTATCCTAGAATTGCATTAGAATATTAACACTTCAACAGACAAGCTGAAAAGATTAAAACTAGCAACAGCTTCATAAGTAATGGAATAAGTTGTTAGAAATACCTTAATTAAACCTTCTCATTAAAAGAAAACATTTTCTTACCAAAGGAATCCAACATTTAAGCATGTTTATATGCTTCTGTGGAAACAGAGAACTGAAAATCAAACCTGAAGCCACCAAATGCACTCATCTGATAGCATCAGACAATATGTTCAAAATGCCTTAAAAATGAACTCAAAATAGTTCATTGTGGGTTAATAAGTGTTCTTTTAAGCAGCTAGACTAGAACCTCAGAGCTCTGTCAGTAGCATCTTATTTCTCATCTAAATTTCTTAAAAGTTATTTCATTCCCATTTGGTTTCAAGTTCCATGTCACATAAGAACTTATTTTTTAACACATTTTTAGAAAGAGAACACACCCTTCTCAGCTTCTGATTTATAAAAAAATTAACAAGCAAAACTCTTTGGGTTGCCTTTACAGCTCTTCTCTTCTTTACTCCCCTTGCACCAAATATTCTGGTGGCTGCTGCAAAATCTGTTTCTTAGATACTAGATATCATGTTTTATATCAAATCAAGTCTCAAACTAACTTGCACAGTGGCATTAGTACACCCACATCTCCACTAGAAATATATTCTTCTCACAGCCTTGGACTGATCTTACCATTACACACCATCGCAAGCATCCCATTATGTACAGGTCTATAGGCTACTTTTCCCTTTCCATTGAATGAGCTACAAATTGTTGCATATCTTCTTGATGAGTCCCCAAACTCAAATCCTTAAGATTTCAACTACTCTTTTCTTTCTTATTACTCATTGCCTCAAGATTATCTTGCTAGCAGTGCTCCAAAATTTAAGTCACAGCAAGTTGTGCCACTCATGAAATGAAACATTTTAATAAAAACAAGTATGGAGAGAAATACCTGAAGTCTACTATTAATTATCTTCTTTCAAATACAACCCTTGTGATTGTCCTTTCCCATTTTACTCTTTGCCTGATAGTTAAGCAGTCTCCACTGATTTACCTTTTTTATGAAGGAAAATAGGAAAACAAGGTTACCTCATAAAAGAATAAAAGGTTATTCAGTGCATTCCATTTTCAGCCAGCTCACATTCCCGTTTTCTTTTTAATTGCAAATTTTTAGCAACTCTCTCAGAGCTTCTTTCCTAAATTTTTCCTCTTTTCTTTTCCAGTTGCCTCTTGTCCTACCCTCCCTTGTTCCCTAGATATAAGCACCATTTTCATCTGCTTTCCACTTGGAGTCGATACAAAATTTTGCTAGCTACTTCAGCATCTATATAGTTCTTCTCTTACTTTTCATAGATTGAATTGTGTTTTCCTTTCCCCAGCTGTTTCTTTACTTTCTATGCCTTTGACAGCTGAAACTAGATGGTTAACGTTCCTGTTGGCACCGATAATTGTGTCTTCATTTAGTCAGGGTATTTTTCCCCACATTTTTAGCATCTACTTCTTACTAGTTATGTGTATGAAGCAGACATTCCTTACCTTCTTCTCTTTTAATCTGTGTTTATTGAATTCATACAATTCATATATATTAAATGGCTTTACTCAAAAATCTCATTGGAAAACACATAACAGACAGTATATACAGGACTGTCAAATCTCCTCTTAAAAGGTTATTTAGCAAACCTAAACCTTCTGGTTAGCCTTCCCACAAGGACCCAGCCTACTGCTCAAGACTAGGCCACAATAAAACCAGTTAACTGCATGTGTTTAAGCTCAGGAGTTTGCATGACATATTTTCCTTCTGTACACATTGCCTCCTTCCCAAAAAAATAGGTTGTTTTAGGCTCTGGCATAAAGCTAAAACACCCTGTTTCACTTCTGTTTTTCAAATGTGTTTCAAATTCTGACTTCTTTCCCCCTTGCCTACTCTACTCTGCCCTTCCTCTACTACCATCCTCTTTCTGCTTACATGTGCTGCCCAGTTGCCAGAGAGAGACCACTGAGCCAAGCAAAAGAATGAGATATCTGCACTCCATTTTCTGTACAAGGCCAGATTTGTATTTTTTGATTTACTTAAAGCATGTATCACCCTCCAGCCACAATAAATTTACTCAGAAGAACAAAGTGATCTAGTGGATAAGCTGCTTGAATAGAAATTGCAAAATCTGGCTCCACTCTGCTTTTCTACTAATTCCCCAGCCATTTCCGCCACCTTCTGCCAGTTTGCCTTCTGCCAGACTGGCTCTCCTCTGCGTAGCTTATAAAGGAGAGATATCCTTGCTTTGGCAGTTGAAAGTTGTGCCTAGCATTCTGATCTTGGCTGCAGAGTACAGGTGCTACCACAACATGTAAGAGAAGCAGGCAAAAACTACGATTTTCAAAGCAATCCCAAGAGGAGTTCTGAAGGCTACGTGGCAAAAGGAGAAAGGAAACAAGTGTGTTTTCGTTTTTTTGTTTGTTTGTTTTTTTAACCACCAGAAAGGGACTTTTGAATGAAAGACAATAGCCAAAGAGAAGAATGCCTGGCCTGGAACAGTCTCATTAAATTCTAAAATCCAAAGCAACGGGATTCCAACACATGAAAAAGACAAGAGTTCCGGAAGGTTCTTCAAAATGCTCAATGAGGAGAGGAAGAAGTCACAGGCTGATTTCTTGGTAAAAGTACAGATTAAAAGGATAAGAGTCCTGTAGATTGTTCATTCCTTGGAAGTAATTCATTAGTGAGGATTTCTCACTTTGCTGCTGTTCACAGTAGCTCTGCTAATCTCAGATGCTGAAGGGGAGTAAGGGAGAGAGCAAAGTGTGCTGAACAAAGCACCGCCACACTGGTGCCCATCTCCTTGTTCAGAAAGGAGCAGATAAAAAAAATTATGTAGCAGGGAGGTCAGAGCCAGGTGACTTTTAAAGGGCAGGAGAGAATTCTACAAATATTGACATAAAGAAGGCTGAAAAAGTGTCTTCTCCCCCTCTCTAAGCGAGTAGGATGAAGCAACCAATCCATTTATTCTTCTTCATCTAGTGACAGCGGACTTTGGGTCACTGACAGTGAATCTCCGGCACAAATGAGGTACCCATGATTCATATGGGTATATCGGCTCTATGTTCTGCAGTGCATTAAGACAGGACAATGATATTTTCTAGAAAAAAAAGCATCATTACAGTATTACTGTGCAAAAAAATAAGTCAATTATCCCTCTTTAATTATTTATTTAGCATTAATAAACTCTAATTGGCAACAAAAGGAACATAAGAAAAAGCTAACAAGAGGAAAAAAGTATAGCAAATGTGAACATGGGTTTGATATTAGTGTTTTGCAGTAATATATCCCTGGTTCAATGAATTATTCCCTCACATCAAATATAAATTGATGTTTTATGCAAGTACATTATTTTGTATCAAAAACAAAGGGTAAGTTTAACCAAGTTACTGTCTGCTTTAATGCTTTATAATGTATTTATTTATATATGCTTTATAATATAAATTACATTTTCTCATAGTGGAGCAAGAAAATTTAATGCGAAAACATACCAAAACTGCAAGCAAGGAAATATTCCATACTATGATGTTCGTTACAGATGTCAGTCTTGGCTAAACTTTCTTCACATACATTACTGTGTTAACAGAACTTCATGACTGATCCATGCAAAAAAAAAATAAAGGTCTTATTCAGTCAGTATTCTTTCACTTTCTCTTTGCCACTGCTATTATAAGAGGAGGGTTTTCCAAGGAAGGAAAAAATTGTATATTTATCAAAAGTCTGATTAACAATCCTCCATGCAGCCAGAACACATGCAGAAAATAAGGTAAGTGACTTCACTGTAGAGAGAAGTAAATGCAAATAGATCCAGTTCTGTGAGATATCTTTGTATTACTGTTTTCCAGAGTGCAAGAATAAATCTAAATTGATTTATTAAATGACTTTTGATGCTCCGTAAAATTTTCAAAGCATCTGCTAAATGGTTTCTCAAAGCCTATCAGTTGTGAAGTTGGGTATGCTTTTCTGTAACTACTGTTGAGGCAAATCAGACTGGAACTGCTGAGATAACTTAGCGCATCACTAAGTGCAAGGAAAAGGATGTGGAATTCAGGTTCCAGCTTTCACTCTGACTCCTGTTCCTGGAAGGACTCAAACCACTCAAAATCCATATCCTAGATTTGAAACCATTTGATCAGAACTGTGCACTTGGGACACAACTTTAAGAGAGATTTTTCCCCTCTCGAGCATCCTCTTCCCACATAAGTTCCATTTCTCTAAACTCATTGCTAAACTGGGCTATAATGAAAAATTATTCATAGAATGAAAAATTATCCATGAATAAAAAAAACAACAAAGAGATTGAACCTTTATCCTCTAATTATAAGCAGAGGAGAAATTACACAATTCTCATTTTGGAAAGGATGATATTTTACTTAGAAATATTCCAGTAATTAATTATTTAAACAGACACATTCTTTAAAAGGCAAAGACAGATACCTGTCTGACACTAAAAAAAAAAATAAACAACCAAGAAGGAGACACAACTTCCTTCTCACTACTATGTAAAATAAGTAAACAAGTGGACAATGGAAAACAAGCATCAATCAACACACTGAAGGCCAACAAAAAAAATAAAAGTAATAGTGTAATAGAAATCCCATGCAAAACAGTAATTGTTCACAGAGATTTATTTTAAATTGTATTCTATTCCTATTGCAGGAGGAGTAAAAAAAAAAATTAAAAATCAATATTACATACTGCAATTTTACTCTATAACTGCATCACCAAAAACAGCATTAAGTATCTTCTATCTCTATTTTGCCAGATATATACTGACAACAAACATAGCTGGATTGTGTCTTGGTTTTTCTCTCTTCCCTGCCCACCTTTTCCCATCACCTAGACCCTCCTTGACATCTGACAAGATCTTGCAAGTTTTGAAGACTTGAAATAAGGCTGCACTACTCAACCCAAAAATGCAACAGAACAGGTCTATGAAGAACAATACTGATACAAATGTCACTGGTTGTCCAGAGACTGGGGAAGGATAGAACATCATCATCTTCCTGTATTGAGGGAATACCATTTTTGTCTCACTCCTTATCTACTAAATATAGCTAGACTTTTCATCATCCCTGATCATTTTTTGAAGGTCTTGTTTATTGGTTGGCTGGGCTCAAGTTTTGCTTTTGTCGGTGTTTTGTTTTTTTTCCGGGTCTGTTTTCTTAATTTGTTTGGGGTTTAGGGGGGCTTAGGGTTGCTAGTAATTTTGAATGGGTTTTCCTTTCAATGTGTTTTCCATTTCGTTTTTGTTATTTTGGGGTTGTTGGAGTTTTGTTTAGTTAGACCATTTTTCACATACAAAACTGAACTTGCACTCATAAGCATGTACACATATAAACCATGCTAGTGAAGGGTTCATCAGGTACATCAGGTAGAGTTAATAACATATCAAATATCTCCGAAGGCAGACAAGGAAATGGATCCTTAAATATATTTTAACTGCATCACCTATCTTTTAGCTTTTTGCTGTTTTAAAAAAAAGCTTCATGCAATTGACTCCACAATAATCATATTTGTGTATATATATATTTATCCAGAGAGATACTAAGGTATTTATCATGAACTTAGCATGAAGTTTCCACGTCAGTAGCTTATACTTTCAAATTTAAAAAATATATATCTAGGAGAAAGGATAGCTTCTGCTGCATCTGCTGCTTGACTGAAATAAACAGGAGTAAAACAAACACATTCGAAATCTTAAATACTCAAGTAGAAGATACTGTTCTCACCCAACCACACTCAGAACTCTTGTTAATTCAACACAAAATTTGAGTTAACAGAAAAACAAATGGAGATTTGATAAAGTCTTACAGCACCTCATTTCACTTCAATATATCCACAAAGATCACTCCATTAGCAGCCAGAATACTCTTTAAGCACACGAAGCCCCTGCCTACTACTTGCACAGGTGCCCAAGAGTGACAGTATTCTTGGCTCCCCAGCTTCACAGGCACCCAGAAAAAAAAAGATCTGCAGAACAGCATGACAGCAAATATCAGCAGGACTTTGCCGCCTATTAGCAAAAAGTTATACTATTTCTGACACAAAAGAATGCCTGAAATCCTAACATGTCTTATGTAACCACAGTAAATTAGCTAATCTGTACCAAATTTATCTGAAGTAGGAAAACTTGTCCTAACAAGCTGCAGGGATGTACACAGATCTCTGATGATAATAGGCTGTTTTCACTGTGAAAGCTCTATGAGACATAAAACATAACTAAGCTCCCTTCTGGTTACAAATGACTTAAGGATCTAATTTGAGCAGCAGTGCTGCTATACTCCAGCACAAGAATGACTGAAAACTATATATAGGTACAAAAAAAGCTAATCTTACTATACCTGTAGAAAGCATGTTTGATTCCTACATTTTGTTTGTGGAATATTATGCCTGTTCCAATCTATCACTTCAATCTTTCCTGAATTATCTAATGCCCAAGTGACATGCTTTCAAATGCATTTCCTTGAAGTATGAAATTGGTAACCACATGAAATCATCCTTAGCACCTTTCCTACACAGTAACATGGGCAAGGGTTCATTTACAAACATACAGTGAAGTGAGTCTGGCTGAAACGGAGTAGGAGAAAACGTCTCATGACAGCAGGTTTATATCAAGCTAATACAATCAGATGAGCAATCTCCCCTCACAGTTCTGGATTTGATGTGTAACTTCAGTAAGCAATTCTCAGAAAATTCTCAGCTCAGGAGCTTGTGGCAAAAGCATCAGGTGCACATAATGAAAATAGTTGCAAGGTAAAACCTTGCCTTGAAACACGGGGACAGCAGGAGAGACAGGTATACATAAAAAGAAGTCACAACCCTAAAGGGGAATTAATCGTTCAAATGCTCATATAAAATAAAAAAGGATAAACAGAGTAGTGATAAAGTATTGGAACATAAGGGTCATAAGGATCACTTATTTCTTCCACATGCAGGTTCAAACAACTTTGTGGAAACAAGATCCTGCAAGGATTTGCTAGAAGAATAAGCTGAAATCAAGTTTCCTGTGCTACAGCACTCTGCATATAATTCATACATACCCCTACACAGTGTTGAATTAAGAAGCACAGAGAGCCAAATGCTCTCCTAAATCTCAACTGAAAAAAAAAGAAAAAAAAAACCATCAGAACTTTCTAAAGACTTTTGTCGTTTGCTCTCCATGCACACACATTCCAATTTCAATTGTAAGCAGAGTAGAATTTCAGCTGCTGGGAAGTTCAGAGAGTTAATAGGAGAAACATCTTGAACGTGTCTACCATTACAATGAAAGTAACAAAGCTTTATGTTCCCATTTCTCCCCTCAGAGAAGCACAGGGCCTGATGCATCCTACCTGGCACAAGTAAAGGCTGAGACCCTAAAGCAGCTGTCAGCCAGTCTTAGTTTTTACTCCTGCTACCACAGGTCCTTGCAGCACACACAAAGTACTGGTGATGCTATGCTCTTGCAAGTTTCTTCCACACATGGTCTTCTGGCACATTTCCTCTCAGATGTTAACCTGCTCTTCACAGTCTTTCAAGGCTGCTGCCTGGCTGGCTTAAAGGTATTTGTGTGCACTGGGAAGGATTGACCCGTTCCACCCAAACTAGAGAGCTGCACCTTTTTAAATTAAGGATCCAAATTCAAATTCTTGGGTTGCAGGATTAGCTGATGAGGTATGTTAATTGGCATTAAAAAAAACTTTAATTTGGGTATTTGCTAACGGACATGCCTTTGCAACAGCCTGACCTACATTGAAGCAATGCTGAATCCAATGCACATGATGAAGTATATAATCTTTTCTCATCACCACCACCACCCCACTTTTCACAACAGGGATACTGCACAGCAGCTCACTCAGACTGTCTTCATACTTGCCCATAAGATACTTTTTCAGAATGACTGAGGTAAGTCACTCTCCAATCAGCTGAGCCACAGAGAACATTCAATGCAACTCCAGCCTTGAACAGATCAACATGCTTAGTGGGGGAAAAAAAAAATCTTATTTTCCCTGGCAGCTGTGCACTGACTCTTGGCCAGGGTGTTCCTAGTAATTTAGCCAAGAGCAATACAGCATCAGGCTCTCTACCCACTCACAACATAAGCACAATCTCTTTTCCTTCCACATCAGGACTGTGCCACAGGAATTTCTGGCAGACTTAAAAAAAAAAAAAAAGTTTTTAAATGATAGAGTGGATGTAGGAGGTGAAATTGGCCACAATTATTAGTGTTGGAAGTTTCTATTAAAGGAACATTAGAAAAAAGGACGTGAAAAGGCATATTGCCTAGACATATTTTTCCATTCTGATACATACACTGGACTAAAATGAAATGATAAAGAATAGTAGCATACCAGCATTGACATTAGAATTGTGGAAGCCTGAAAACTTCAGTGAAATGCTCAGGATTGTGAACCCAACATCTGTGAGTGGAGAACTCTTAGTTAGTGCAAATTGGATACTACTCACTCTGCCACAGTCTCATCCTCTAAGACTAGAGAGGTCAGCACAACAACCTTCACATTTCACTGAAAACGTTATCCTTGGTAATTTGTTTTAAGTGAATTAGTTTTAAAGGTGGCTTTTTAAAAAAATTAATAGAAAAAAAAGGAAGTTTCACTTTTCATCTATAGCAAAAACCATATCTAATCATCTCTCACTGTAGTCACTGGCCCAGAATCCAAGCCCAGTACATAAGCCAGTGCAGAGAACAACAGTTGCTATACTTTAGGTCTTGAAATACAGAAAAAGCCATCTGAACAGGTAATCAATCATTAGCAGAATTTACTGCTCCCCCAGTCTTTTCTTTTTTCTTTCCACATTTATCCCTCAAATGAATTGGATAACTTGTCCTTCATCAAAAATAGGATTTACCTATAGGGAAAAAATAATCTACAAATATATGAGAGAAAGCAGCATAAGCAAAAATGCTTATTGCTGCAAGCAAGAGACGGAATGACATGAATTACATTTCCAAGAGATTCCTTCCAAAGTGAATTATTCTTCAATTCTAAGATTTATTCAAATGTGAGATCTAAGGTAAATTAGCAAACAAGTCACTCAAGCAGTAACTTCTGTCAGCAGGGTTGGGAGAAAACAGACGTAGTTAAAAGTTACCAGTTAGTCCTCCCAGTTAGCTATATAGTTTGTGTTCTGAGCTCAGAGTATTTTTTTAATAAATGGAAGAAGGGATGATAATTTTCTACTGGAAACATTTTTTTTCCTGACTAGCTAGAAACCATGCATTCAGAGCTACATAATATCCACTACCTTTTAATCTGTTTATTTCTTTAACTACAGATAAGTTCTTCTTCTTCTCCTACCTGAATATGGAAGATCAAAAAAAAAAAAAAGATCACTGCTACAGAACAAATTCACTTATTTCCCTCAAATGCATTTCAGTTTTCATCAACAGAGTTCATTTCAAAATGCAAAGCTGATAACATTTACAATAATTTGAGATTACAGTTGTTAATGAACAGGGCACTTTTGCTCTACAGCACTTCCCAAAATGGTGCTTTCAACCATCTCACTATCCACTGAATAACCTCAGTCTACCCTGATCCCATTTCTGGTTTTCCTCTTCTTTCCTTTTATATTTTATGTTCTCAGCTTTCCCTTGCTTAGTCTTTATTCTGAGCTCCCCTACTTAGTCTTTATTCTGAGCTCAAATCCCACTTTCATTCATGATAGTAGAAAAATATTTCCATCATCTTTAATACATTTCCCTGACAAGAATGTTTTCTGTTTCTATTGCACTCCTGGAATAGCTTCTACAATAATTTATCCAGAAAAAGAATGATATAGAAATCATATACCTGAAGCATAGTCTCTACACAAGCAACTTAATAAAAAGATTTTTCTTTAGAAAAAGCAAAGAAAAAATTGCATGCCTGTAGTCCTTTAGGCTTATTACCTTAAATAAAATAACATATATATATTTCATCACACCTATTGAAATACTGTGAGAGGCAAAAAAAAAAAAGAAAATCAACCAGCACTGCTAACAATCACCTTTCAGCTCAATATTAAACTCTTGTATGCATCTCACTCCATCACTCCAAGTCCCTCAGGGTTAATGGAAACTCAGATATCCAGCAATCCACAGGCAGTAGCAAATTTAATGAGACTAGAAATGGGGTCAGGCCAGTGTATTTTTTAAGATCACTACACTATTTGTCAGAAAGGGAAAAAGGCAAGAACCCATTTACAAAGTTGTAGCATTGTTCTGCTACCCTTCTTAAATTTGCTCATTACAGGTTAGAGAACAAGTGATTACAAGATCCTCCCACCATCCCTAAGGCAGCAGTGAACCAGATTGAGAGAGACCAGGCAATTAAGTGAGGAAGAAATTCCCAGGAAACATGAACTGAAGCAACAAATATTGTGTTAAATACAATATGGTACTAGCATTTCCAGCAAATAGCTCAGAAGTCAAGTCTCAGCTTGTCATAGTAAGATCATTAAAATATCCTTAATGGAGTTATTAAAAATCAGACTGGAAGAAAACACCTCAGAAGTGTCATGGAACAGGTTATTAATCATCGTCCTCTTTTATAGCCACTGATGAAAAGAGTTGAGTGAACTTACATGCCAGGCAACAACTCTATAAAAATGACAGCAAGATATGGTACAGAGAAAGAACAAGCCAGTTTTTGTGAAATGTACTAATGTTTAGTACAAGCAGCTGCTAGATAGCATTCAACATTATCAAACCTGCAATAGGATGATGCAGACACAGTATCAAGCACAACAAGGTGCATGAGGTCATACCATACAGAGCTCTACATAAGGATCATTAAAACAGCAGCTGGCAGGGATCTGTTAATAAGGACTTCCACTGCATTTTACCAGCTGAGGTAGAGGAAGGAAAGGTGCAGGAAGGTGAACTGTTTGCCTTAGGTCAAGGAATTAATCAGAGGTAATAACCAAGAAGAATGACGTATAATGCTCAATCCAAAACTGAAGTTCCAACAAACCTTACTGCCCTTCCTGAGACCGATGGCAACACTTTCTTAAAATAAAACAATAGCAAATTCAGTGAGTTTTTTGAGCTTTAGGAAGTCTTCATTATTTTAATCTGCTTTGGAGTTGCATGAAAATGTGTATTCCTATTAAAAAAAGACTACTACATTCTTTTTCAGTCATTTTTCTCTCATTTGGTAAGCTCAGCAACTGCCTCTAGAATGCTTCAAAGCTTGCATTTTAAAGGAGAAAGATGTCTCATATATGCTGAGGTCAGTGTCCAGGATTGCATCTTTAATTACTATCCAGCACTAACAAGAAAATTTCCCACTAAATCATATACAATAACAAAACCAATATCGTTTGACTGCTAAAATGAGAGGCAAAAGCATGGATCTTTCTTCATGTCAGCAGAATAGTAACTTCAGATTACATTATATGCATAAAATCACCTAGAAAGTCCAAGCCTTACAACTGTTTTGCAAAATAACTGACCTCAATACCATTCTGTAAATGGGAAAGCAAACATACAGTCTTTACTGTAATCTGTCAATGTTAGAATAACCCGGGAAGTAATCAAAGAGTAGATACCACAGGGTCCATTTTCCTTTTAAACTGTATTGTTTCTAGTTAATGCTACATAGCTTTGCTTCCCTGAAGACTTTTATAATTGGCAAGCTCTTCCAAATACAATGAGACTTGCTGACTAATAAGCACAGAGCAAATTTTTTTAAAGATACACACCAAGAACTATAGTCAGGAGAATCTCTTGGTGTAATTTGCAGGCAGGGCGTGAAGCATTCCTGTGCTCCTGTGGAACAGGACAGGGACAAGCAACCTTCAGGCACAGCTTCAGAATGACCTGGACAGTGCCAGCATTAGCACTTCTGGCTCACTCCTTCTTACACTCAGGAAAACAAACTTGAGATCAGCCTCAGCCCTCAAGCACAGCACTGCTGCCAGGTGCATAGCATTGCTCAGTGACTGCACCAGGCTGTCTGCGAGCTGCAGGACTGCATGCACTGGGACATACACAGCTCTCTCAGTTCCTCCAGTCTTCCTCATCTTGCATGTCACAAAGCATCAAGTTATCACACTGGTCTAAAACCTGCAGACCAGCGTTTCTTTCTCTTCTTTAGCCATACAATTGCTGGGAGAGGTTCCTTCCCCACTTCTAATGTACTAGGTTCAGATGCAGTTCAGGCTTAGCACTTTTTGGTGCCAGAAAGCTCGGAGACAACACAAAGCCAAGAGTGGGGCTCTTCAGCTATTCATGGCTATGAGTATATTATAACATAACATTATTGCTTAACAACATCTCAAAGGAGCTATTTAATTTGTCTATGGTATTTAATGAGAAAGGCTCTTCCCAAGCCTTTACAGCAAATAAGCAAACTATGCCAAACAAGTAAGATGCCTATATACTTTAAGATGGTCCCAAAACTAAACATTTTGATGTCTTCATTTTTGTCTTTTTTTGTTGTTGTTTATCTTTGGATATTCATCAGGCAGATAGGGCCTTTTTTCTTAATATTAAAAAAGTATTTTCTACAGAATTCAAAAGTATGCATTCTGAAAATAATTAATTTTCTTATATGATAAAGGCTATACTAGCAGTTTGATCTCTGCGTACTATGCCATCACATACTCCAAAATGTGTCCCTGACCCTGACAAGATTCAGGGTGAATTCTTAGTCATTAAAGATGAAAGATGACGCTTCATCATTTAATAAAAACCTGTTCCTAACTAACACCAACCCACAAATATGAAATACCAACATTTAATGAAGAAAGGTCTAGTGAGGCAAGTTGAATAGATTGTTTAAATTTGTTTATTTGTTCACACTTTAAAGTCACTCCAACTTCTCAATTACTATAATGGACAAACTCAAACTTACTTTAGGTTAAAAGCCAGAACTCTTTTGTGACTTCTAGAGTTCAAGATAAAATATTATGCATCATATCTCTGGGAAGTAATATAACATGTTTCTGCAGCATAATATACAATTAATGTAAAGCTATAGCAATAAAACTATCAGAATGAAAAGCTTAGGAAAAATCTTGAATTCTGGCAGACTTGCACACCCCCAAAATACATAAAGTACAAGTGAAACGCAATTATTTTTATTGCCTCTGAGCTAAACTGCTGACCTACACTTTAACATCCTGAATATAGGAACAAAGATATTTTACCCATGTATTCAAAGAAAAAACCTGTTGAGTTCATATTCCTCCTGAGTGCTACAAAATGATGGCAAATCAATAGGCACTACTTTGCTAACATCATCCTTTGGATCCAGTCAACTGGCAACATTTGAAAATCCTCCCTTGAAATAGCATATGGATACACAAAAGTAGTTGTGATTTAGCTTCTACCAACAAATCAAACAAACTGTACCAACAAAGCAAACATATTTACTCTCAGTTTTATTACGGGTGGAATATAAATCACTAAAACAAAAAATATTTACGTTATGATAAGACAGACCTCCCTTCCTTAAGCTATGATTCTTTAATGAATTGCTATAGGGTAACCAAGAGAAAAAAAATGAACACAAGGTCATTATGTGAGGTATCTTTAGTGCCATGAACTATGCTACAGCTAAATTTATTATTTATAGCTTTATTGGCAGAGCACTCTTCTCTCTTCTGTAGCATGCTGTTCATGAAGCTTACTATTATCATAAAAAACAATGTTTTCCAAAACTGTCTTCAACTCCACAAAAAGCATTATATTCTTAAATGGTTTTTCAAAATTCGTAAAGCAGAAATTATTGGAGCTGTGGAAGCACAGCAATCAAAAAATATTCAACTCTCAATCAGTATCACAGATAACATGCATTTGTTCTCTGGAGTTTCTTAGGTGTTTGTCTGAATGTTGTAGAGAGCCTTAACATGCACATTCCTGATATTATCCCAATAAAAACTGATCATAGAGAATGTAGGACTTAAATTAGTAGGACAAGATCTGCAACAATAAGTAGCCTGTAAAATATAAATAGGAAATACAGATGTTTTTCACTTCACAAGGAGTGTTTATCAGGCAGGAAGTTCACTTAACATGATGTAGGTTGGAAAAGCCAGAACAAGCCCTTTATTATTAGCGGCAGATACTATAGGAAGCCATTGAATAAAAAGAACTTACAGAAGATGTCTAAGTAGCACAAGGACATGTAAATCACTGATTAGACAAAGCATTTAAAGCATTTGTATTTAAGCAAGATTTTGTAATGATGAGCTGGAGCACAGTCTTGAAGTTGTGCATGCTTATAGTGGGTTGTTGATTCTTGAAGAGCCAACATACTATTAAAAATGGAGAGAAGTCTTATGAGGATCAGCACTAATAATAGAAATGGCAAAGCATAGAAGACATGCAAATACAGAGTAAGTAGAAAGTGTCTTATAGCAGCTAATAAGAATTGGTAGTGCTAGAAAAAATAAACTAGAATGAGATAAAGATAATAAAGGAATAGTTTTACACAGGCTAATTCACAGAAATCCCATCCCTAGGACTCACTCGCTTGGGCATTTCATATTTTTTTCATATTTAAGAAAGAAGATAGGTGAAACAGGAAATATTTCAACAAACTAGTATGCAACCAAAACTAATTGCTCCCCCAGATTCACTAGAAAAGATATCTTGAGCTTAAAGTCAACAGATCACAAGATAAACAGATCCTCATTGCATAGAGAATAGAAGTGGCAAGAGGTCCTTGAGTAACTGAATGAGAAGGAATACACCTGTGCAATTTTGCCCAACTGTTATGTTATTATTTGTTTATATGACTAGATAGAACTATTTCCTTGCCTTCAACTCCAAGAACTCTATCACACATTACTGGGGTTATTTTAGATACTTGGGGTAGAAGTCTGACAAACTGATATAATCTATTCCTCAAAATCATGTTTGAAGTTGTATTTATTAAAAACACAACATGTGAATGCAATATTAAACACATGCTGAAAAACTCATCATTGTGTCTTGCACCTCAAACGCAGTGTTATCAAAACAACTCTTTTCAGTTGTATAGAGGTAACATGAAGTTCAGCAAGTAAAATCCAACACGTAGATCTTAAAATAATTTAGTCTCTAAGCAGGTAAAAATGCATCTTGCTTTACAAAGATCATTACACTGTCTTCCTTACTAAAAATTTTTGCCAAGTTCATTTTTTTTTCTTTTCATCTGAAGTTGTACCTTCCATTAAAAAATTCCATTATAAATTTCCATATTTTTCATCTTGATATGCCTCTATATTCCATGAAAGCCTGAATGTTTGCTATCTTGACAAAAACTAAGTAGAATCATTGCAGTGTACAGAGTAAAAAAAAATATATATATATATATATTATCTTGCTGCAAGTTTCAATTTTTAACCTGTGACAAATATTCTGTTAAATTAGCAATTCAGTCCAATTGTTTTTCTTCCAATTCCCAGAATTTTTTAGCATCATTTCAGTCAACAGCTCTTTGCTTATCAGGCAAGTAACAGAGTACTTAGAGTTATGAAAGACATGGTTCCCACTGCTTCATGGATGGAATGCTTTGGTCTTAGTATTTTGAAGATAGCCTCAGAAGTGTTTCTTTTCTACTTGGTTACTGAAAGCCTGTGAACTATTAATCTAGAATATCCTGCAGCCTGTGACAAGATGATATTCGTAGAGTCGCAGAAAGGGTTGGGTTGAAAACTGACATGACCATGATGATCATCTATAGTTTCAACCCCCCTGCTGTGTGCAGGGTCACCAACTACCAGAGCAGGCTGCCCAGAGCCACATCCAGCCTGACCTTGAATGCCTCCAGGCATCAAGGGGCATCCACAACCTCCTTGGGCAACCTGCTCCAGTGTGTCACCACCCTCTGTGTGAAAAACTTCCTCCTAATATGTAAGCCCCCTGTCTCAGTTTAAAGTCTGTCTCTCTCTGTCTCTCTCTCTCTCTCTCTCTCCATATATATATATACACATATATATATATATATGGAATACATTCTTTGTTCCACTTTAAAGTCATCCCTATAACAGGATTTACTTTTAAGTCCTTGCAAGAACCTCACTCATTCAGTTGTTTTCACAATATCTGATATAGTGTACAGACTAGATATAGTCACTATGGCTTGTTTATTTCCTTTCATCAGAGAGTAAACATGTACATGCAGTGAGCAGATCTCCAGCCAGAATTACCCACCATGCAGAAACAGAAAATAACATTGCGAGAAATTAAAGAAGTTAAAGGAAAAAAAATATTTAGGGTAAAAAAAAAAAACAACCACCACCGGAATGCATACTGAAAGAAATCCAGATCTCTCCAGAATTGATTGCCACTTTAACAATTGCTTAATAGTTGAGGGCATGAAAGTTAATTTATGTAACGGGACACCTAAGCAGATACTGTAGAGAAGTTACCAGAGCACCTGCAGATACATGGCACAATTTAAGGAGCAGAGAAAGGCTATAAATATGCATGGAGTGACCTCATTCATATTGTTCTTTCATAGATCTCAGGTCCTTAGAGAACAAAAAAAGGAAGAACCTAACAAAAGGAGGAAGAACTGACTTTTGGTTAAGAACTGGGAGACAGGAAACCTGGATTCTAATTTTGGCTCTGCCACAGAAGTCCTTTATGGCAAACCATTCTGATTTCAGGTGGATCAAGTCAAGGAAGTGATTTTCAGAGATCTTAACTACATGTACCTAGAGTTCAAAGACTTGTCTGATTTCTCTGCCTCACCTTCTTCATCTGAAGCTCAGTGATTAAGAAAAAAAATACTCTCATCTATATCAATGGCATAAAACTCTGTAAGAAAAAAAATATAATATTAAAAAATTTCTAAATTTATCACCTAGTAGGGCTCATCTTTTTGGTCCTCAGAGCGCTCACTTTTAACAAAAAACAAGATTTTAAATATTCAACATTGCCTTTGCTCCTATGCAAGCTGAAGTTATAACCCAGAGGATTATCTTTCATTTTTAAAACTGTAAGGATGTTCAGAGTGTGTGTTGAACAGTTCAGCAGTATTACATTTCTGAGGCTCAGGAAGACAGACTCGCTCTGCCACTGCTATCACTTCATTTTCAAGAGCACCTCCCAGTTTTATAGTGCAAATTTCAACATTTTCCAGCAAGATAACTTTACCTTTGTTTCACTTTTACATTCCTAATTTCCACAGAGAATCCTTCTACGTTTAAGAAGTTGTATATTTATGGGTTTTGTTGTTTTTGTAGTTTAAACACTAATTGTACTGAATTTCTCTCAGTTACAAGAGTGAACAGAACATATAATTAAGGAAAGCAAAACCAGCATCCTATTTTGCTCTTTATTATGAGCACCTTTGTTTAGCTGAATGACTTCAGACTCAGTATTCTAACTGCTAATTTTTGTTTACTATGCTATATAGAAAGTGCAAGAAACCACGACTACCATGAAAAAATGGGTACGTTATTTTAATTCAAAAGCAAACAAAAGGGCTAATGAACTTTTATTACAAAGAAATGGAGGACAAAGAACTAAGAGAAAGACCATTTCTTTTACATTAGCTTTCCTACCTGGGAAACTCACCAGCAATATGAGAAAAACAGTTCCAATAGAAAGACATGAATAAAGAGTCAATTTTCAGAAGCTATACTGAAACACCTAGGGACAAGAGAGAGTATTTACTTATTTGACGATCTCACTACGTACAGTTGTCCTGCTGGGCCATGCGCTGCTCCAGAGCACAGCACTTGCTGCTGTATGAGACTTTTCCCACATAACTTGCAGTAAGATACAGGGAAACGTCAATGCAAGGTGCATATTTTTTTAAACGTGGTGTAGTGGAGTCCTCCTGCCTCCCTGCACACAGCAGAACTGATTTGCAGGCAGGTTCCCTTTTCAGCAGTTTCTAGCCTAGAGATTCAGAACTTTCAGAACATTTCTGTTCTGTGCTGTTACACATGAGCACTGTATGCACTGTTACTTCTCCACATTTCCAATCACTAACATGGGCAGTCTACTGCTAATATCCTCATTTACTTGCAAGAAAAGTTTGCCACCATCAACTTGGATCAGCCCTTGCCATCCACAGATCTTGCTGCTTTCAGTCCCATTTGCATCTAGTTTTCCGCAAGAGGCTTCACTGACCCATTTTACAGTGGAAGTTTTTGCACACAGCAGTTGGTTTACTATTAAACCACAATTTCCAGAAACAATTAGTTATTACTAAGAAATTAATGCAGATATCTAGCACCTTATCTGATCAGAGCATTTCCAAGTGCAAGTCATTAATTTGATGGCACTATTGTGCACTACTGATACAATATTCCACAGCTTCATCCCATGGAATAAAAATTAAAACTAATGAATGACAGTATATCTCATTTATTATATATTTATATTTATATAATATATAATATATATTATAGATATATAATATATAATATAATATAAATATATATATTTATTCCAGTCCAGTTCACACCTGGTTACCCAGGATTTCTAGGACTCACTGGTTTCCAATACATAGAATCCAATGTATGGTACTCATTTACTTTGTATCTGGGATCCCCAAACTGTTTTCCTCCACCTAACATTTCTTCTAGAAGACAGTGTACCCAAATTGCCTTTCTGCAACTGAAAGCCCAGTGGTGTTATCAAAATATCTGCTAGAAGATTCAGACAGTGAAAAACAGAGAAACACCAAAATTCATTGAGGAAAAAAAAGCTCTGTATTCTGAGAATGCATGTCAGCAGCCAGTTGATTGCAGGAAAGAAAATTTGACCTGATGACAACTAAGAAAAATAATGACATTTCAATCCTTCCTGCTTCTGATTTTACCCCTGTATTCAGCAGCCCATAAAATCAATTATACTACATATCAAGGCGGTAGCTCAGTGAAAACCTGGAATGATTGTATTCATTATCCATTTTTCCCTTTCCATGAAGCCTCCATTATCACAGACGTGAAACTATGCTACAGATACTATCTGCCAACCTGGAGCCAGATTCTAAAACCCAATTGATTAATAGAGTCAAGAGTACTTTCATTCACCCTAGGGGACAGACAAGATTCTACTGAAACTTTAATATTAGTATCACAGCTACAAGTGGAGGAAGTGAATGAGGTTCAGTAAATTTATATTTATAATTTTCAATAGTCTTCAGAGTAGAGGGAGTATTAGAGATTTCCATCATGACAAAGAACCATTCCAGTAAACTATCATTGCTGTACCACAAGCAAGCTCACCCATTTAAAACAGTAACTGTGTGTTTACTGTCATGATTTACCAGAGAGAATGTAAACACATCCAAGAAATGTATTTAGAAAAATGGCTCTTTTATTCAGCTTTGGATCCTAAACAACAAAGTAGCTTTGGCAGCGTTTAGTCACTTAAGTCTACATGAAAAGAGTACCACTTACCGCTGAACAGGTAAAGGAAGGGAATCTAAGTGGTCCTCACCCTTAAAAGCCATATTTATCCCCTTATGTATTCTTCTCCATAGGTCACAATCTAGAAAGAAAAAAGTCATTTAGTAAACCTCAGAAAACTCAGGTCTCTTCAGTCCAGCGTGGCATGGTATTCTCTACTAATTTGTGGAGTTAACGCATTAGAAAAAATTCAAGAGACTTTTTCTCCCTCAGGATACCACACAACTCCAGCAAATAACCAGAGCCAATAAATACATTAGGCACTGGGCTACCTGATCTAGTGCCTGATCCAGTGCGTGGCAATCCTGCCTGCAGCAGGGCATTGGAACTAGACGATCTTTCCAACCCAAGACATCCAATGATTTCACTGCATAAGAAATACAAGGTTCTGTGTATTAACAAACCTCTTAGGCAACTATGCAGGTCAGAGGCACATGGACTGAACATTTTGCTGAGTCTGTACAGCTATTACTTAACCTTGTTTTTAAACCACGTTGCATTAACTAAACAAATTACTTCTCAGTGCAAGATTAATTCTTCAGGTTATCATGAGAAAGAGAGCTTAAAGCAAGTGCACTGTCACTTGATTTTGAAGTGTTATAATATTACATTTACAGAAAAATTATTGTTGTCCAAATAATACAAGCATTAGATCATAGAATTGCTCAGGTTGGAAAAGACCTTCAAAATCATCAAGTCCAACTGCTAAAAAAGATCCTTCTACATTAAGTCATTTCATTTTCCAATTAGCTCAAAATGCTGTACACATTTCTCCATGGTTTGCCTGAGAAGAATCCTCCAAATATCATTGTACAGGAAAAAGTAAGTACTAAGGAAGTGGGAACCAGCTCCCTCCCACAATTCTCTTCTGAGAAGAGCAAAGAAAAAACACACACACACACACACACACACACACACACACACACACACACCTTGAATTAGGACATTATCCATTATAAATCAATGAATATTTTGAACAGAAATCAGATGCTTTAGTCTACAGAAATAATGTAGCAATTCCCACTCGTCCACAGGGATGGAGGAACAGCTAATGCAGAATATTTTAAGGAAGAGATTATTCCATCACTCAAGAAGAATGAGGAGGTAAAAGAATTTGGAGGAGGCAGGAAGAGTGGAGAAATCAATACTTTCTTAGAAGTGAAGAAAATCCTGAGATGAATAGATCTCACTCAGATAAAATACTTGAAGTGGGAAGTTAATGCTGTATCTGTCACCAACTAAGGGAGAATGTTTTGGTTTTTTTTTTTTTGATGCAACCACTTGTGAAATTCTGCCATTTTGTATTGTCTACTTCCTGCAAGCTGAGTCAGTCAGTGTTCAAGAATTTTGCCACTCCAAATTGCTCTTAATGGATGCTGAGATAAGTCCTCAGCATCCTTCCTATCCACTTGATCTTATTGCTAATGCACGTCCCTAATACATAGGGTTATTAGAACCAAAATAACGTGTTCTACATGCTACATGCTCAGCTCACTACTAGCTCCAAATTACTTGAGTAATGTTTTCTCTGTCCTACCACCTCCAATCTCCCCAGAAGTACAAAAACAATCCTAACACATATTTCAGTATACTCTTTTAATTATGTGTACGTGAGAAAAATGTGCTTTCTCTTTTTTAGAGGGCAATTTCAGTAATGAAAAACTATTTTTTTTAATTACAAATGTACAATATTTGATAAACTATACCTTTTGGTATTTTTGCATATTTAAGTATGAAAATATTTGTACATATTTTCCTGCTCCCATGACACTCCACAATCAGAAAAAAAGGTTTGCTTGTTGGCCCTTGTTTTTTGTTTTTTATTTGTTTGTTTGTTTTTATTATTATTATTTTTCATGCGATGTACAAACAACTCTAGCAATTGGAAGTATTTTTTTTCCTCTATTAGTATATGTGTGTGTGTGTGTGTATATATATATATATATTTTTCAGTCTTTGTCAAATCAACTTAAGAATATCAAATGCAAATAACCATAGAAATAGTTTTACTGTAAATAGCTGATGGGTGCTATCTCCACTTGGGGACAGGATAATCAAAGATAAACAAATCTGTATAAAATCTTCATCTCCAGGATGAATTTTCCTACCATGTAAAGAACCAGGAAGTGCGCTCTCACTCTGCAGAAATAGGCTTGGTAGATTCTGATCATCTCCTGCATCAGGTGCAGGACTTACCATCTTCTACAAAATGAACAGCTCCTCAACAAGCAGAAGCTGTTTCACCGTTAGCCAAGCCTACTAGTAGTATAGTCACACATACACATCAGAGCATCTGATGTATTCTATTACTTACAGACAGTGACACCGTACACAGATAAATTAGATTACTGCGTCTCACTGCTCTCTGTAAATTAGAAACATGACAAAAATTCAGCTTTTTCTTGCTTTTAAATGTTGCCTGTCTATAAAACACATACGCGTATTGCAGCTATGAGACTTTAAAAACATAACCAATTCCTACTTAGAGGTCATTCATGTTCCAGAAACAACAAAATACCTCTCCCATATCTTAACCTGTCTCAAAATTATGATTAGAATTCAGCTCAAGATTTGCAGCCCGATTTGGAGTGCACATAAATGTTACACACATTGCATATATGTATAACATGCACACATAAGGATAAATTTATCTATTCGATAGATACTCATGGTAAGCATTAGCAGAAGCTATGTCTTTTTTCATCAGCTTTCAGTGAATGCTGGATCAGGCCCGCAGCTGGCCAGACATGCTGCCTAGGCAAATGTACCAAAAATAACACCGCCTCTGATTTGCAATACTGGTCATTTTGGTACAAGTTTGAGTAGCACCCTTGTGCTGAAATAGTAATAAAAAAGCTTATTCTTGGACTAGATAAGGCCAATTTTTAATAACTTCCATAGGATTTTACATAAATATCTCTAAATACGCTTGCATCATCATCATAAATAAGCTATGATCATGTTTGATTCTCCTGGTAGATAGCAGCGTGCACACAAAATTAGATGTATTCAAGGTAGACTCTCCTCATGTCCTTCATCTTTCTCTTTATCCTGTCAACACTGAATTCGTTTTTAAAATGTTATTTCCTTACATTTAATTAGATGTAGATAAGATGACCACAAACCACATTTTATTCCCACTGAAGATAGCCAAAAGCTTCTTTCAGAAAACTACCACAAAAAAAAAAAAAAAGCTTCTTTCAGAAAACAAAACTTCACCCTGCAACAGCATGAGGACTGCTCAGAGAAAAAAAAGTGAGGGGAAAAAAACATTTTTGGGAAAAAAAAAAAAAAAAGAAAAAAAAAGAAAAAGCACTAAGAAGAGGTAACTTGTTCATACATGTGCATCATTTCTTGGTGAGCTTGGTGCTACAACTTAAAGCTCACTGTCTAGCTTACCTATACATTAAAGGAGGAGACTCAACCCAACAGAAACCAAGCTTTCCTAGCACAGCAGTGCATCGAGCTGCTGGTTCCAAAAGATAGGATTCCTTCTGCATTACAGGAACTCCCTTCAGGGACCCTCTTCTTCCTTAAATCTGTTTTACTATGAGAGCAGCTTCTGAAGCACAAGACGGATTTAGCGCCTCAAGAAAGACATTATTTCTTCTGGGAAAACAGAATCAATTTTGTCATATCTCTCAATTTAACTTATTTCTCCATCCCTCAGTGTAACTTGTGGAATTAATTAAGAAATAGGGAGGATCTTAGTTCTGTTTCTCTTAAATAAATTTGTCTGAAAACATCACAGTAACAGCACATACTCGAGGTGAAATAAGTGTGACTTATTAACTCCTACTACTGGTGGCCTTAAAGAAGCTCTTCATCACAGAATGATGCTCTGAATAATTAAGTTCTGTCTGTCACACAATTAAATTCACATTTTGAACTCATTCACCACTCACATGTCCATCCTTGTAAAAGCTTAAATCAAAAGGCAAATCTGCAAACTTTTGCCATCCAAATCTAACACCCTAACATCACAATTTCAACAGTAACATCTTAAAGTAAGGTCAATGAAGAACATCATTTCTCTTTCTGAGAGACAGAAAACCATGTACCTAGCATGCAATTATTAGTAATCATCAGAATTAGAACAGTGTGTTACCTGCAAATAGCACGGTCAGCCTGAGAACAAGTCATTAGCCAGAAGTCATTTTAGACTATACCTCATTTGATTAATATTAACAGTTCCTGTCCATATTAAGAGCATGGTATCTATTCTGCCAAACAGAGCCTGTCCTTATTTTACAATTCTGGGAGTCTGGGAATCATTAGTTATTATTATTATTCTGGTACATGAAGTAACTGTTAATGGAATGTCACAAATCAAATTAAGAGCATAATTTTGACAATATTTATGTGATCAGCTGGAAAGTAAACACATACACCGTGCCCTTCAGCAACATGCCTCCTCCATCTGAAGCTTTTCATATTGGCCATTTGAGGATCCTGTGGTAATTTCGTATTTTAACAGATTTTTACTGGCATGAATTATAATAGTAAAAGTCAACTCAATATTAAGCTGAGTGTCACAAATCTAAGAAGCCATAAAAGCAAAAGCAAGAAGTAATGAAAAGTCCTTCTAACTATGCATTAAATTGGGTTCTATTAGCACAGAACCACATATACAAATGCCTGTACCACACTTCCAGAGAGCAAAGTTCAAACCAGAAGACTAAGAGGGAGAGTTAACAAGTGCTACCTGCAACATTCATTCATGTTAACTACTCTTGCAGAACCAATAATCAAATGTGAAGCAGCTTTGAGTAGTTAATTAATGGTTTATGTTTCCCATCTTCCTATTGCTTTACAGAGAAGATCTCATCTCAAACAATTAAGTTCATCTTTGACAGGATCCACAATGCATATGTACGTAAATAATAACTTAAACTGAAATCTGTGTGAATTTTCTGATTTGGATTTCTCATCTTGGTCTTACTGTACACAAATATACCTCAGAACATCAAAATAACAGAAAACGAGAGCTGGACAGAATCTACCCATGTTGAAGATCACGCTGAAAACTACAGAATGGTTACCTCATTTTGGAGATCATAAATTAGCCCAAGTGCAACACTGCCAATTGTCAAGAATCAAAGGAAAGAAATTAAAAAAAAAATTAAGTTTGTCTCCTAGGATTTACTCTCGTTTGTCTTCATATAATATTTGAGATTCCTTCATTCACATTCTGGTTTTAGAACCTGCAGGATGTTCTCCTTGCACATACAAGGTTTTTTGTGATCACCACAATGTAAAAATCTGCTTTCAAAGCAGGAGATATGAGCTTGTTCATTCAATATCTATATTTTAGCATGTGAATTGTGTGGAAATTTACTAAGTGGGATACTTGCAACACAACCAGAAGATCTGATTGCACTGGGAGGGGCAGAGGCCCATGTTACCCAGATAATTCAGCACTACCCATGACCAAGTATTCATATAACCAGAGATCAGGAATGGGAGAGATCTCCAATACTGTTAGCTCTTTCACCAAAGCTTATTGTTTTCTTACGACACATTTTTCACAAATTTTCCCATTTAGATACACAGTCTCAAGAAAGATGGAGTTACATCACTGTGTACTGCATTATAAAATATTTAAAATAAGGAGATAGAAAAGGGCGTAACTGATTCTCAATCGCCTTCCCACCTGCCCTTCCCCACCAATAGTTATTTTGGGCAAAAAGCCACTGAGCTAATCACTTAGTTGACTTTCTTTTTTTTTTTAAAATCTTCTCAGTGAAAGTCTTTAAAGTCTCCCATTCTGTAAGTGGCACACCAATTTATATAGATGGCAGTATTATGGGAGCAAACTGATTAGCAGTCATATTCCTAGCAATTTGCATTTTAGAGGCAGCTTGGCTGGAAAAGAATCAGCTTTTGAGGTTCAGAAACTGAATAATAGGTGGCAAGTTGGTGCACTCCAGAGCTATATTTTATCTTTTATGGAACACAGAATAATCACCACATAAAAATGTTTATCGGTTATAAAGGCAGCATTAATGCTGCTTACTGCCATAAAATGCTGAGAGGTACAGATCCTCTGCATTCACATTTCCCTTGCTCTTTGGCAGACTGTGAGTTTCCACTCCTGTTTTAATCAAGGGAAAAACCAGCTTGATATCACCTGCATCGAAGCAAACCTCAATCCAACCATTCACAGTAGAGGCATCCCTGCTCGGCAACAGTCTCTTGTTTTCCAAGATTATTCTGAAAGTAGATGCTCAGTTTGTTGCAGTTTTGCAGGTTTACAGTTTGCAGGTTTGGCCCAGTTCATCTCCTCGCTGGATCACCATGGCAACACCTGCCCTCACGGCCCCCCAGACACTATGAGAGGGTTTTCCCTCAGGTGTCCAGCTGTCAGAAGAAGAATAACCTTTTTTATTTTTCTTTTTTTTTTCCTCCTCCATGACTAGACATAAGCTGTACAATCACCAGCTGTAAATTCCATGACTGGTGGATGCACGCAGCCTGGAGACTGCACCATCACCACAGGTCACTGGCCAGGGATTCCCGCCCTTTTCCCAACGCTCGAGTTACAGGCCAAACAAATTTGTTCTGTCAGTTTGAACAAGTGGAATTCCCTCGCTTTTACCCTTGACAGAAGTCACATGCAAAAGCATTCCAGCATAAAGGCCTACTCATCTCATCTCTCCAATTCTCCTGGAGATGGGACCTTGTCTCCTCCCCAGTCTATTCTCATGGAAAGGGCAGAAATAAAAGGGCTGTAATGTTAGAACACCACTGCATAGAGCACAGATTGCAATCAAAGGTGATTTCTGCACAGCCTAATCAGTGGCAAGAGAAGAAAAATATGCCATTAGAGCAGCAGATTGCAAATAAACTTCAAAAGGGGATCGGTACATGACATTGAGCTAGTGGCCTGCAGCTGGGCTTAGCACCTTGTAGGACAGCTGACAGCAACAGGGAGTATAGAACTAAACCTAGGCAAGCATGTAGCACAGGCACGTGCAAGACAGCAGTGAGCTGCAAAAGCACTAACATCTAAAGAAAGCCACAATCAAAGATTTCTTTGTACATCTCCTCCATGATTTTTCAATAGATGCTCAGGCAAGGAAGTTAGATGTTGTTTTAAGTAGGAAGTGCATTTATCCACCTCTCGCCTCTTACACCTCTGTTACGTTACTTTAAAATTGAAACTCTAGTACGTAAACTTCTTTTTTTTTTTTTCCTTTAAACTGGTGTTTTGTCATCAAGTTCCTTTGATTCTTCTACTGAAAGTGTCAGACTTGGACAATGACTCTACTTACTCCATGGGCTCACCTTACTCAAGCAAAGTTCCACTTTCATGTGTTGGCTTTGATTCTCAGAAGAAATTCCTCAGAGTACAGCAGTTTTACTTTTATTTGTAAGCATGGGCTTTTAGGTAGGAGGCTATTCCCCCTACAAACGCTAAAAGAGTCCCAGTTAAGCTTGAAATGAGAAGAGAGAAAATAAAGAAAATAAATTGCAGGTAGGAAATGAAGAAACAGAAATTAAGTGACTTAATTAAAGCCAAATATTACACAATCCAATCTTGTAGTTTTGTACCAGAATATGATAACCTAGTATTTAACAGCTTCAATAAAGGAAAAAGAATAAGGACATGTAAAAGTAACTTGCCTGCTGCAAGGAAAGAGAACAATAATACCTGCACATCTCTGTCTACAATCCACTTTCTGTAACAAAAAGATTTCATCTTTCTTAATATCCATTTCAGTTAGTCAGACAGGAAGTCTGAAAGACATTTTTTTACTTATATTGATATTCTCCTACAGAAAAAAAAAATATATATATATATATATATATCTCTCTCTGACATTTTAAGCAGAGATGAGCAAAACAATAATATTAATTCAGGTCACAACCCACACTTCCAGAGTCTTTATTGGAAGTATTACAAGGCATTACATGGTAAACAATAGTGGTATTTTCAAAATATTTGCCAGCAACCATTAAGTTTCTCCATTTTGCAGAGTTAATATCCAATTGCTTTTGTTGACACAACTCTGAAAATCTTAAAGCCAACTTTAGTCTGATAAATGCACATTTACCTAAAAGTTAACTGCAGAAATCTAATACCACCTATCTTTAGTTATTGAGCAGTCTCTATTTTAATTTATCAACAAACTTCTTACTTCCATCACTAAAATACACGATCCTGTTTTCTTCTACATATTGGATAAGAGAAACAAAAGGACATTAGATATCTATGGAGAAGTCAACACAGAAGAAAAACGATCAGATTTATTTTAACAGAAAACAGACCCAGGGAAGTCAACTTAGTGACAAGTGTGTGAACCTGTATCAGACTTCATGCTAATTGCCTTAAAGAATCTCCTCTGTAGCAGACAAATCCACTAGAGTAGCACAAACTTCCTACAAGCTGGAAAAAAGCAGCAGTAAGCTTGTGTCTCTACACAAAAAAACACAAATGTTTTAGCGCACAGCAAGATTTGAATATTGTTTTGGGTTTTTTCCTCCAATAACTCCAATTACCTCCTCCAGACAGTATGTCAGCAGAAGTCCATAGCCTATCCATTATAATTCTACATAGAAGTCAAGCAACAAAGCAGCAGCAGGATTTTTCTTTTCTTCTTTTACTAAATTAGAAACTGTTGCATTTATATTTCTGAACCACTATCAGGAGTATCCAGTTAGAAATTTTCTCCCTACATCCTTCACAAAGAGTGATGTGAAGGGGCCAAAAACTTACAACAACGATGCAGATGGGGAATCCTCAGAAGTACTAAAAGTATAATGAATTGCTCTGTAGGATCACTCCCATTTTCAGCATCTCCGGGACAGATATAATATGGTCAGACCACATCAGGAAGCCCCTAGCTGATCTAAAGGTTCAGGGGGACTTGCAGCTTATACTTATTAGACTTATGCTAGAGATCAAGCCTTGTTTTGGGAAAAGCTCGAAGAGAAAAGTGCAAAACCTACGTCAAACCAATGTGCTGCACGCAGTCTCTGTCAAACTTAAACACTGTTGAGTTCCAAGGGAACTGACAAAGTTAGGATGGTGTTGTGTTTTTTTTGTTTGCTTGTTTTCCTTTTCTTTTCTCCTGTTCTAAAACCTAAGCTTCTAAACTGAAGGGCCAAGGAAGAGTACTTAGGTTTGTAGAGTTTTGTATGTTTTGATTTTAAAATCAATTGTGTAGAAGCACTGCTTTAAATTTGGAAGGCGAACAAGTTATGGCCTGTATCTTCTCTCTCATTTGTAATTCCCAAATACGTAGCAAGTTGCTAGACTCCAGCAATTTACCTATCAACAGAACTACAGAAATTGACAGCACTGCTCAGTTGATGATCACTGGCTTATTACATAAAGGAACTGGCAAGCAAGTTTTGAGTACAAGATAAAATATTTCATTGACCGTTCTAGGATGGCCATATTATATGTTTTCACCATTTTCTAAAAAGTGATATTAATTTTTTTTTCTTCCAAGTTGTAAATGTCTCATTGCAAAAGATAGCTAATATTTTGATAAATGTCTTCTTATTCTTGTGAGTTTTTAATAGTTTGTGATGGAACAAGTAGAGAAAGATACACCAGAATTAGCTGGAAGTAAAGGTTTCAGAGCCAAGCTTTTGCTGTAAGCAGCCAAATTCAAGAAATTCCTAGTTATTAAGCTTGAAAGTGTTCAGATCTCAGACTATTTTTCCTCCACATAGAAAAACATCACCATAACCTTGAGCTTTTATCCACAATTTTGGCTTGAGCCTTGCTATTACTTATGGCTATGCCACAGAATTTCCTTGCTAATACTTCACTGAAAGTCAAAAAGACGCACAGCAGTGTCATCTTCAAAACAGCCTGGTCACTCCCTTCCACTGTGAGTCTGTACACTACTAACCCTCCATGGATGGGAGTTAAAAAGGCAAAAACACTTTTAAGCATGAAAATCTTCATGAAAATCCATTTCCAGAAGTCTGGTTCTGACCATTTCAGTGGAAACACACCAGAATTTAGCCGAGACTAATCCATTGAACTAAAACTTAAGACTGAAGTTTTATTTCTCTTGTTATATGCAATATATGGAAACAGACTATCTCCCATTTACAAGAAGAGGACAAGCGTTGCAAAACAAACTCCAAAATATCTCCAGAGAGGTCATTTCACCAACAGTACCCTGTTCACCCACTATGGAGACTTTATAAATTTTATGCCTCCATTTTTCATGCTAAGTCCCCCCAGACAACTCTACTCACTTCCAAAAACCCATCATCTCCTACTACTACCAATGCCAATAATCCGTCTCATCAATAAAATTGATATGTTCCTAAAACTTCATGAGGATAGAGCATATATTCCATCCACAAATATGCCTGTTATTTTTTTTCCAGGATTCATAAAGCTCAAAGAATCTATCAACAAATCCACATTGACATCATCTGGACCTCAAAACTGCCTGCACCAAATTACTCTTACATTATGCCAGTACATATTTGAGGGCCAGGCATGTGAAGTAACTTACTGAGTATTACCAATAGGCATTTCCTCATGTGCTAATGTCATGGCATCCAAGAAGAGGGAGGGTCTGCTGTCTGAATAGTCTAGGAGGCAGTTCAGTCCCTACCAGCAGTTGATAATGAACATATCAGTTTACATTTAAATACAAGTTATTTGGGCAAGACTCAAGACAGAAGCTTCAGAGGCACTGTGTGTAACCTGTTTCAGTCAGGGCCTATACGAAAAAACATTTCTGAAACTACGTGCTCTCTACATTCACTACCATGACTTTAATGTCACATATCAATTTGAAACTTATGTGGATAGACCAGCTTTGATAGCTTCTGTCATCACATACCTCAGTGAAAAACCCTCCCCAGAAGTTCATTCAAGACCCAAATAGCAGTCCCAAATACTGAAAATTATTTCTTCAGATCAACAGCTATGACCAGCAACATGTACATACAAGCAAAAAAAGGGACATCAGTGAACTGGAGGATAAATATGTAAATTACTGCAGTGTTAAATGTAAATCAATTCTGAGACCCAGCTACCTAATTGTCCATTAAGATAGCAAAACAGATGCTTCATTTAATTTTATAGTCTTCTAAAAGAGAACCCAAGAAAATGCTGAGCATTACTCATAGTGGATCTACAGGATGGAGCTCTTGACTCATGACTCATCCAATATAAGTGAAAGCAGTTCATAAGCAGAATCTGAGAAGTTTCAAAGCACAAGATGAATATACCTTTAAATAAACTATTTCAGTAAAAAGGAAAATAAAAAAAAAAAAATTTACAGGAAGCAGAGGACAGTGGTTACAGCTAAGGAATGAAAATAAGAAGTCATCCTTCTTTCTACAATAAGATTTGTCACCAACTTTGGTGGTGACATATAAGATGACAATAAAAGAGAGAAAAGTCAAATCTCAGAAGGAAAGTGCCACTTGTTCCCATGCACTCACCTCAAATCAGAAATCAGTAAGTACAGAATGGATGATTTTAGAAGCCATGTTGGTAAACTGCGTAAAGGAACACGCTTCCTAGTAACAGAAGTTAAAGTTACCCCTAATTAGAAAACAAACAAACAAAAAACCACCATCATCATCTTGTACCTCAGGACAGTTGCTACCTACATTGCTTCCTCCTCTTCAAATAAGATTGAAATTAGAAGTTCTGATTCTAGATGAAGACCAACCGCTTCCAGGATGTCAGAGAACAGACCAGGAGAAATCAATAAGAAAGGCAAACACATTGAAATACCCAATAGCCCTGACAGTAATTTCAGTGGTGAAATAAATCCAAAACTTATGGTATATTTAGGCGTTAAAATCTTGCTAAAATTGTATGTACAAAACACAAATTCCTGCAAATAATTATCAAGTCATATACTCATAAAAGTCAAGAGAAATTATTTTATTACTTGTTCATCTTATTTACAGAATAGAGACAATATTAGTGAGCACAAGTAGCTATTTGCAAGCAAGAAGTCTTCAATCAGTGAGGAAGGAATGTAATTAAAATGAGGGAAATCCAAAACACAGTTATACCTACCAATCATGTCATCTAAATTGTACTATTTTCCTCACTAAAAATAAAGCTTTGAAACAAAGATGCCATATTTTATGCAAGTTCTTGATTACCTCTCTGCCGAGGGAGCATGTAATTTACAAGAAAGAGGACTTAAAGCTTTAAGTGCCTCTGACTTAATTCAGCATGCTGTATTGATGGTCCCATTTAGATGATTCCATTTTAGGCCCCTCTAACGCATTAAAGGCATGACTTACTCACATCCATTTGGCTAATGATCCCCTACTGCTCTAAAGTAAATGACAGCTATTTACAGTAAATTATTCAATTAGATAGAGGGAAGTGCAGCATTCATTTTATATTGTTTGACATGGCAAAACAGAAGTGTGCAAGAAGGCAGGTGGGGCATTTTAATCTTTCAGACTCAATTGTTTAATCCACAGCAAGAAAATGCACTCTGCAATACTCATCACCGTCATGATGTTATTGTAAACATTCTAAGAGACACTGATTTTGCAACTCCAGATAATACAGTTCTGCCCACTTCAAAAGTCAGTCATGACAGCATGCAAGGAGTGCCATTAGGCAGCATCTTGTAGAACTGCTTTCTTTGTAAGCACAATTTCAAGTTGCATGCAATGAGATTTTTCTTTCTTTAAACACATGCCACCTGGCACGTAGGAAAACAAATTTCTTTTAAAAACGAAAAAAAAAAAAAAATCTGGGGAATTTACAGTCTTGACTCTCAATTAATTGTAATGGGATTTATACTACTAAGTGTCTACCTTACTTTCAGAGAGAAGGTTGAATCTCCCAAGACATTTGGGCAGAAGGATATTTTTTTCTTTCTTGGATTACAGGGAAAGCACAGCTCAGCTGCCATCACAAAATAAGGAAAGGGATTCAGAAAATTAATCAAATAAAGAACATGATAGCTAAAGGAGGAATTCTCCTTATTGTGGGTATGAGCACAAAGTCCAAGGCATAAGTCCTATGCCTCAAGACTGCCGGTGACCATCTTTGTGCAGTTCCCACATTGCTAGCATTTAAAAGAGAAGGGGGAAGTGAACAGGCATCGTGCCTGAGCCCTCCTAGCTCACTGATTTTTGGAGTTTATCTCATGTGAATCTGGACCACTGCTGAAAAAGTACAAGGCACCCCAAATAGAAGAACATTGGCTAACTTGCCAAGGCATTTAATTTTCCTTAGGCAGAGGGCCAAATTCAGCAGACACAGATCCTACTAATTTTAATGGAAGTTACACTTGCCTATGCCAGCAAGTGAAGCTTGCCCCAGGGACTGTGAGCATCACACTACAGAAAATACAACTGCAGCAAGCTTTGTAGATTCAAAGCATACATTTGAATGGCTAAAGAATTGACTACTTAGCTTTCCTTTTTCATCGCCTCTAAAGCTGCTGGCACAATGTAATGCCTCCCGCTCTTCATAAGTGTACATACTTCTCCATGAGAAAAGGGTTCCAGCCTGCCAAGGGCAATGGGCTCAGGCACAGACTCTGTTTATTGCCACAGGACTACTGGGAATTTAGCAGATGTTTAGTATCACCTATGCAAAAACACTGGCTAGATTTTTCAGAAGACCTCCTACACACAGCTCTCGAATTCCTGAGGAAAGTCTGCTTTTCAATGGCCCCAGGGACTATTGTTTGCAATTTGATACTTATTCTGCTAGCTACTTTCCCCTTCTTATGAAGTATTTATCACTTTTTAAGTCCCAGCTCCTTCAGAGCAAAATATATTTTAAATCAACTATTAGTTGAAATCTTTAGTGTTTTTAAACAACATATTCTATGTCAGTATCCAGCACGCCTATTCCATTACTCACAGAAACTCAGAATTCTTCTCTATTTGAAGGACTTTTTAAGGGATGTTGTAATACAAGTTAGTTTAGTAAAAATTCTAGGCCTTAGCAAGTTGTACTCTGGTCCTTCAGTATCCAGATTGGACAACTCCGCTTTACCTACACGTTCCCTGCTCCCCCTCTCCCCCGCTCTCTAAACAGACTAAACAGAGTTATATCTGCTGACAATCTTCCTCTGCACAAGTGGCCCAGGCTTGCATTCTTTAAGTATGTGATGATCCTCTGAAAAGTTCCACAATTACTTTTGGCTGAAAAATTACCTGTCTGAAAGGCACTGAGTTAAGCCAGATTGCAAGCCAAATTCTTCATCTACTAAGAAATTCAGAGTAGTAAAAAGATAGCATAGCCCTTGAAATCACC
Source organism: Perdix hodgsoniae (assembly GCA_035772895.1). Taxonomy (NCBI): domain Eukaryota; kingdom Metazoa; phylum Chordata; class Aves; order Galliformes; family Phasianidae; genus Perdix; species Perdix hodgsoniae. The sequence continues at coordinate 32,693,505 of JAPSGF010000001.1, forward strand.
CAGAAAAATAAAAAAATAAACAAAAACCAAACATAAATAATGTGAACTTGGAACCACATTTTATTATTAGGTGAAGAGAAGTTGTCTATTTTAGTGAATTAAACTTTTAAAACATTTCTATAATTCTGAAATCCCCTGGACAGCCTAATAGCAAGCCCAGAGCAACTGAGACATTCAAGGTACATTGCCAATAAAGCTGCTACCCATCATAGCTATGCTGAGCAGGATTAAAAATGAAATATTGAGTGCACAAAATAGCATACATATTTCTGAACAGTTGTTCAGCATAGGCTTCTTTGAGTGACCACAGCCAGAAGAAATGAGTTGGAGAGGGCTGGAGGAATCAGTTTTTCCCCCTGGTTCTTTGCAGACAAGCCCTTCCCCAGAAGGAGGCTGTCATGGGGTGCAGAGGTCCCATACAGTCAGAAGGAGCGTAACCCAAGAATGGAGCTGGCGTGGTTGCCAAGAAAATCTTAAGTGTAACTTGCAGAAGGAACAGCTTAGCCTAGGATGAGTCACTTGACTTCACCCTTTCAGATGGCACAGAAAGGAATATTGAGGACTTACAGCTCCTGTGTTCCCATCTCATTTTCTGCCATTCCTTGCTCAATCACACAGAAGTTTCACCAAAACTAACGCATTAACGGCTCCAAATAGATTCGATTTGCAAGCAGCATTTCCAAAACACTTGGACACCCCTTGCTAAGAGGCAGAACAGAGTACAATTATAGCAAAACACAGTGCAGTTTCTCTCCACCTTATGCAGGTGCCCTGCATTCTCATTCATATTATAATTAACAGACATTAAGGGTCAGGCACACACATCAGCTAGAAAATGACACGATGCTTAGTGAGCCTAAACCTGCTCCCATAACATCGAGCTTTGTTTGAGAGGTTTTTTCCTCAAACCCCTTGACATTATTTTCTAGCTAGAGTAATATTTAGCTAAATAAAGGAACAGGCAACGTTTCCGTAAGGCATTGGGTATGCAATCCCATAATGGTCCCTCTCCCTCATTTCATAATTCATACATGTTTATCTGAAGTGTACACACAGCATTTTTAATAGCACCAAGCATGAAGTAGAACCACTCCCTGAGGTTTTCCAGGTCTCCCACAGTGTCAGGAGTAGTTGCTTAATACATCTGTGAAAGCAGAAAGCTAGCTTTTTCTTCTTTCTAAATTAAAAAAAAGAACAATTCTTTCTTCCTCAGCAGCCAGAGGTCACCTTCTCCTCCAAAGTCCTTTGAATATTCACCTCTGTCATATGCTTAAGAGTGAGGAATGGGAAGAGAAGCAAGAACGGTCAAAAAAAGGATGCAAGAAATCAGATATGAAAGAAAAATCTGCTCTGGGGAGGTACTTGCATTGAAAACAACCATGATTTTATTTATATATTGGAAAAAAAAAAAAAAGTGACACAATTCTCCTTGCATCATAAACTTCCAGATTTAGGTGTCAGTTTGTTGGACACAGTAAGTCCCTGGTACAGACCAGTGCTCCAGCAATGGTAAGAGCACATTTCAGACAGTACTACACAGTACATTAACTCATCCTTAGACAAGGAAAATCCATTTCTCTCTTCAAAATCAATTTTATTTATTTTTTTTAAATCTCTAACTTTCTCTTCATTTAATGATTTTTCCAGAAATCAAACATATTTGGAGAAGTTACAAAATCTTGCATAAGGGCTCAGTTTCCTATAAGTATTCTGTATTCCATTTTCTGTAGTTCTAATCAGTTCTGCTTTCTATGTCATCCCTATTAGCTGGCATCCTCCAGTGCATTTCTGTGACTGCTGTATATTCATTTCTCATTATTTTAAAAGAAATCTATCTTTAAAAGAAATCTGTTAACCCATTTTGTAACTTGCATCAAAGTGGGAATCCCGGCAGAATAAATAAGACACCAATGTTTATACCTCACAAGGTAGAAGGATAGCAGAACTTTTAAAGGGAAATTCCGTTTTTGTTCAGAACCATCTGAAACGCAGGGATGTTTATTCCAAAAGCCTTCTACCAGTGGAGGAATGTCACACAAAACAACGCATGTAGAAGCTCCAAACTGGCAGTGACCAACCTATCTTCCAAACATCAGACACTATAACCCTACAAATACCATTCTGGAACACTTAGCTAAGGTGCAAGACTAATTAACATGGTGCTTTAGCCAAGCCATGGCTGCTGTACTACCTGAAAGGAGGATAAATATGTGTCCCTCACTTGCTATAAAGCAGTGTCTTAACAGTTCTATGCAGCATAGCCATGCTAGAGCATACATTTATAGAGCATACAACCATCTCTTCTTGTAGTGAATCCTTGAAAATATGAAATCAAATCAGACTTCTTCGCCCATATTCAGGTTTCTAAGAGCACATTATACCGAAAACAAGAGGAAAAAAGCAGCCACATAACACACCAAAAGTAACCTTACTGCAGTTGTGCTTTGGCAAAAATCCTAGGCAGCAACAAGATTTTCCTTTTAGCTAGCAAACAGATTCCATTTCCCTTTTTCCAGAGCCCACATCCGTACATATTCAACTATAGTTTTGGTATCAGCATTTATGGCTTTCATATGGTTACCATTTCTAAGGAAACCACTTCCTCAGTATAGACACAGCTAGTATATTTTCTTTTTTCGCATTATTCTGGATTTGGCAGAGTATTTGTATGAGTGGGGAGAGAGAGAGGAAAAACCACAAGGGATAGATATCAGACCAAAATAAATCAAAGGTAAGCATGTTTCTTAAGACACAGGAAACTGAATATGCAAAAAGCAGTGGGATATTTTTTCCAAGCTTGCTTTCTGTTTGTCTTCTCTCAGTATAGAGATTCTCCACCATTCAGATCTTTCCTGGTGGGATTTCGTGTAATCAGTAACAATTATCCCTGGTACTGCGGCTACAGCGTCCCAGGAGCGGGGCCTTTGCCTGCCCTAATAGTATGCAGATCGATACATTACATTGAAAAAGAGAAGACTAAGGAACAGGCACAAATGTTACAGTCTGCCACTGACGTGCTGCATGGCCTGACAACCATTACAGCTGCTTGCTCCATTGCACAATAACAGTGATTTTTTTTGACACATAATAAATACTACCTACAGAATACAGCCATCCATCCTGACGCATCTCACCTGGCCTGTAACAAACAAAATTTGGAACAAATGAAAAACCCAAAGATCAGTCCACTATTGGCACAATCAATGCATTCAAACTCCATTACATTTAGGATAGACATCTCTAAAGCCCATAAGCTTGTCCGTATAGTTTCTTTATGTGGGGAAAAATATATATATATATTTTTTTTTTGAAGTTACTCAGATCCTGATCTTCGAGAACAAGTTGACCTAGTTTAAATTCCTCCTGTGCTTGCTTCTCTGAATAGGTTGGCTTTGTCAGCTGCAGTGCCTGGGAAAATAGAGAGTCCAGCCAGCCTTGTAAGATTGCTCCCAACAGTATTTTTACATTTTCTAATGGTTGCTTTCTGATAACTCAAGAAAAATCTGATATATGTATTTATACCTGTTAAATTTTCCACTGGGACTCCAGCTGCAATCTTAACACAGCTAAAGTTCAGCAGGTCTTTCCATTCCAAGCAAACAAGTTTTCATGTAAGTTCTTTCTCCAAACAAAAGTAGATCTTGTGAAACAGATATTTAAGAACTATTTAAAGAATCAGATCAGATTCAAGGATCAGACTTTCAAATAAAGAAAACAAAGCAAAAACCATTAGAAATGCTAAATTTGATGTGCACTGATTTTCTGGGTCAAATAACATTTCCAGAACAACAGAAAGTACATCTCTGACTATGTCATATTTTAATACAAATCCATTAGGAACATAACTTAAAGCAAATAACAGCTTCTGTTTTACCAGAGGACAGTATGGATCCCAGCAGGGGATAGCAATCATGGAGCAGAGCTGGTTTACACTGCCTGAAAATACGACTCACCTTGCCATAGAGAGCTACAATCTAAAAACAGTATGCAATAACCCAGGTTTACCAGTATGCACTTCTGAACTTCTCTTGCTCTGCCCTGAAGTAGACATTGACCTAATAGAAATTTGGAATATGTAACACAATGAGCCATATCTGTGGAAAACAGCCTCTCTGAACACGTCTGCGCACAGAAAATTCAACCTCAGTTGCAAATACTATGCTTCTTTCTGCCTGTACACTTATGTCTTATCTTGCAGCATAGGGCTAGTAACTAGCAAGTTGATTTCTGTAGGATCAGAGCACAGGCCAATCTCATCATTTCTGAAGTTCTATTCAGAATTTACTTTTTAATACTACAGAAACAATCAGCCAGGAAAACAATAAAAATCATTTGTTCTCACAGTTAACTAGGGGGTATGGAGAGCAACTTAAAGAGCAAAAGAATTTGGAGGGATGTTGCAAAAAATCAGAAGCATATTCAGTTGCTCTTCTTAAAGTTTTGCCACTCTATTTATAGCTTTTAGGAACTAGTTACTGTAAGTTGCATATGATAAAGGACTTTGATCACTCAAAGCATTTAACTAGTAAATCATTATTGGTAAAATATCCCATTCATTACTGCCATAGCTAAAATAATCTTAAGAAAATGAAATAGATATTTTTATCACTACAAAGGAAGGAAATGCTCATTTCCAGCCAGCAACTGAAATATTTTGGGTCAGAAGTTCATCTTGCAGCAGTTAAAAGCATGTTTACACCTACAGAATTTAAAAGTAATCAGAGATAGGCAGATTTTAATTCTATGAGCAACTTTCTCTAAGCAAAGGACTTCTGAGGGCATTTCTGCCCACTGCACAGTGGAGAAAAGGAAAAGAAAGGTAAACACCCTAGTCTTGCAGTAGACCTAAGGTAAAATTGCTCCAAGACACATTGAACACGGTTGAATTAATAGGTTCATCAAGAAAGGGGTGAATGCTGTTACATCTTGTTTAAAAATACGTTTTAAAAACGATGTCCAATTTCTCCCTCACTTTCATAATTCTGAGGAAAGGCATTAGGTGTAAGTTCCATGCACACACTGCTGATATGTAATGTCATAGAACATGTGAGGTGATGATTTAGTTTTCTGTCACTTTGCTATTATTCAATCACATGCAATTAATTGAAATAGGCTCAATTTGGTGGCAAATGAAAGGGAGTTGTTTCTGGTGGATTTATTGTCGTTGTTGAAGGAAATGGAAAGTCACTAAACAAAAATGTTAAAAGATGATGATCCTAACAGTCAACTAACAAGGCCCCATTTCTGCCCTGAAATGGAAAAGCATTACCCTTATATTCACAGACTGGCCCTAATGCTCAGCTACACTCTTGCAGATGATTTTAAGCTAGTAGTCTACCTGGTCCCTAGTGCTGGCAGCATATAGCTACATCTGTTACAGCTTCCTTCCACTTTTCTTAAACCATGTGTGGAGACAGTGATCTGGAGAACAAGAATAATGCTGCATCTTTGGCAACATGCTTCCTTCCATCTTTTCTCTCCCTTGTGGCTCCTCCCAACACCAAAGGCAAAGAGCAGCTGCTGTGCTGCCTTCACACTGGCTTTCTAAGTGTCTGTAATTGTTCATTCAGTATCTGATTTTGAATAAATCAAGGAAACCATTTTGAATTTCAGAATGCATAAAGATCTACTAACTGTATTTTTTTGTTAACATTGTCCCGCCTACTAGTTTGGGCCCAACTAGAAGGCAGATACTAATCCAAAGTCTCAGTCAGCAGTTAGCATAATGTTGAAAGCAGACTCAACTCCCTTTACTTCTGCTGGAGCAAGCAATGGAGCTGAGCTCTTGTTTTGTTACCAAAAAGTGTTTTCAGAAGAGAAGCGGCCAATTCAGCTCCTTTGAAAATCTTCACATAGTCACATCCATCTGGTGATCATTTCCAGAAGATCAGCATTTAGTTGCTTATTTAAAGTATAATTATAATTTCTTCTACAATCATATCTTCTCTGGTTTCTTCCTTGGCTCAGCTTTCGGTACTGGAAGCTGAAGCCCATCTAACTCAGACAAACCCATTAGCTGGGGAAGACAGTTTCTAAAGCTGGAAACAAAACTCCCCTGCCTAAAGTTTTCTTCTCCATGGAAGAACAGCTGCATTCTCAGACTCTCAATGAACTTGTAAAAATCTTTTTCCAGAAGAACAGCTACAACAGCACAAGCACAGTTCGGCTCCCTATGTCTGACTTGTTACAGCTCCCTGCTTTGATTCACCTTTCTTCTTACCAGAAGGACTATATACTGTTCTATTGAATCCAACTAGTTTATGCTAACAATACCTTTAAAAAAAATTCATCCACCCCCCCAATTTCTTCTTTAACCACACATAAAAACAGCATTAAGAAACTTGACAAAATGGAAAGGTATCATCACCAAAGATAGAGGAGCGTGTAATGCAATAATGAAACATAAGCAGAACGAAACTCTACAGTGCTTAGTTTCTAGTATAACTGATACATCATTTATGGTGGTTTGCTCCTGGCTTCAAGTTTTTACATGCATAATTTTTTATTTTTTTGAAGGAAGTGCAAGAATATCAGTTGTTGCTAGATAGCATGAAACTACAGATAAAGCCTCAAGTGCAAATACAGCAGCCCTCAGGCTCATTTCTCTTGCAGATCGGAATACAAAAGATTCCTTCTCTATTCTGACTTATTCAACAAGATATAGGCTGTTCATAAAAAGAATTACAAATCTCTGGAAGGGTATAGTCTGGCTTTTATGACATTTCTATATGGTTTTTGTTGGTTCTTTCCCCACCTCTGAAGCCCTTTAAACACATTTACATATCTAGAGCAACATAACAGCAGAATCTGAAATGTGAGAACCAACATACAAGCACAAAAAAGTAGTAAAAGCAAACAAAACAAATAACACACCTGTGTTAGATAACCTAATGAAAAGTTGTAAATCCAAAGCAACTTACACTACTTAATGTACAAAAACACCCAGAGATAGAGTTCTACCAGGATCCCAGCCCAGCGAAGTACTTAAGGACCTTGATAAGCAAAATAATAAAAATGTTTAAAACCTGACACCTGCTTTGCTACTTTAGAGCCAGCAATCTTGGTGCTCTTCGTCACACTTCACCAAAATTAGTTGCATTGATCTTCACTGCTTGCTCATAACCTCGCCAACCACCCTGTGGCTCAGAGCATAGGCCACTCCATACCAGACTTGGCACAGATGTTGGTTTTTTTTTCATTAAAATGCATGGAGCAAAAAGTAGTTACTATGTCTTTAACGTAGCTCTTGATCATACTACAGAGAAACCTAGTACAGATGCTTTTAGGAAGACGACAAGGAAAAGAACACGTCCCCCTTGTAACACCTCAAAGGAATACCAGCACAGCATGCCTACCTGAAGTGCCATTAGGCAGCAGCTGCTCCTGGTGGCTCATTTGAAACTGAAGTGTTTCTCTGGGCTGACGTGGTTGTCTGGTTAGTGCACCAATTGGATTCTGGTCCTGGTTCCCACGCAGCCCAGTGAGTCACTTACATCCTTTTTGACTCAGCAAAATGCATGCCCGTTCTGGAATTTATGGAGAACATGCTTTAGGCCAGTTTATTTCATTGAGACTTGAGCATGCTCTTTGTTTGAGGAAGAACATCTGTTTTGCTAGGCTAAATCCTTTATCTTCTACAAAAGGAAAAATATTAAATAACAAAAGGCTATTCTTCCCTTTCAATTGCCTTTGTCTTGCTTATTTAGTCAATAAACTACACATAAATGAAAAATGTCCATTTTATCCTCCGTTGCATGAATATAACTCTCAGATAAAGACCATTAGAGTAAATTGAATAACTTTAAGATGTGAAAATTTGGCCAAAGCAATTTTTTAGACAAATTAAATACACAGAATGCAGCTGGCAATCTGTTTCAAATGATAAAATACAAGACATCAATGTGCTGTACAGACTTACCCTGCTTTCCTAGTAGGATCACAGCATGTAATGACCAAGTCTTTAGATGTGTACTTAGTTAGGAAGTAATACCCAAAATACATAGTTTCAGGCAAACAATGGTCTGAGAACTAGAACAACAGATCCATACCATTAAAAAAGAATCACAAGTGGTGATCTTGTGAATGAGAAGCTGAGCACAGGACAGTAATATTACAATTCAATCTCAAATGAAAACTAATTAACCACTTAGGAAAAAAAAAAGGGGGGGGGGGATAGCAAATTAAAGCTTCTTCACCAATACCCCAATGCCTTTTTCTAGTCTGTGCCCTTTGGTAGGGAGGAGCAGTAACGATAGGACTGTCAGGGGAATAACGTTCTAACATACGATGCAGGTGTCAACACAACAGGGTGACAAAGCACAGGGGCTGACAAGCATCTGCCTCCTCATGATTCAGCCTTCTGATCCCCAGAAATACTGTTTCACACAGGAATTATTTGCACAAACATGGGTATACCAAACAGCAAAAATGACTCCTACTATAAACAGAAAGCAATGTTATAAGGAAAAAAAAGAAGGGGGGGGGGGGGGGGGAGGGGGGGGGAGTATCTAAGACTGTCCCCAACCATTTACATAATTGAAATAAACACAGTTTGGCATATACTGTGCATGCAGGCACAGTATACGCGTGACACTGGCTTACTGAAGTTCACCATCAGAAACTTCTGGTTGTAGAATCAAACCTAACACACCTATACCTCATCACCTTGCAGGAGAAAAGAAAAATCTATGTAGTAAATGCCCTGTGTATAAGGCAGGAATACCTCTTTCATTTATCATTTCAAAGCTCTAGTGCACAGAACTTTTGAGGATTCCTTTCATTAATCAGGAAATGCAACTAAATCACAAAACATAGTGAATCTACTAATAGGCAATCCAAAATTGTTGCTCACATGCTACATAGGGAAACAATCTAAACACAGTTCTATCATACATACAATAACTCTAACACTTCATAAGTGAAGTGGACTTGCTGCAGAGACTGTCACAACAGTTAAATGCTGCAGACTTACTCTGTGAGCTTCAAGCTTCCTGAACGCGTACCAAACAGCACGGATATGTACAGATGATCACGAAGTCCGAAACTGGCATATATTAATCTCATTCAGAGCGAGACTCAGTGATCTTTGTGGGTCACTTCCAGCTGAGGATATTCTGTGATTCATTTATCTACCCAAAAAGAAACATCTTTCATGTCACTAGAAAGCACAGATCCTTTGAACAAAGGGTAGCACTTCCACTGCAGCAACCAGCATAATAGTGCTCAAAGAGAACTTCATCCCACACTCTCATCCTAAAGGTGCGATGAGGGCTCTCCAGAATAAATACAACATGAGCCTTATTTAATCAAGTGACCTACTGAATTCCAGCCAGCATAAGCACTTGTTTTCCATCACCAAAGGTTCATAGCACCAGAGAATATTATTTTGATTCTGCAATATAAGAAAACCATACCATACATTTGCTCTAATTTTATTATTGCCTACAGTTTCTAGCAGCAATTTGGACTCTAGATTTTATTCTTCCGCACTAGAGCTAAATAGTGTACAGCTACATTCAACAGGGCCTAGAAGCATTTTCTTTTGATGTTACCTCTTATTTCCAAGCTGTAAGCAAAGATTACAGCATACAAAAATAAATTTTGATCAGCACCAACTGAAGAAAATTACAAAGGGTTCCTGTCAACAGAGCTGACACATTTAAATTTTGTCAACTACTCAACCTTTGAACAGCCTCACAGCCTTCTCCATCACTTTTGACTTTCATTATTCCAGAAGAGCACTTAATTGATTTGGGAAAGAGGGATGAGAATGGGCAAAGCTACTTCTTTGGCTGAATACAGGTAGCACCCCGCTTTGCTCAGCGAACTTCACAAAGAGAGCAGAAGGCAGAGGGGGCTTTACTTGTTTCACGCACACTGCATACTTGTGCTAAGAGGTAGTAACTAAATTAGCAACACCTCAGAGGTGTGTGGTACTGCAATCTGCTTCCAAGACAAGCAGACTTACTGTATAACTGATACACTAGGAGAGGGAACTCCTATCCCCTTGAAGTTGACAGTCTATGAAAGATTTCCAATAGCTCTAAAAGGCTTTAGGCATCCAAGAGAATTAAAGAAATCAGAGATCTCTACACAACTAAATATTTCTTCACTTAGAAGTAACAGATTCCTACTATTCAATCTTTATATTATTCTATCAATAACTTGTCTATTAGCAAGTCTCTCACTGAATTTTTCATCAACATATGAAGAAACTGCTTAAAAATGAACTATTTTTCATATAAACATGATTAACTGTATAAATGAATTAGCACAGCAATTCATTCAAATCTTCCCTATCTTCCAAAGGAGCAATGCATTATTATAAAATACAAGTTTTAAACCAAATCCTGTTTTACTCTCATTAATCTTAGACAGGCACACAATAATAGCACACTGCTAATAAAGCCACCGAGACAAATTCTCTTGTCAGCTCTTACAAGTTCAGAGGGGTTGGCTGCTTTATTTGATTTATGACATCAGAAGCAATGTAAAACCCTGTGTGTGGTCCTTGGGAAAGGAAGTCCTCAGCAGTGGTGCTGCTGCAAGAAGGGTTCAGAGCCTCTCTGTCGCCCAGGGATTCAACAGCCAGCAAAGCCACAGAACAGACCAGGAAAAATGTGAATAGATCAAAAAAAACATTACAGACGCAGGCAAGCATACTGAACCCAAGACAGATATCCTGAACTGCAAAGGACTTCAAGGATGAGATGAGTCTCCCCGCATTAGACTTGCTGTCAAACAACGTTTGTAGCAGGCTTCAGAGTTTGATTTCCTTAGACACTTTCCCCAAATCAATACTACTTTATTTAACAATTAGCACATCTGATTCCATCCTTTACAGAGAACGGAGCAAGTTTTTAATAGCTGCCCCAAAGCCATGAAAGGCTCTCTCATGATAGAACAAGAAAAAAAGCAGAAGTCTTTGGCCACTCAGGTGCATCAAACTATCAAAGATTTGTAAAACTACGTTTGCATAACAACCTATTAATCAACATCCTTATGCAAAGGTCATCTCTTACTAAAGAGATGAGCTTGACAGATTAGCTCTGCAAAAGAAGAGAGCAGTGAGACAAGAGTCTGTGCCATAGTTTTCCCCTATAGCCTCTGGCAACGGGGATTGACACAGCTTTTCAGCACCCCTAGTTATTCACTGGCACAAGGTAGAAGAATTTATAAACCTCTTGCGTAATGTCACGTTAAAACTGCATCTATATTTGCTGCAGATCTTACACATCCAAGTCCATCTGTAAATATCTCTCAGTTTCCACAACACTGAAGCCATCAAGAACTGAGCGTATCGGAGATCAGGCAATGACGAAATCTCTGTCTTCCCACTTGCAATGCGTCATATGCAGATTGCGTATTTCCTGTGAGAATAAATAGCAAGTCCCTGACAAAAAGGTAAAGCAGGGATTTATTTTTGCTTTGCTTTTAGACACCACATATTTGAGTTTAAACTTCACAAATTCCAGGAGGCTGAAGGGTGAACAAACAAATATTAACAGAGGACAGCTTCTCCAAGTCTGGCACTGGCAATCTGCTGCTTCCTATGGGAAGTGCTCTCATGGCACATCTGCTTTAATTTCAGTGTTTGAGACTGTGGCCTACTTAAAATAAGCCATTTACACTTTTGACATCTGGACCATCTTCACGTGTGCCCATGACTAACGATAACCTAGATATTCTATGGTTTATTTTTGCTGCAATTCACCTGACATTTACATTCCCACATGTGTAAGACATTTAAAAATTAACAGTTGATATGAAGCGTGCAATGAAAGAAATTCTGCCCTTAGTCACTTATGATTATTTGAGTTTGCAAATTCGGATGTCATTCCTCACACCACAGTATGTGATACACAATAGGTATTTCCTCTTTCTGAGTACAGACATGGTTGTGGTATCTCAGATAACAGCAAGCCCTGAGAAAAAGCAATGTTAGACTTAGTAAAATGATAGTTTGCAGTGACTGCCAACTATTCTAAATGCTACTTCATAGAATCACAGAATAGCTTGGATTGGAAGGGATCTCAAAGATCACCTAGTTCCAACCCTCTGCTGCAGGCAGGGCTGCCAACTGCTAGATCAAACATCAGCTCACGCTGCCCATGGCCCCATCCAACCCAGCTTTGAACACCTCTGGGGATGGGGCATCCTCAGCTTCTCCAGGCAGCCTGTGCCAGCGCCTAACCATCCCCACAGTGAAAAACTTCCCTCCAACATCTAATCAAAATCTTCCCTTCTTAAGATTAAAACCATTCCTATTTGCCCAGTCATTATCTACCTGTGTAAAACGCTGATTACCTTCCTGTTCATAACCTCCCTTTAAGTACTGGAAAGCCACAATGAGGTCTCCCCAGAGCCTTCTCTTCTCCAGGTTGAACAAGCCCAGCTCCCTCAGCCTGTCTTCAAGGGAGAGCTGCTCCATTTCCATGTCCCTTCTCCAGATCTCTTCTGAGTTGGGGGCTCCAGACCTGGGCCCAGTTAAATAACCACAAGGCAGAACAACTCCTGTAGCCAATATGAGTCAAGTAAACTCCATGGCAAATAAAATTTTAAGAAATAATCTTACTAACAAACTACTACTGTTTTGTTATTACTGGAAATTGTATTAGACTTGATGAATCAGACTGATTGAGTCAAAATATAGATCTCCCCTCTGCATAGGCTTTAATCTGCTTTCTGCATGCTCTCCGGACAGGTGGCACTTCCTGAGGACAGAAAGAGAATCAGGCATCAGCCTGAGATTTTCTTCGCAAAACCAGCAAGCCTGCAACCAGGTCAGAGGGAAGGAGGCACTGTGATTGCATCTGACCTGGACAAGTTACAGACATTGTCTGGCATCAAAGATATGATCTCATCTGCACTGATTGGCATTTTGTTTGTGAAACCAAATCCACAGTGATCAATTAACCAGTTCTTAATGATTGATCTGTCACAAAATTTATCTGTTATATCTCCGAAGTCTTGAGTCACACGTACTTACATTTAGTACATTTAATAAATAATAAAGCATGTGAGTTAATAAAATCTGAAAGCTACAAGAATGCTTCCACAGCAGTGCGATGTGTCAGTTCCACCCTTTGAGTTTCTTTATTCCCTCCTTAGCACGTATATCTCACTTTCATCAAGACTGTGCCTATTCCTGCAAATTCAGTTTGGAGGTGCCAGGGCTGCTAGAAGGGAGAGAGAACAACAGAAAGTATTTTAAATTGGAAAAAAAAAATCCTCTAAATTACTTAATATACTTTCAAGAAAGAAAACTTGAGGCAATGTGATAAACTCTTTACATATTACCCTTATAAAAGGCTTCTCTCCCCTGGATAGTTCACTGTTCCTATTATTCAAAGAAATGAAATCTATCTCCTTTCTATTCCCCTCCTTTTTCTCTCCATTCTGAGGTATTGCATTTGATTTTGAAAGGAAATGGGAATTTTGAGGCATTCCATACCTGGTGTGCAGGCTGTTACAAAGGCCTTTCATTAGGAGATTACATAAGTGGTACTTGAAGTAATCATGGTACAGAAAAGATACTTTAAACGAACAGTTTATTCATGCGATAAGTGTTGCCTCATTTATTTTCCATAGAAATAGATCTGATTAATGTTTCTATTTTCAAAGCCCATTAAAGCACAGTCTGCCTTTGGCAAACTGTACACAGATTCACAATGCTAAACAATCTTTTTGCTTTATTTATAATACATTTATTTACTATTATTTTGTGACGTAGTTTTTGTGTTCAGCTTTTGACAACCGTAAATGAAATTCTATTGAAAATAGAAACAAACAACTAGCCTGAGGTGAATAATTTCATCTCTATGCATCCAAAAAAAGAAACAAACAAAAAAACAACTGCAAGATTTGAGAGCAAAACGGAAATTATTTCATATCACCAGCAGGTGCAAGAGCTACCAACCAAGAGCAGAAAGGCAAAAGCTATGAGAAGAATGCGAGGTATAGAGTTTGATTAATCAGAAACTATTACCCTATCCCTCTTTTAGGCAGACATGCCAACTTCTCTGCAGAAATAATTCCCAGGTGTTTGTGAAATAACTTTAGCCTAAGAAAATGCACATTTTATAAGTACTTGGTCAAGGCGATGCATTTATCCATGGAAACCCTCAAGAAGCTAAGAGGAAAAAGAACATTCTTAAGTTGAACAATATTATCCAGATCATGTCCTGTTACGAGGTCATTTCTCAGCACATTTTTGCAAGCAATGAAAGAACAGCAGAGCACTTGTCCACTTGAGATCTGGCGCTGCACTTGAGCGCTTCAGGGTGGGTGTCTGCTATTCCCATAAAAACAACAATAGGAAAAAAGACAAAATAATAAGTACCTGATGAAGTTTATGAGTAGGATGGTTTTTATAACTGGATTTATGAATCTGAAATCACAGTATTATTTTCCAAGGCTTTTTTGTTTACTTAAAAAAAAAATTACTGAAAGACAATTAAACTATGTTCAACAAAGAATGCAAACTCCTCTCTTCTGTCCAGTTGTAAAAAAGGAAAGCACAAAATCCTTCGCACAGAGGGAATACCCTTTCCACTTTGGCATTATTTTGGACAAGGAATTCTGCTGTAATTCCTGTCTCCAATACAACAACCAGCATGCTTCTTTCTGTTCTATTTCACTGATCGGAATCTGGATCCCTACCCTGCTCATTTCAGCAGAATAAGTAATACATTTGTAAAGAGCTAATTAATTGTCCAGGCAATTCACAGCATATATCCTCTTTGCTTGCATATCAGTACAAAACCATCACCATGACACTCCAAATAAAACAATTTTGGGGGGGTAACATTGATGCCCCTCAATACCATCAATGCACTTATCAGCACTACAATTTACTATTACATCATTTTTGACCCATTTTTAGTACACAGGCCTGTTTCACTGACAACATTTTTGCAAGACAAATTGAGTACCGCAGATTATTATTAACTGTCTCAATTTGTGCCAGTAACAGTTTAAATGGGCTATCAGGAAGAATTTCTTCATGACCAGAGTCCTCAAGCACGGGAACAGATCAGCCAGGGAAGTGTTTGAGTCTGCATCCCTGGTGGACACAACATTAAGTTTAGTGATGGGACTTGGTAGTTCAGGTTGAAGGTTGGATTTGAAGGTCTCTTCCAATCTAATTGATGCTATGATTCTATTATTTGATTACAAAGATTACTGTAAAAATCCTTACTTTTGCTGGAAGTAAACAGATCCAGCATGAAATGGCTCTTCAGGTTAAATAAGCAATCATTTTCCCTGCAGGCATTTATTCTAAAGACCTCAGTGGAAAGATGCACAACATTTTAGATTGGTAGGCAGGGAGATCCTTGTGACAGGGCAGGGTAAGAAAGAAAAAGCAGAACTAGGAATTTAATGGGAGTGAAAGAATGTATATACTAAGGAGAATAGTACCATCTCCAAAGTGCTTATCAAGGAATTTAAAAGATCTGCTTTTTAACAGAAAACAGTGCAAGCTTTAACCACTACTGGCTGTATAAACTCCAGCAAATACTGGAAACACAATTTCCGCTCACATGGCAATTCCCCATCTTCCAAAGTATAGAAAGGAATGCACCAGCACAAATAATTCTTTACTATCAAGAATTATAATATAATCACAACCACCTACTGAGGTAAACTTTGAAAGTTAAGCAGAATGTGTTTGAAATTTCTTTTTGTTTCAGAGACATGAGTAATTTCAAAATTATCCTTTGGGCTAAGTAAGCAGTGACCTATTTTTCTCGCCCCATGGTCTAAGTTGACTGTTCAGACAAGTTTTCTTTTCCATTTTGCAGTAACTTATCCCTCAGCAATCCTACCTCTTCATGCAGGTGATACCAGTGCAGCAGTTCAGTCAGTACCATATTTAGACACTGCTCTGGGTAGCTTACTGGCATTTTACTCCCAAGGAACGCAGAAAGAGAAGGAAAAATAGTCAAAGTTCATAAACAAGTTATTCCTCAACACTAAAGCAGAGCAAAGCACTTCTCCAGCCAGGAAAGGTATGATCACAGCTGATCATACAAAGCCTAGTATGAATGATGAGAGTAAGGTGGCAAAGGATGCTGATGTTTTATATCTGCTCCTCCATCATTTTAGTAGCATCCAAAATAAGACCCTAAACCCATATCTAGATCTAAAAGCACCAAATGGATTTTATTTAAAAAAAAAAAAAAAAGTGGAGAGAGATTGAATATTTTGTATAGGAAGAATATAAAACAAAATCCTTTTATCTAGGAAAAATTTCTGCAAAATAGCATGTAAACAATAATTGGTTTTAACGAGAAGCGCTCAGTTATCTGGTTTCTGTATCCTTGGAGCGCACAAAATAAACTGTATTCATTCAGATGCCTTGTACCAACAGGAATTTCTTAAGTGGTAGCCACGCTCACATCCGTGGACAATAACATAAACTTTATCAAAGATAGGCTTTGAGCCATCTTTTACATTGTATATTACTTAGTTGCAAATGCATCAATTATATAACTTCACCATTATGTTGTCTTACCATAAGAGAAGCTCCTAAGTTCCCCTAAGTTAACTTGGGAGTAGTATAAGCTAAAAGATGCTTATTGTTTAAATATTTTACATGCTGATTATCTGTAGGTTTTATATATATTTATTTATATTTAATGGAGTCTTTCACTTAAACATACACATTTATTTAAACAAATTCTATTCTAGATCTCCTAACAATTTAACCATTCATTTTCCTTCTGTTACATGAAGCTCTGGCTTGTGACCATAGCAGTGTTTTCTACGCGGGCACTGCGTTAAATGGACAAAGTACTCAGTAGACTACAGGCCTGCTTACCTGACAAGACTCAGACCTGAGCTGTAACTGAGAATGTCACCTATTCAAATCTGCATGGCTTAGCAGCCACAGAGTACTTGCCTCGATTGCAGTTCAGCAATTGCCAGAAATGTTGACATTTGCTTGGGGGGAGTAGGTTTCCTGTGGTTTGTTGTTGTTTTTTTTTTTCTTTTGTATATGAACCGCTCCTCCTACTTCTGCAACCAGTGAGAAGGCTGATCCTCTGCATAAAGCTGGAGCTGCCACATGCAAGTAAGTGACAGTAAGCAGCCTGCTGTCCCTTAGCCTTTGCTGGAAAAAGTTCCCCCAGTACAATACAGGAGAATGTGCATGAGGAAAGAAAGAGATACTACTGCAGAGAATCCTCCAAAGCACATTGAACTAGAAATACCTCAGTTGCCCTGAGGCTTGAGTCCAGTACCCCCAAGAGCATCCCCAAGGGGCCTTACTGTACAAGTGAGGTGGGTGTGATGTCAGAGCCAGATGGTGTTGGAGCACACAGGGCTCAGACACTTTTCTATTCTAACTTAAAATTAGTTTGGTTTAATCTAAAAGAAACAGAGTCAAAACAACAGAGGCAAAAATACTTACACATCCTTCAGGTTCATAAAGAAAAGCCAGTGTCTTATAGTCCTCTTTAAGACTGCTCTCCACAGAAGGCAGTTGGTCAGGGCTGCGTACTGATTTCACGCCTTTCAAACACTGTTCAAAAAACAGTGCTCAAAAAGCTACTGAAATCACCTCCCCCCCAGGGGTTTTTATATGAACACTCACTCTTAAATGCTTTTCAAGCTAATCAGTGAAGAACTAATCCACATGTGTGAGCTGGTAGAGAGCACAGGTTGTGCTCATCAGCACAAAGGGCGGTGTAAGGGGAGCAATGAAGACACTCAACACAAGCTAAGGCAGAGAAAAGCTGTCCTGCTTGCAGTTTAGTTGATTGCAAAGCTCCTAACAAGAGGCAGTGCTGCACTCTGTGTCAGTAAATAAAACTCTAAGCAATGATCTTACTTTTCCTACGCTTTCCTATACAGCTTCCTAAAGAAAAGAAATTCCCAGTGTGCTTTTTATACAGGCTATCCCTCACTGGGAATGCAAGAAAATTCCTTGCCATCAGGCCCTGTGTAACTCCCATCATATTCTAGGACGATAAATAAAAAAGAGAAAAGCCTTACATAAGTCTTCATTCAAGACACTTAAATCTGCAGCGTCAAATCCATTTTACGCACTTTCAGTCACATAAAGGTAAAACCTTTTCCCCCAGAAGGAAACCGAAGACAGTAGAAAAAGGCAGTGTTTTCCACCAGCCCATTTAACAAATGAAACATTTACTTTCTGTTTGGTGTAAAGTGACAGCTGGCTTATTAGAGCTGACACTGATCCTCCCAAGAGGATTTCAACGAGCAAGTCACACAGGTGAAGGTCAAAGAAGCAAAGGAATTAAATGAAGAGAGGAAGCAAGCAGCTTTCCCTTAAGGACAGAAATCAGCAGACAGAAAGTTGTTACTTACATGGCCCTCGCTGATTGAAAATAGAGCACCTGCAAAATATGAAAATATCTCCAGGCCACTTTCTGAATTTCAGTTTGTTTTAGATCTGGCTCCCAATCTGGCCATCATCATGCACTGTGGGTGCATGGTTTTGTGCCATGTCTCTGCCTGACTTGCACAGCGTCAAAGGCAACTCATGTAATATTCATATTGAGGCATCATACATCGCTTTTTACATACATGGGGAGGAGAGTAAACAAGGGATGATCCTTTACTTTTTAAAGTAAACAGTAAGAAAAACACAGCCTTGCACTCTCAAAAAGTTGTAACTCTCCCTACACACGACTAACTGAAGAGAGATGAATGCATGCTCTTCAAACTACTCCTAACAGTTCTGAGATGCTTTGCCAAACTATTACTTTTTGGTTTGGCAACGCCACTTTGTTATGCTAATCAGACGAATACGGGGATACGCGGGTGTCAAAGGTACACTCAGAAATATGCACATCGTAAAGATGAGATCTGAGAAGTTTGGCTTAGCCATGAAGTTTGCAGAGTCTCAGATCTTCTCATATTTTCTACTTCAGTTTCAATCGTAACGCTCTGGATAATATCCTGAGTTTCAGCACGCCATGTAGCACTCCAAGGAATAGGTAGGTGTAATCACACACATGACTTGCCTCTGAACAATTTTTATGAAATCCTGGAGAGAAAAGATAATTGCATGCTATTCTTACTTAATATAGAGCACCTATTCAAGTAAACAGGCATAGGTATAAAGGAATGAATAACTGGCTCTGGCTCTAATCTCTTTTAAAGGTCACAAGCCTACAGAATAGTTTTCAATGCATTTTCAAGTTTACCTTAGCTTACCTTAAACCTGCAGGTTTCCCTCTCTATGCCAGATACACAGCACACGGCGCTTTTCCTTCCTGTAGAGCTTAACATGCAGAAGCTCAGGCCTTCCTGGGTTTTTTTGTTGTTGTCGTTATAGTTTTGGTTTTTTTGGACTCTGACATCTGCAGAGTGACACCTTTCAGCAGCCCATCTACATCCTGCTCTCCCACCCCATCAGCCTTGCCAGATCTAGGCTAAGCATTTGGAAAATACAAGGTAGAACAGCAGGGAAACAGCTGAACCGCTTGACTTGTAGCTTCAGTTTAGAAGTCCAATTAACCAAAGTTGTGATTAATCACTACTTGGAGGTGAAGGAGGAAGGGAGAGGTGCAGAATAATTCTTTCTTAAGGGATAAGGACTACAATATCTCTAAGCTCAGCTGAGGTTATTCCACTGTTTGTTTCCCTTAATGCCTAACAGAAGTTCATTCAGTCAGGTGCTCCTGTCCCAAAGCAATCTAGCTTTTATCTGATGACCTATGTATAATTCAAAGAAACCCTTTCAGAAATCACAAAGAGAGAACAGATAACCACTAGACACATTTCCTTTTAGATAGCACTGCCACCCAGTACACTGTCAGAGACCCCTGTGCAGGACTACACAAGGTGCTCTACAGCACAAGGCATTTCCAAATGGACCAGTGCCACCCATTCTATAGCCCATTAACACCAAATTGCCACATGTGGAGATGACTGAAGAGTGAAGAATGGAGTTAATTAGGCCAGGTACACAGGAGGCAAAAGAAAGTTGGCACACAGCCGTTCACACTACTCTAGCTGATTACACTTGTAGTAAACCCTGACTTTCTAGACCACATTTGCTTTCTGAGCTCAAGAAAAATATGTGTTTTCTCCCGTGTTCATTAGGTCAGTATGAAGATTTGTATGCAGAACCAGAAACAAGTTTTCTGTGGCAGTACACCATTCTGTAAGGACCTCCCCAGCAATTTTGTTCAAACCCATTGTATTTTCTCTTTCATCACCATACCTTTCAGTCAGAAATGACACATTATGTGTTTAGCACGCACAAAAAATAAAACATGTGAACATAATGAAGAAAATATTCTTCATTAGACATTGTGTGTCTTAAACTCATTTCCTTCAGTGTTTTATTGTGTATTTTACCTTGTATGACATGAACAGAGACTTAAAGTGACCTCAAAGACTACAAGAGTGTGTAAAAGAAAAAAAAATAAATAAAAAATTCACCTTTGCCAAAGAAGAGAAAAAAAAAACTAGCGAGATATTAAAGCATTCAAAATTTATAATGTTCTTCATTCTTTTAAATACTCTCCCTAGATACAATCACACTGACCTTCTAAATCCATAAAATATGCTGTTTTTGTCGCCCCCTACAGATGCAGCACAATTTCAACTCCAACACTTGCATAGGTTTTTGGTAGAATTTCAGAAAAGAACTTAAAAGCAAAGTCACAAAAGACTGGAATATTGCAACAAGAAACTGCAAGGATGTTTCCTGTGAATATTGCACTGCTGTGTCAAACATTTCCAGTGGGACTCATCATACAATTTAACCATATGATGCATCTTCAGAATATATCACCCCAGATATGGCTATTGATACCCACTGTATTTATATTATGAAAAATAAAAGAAATTTTGTCTTACTCAAGCATGTGTCAGATTTGACTCTAAACCACATACTTCATTTAGTTAAAGAGCCAGAGGAAAGAAAAAGCAGCACAGAAATATTTTCATGAAAATGGACCTATTTTAGGAGGAGCCAGGTACAGCCTTTACAGCCCTAACACACTTCCACGCCTCATCTGGATGTCAACCACTTTAAACAGAAAGCACAGATATAAAGTTACAGCTTTTTTCAGTCAGTCTGTAGAAACTGCCACATGTACAACAGAGAAAAAGCATCTATCCCAGTAACAGTTTTTCCTTTCCAAGAGGAAATATTTGCATCAGTATAAGCAAATTTCAGAAATACAGAAATAAGTGCCTACGGTTGAGTTATGTTCACTTCCCACCGACTTCAGAGACTGGACAGCTTACATATGGTAAAGATAGGCTTCCAAATAAAATAGAGATGCACAGAAACACAAGCCTCAAACAGTTGAAAGGAGCATTCTGAAAAAAGTATGTTACTATTTACACATTCATCTCCTTTTTTACATTCAAAGCACACAGAAATTCCAGTTTCAAAATGCATTGTCAGGAAAAAAAGTTTCTCAGCTGCCCAAACGCTGCATTAACACACTCACTGCCTGTGCAGTGTCAGTACACATCTAATCTCACAGACAACTTGGAGGTTATGAATAAATACTGTCACCTGACAATAATTAGTATTGTTCTCATTTTCCTTCTGTATATACCAACAAATACGCATTTTCTGCTTTTTCAGCTGAAGCAGCCAATTACCTTCTGTGCTTTGTAAGCTCCCGTCCACACACTCCCCAGGAAACGGATAATGTGCTGTGCAGCACAGTGGGGAGAACTCCCTCGGATGCAAAATAATTCAGAACTTACTCATGTAAAGTCTATCCACTGCATTCACAGGCTGAGCTGTGTGTTAAAAGCATTTATTCACCACCAAAAGACCATACTTAACAGTTATAACCCTGGCAAATACTGTGCATTTAAATAATTCTTATACTCAGCCACACAAAGGGGTTTTATTCCTCTACCACAGCTGTACACAAAAGAACAGAGTGCCATTTCAATACAAAACTCTTGAAGTTACTACTTACCAGTTTGTGATTACATATTCAGTAAGCCCAAAGAGCTGAAAAGATTTTGTTGCAGGAGACAAAAGTTGCCAAAACAAAAAACCAAAAAAAACAACAGGCAAAGTTAACAAGAACGAAGGGAAACTCACATATATGCTCTCTTCATTCATCTACTTAAGTGTTCCCGAAGACTAAAAGGGACCTTAAAGAAAGTGCTCTCAGCAAAGACTACATCCTCTTGTCAGTCAAACCCTGCATAGTTTCAGCTAGGCATCTGTCCAAAAAGACATGGAATTCTTCTATTTCTGTCTCCCAGTGCAAGTGGAAACATTTCTACAGATCTGTGGTGAGGATTTCAATTTTTGTAGTGGTAAGCTGGAAGAGGAATTTAATTAAAGACTCTGTTAAGCAGAAAACTGTCCATGAAAGAGGAACTGGAAAATTTGGAGATGAATAACAATTGCATTACATTACAGTCTGGTACAGAAGCACAATAAAAACTTCCAGTGAGGTTAAAAATCCAGATGTGGTTTACTGGAAGAAAGCTGTGAAAACTTTGTTTTCATCAGCGTTGTTGTCAGTAGCAGTGAAACAACAACATATTTGTGGTTAAACACACAGGTTTGCCTTTTTTTTTTTTTTAATGAAACAATTTGAGTTTTAAAAAGTTAATGATTTTACGTAGGAAGCTAAACATTTGTTTTACCACCCATGCTATGCCTGACGTGTTACTCTTTTTATTCAACACAGGTGTTTCCTTAGGAGTACTTCACATCTTGCCCATTGCTGACAAAACAAACCCTATAAACTCTGATTCTCTAAAGTATGGAAGGACCTTGGAAATGATATGTTTCCCTTCTCTCACATTTAATTTTTTCTCTTACGATATCAAGAAGAAAGTATGGCTGTTTCCCGTGTACATTCAAACTGGAAGCTGACACAGAAACACAACACACAACTTCACTGGCCCTTCCAGCTCTCCATACACGAGATATTTCTCACAAAGAGAAGCAGCTGCATCCATTTGATGGCTCAGAACTTTTGTCCCTGCTGCTTCTCCTCTCTGCATTCAGCTTCCTCACCCATTGCTCCTTTTGCCTTTGCTTTTTATTCTGCCCCCATCACTGTCTCTTTGATGCCTTTCACTCGCTGTCCTATTGCATTACATACTGACTCCTCTTTTTAGTCCTCCTCATAGCTGTAAGTCCCTGTCTCCTGTTCCTGCTTACCAGGTCAATGCTCTGTCTCTCTGGTCGATCTTAGGGCTCTTCCAGCCATTGCTGACTGCCAGTCTATCTCCCACGCCACTTTCTGGGTGCAGAAAGCTCTTTCTGAGTCAGCCCATAAAGTAAGTTGGCCCTGCTAGCCACCATTCTTCAGCTCAAAACCTTCATTCGGATGCACTGAAAGACATTAGTTAACTGTAAAAGTAAATCTGAGAGCTGTGAGGAACAAACAGTGCCTTTCTAACAGAGAAGAAAAGAAGCACTCCCTGTCCCCCTGTTCTCCTTACTTACACATTGCTTTTTGGCTCTGATGTTTCAAGTTTCTTTACAGTGTGAATGGCCTGGGGACAAAAAATTTTTCACACTGCATTCTGTAACAGTCTCTGGCATGACACGATCCAGTCTTTTTACACGGCTGGGCATCATGGCGAAACAAGTGAGAAATAAACTGTTTCTTGAACATCTTGCTACTTATTATCTACTTCAGATCACAGCTCTTGCAAGATGTAGCTGTGACTGAATGAAGCGATACGTTTTAATTTTAGGGATTAAATAGAGAGAGAAAGAAGCTCCCTGTAGATGGGGGAACACTGTAATCCTGCAGTGCACTGCCAGCAAAGATGATGGACAATTAAAGCTTTAGCAGGGCAAGGAAAGGCTGGAGAGGACTGTCCCTTTGAAGCACCCTGAGCATGTTATGATGCAGGTTTCCCTAGCCAGGAATAGAAGGGCCATGAAGAAGATCAGAGTCTGGAGCATCTCTCCTATGAAGAAAGGCTGAGGGAGCTGGGATTGTTCAGTTTGGAGAAGAGAAGGCTCCAGGGAGACCGCGTTGCAGCTTTCCCGCCAAGCTTGGAGGAAGCTTAGAAGCAGGAAGGGGACTGGCTTTTTACAGTCTTATAGTGATAGGGAGGAAAAGCACTCAACTAAAAAAATGAGAGATTAATGTTATCTGTTAGGCACAAATTCTTTACTCAGAAGCACTGGCACGGCAGCCCAGAGAAGCTGTGAATGCCCCATGGCTGAAGGCACTCAGGGCCAGGGTGGATGGGGCCCTGGGCAGCCTGATCTAGTTGGTGTTAACCCTGCCTACTGCAGAGGTTGGAACTGGATGGGTTTAAGGTCCCCTCCAACATAAGCCATTCTGTGATTCTACGATTCTCTGATCCCACCCTCCAGTTCTCATGGTAGCTGACAGTGGGCCAAGCTAATTCCACCCAAGTGAATTTCCATGCCTTGTTGCTGCAGCAGACAATCCAAAACAGTCAATAGGCACTGGTGCAGATCGTTGTTAAACTCCACTTCCAAAACCTAATACTGAATATAACTTCCCATTTTTTCTGATATTTAAGTTTAGCAAAAGTCAGGGCTTTGCACATACAGCATTATTAATGTCCAATTAGCACCACATTTCATCCTGGCACGCTATGAGCCACCATTACACCAGTATGACATTGTCTTTTGAAGCAGAGATGCTTTATGGTACCTATTGCTTTACTGTCTTGTTCCAAAATTGCCTGATCTCCAAAATCCATCCATTTCAAGGAGTTCCTGAGAGGCAAAAAGCACTGGATTAAGATTACTGTTCCATTATTGGTCAGAGCATTAATTTCCTTCCAGTGATACCAGGCTACTTGTCATTTCTGACAACACATTTAATTGCCATTGCAGCCCTCACAGCTTTTTCATAGGTGCTGTCAAGATTATTTTAATTAAAATAATATCTATACAGAGGTTAATGAAAGCTGGGGAAAAAAACTGTACCAGGAGTGTGTCATTCACTGTTTCCCATTAGTGGGTTTGTAAGAAACCAAATTTCTCCAGACCCCATGACTTGCAGAGACCAATTGAGATGGGAAAAATGCCCATGACCAGTTTCCATGGCACAACAGCTCCAGCCCAGCCACTTCACCCTTTAGAGACCTTCCCACAGAGTAACCATCAGCCAAAGTCCTTGCTGTTCAGCCCATTCCTGTTATTTTCCTTAGAACTACTAATGATACTGATGATATAAAAAACTATTCATTATGTCAAATGCTACCTTGATACCATCACAGACATGACCTGGGATCACCTGCACTTTATCAAAGATAAGATTTAATATTTGGAAGTGCATTTCTTCTTATTCATTTTAAAACACACTAAATGGTGCCACATGTGGGAATTCAATGCTTCCAACAGCAAATGCAGGCAGACAGACACACACCCACTACCCTTTTTTATTCTAAACTTTGAAGCAGAATTTATTTAAAGCAGAGACCAGTCTATGTATAATTAGACAAATCAATATCCTTTGCATGATGTTTTACTTTTTTACAGTTAGCAGCCCTCACTTTGTACTAAACTGTATCTTTGTGAACTAGTAATCTAGGAAATTACAGGGTTTCAGTCAAGCCAGCTCATTTTGTTTCTGTGTATGGTTACAGACCTCAGACTTTGCAAGCTATTTCAACAGTTCCTTCCTCCATTTTCAAGACTATTTGCTCATTGTGTGGGTATCTTTCTTTGTGTCTGTGATGACAACAGGCACAAAAGTCACTTTTCTCTCAAGTGGGCTGGCATGCATGAAGGTGGATGCAATGCAAGGTGCCACATGGCTGTGACCTCAGGCTCTGCTTCTAGCTCAGCTCTTTGCTTTTTTCTGTGCACTCACTTTCTGTTCCACAATCAAATCACCACTACAAGCTGGTTTTGTTTGGAAAAAATGGCCCTTTCCTGAGAAGACTCACCTCTGTGCCACAAATGCCACTCCCACTGAAGAGAACCTGCAAAGTACAAATTGTATGAGCAGCAGGACTAGCAAAGCTCATTTTTCCTCTAGATTTAGCAGTCTCACTCCACGAGGTGTGATTCTGATAAAACTTGTAGGAACTCAGTATCCATGAAACACCACAATTTTGTAATCTTTCCTGTTTACATAGCTGTTGAATAAGTCTTACTCCCACCTGTGAAGTGAACATCCCTATAACAGGCTATGAGTGTATGGCTGATAAACTTTTATATTCCATTCTGGAAGGCAGAGCTCCAAATGTCGCAGCATAACACAGTATTGCAGATTGAAACTTCCTACAGCTTGCTCCTGTGTTACATACTGCCCATGTTAAGAAACCTGCTGTTGGTAATGATCTATGTACTGGCACAAAATTCATACTGGAAGAAATCCTTTATGAGGTCAATATTTCTCCTCCTCATCAAGGGGAGACACAAAACTGAGGGGCTGCTGCCAATGAGGAAGTCACAGCCAGTCACAGAACAGTCACAGCCAGTACCAGAGAGATTTCCATGGACAGTTTTGCTACCTGGCCAGTTCAAACTGCATCTAAACAAATCGTATTCCCCATCCTATCTGTGAGTGTGAGAGTCATTCTGTCTGCTACACATTTGTCATTCTTCAGGTGGGTATTCTCTTAAGTGCAAAACTGCCAAACAGAAATCAGCCTTGAATAGGAAAAAACAGAGCAAGTTAGAAAATTAAAACCATGGGAACCAACTAATACATACAGTTTTACTGCAGCTGTAATTTTATGGGAGAGAGACAGGGGATTCTTGCTATTTCTTGCTCAATTTCCATCTGAGCTTTTTCTGGTAAAGACACAGCATTGTATCTCTCTGACAGACTCAAATTTGCTCATGCCTTTCTGTGACTGTGATGATGCCTCAAAGCCTTTTCTATTAGTCTGTCCCATTATAAAGCTTCTTTAGCTCATAACAGCTCAAATGCTTTCTGCTGTATGGATAAAGGAGCTCTTC
Source organism: Perdix hodgsoniae (assembly GCA_035772895.1). Classification (NCBI taxonomy): domain Eukaryota; kingdom Metazoa; phylum Chordata; class Aves; order Galliformes; family Phasianidae; genus Perdix; species Perdix hodgsoniae. The sequence goes on from JAPSGF010000001.1 coordinate 32,720,386, forward strand.
ACTCCTCACACACTGCAGTAATTCTGATTACTGGGAGGATATTTGAAATGTGATATTGTGAGGAGAGGTGTAATTATGTCTGAATTTGAATGGAACTATTCTAAGAGGCTTTGCAAAAGCAGAATTTCATGCCTGCTAGAGGCCTTGAGGTCAAGCAGTTCATTAGGAAATAATCAGGACCTGAAAAATGGTCTAGTTGTTTTTTGGATGCATTGCAAATTCCACTACCTTCCTAAGAATACAGTATTAATTGTGCTCATTGTAAGCACTCAGACTGGTCAGCATGCACTGGCATTTGCACCAGCACTCCTTAGCACAGCTAATGGTATCATCATGTTGTTTTTTCCTGTCTACCGGATGTGGTTGCATCCTGCAACTGCATTTACACAGCAAAAAAATTATTTTCTGCTGTGCTTCAATTTCTTTTTTTTTTCTCTCTCTCTGATTTCATCCTTAAGTTCAAAATAAAAAGCATAAATTCTGTTAACATCAGGGCACATTTCTTGCTTCATCCAATAAATAGCCAGAACTTGCCTCCCAAAAACTTGAAAGGAAGGAGAAATAGAATAATCTTCCTCCTTTTAATTTAAAGTTTGGATCTGAGTCCATTCAGGATTATTTCTTCCCATTTTATGCTTGATAGGTTCTCATTTATTATTCTCATCTATATGTGTTCTCTCTCCCTGCCTAGCCTTGCTCAGTTGTGCCCACACAGCAATGGAGCTATTGACAGTGCCTGAGGTAAAGCACACTGGAAAGTCCCTACATGACTGAAGCATTGGTTTGCTCATCTCCTAACATGAAAACAGAAAGACAAATCCCTTTCTCCTTTTCTACCTTCCATATGTACTTATTCCAGCAACTTAATAATGTCATATTTCTTGTACAAGCAATGGAGAAGGTCACTGCTGTGAGAGGAAACCCAGCTTTTCACTTCTCTCAAGACACCCTGACCTACCAGCAGCACTGAGGACAGGGCCAGGTTTCTACACGTTCTTCCTGCTCATACAGGAACTGTGACCCAAAACAAAGAGTTCAAAGAGTTTAAAGAGGGTTTTTACCAACATAGTGAGCTTTTTTTTTTTTTTCTTTTGGAAATACCACCAACCAGACTTAAGCAGAGTGTAATACTCTCCATATATATCTCAAAGGAAAGAAGAGATAAGAATTTGAGCTTAAAACATCAGGCACTGTTTTTCAAGCCCGAGCTCAAGAATGTCAGTAACCTCAAAGGCTGCCCACATGGGACTTCCACAAACTCAAGTCATGGCCTTTTGAGAACACAGTGCACCCAAGGCAGGCTGGATAAATGCTAAAGGAATCACACAACTTCTATCAGTGATAATGCAGCACTTAAATGTCATGCATCCAATCATGCAAGAATGCTGAAACCACTGGAGTCCTTCCACAAAAAAAAAAAAAAGAAAGAAAAAAAAAAAGAAAAACAGGCTGTCTCCATGCTCAAAAGCCTTCCACCAGAAGACAAAATTAAGGCTTTGTCATCCAAATAAAATAATCTGAATGGCTGGGTTGCTCATGTGCAGAAACATCTGCTGAATAACACACAGAAAACAGCCAGCAAGTGTCAAAAGTTCAGAGAAGCAGTAACTAATCATCCTATTTCAGCCATATAGACATAGACGAGACAGAAAATCAAGTCAAAAATAGCAAGCCTGTTGCGCAGAAGAAGTCATGAGTACATAACTGTTAAGAATAAATGGTTTTCTATTAATGCCTTCAGTGATGCTCCCTAGAAATGATCTCTTAGATGTCAAGCTCAGAGAATGAAGTGCCAAACTGAGGTACTGCAGATATCTGCAGTCAAGGAGGAGTTCTGTGGCAGTGGCAATCCAAAAACACATAAATTTCAAGGAAATAACACTAGAAATTTCCCGTAGCTCTGCCGAGCAATAGTCTCATCAAAAGGAGACATCAAAGATGGTGTGCCCATCTGCTGCAGAAAATGCAAAGACAGCAGTCTCTTACCACATGGAGTTAATACTAGTGTACCAAATTAAAGCCTGCATTTTTTAGGACTAACCATCTATCAGTCTTTCTGGAAATGACTACCAGGGAGAAAAATGCCCTAAAGCAAAGAGTCACTTTCTCTGATGGCCATATGCTTAGTAGTCAGTTGCAAAACAAAGAGCCTTTTAGCTTTTTATGCTAAAGTATCAGATTGTTTTGTCAAATTTTCATACAGGCTCACAAGGCTTCCTATTAAGTTTTCTTTCCATATAATAATATGGGGAAAAAAATCAAAATATTTTGTAAATAATATTATAAATAGCATGAAAGGTTAATAAATCTTTCTGTGGCATTTTATGGTAGTGGCATCTGTACCTTGTTCTCAGGGAATTTCATGTAGTATGACAGCTCTCAGCAGCAACCACCATCAGAAGGAAGCCAGGCATCTAAAATGGGATTTCAGCCAGGTTGAATTAATCTGGATGTTACTATATACTTGTATTTAATATTAATACAATGTTTAAAAAAAAAAAAATCACTTAAATACAAAGTCATGTGCAGGGAAGCTGGAACACTCAAGCTTTTCCCTGTCTTGTTATTTCTCAATTCAAATGCTAGCCTGACTTACACACTTCTATTCTCTGCCATATTGAATGCCCAGTACAAGTGGCACTCAAGGAACATCCTTTTATGACTCCTTGTCTATCACTGCAGTGTGTATTTCTCAAACCCTGTTCTCTGTCTCACTGTTTTGGTCTTCATAACACTCATCACCACCACATCCAGGCCCAGAACAAACCTGAAATGAGAGCGTGGCTCTCCCACCACTGCTTCCAAGGTGAGTTTAGTTTTATTGATATGGCTGGTCTGACCATCATGACCTCGTCTACCCCAGCTGCTCTGCCTGTGCTGGGCAACCTCCTTTAACTTCCCTACCTTGTACATCAGTACACAACTGATCATTAGTAAAAACCTTAACAGCAGTTGGAGTACTGTACCTCGAGATACCTACCATTGTGATGAGGTTGTACAGTTTCTCAACTTCTAAAGGCAAGCTGGGAAAATGCTTCAGAGGTCAAAATTACATGTTGGTATGCACTGGTTCTTGGAATCAGTTTAGTGTTGATGTATTTTTTGTTCCTTTCTTTACCTGTGACATTTATTAGAAGGCATCATCAGGTTTGAGCCAGCAATCCTGAAGCTGTGCTTCTCTATAAATATGCATAAAAGCTCATTGCTTTTTAGCAAAGCACTTGAATGTGCTTTTAGTTTGATGTCTGTGGCACTGTAGCACAAACTAAACTGTTTTGGGAATTAGGTTGATCATTTCCAGACAAGTAATGGACAGATACCAAGCATGGCTGTTCTGGTACATTTATACAAGGTATTCATTCTGAGATGCCTTCCTGGGAAAACAGGTCAGTTGTACTGCAGGGCTGTTCCTTGTGCTGCTACTCTGTTCAGGGATGTTTGTTCACTGCAATAATTCTCTCTGCATCATTCAGGACCCAATGAATAATTCAGCAGAGTTTCATTACTCTACCTGTCCTGTTTTGTTTACTAGAATATCTTTCTGTCATTCAGCATCTGTATCTGGCCTCAAGCATAAAAACTGGGGGAAAAGAGGAGTGCACCGTGGCTGAGGGGGATTTTTCCCTTTAATATTTACGAACTGACAGTACTTCTGTTTTGAGGGGCATCAAATGACTTGAGAAACCCAACATAAACTTATCAATATGTACATCTTTTCTCCTTCACAAGCCTGGGAAAGCTCGGGTCTCTTGCTGTATTACTTTGTATTGATCACAAAACACTCTGCTATTTGGAGAGGTTTTCCAGGGAGCAACTGTGGTGGCCCTGTTCCTCTGACACAGTCAGGGTAAACCCTGTGAACTTTACTGTCAAAATGCTAGCAGAGAAAATCTTGGTCTGTACTGTACTGCACCTACCGAAATCCCCCTCATGCAGATTTTCTGCTAGTAGGTTTGTAGACTGCAACATGAAACAGCGGGATTTTCCTCACACAGAAATTCTGCTAGAGATGAAGAAAAGTTGCTGAATATTTTGACCAAACCGGACAGACAAATCTGAAGCCCATAGTTCTTCTCCTCATTGAAAATACCACAATGCCTAGGAATTTACCTTTCACCTTTTTCACTGAATGTTAGTGGTAGCTCTCTGTTTTGATGGTTAATGATAGGACCTCCTTTGAAACATACCCTCATTACTAAAGTGCTCTGGAGTAAAAATTGGGAGCACATTAATGTCCTCGCTTAGACCAATAGCCCCATAAATAATTGATTTTTTATAAATTACCTGCAAAACAAATAACAATCCAGAAAGCTTCTTCTGCTTTTTGGTCAGTTCTCTTCAGAAAGAGAGCAGAATCAGTGTGAACATTAGCAAACACCCTTTTACAAAAACAGAAAGTTGCTCTAAATGTCTCACTCGTACCTCTTTCAGCAGCTACTCCGGAGACTTTCTGTGTCTTCTACGCCCTCTAGCATCTGGAAGATGCATTTACAAACCTCTCCCTCCAGCACATTTCTAGTTCAGATTACTACACAGTTAATAAAATCTTACGAAAAGAGAAAGTTGAAAGTCGCCTCCTCTCTTTTTACCAGATATATTTTTTATCTGAGGTTGAAACAAAAGGACAAAAATGTTAGTGTGAATTCTCGTTTACATTACAGGTGCTTTATACTTCCCTGGCAGTGTATACAGGACTTATAGGCGCAGGGAATATTCACATCAGTTTGGGGTCCTCTGTGAATTATGTTCTCGGTTGGGAAATGTCACCTGAATTATAGGAAACGGGTATTCCTATCTGGAAGACGAAATGTGAGATGTGTAGGTTGTGACCAAATTACAACGTTAAATAAGATCATCAAATGGTATGCAGCAAAAAGCACCGAGTTTACAAAATGCAAGGTCGAATTTCTGATTAGAGGAGATTAGAACTTCAGAGGGGTGAATGTGTCTATAGAAGAAATGATGGGGCTGATGTCCATAGATAGAGATCCTGCAGCCTGCAGGAGAAAGGAGTTTTCTTGGCACAGTTTATAAGGGCTCTACTTCAGATCCCACCTGCTACATCATTACAGTGGCACATGTAAAACATATTTTTGGCAAACACCGCAGGGAATACTCAATAGATAGTAAAATTTTAGAAGAGGAGGGATACTGGTGAGAGAAAGGTCTTGGCACACCTATGGCTGCCTGGGCTGCTCCTTCTATGGCTGGGCCCCTCTGGCTACTTGTGCTACCAAGAGACAGGGTGCGGTGTGAGGGGCTTTAGTTACCCATGCTGCAGATATCAGTGCTGCTATTGTAAGGTGGTGTTCCATCATCTCCCAGAAGTCAATTTCATAACTGGGTGGTTTCCATTTAAACTCTGCAATTCCAGCATTGAGATCTGTTTCTGTTTTCCATTGGATTCTCTGCTTGCATTATATTAGGAACATGAATCAATATGTATTTTTATAACTGATTTAAAACTTAGTACGTGTAACTATAGAATGATAAAGTAGAATTTTCCTCCAGCCTTGGAGGAAAGGAACCATGCTAACTAAGAGTACAAACCTTGCTTAGAAACTTACACACAAGTGTCTTGAAGGACTGACAAAGTGCTAGAAAGCCACTGGGACCTTTCCATAGATTAAAAACCAGTATTTACACAGAAAAGTCATTACACTGGCACTGTGATGTGCTTGCTTGAGTTTCATCTGTAAAAGCAGGCCAGTCCTACCCACTAACATTTTTAACCATGATGCTTGTTGAATTCAAAAACACAGTTATATCATGAGCTAAAAATGGAATTACCAACTATCTATGTAACTATTTAGAGAAATGCTAATTAGAATAATTGGCTCCCTCCGTAGCAGTGGAGACCTATAACAGTCTTTCAAGCATGTCAGCAAAATAATGGGCAAATTAATGCTGTCCATATTGTTGATTTGGACTTTCAAATTGTTTGCAAAGCTATGAGGATGCTACAGAGTGTATAAATAGCCATAAGATGAACATTCTTTTATGGAGCAGAAGTGGCCTGAGAGACAGTGAACAAAAATTAAGTAAATGATTGGTTTTTTAAAAAAAGAATAACAAAAAGACTGCTTGCTATCATGATGTATGAGCTCAGCAAAGCTATACTGAGGGCAGATAATTGTGCAGTGCATAGAGGTCAGTGGGCCTATTGAGATGGAGACAGTCAAGGTCCATGGAAGGAGACACCCTGGCTTCTCAAGCACTCAGATTGTAATCCTGGGAACGGTCACCCAAGACAACCTTGCTGGCAGTTACTCAAGAATGTTGTACCCGTGACTTCACCATAAGTGATCATCACCTCCAGACAACCACACTCCCTGCCTTTTAGTCTCCTGGAGAAGACTGAAAAGATGAATGCAATGCCAAATTGCTTTATATGCTAATGTGATAAGATACTATTAGGAAAAGTCATTGAAAAAAAACTTTGACACTACAGAAGTAAATAGAAAAGCCAGACTACTACAAGTATAATCTTCTTTGGTGGACAGCCAGTATCTTTGTAATGAAGGACTGAGTGGGATCTAAGAGTATTTTCTCACATATAATACGAGGAAAATAGCTTGCCCAAAGGTATACATTCGGATGTTTAAAGGCAACATTTGCCTTTCTGGAGGTGATGCTGAGTTAGCTGGGATTACAGCTCAGCCCAATGCCAAATTGGGCTATACAGATCTAAACAGATCTAAATATACCCCTATGCCAAAGACATAATGGGTGCAAAACAGGAATTGTGATAAAGCCAAGAAAAGAAAGAGAAGAGAATCATTGCAGTCAATTTTATTACTCTAAGGATGGATTGAAAGCTCCTAGAAGATATATTGCAAAGTTTGGCAGAATTTAGAAACTATTATTAATACTTTCTGGGAAAAAAAAAAAAAAAGAAAGAAATTCTGTAAAGGAGGAGAATTTGAAAAAGAACATCCAAAGAAAAGGTCAATTCTGTGCAGACTAGAGGAAGGATGTGTTGTCTATTAGAACAGTAAAGAGGAAGAAAATTTATGTGCCATCTAGACCCCATCTGGCAGATGAGAAAGGTTCAACTAGTCACAAGTAGTGAGCACAACCAACTTGAACCAAAATTGCCAGTGCTGAACATATGTGAAAACAAACTTGAAATGCTTGAAGTGCTCATGTGTTCTGAGATAGCTCCAACAGTGTTGAATACAGAAAAATGCAAGGCCCAAATTCTCTGGCACAGTTTAACTACTCACCTCGAAGAGACATTCTATCTGCTAATTATACATGACATTGCTGGATTAGATGGTAGATACAAAAATTTACTACTGCTTACTAATATTTGCTTTTGGCAGTATTTGGTGTCAGAAGGAATAGCATTAGCTTTTCTCCCTTCTCACACTGCAGATGATGAAAGCTTTCAAGAAGATGAATTCCACTCAGAGGAAGAAAAACAGATCTAAATATCTGGAAAGAACCACAGTAAATTCACTTGGGCTCTTTCAAAATGATGCTCTATTAGTGCATGCAGCTATGTCCTGGTGCACGATCATGAATCAAAATCTCAGCTGGATCTAGGAACAGGAGGACACCTGCCACTTGGCAAAGAGCACATGGCTGAACAGCTATAGCTCCTGCATCCATTTTGGCAGCTGAAAAGGTCCATCAGGAGATACATTGATGTTAGATCTTCTGTTATCACTTGGACCTCACACACCTCTCAGCTGGCCCCTGCAGCAGCTCATCCACACCTCCCTGATACCCTGTGTGGTGTCACGGCCCTGTAAAAAGACCCTGGGGACCTGTGATACCCTGGCAGACTACAACACCCTCCTGCTACCTCCTCTCCCACAGGGCTCTGGGAGGTGAGCATGTAGGATGCTCCATGGCACCAACCCAAAGCCACCCCTGCTCAGTTGGCCCACATCCCACTGGAAGTTGCACTCACCAGCAAGACAAAAGCAGGAGCATGTGAGTATTTCAGATGAGAGGTCTTCTGTAGGTCCTCACTTATTTGCTGGCCACAAGATGGTGCCTTTCTACTTCCCATCAGCTCAGGGAGAAGATCAGGTGGAACTCATAAACTGCCTCAGGCTCACACAATGCTTGAGTCTGTATCTGTACTCTTAAAACAAACAAACAAACAAACAAATTCTGCAAAATAAAACCTACAGTGATGGGAAGACAGTCTTCAAGAAATCACCCTCAGACAGTTCTTTCCCATAAATTTCTTCCTTCTTTGACTTTACTTGCAAAGCCCCATCCCAAAGACTTTGCTTGCACACAGAATAAAAAAAGAAACATATTTGTCAAGAAAAGTGTCAAGAAAATATCTAAGAACATCAGAACCAGTCTATAGCCATGATGATACTGCCTCATAAACAATACAAAGACCTGTGCATGGCTAACTCATATTGTCTTGGCTGAATGAATACTGAATAACTTGGGTTTGATATCAGTCCCACATACTTCACCAACATTGTATTTGCCACCAGCTTACAGCAATGCGATTAAAATGGGAAAGTAAGTACAATAGAAAACATACTTTCCTTTACTAAACTCTAATTCCAAAATAGTGGTGTTTGTGGAGTGTTTGTTGTTTGGTTCAGGGACTACGGGGGCAGATACTTTTTCTCTTTGGTTTGGTGACTTTCTTTTTCAGTTTGTTTGGGGTATCTTTGAGAATTGACAGTTGTGGGTAATATTTTCAAGAACAGCATTTATAAAAAATTGAAGCAATTTCTTCCAGGTTTTCAGAAAGTCAATCAAAGCAAATGAGAAATTCCTGCAATTCCAATGTACTGAGTGATGTGATCAAAGGCATGGGTTAAATGGTTGGACTGAATGATCTTAATGGTCTTTCCAACCTTAATAGTTCTATGATTCTGTATTTATTTGTTGAGAGTATTGCACTGATGTGCAGATGGAAAAATTAATGAGACAACTGAAAATACAACAGGAATAAAGCTTGAGATCTGAAACTATTTATTCCTGAAGGAAAAGAAAGAGAAAGAAAAAAAGAAAAAGAAAAAGA